>CAWUFW010000373.1:2400000-3000000 GCA_963921515.1 Calotriton arnoldi | reverse complement strand
TGGGCGAGGAAGGGCGAGAAAGGGAAGGGGGGAAGAGGTCAGGGTGCGAACAGTATAAACTTTTGCCCAACTTAGTTCTCTGTCATTCCCCAACGATTCCGTTCCAGCCACAGTTTTAATCAGCAGTGATATCCACTTTCCCGTCGGATGTTATGGATCCTGGGTATGTGTGTGAAGTTCTAAAATAGAGGGCCGCCCGGTAGCCCACCTGTTGGGCCTTACAGGTGTCCCCGTTGTGTTTCAGAGCATGTCGTTACCGGTGCTTCGTCAGTGCTCATGGTAGGTTTATGGGGTACCTCATTTGTTTGCCAGGCGCTGCGGAGGAGAGCAGGACTGCATCCCATGCGACTGCCATCGGGAGTCTGCGAAGCCCTACGGTATCCTCATGATGTAGGGCGATGCTTTGCGCCTAGGCCTGCTTCTTCTACTCAATATAGAAAACAAACTAGACCACATGGAAAAGGAATTAAATTGATAGCCAGCAACCTGGTGTCATGCATACATATGTCTCAACACTTACGTTTTGCCACTCAAAACAGCACTGAGCCCAAACATAATGGATGACATCCCCAAACCACCAGCCCACACGACAGCCCTCTGTGACCATAGCACTTGACCCAAAAGGTCCATGAATCACCTCACCCAAGGCGCCATAGACTCCCTACTCAATGAACATGATCCCTTCTCCACTAAAGTCTCCAATCATAATCAAACAGAAACACTTTAATCTCCCACCAGAATTCATACAAATATCAGTGATTATGAGAACTAATAAATGCATATGAAGACGGCTCGCAAACAGACTTTATAACCCCAACATCAACAACCTATTGTCTCCGACTGCATAATAATATCATCAAACTCCAACATAAAATGTGTGCAACACAACTTCAGATCTGCAGCTAAACACCGAACAGAGATAGCGGACTACATCTTACCTCAGGAAATGGGCATTATGTTCCTAACAATCGACCTATTGGTCCCTCTCGACTTCTCCTTCCGACAACTGAAAATGGGGAGGTGGTGTTGCAATCATTCACCAAAACACTCTACAACTGAAATGTTTCAATATATGAATACCCTACTTTTGAATGTCTAGGAGCAGAACTCAGCAAACAAATGATGGACGGAATGCTGACAATGCAAACATTCTCCCAAATCCATCGTTCTTTTGCTCACTACGCCACCCCAGTTTGGACCCAGCCATATGCAAATCAGTCTTGACCCTGTGCCCCATGGGAACAGTCCAGACCGAACTGCCAGGCCAGGTCCTCCCTGGACCAGAAACAAGCATCCTGGGACCGGTTTCAGGGTATGTCACCCTTCAGCCAGGCTAGCTTGAATCCAGTGGCACAGTGAGCAAGGGACCTACGTCTGGGCATACCCATCCCACTTAGGGCGAGAAAGCAAAAGACACACAATTGATGGACGGAATGCAGAACAAATCAAAACATTCACCCCCAGTCAAGAGATCTGGGTTAAATCCATCATTCTTTTGCTCACCATGCCACCCCAGTTTAGACCTGGCCATATGCAAATCAGTCTTGACCCTGTGCCTCATGGGAACAGTCCAGCCCAGATGTCGACAAATGTCAAGGATTGGAACACCATGTTGCAATGCCGTGGTAGCAGCCTTAGCTCTGGTGGAATGAGCCCTTAAGGCCTTAAGAGGCAGCTTTTTGGCCAGAGCATAGCAAATTTTGATGCAGAGGATGACCCATTGTGAGATAGTCCTCTTCTGCACTGCACAACCTTTCTTTGATGCAACGTACCCCACGAAGAGTTGGTCATCCACCCAGAACTCTTTAGTGCGGTCAAGGTAGAACAACAACAAACTTTATGGCCCAGACTGTGGAATAGCTCCTTTTCTTTAGAGGGGTGAGGAAGAACGTAGAAAGTGGGCAAGGTGACTGATTCCCCCATGTGGAAAGGTGTGACGACTTTCGGTAAGAAAGAGGCCCTAGTGCGAAGCACCAACGTATCAGGAAAGGTGGTCAGGTAAGGAGGCTTAGATGACAGAGCCTGCAATTTGCTCACCCTTCTGACAGAAGTTATTGCCACTAAAAAGGCTGTTTTGATGGTAAGCAACTGGAGGGGGAAGTTGTACAGAGTTTCGAACAGAGCACACATCAGGAAGGTGAGAGCCAAATTAAGGTCATATTGAGGCATGATGAAAGGGGCAGGAGGGAACATATGTACAAGCCACTTAAGAAATCTATTTATAATCGGGGATTCAAATAAAGAGAGTTGGTCTGGCAGCCTCAAAAAGGCAGACAGGGCTGAAAGGTACCCTTTGAGCGTGCCCAGAGCAGAGCCCTGCTGGGCAAGTGTTAAAATAAAGAGAAAGACTTGAGAGAGGGAAGCAGAAGGAGGATCAATAGATCTTTCTGTACAATATTTTACAAATTTGTGCCACCAGCAGGCGTACACAGTCTTTGTAGAGGGACACCAGGCTGGCTGATTGGATGATTGATGCTCAGTTGGAGAAGATCGGGATACCAGACTCTCCGTGCCCAGTCCGGAGCCACAAGAATACCTTGGGCCTGAACGCTCCTGATCTTCTTGAGCACTCTGTACAGGAGTGGTATAGGTGGAAAGGCATACAGGAGACTTGAGCTCCACTTGAGATGAAAAGCATCGCTGAGCAAGTGCCGCCTTGGAAACTCCAATTCGCAGAACTGCTGACATTGCGCTTTCTCGATGGAGGAGAACAGATTTAACCAAGGCTCTCCCCACTGCTGAAAAAAACCTTGCGCTACCTCCGGATGCAAACAAAATTTGTGATCCAATGGCTGAGTTCTTCTGCCTTGGCGTTCAGAGAACCTGCCAGGTGTTCAACCACCAGGGATATATCCTGCTGTTCCAGCCACATCCAGAGATGCAGGGCCTCTTGACAAAGGTTCCACACCTCACCCTGTTTGTTGCAGTACCACATGGTGGGGGTGTTGGCGTGAACACGTGAACCAGCTTTCCCTTGATTGTAGGAAGAAAGGCTTTTAATGCCAAGCGAATCGCTCGGAGCTCCAGCAAATTGATGTGGAGTCCGGATTCCTCCAGAGACCAGAGTCCTCTGATCTCCACATCTCCCAGATGGCCACCCCATCCCAGAAGGGATGCATCTGTCACTACTGTGTGGTCTGGTTGGGGGAGGGAGAGGGGTCTGCCTCTGACCCAATCGAGGTATGTTATCCATCACTGCAGGTCCTGTGCAGTTCTCTCCAAGACCATGTCAGAGAGATTCCCCTGATGCTGCCCCCACTGGAACTTCAAGTCCCACTGCAGAGCCTGCATATGCCATCTGGCATGTGTCACTAGCAGGATGCAGGAGGCCATGAGGCCCAGCACCCTCAGAGCCATTCTCATCGAAATCCAGGATAAAGGATGAAACATCGGTATCATAGCCAGAATATCCTGGACTCACCGTTTGAGAGGATAGGCCCGAAACTTCACTCTTTCTGGAACGGCTCTAATGAAAAGGAGCATCTGAGAGGGAGTCAGGCACATTGATAGAGAACCCCAGCGAATGCAGGAGGTTCGGTGTAGTCTGGAGGTGGGAGACGACAGCCTGGTATGAACTCAACAGCCAGTCGTTAAGATAGGTGAAGACTGGGCTCCCTGATCTGTCCAAATGAGCTGTGACCACCGCCATCACCTTGGTGAACACCCGAGGGGTGCTGGTAAGGCCAAAGGGGAGCACAGTGAACTGAAAGGTTCAGGGTCCACTGTAAACTGCAGGGAGCGCCAACGGGAATGTGAAAATACGTGTCTGCAAGTCCAACGTTACCATCCAGTCTTCTGGGTTCTGGGCAGACAAGACCTCAGCTAGAGTGAGAATCTTGAACTTTTCCTTTTTGAGGAAGTAGTTGAGGGCTCACAGATCTAGGATAAGGCGTGGCCCCTTTTTCTACTTCGGGACCACAAAGTAGCAGAAATAGCAATGACAGCCTACTTCTGGCGCCGGAACCCTCTCCATGCCTCCCTTGGCCAAGAAAGTCATGACTTCCTCCTGAAGCAAAGTCAAGTAATCCTCTGTCAGCTGAACGTAAGTTGCAGGCATGAAGGGAGGGATAGTTTTGAAGGGGAGGGAGTAGCCCCTTTGGACTACGTGAATAACCCACCTGTACGACGTGATGTCCTGCCAGTGGTGGAGATGATGGCTGATCCTGCCACCAACTGGCCGCCCATGATCTTGAAGGCCGGACTAGGAAGGTTTGGAGGCTGAGGTTGCAGGGATTGTGGTGAACTGACCCGACCTCTAGCTTCGACCCATGGGGCCGGAACGGACCGCGCCCACAGCTGCACAGAGGTTGCTGAACTTGTTCGGTCATGTGGCTGGGGTATGGCTGCCGCAGCTGAAAGCCCCTTCCATAGCCAGGAAAGGGGTGAAAGACAGACTGGGGACGAGTGGCCACTAATGGGCCCAAGGACTTGGCCGTAGCCGGAGAGTCCCTAAAGTGCTCCAGGGACATGTCTGCCTTGTCTCTGATGAGATGGGTGCTATCAAAGGGCATGTCCATGAGAGAGTCCTGGACATTCCCTGAAAACCCAGAAGCCCTCAACCAGGCATGGCATCTAACAGCCACCATCGTTGAAGTCGCTCTGAGCAGTGAGTCAGTCGTGTCGAGCCCACAACAGATGGCAAACTTTGCTGCATCTCTCCCGTCTGACACTGCTTGGGAGAGGATGGCCCGGGCCTCCTCCGGAACCTGTGGCAGCACTTACACAGCCATTTCCCACAAAGTGTGGGAATAACAGCTCAATAAGCATGCAGTGTTCACCAATGGCAATGCAAGGCTGGAGTAAGAAAACATTTTCTTACCCCATCTATCCAGCCTCTTGGATTCCCTATCCAGGGGTGTGGAAGGGAACGCGCCTTGGGAGGTAGAGGCTTGGATCACCAAGCTTTCAGGGGTAGGGTGGTTGGTGAGGAAAGATGGGCCACCTGGTGCAGGGCAATGAAGGCAGGCAATTGTCCTATTCACAGGAGCCCTTGTTAAAAGGCAGCAAGGGTTCCGATGAGGAGACACCAGGCTGCAGGACATCCATCAAGATGTTCGTCTTCCCTGCCACAGAAGGGAGCTCAAGGCCCAGGACCTCAGCTGCCCTTCTCACCACTATAGAGTATGATGTCCCTCCTCCATAGCCACGTAAAGGTAGAGAAAGCAGGCCAGAATCTGGAGAGGTATCCAGTCTGCTGGCCTCACACATTTCCTCACACCAGTCCATGTTGTGGTCTTGTAAAGGGTCCAGCGACCCCTCCCAATCTTCCTTCATTCCCAGCCCTGCAGAATAGGGATGAGGAAACGTCCCAGAACCCAAGGTTTCTATCGGCGCCGGTATCGGTGCCGGTAGGTGCTGATCGGGCTCTGGATCGTCGGGGATAAGAATGGGACTGGTGCTGCAGTGGGCATCTGTGGCGCCGGGAGTCTCGGCGTCGGGACCGGTGCCGGGAAAGGTCACAACGGTACAACTGGCGTCGCTCCGGATCCATCACCTGATCCATGGAGGGGCATCGGCCCGGAGCTGCCGGCACAGAACTCGATGGAACCCCCGCTGTGCCTCCGGGGCATGAAGGTGCACAGGTAGGGTCAGGCCGCCCAAATATGAGGCACATGGCATAAAACTCCTTGAGCTGGGCAGGGGTCGCTCCAACTCCCGGAAAAGTTGGGAAGCACGAAGCCAACCCAGGCGCAGGTTCCGAGGAACGAGGCCTAGAATTCCAAGGCTGCTCCGTAGCGTCGGACGACGGATGGGGAGAAGTCGAAGCACGCTTCAAATTCTTATGCCTCTACCTGACTTTGAATGCGAGGACGAAGACTTGGAACTCCCGAAGCGGTGCCCAGACCGTCCTCCGACCGGAACCGTGAACGAGACATAGCATGGTGGCAGGAGCTGCACGGCTTGAATCCAGAAGTCTTCTTGGACATGTTGGAAACCTACACACCCAAAAAAATGTTTGACAAAACGTCGAAAAAAGCCTGTCAAAAAGTGACAGACGGTGTCTCCCTTCATGGATCTGTGCTGGCTAGCACAGAAAGAAAAGAACTGACGTCAACGCACTGAGGTGGTGCCTATATAGGTGACGCGGACATTACCACGGCGGAAACTACGCCAACGACGTCACGCGGAGCTGACCAACACCACCTACCAGCGCACAATTTTATTGCGCGCACAAAGTTTTCAGATCCAGCCTGATGCCTGGGAAATTCAGAGGGAGGACTAGATGTCTCTATCAGATAATATTTATAAATCGTCATATTAACATATCCGTATTGGTAGAAATTATTCCACAGCAGGCTGTCCTCAGTACCAACAGAAGGCAGTGGAAAAAAAATAGCATTTTCATTGACACATTGCTGATTTGCCTGTATTTTCTGCCAGATATGAACAACCGAGACCTTACAAAAACTGATAACAGTGTCTTCACAGATTACAGGGTCATGTGCAAATGAGAAATGTACAGAACAATGCAGTGTTGTGCATACCAAATCTATATTGCAAAATGAAAGAAAATGCTAATGAAACAGGCTTTGGGAAACAAATGAACATCAATAGAATGGAAAGGCGTACCAAGAGAGTGCTCATCCTTTCTCCCGGTGCTTTAAAAATGCATTAAAATTAATTCATCCAAGATAAACTGCAATAATAAAATTAATCAGAAGTTAATATCTATGTGCTTACTACACCTGCGCAAAAGCTGCAGCCAAACAAGATTCACGAAGAGACTATTCTTAAAACAGGACGTGAAGCTCTACTTTAATTGTTTATATCATGTAATTCAACCTACCTTTGGAGATTCACTAAAAAACAGGCTGACTAGCTGTGCCTACATTTAAATATATATATTAATGCAGCCCAAAGTTTTCTTGGGAGAGCGCTGGCGCTGCAGAATGCTGGGGATGCTGAATACACAGGATGCTTAGTCTAGATTATACCTCATGCCTCTGTTTTTTTTTTCTCAAACCTCTTTTTATTGGTTTAGGTTTACAAACAAGCAAATGACATTAGCTTATAGCCCTGAAGAAGCCTAAATCTTGGGCGAAACGCGTTGGCTGTGCTGAACTGTCCTTTACATTTTGGAAAGAAATAGAATAAAAGAATTACTAATAACAAGGAAAAGACCTCTCGTATCATCTCTATGTTGCAAATACCGCATTGGGCTGTGTCAAATGTTTTTTTCTTTTGAAAGTTGCCTCTCTATTCTCTTGTATATATTGACATTAGCAAAGTTTGAAATTTCCCAAGTGCCTTGACAACACTCTATAGATAACACAGTTGTTTGTTAGACGTGGGTAGACTGTATCAGTTACTTAATCAAATAAGTAATTTGATAACTCAAAAACCTTGCAGAGCATTACCAATCCCCCCACCTTCACCTCCAACCCATAGAAACCCTCCCTAGTATCATCGTAGGTGTAGGATGTGGTAGGAGTAGTCAGGAAGTCTATATGATCTATAGGTAGCTGTAAAAGGGGAGACAGATCACTCAGGTATTCATAGTCTGTTGTTAGGATAGTTCTGGCTATGGTATTCTTTTTTTATTTATTTATTTTTTTATGTTTTTTAAATTATCTTTTTATTGATAGAAAATAACACACATTTAGTAATTACAGCCGTCAACATTCTGACTTCACAGCACCAGCGTACAGACAACATCAACAGTTTACTATTTATGATTGGCACTTCTTTCAAATTCATTATGTCCCTCCTATTAGTTTCTCTTCCCAGGGCTGTGTTAGCTTTCGATATGGTTGGGGCGCGTATCTGCCCTCTGTGTGTTCCAATTATCCCAGATCTGCTCCCATTTCTTCGGGCATCATCTCCCTTTGTACACTGACCTTTCTGCCACCAATGACCAGTCCATGTCCCGCTCCCATTCTGCTAGTGTGGGTATTTCATCTGAACCCCATTTCCTTGCAATATTTCTCTTAGCAGTGGCAAAACCTAAAGTTACAAAGATACGTTCCTTACTTGTGAGACCCCATATATTGAGCAGACACAATGTAGGTGTTTGTGGGAGTTCCTTGTCAGACATGTTACGCAACTGTGTCACCACTGCCCCCCAATACCTCTGAATGGCCGGACATTCCCATAGTATGTGATGGAATGTGCCTTCTGCTAAACACTGCCATCTACATGTGGAGTCCTCTTTCCGTTTAATTGTTTTCACAGTACTACAGGAGTAATACAATCTATGTAGGATTTTGAGTTGAATCAGTTTTAATCTAGAGGTTATGGCCACTTCTCGGGGAGAGGCTAGAGCTTCAAGCCAATCTTCATCTTCCAGTTCACCCAGATTAGCCTGCCACAGTTCTCGCAGCTTTATGAGTGGGTCGGGCATAGCGTTTAGCAGTTTTTTATATGTCATAGATATCATTTTGGCGTCTATTTGGTCATTCAGTAGTCTGTCCTCCAGCGGGCGCGACTCTGGGAGGTGCGATTCCAATGGAATGACCGCCTGTAGGGCATGTCTGATTTGTAGGTATCTATATGTCCCAGAGTCTGCCATTTCATATTCTTTCTTTATCTCGTCGAACAATTTGACCCAACCTTTCACCCACAAGTCACCTACTTTTGAGATACGATCACGTCCCATTTATCAAACCCCGGATGTTTGATCAGTGTTCCTAGCTTTCCTGCATCCCACAGTGGTGTAGACTGACTCCATCCCAACCGCTTTGTCACAGCGTGCCAAAGATGCACTGATTGCCTCGTTGGCCCTGTTAACGACTGCTGTGGTTTGTTCGTGTATAGGGCCTGTTTGTAACTTCTAGCGCCCATAAGGAATTTATCCATCTGGTATGCAGGGTCAGTTTATGAGCCGTACACCCACTGGTTAATCACCGCAAGCTGTGCTGCCCAATAATACAGTCTGATGTCTGGGAGGACTATGCCACCATCGTGCCACCCCTTCACCAGTTTATGTATAGCGATCCGCAGAGGTTTACTGTCCCACAGTAAAGATCTCAGCTCAGCTCACTCTCCACCTGGCAGAAGTATGTATCCTGAATACAGAAGGGCGTTTTCTGCAGGACATTTAAGAATCTTGGCACAGCCATCATTTTGAAGAGAAAAAAAGGGGCCAGCAGCCAACCAGCCTGCTGGACACAGGTGCACACAACTTTAAATGATATACAATCCATAAATCATGAAAACATAACATTCAATTCTTTTTCTCTCCAAGATTATTTAATCTTATTACATTAAATTTCAGCCATGAAAATCTTCTATGATTTGGAATACAAATACATACTAATCACTGTATTATTGGGACTGTGGCAATTAAAACAAACAATTTAAAAGCAGTGTCATTACATTACAAGATGACCAAAAACAAATGGCTATAGCCCAATGCATTTCGGGACTAATGTCCCTTCTTCAGGGGCACCTCTGCAAAACAAAAAATTAACAGTGCATTACTATAAAATGTACATGAAGAGGATCAATAACCAACCTGCCCTCCCACTCACATGTCACATAAGTAGCCCTTTCCCAAAGCATCTGACATATTTTTAGTTATAAGGAAACCATGTTCGAAAAAGTGTTCACAGTGTGTAAGTATACGATAAAACAGAAACAACGAAAAAGGAACAAGAGACCAGTCATCCTAATGAGTCATGTCACTTCAGTGTACAAAAAAACCATACTCACTTGATACATTGCTTGCTGTAATTCTCAACATAAGAGTCAAACTGACCCACTATAATGGCGTAAGCTGCAAAAAAAATCCCAAAAATCCTTCATTGATTTTTAAACTGAGATTGCTCATTTTAAAAGGCAATCTAAAGTTAAAAAAACTCATACCTTCTGAAGACAAGACTCAGAATTTGAATGAAACTATCCAGATCCTGACGTGAGAACTTTCGTCAGTATCAACAACCAAAAAACACTTCTCCTCTGCAATGAAATAATCGATAATGCAAATCACCCTGATGTCCACAACCGAAATGCAGCGCATCATGAAAGTGATAACATAGCCCTGAACAGAAAACCAGGCATGATCATGATAGAAAGCAAACAACCGCTTACCCTGAATCAGTCTGCTATGCCATGAAGCTACTCCCCTGCAACGAGAAGAGCAGTAATATATGTCACCCTGCTAACAATACTACCGATATTAACCAAAACTAACTACACGAGCTGTAACTTACCGGGCTATCTGGAACCAAACTCCTCCCGAGGAAAACGCGCATGGTTCGAAAGCGCCGCCATGCCACTAATAAGAAAACTGACCCCATCACGTGACGGGGGTATGCTTGTGTATCACCATTGGTGCCCTCTTGGAGTGTCACTTCAAACACACCACACCCTTAGAGACTACAATGTTAATTATTAAATCAAATTATTAAAGTTATTGTGATTTGTGAATCACAATAACAGAACCAAAACCTTATTTAAATTTAACCAGAGATGAACCGCTGATACAACTCTAAAATACGCTCATGCCCGCATTTACAGAATTCAAATGACTATACTGCTGGCTGGAGGCGGCCATCTTACAACGGTGTAAGCTACTTATAATAAATAAGTAAAAAGATGCTGACAAGAAAAAGTGCGAGTTATTCCTGGACGATTTACCACCCAAATAGAATGTATGAGTGAAGTACAAGATGTCCTAACTCTGGCACATTGCATCAACATTAGTACGCAGCCCAATACTACACCATCTAATGGCGATAAACCAAAAAACTGTACAATTTAAAGAGAATCACAGATCTGTAAATTTACATTTGCATTCAATAGATTCAAAAAGAAGCTTATGTACCTAAACGGACATGTAGAAAAACTGTCACCTAATTGACCATTGTCTGGCCTACTAGGAAAGTTTCACAAACGCCTCATGCGTAAACTCAACTTGCGTCAGATCTATCGTCAGGACGAAGAATCATAAAAAAAAAAAAAAAAAGAAAACAAAAATAAGCCCCAAAAAAATACATAAATGAGATGTGAATGATAAACGAACCTGGCATCCTCAGTGTTATGTACTATAACAAAGGACCAAAGAAAGATGACGTGAAAACTCTACCATGCGTGTAGGGCAATTAAGAATCACTAAATGACCATGGACCCATGTTTCTCTTAAAGAAAGCAACTCATCTCGAGTCTGTCATTAGGCCCTCGTGGCTTTAGAGTGCCCAAACGCTTCATCCAGAATATCTCCCTTTGCAACAAACGTTTATTTATGTCCAATCCGGGGTGCTCAGCTACTACCTCAATGATCTGAAATTTAATTTGCGCAATAGTATGGTGATTCTCATCCCAATGCGTTGCCAAGCAAGATGTAGTGCTTTTGTTACGTATTCGACTTTGTGCTCAGAAATCCGAATCTTTAGTTTCTTTTCTGTCTTGCCAACATAAAGCATGCCGCAAGGGCACTTAATTGAGTAAATTACGTTGTTGGAGTTACAATCCCCTGTTAAAGATAGCTTAATGCTTTCACCTGTATGTGGATGCGTGATGATGTTTCCCATGATAACGTTGTTGCAATGTATACAGTTCTGACATTTGCGCATTCCAACATTATCCTTTCTGCTAAGGGTGGTTTTGGTGGCCAGCAATTCCTTGATGTTTCTAGATCTTGTGTAAGCAAATAAAGGTTTAGATGCGAAAATGTTTCTAAAATCAGACTCTTGCTAGAGAAGCTCCCATCTCCTTGTGATAATATTACGAATCTTTAGTAAATTGGTTGAAAATTTAGAAACGAACACCATGCGTTTAGTTTCTATCTTTTGTTTTTTCTTGAGTAAATCCCCACGTGTTTGTGATAATGCTCTTAGTGCTTGGGCATCAAGAAGCTCATTGGGGTATCCCCGATTTGCATATTTGTTTTTTAAATCTAGAATTATGGTATGGCATTGCGTACTGTCTGAGACTAGTCGCCGTACTCGTAAAAACTGAGAGTATGGAAGATTCTTCAATAAAGTTGGTGGATGAAAACTCTGAAATAACAAAGTACTGTTTCTATCAGTTGGTTTATGGTACAAACTAGTGCGTAAGCCATGCTCGGTGATTTCAACCCAGACATCTAGGAATGAAACTGCTTTCTTACTCATGGTGTAGGTAAATTGAATCCTGTTTTTTTTTTTTTTAAATTAAGATGACAAATGTTCTCTACAAGTCTTGCTTCTGACCCGGTCCATATCAAAAACATGTCGTCTATGTAACGGCAGAGAAAAAGTAAATGCTCGGTCCACTCTGGTTGTGCAAATATGTAATCTGCCTCGAATTTCGCCATGAATGTATTGGCATACGATGGGGCTCCCGCGAACCCCATCGAAGTCCCGCTTAATTGCAAATAAAAATTATTGTTCCATTCAAAATAGTTATGGTGAAGACAGAAGTGTAATAATTCAAGCAAGAAGATTTTGTTGGTTCCAATGGTGTCCTGTCGAAGTAAAGACCACTCAATAGCCTCCAGTCCTTCAGGGTGTGCTATGGATGTGTATAATGCGACGACATCAATCGTGCACAATACACAGTCATGTGAAGATATCAAGGTCACATTTTCAAGCTTCGTGATGAAATCCGAAGTGTCCTGTATGTAAGTGTGCCATGATTGAACAAACGCTTGTAGAAATGTGTCTATGAATCTGCCGGCAGTTTCAAACACTGACCCACATCCCGACACAATCTGTCGGAATGGTTGGTTGTGCAGATTTTTATGAACTTCAGGAAGCATGTAAAGTTTGGGTCTACGTGGAAATTGTGTCATCAAGTATTTGCCCGTGTTTTCATCGATCCAAACCATGTTCAAAGCTTTATCGATGATTTGCTGTAATAAATTTGAAATTTCCATTGTAGGGTCCTTATCTAGTAACATGCATGTGTCAGTGTCTCCAACATGTTCTCCTACTTTCTTTTCATAGAATTTTGTATCCATCAGGACAAGGGCCCCGCCTTTATCCGCCTTTTGAAAAGTGATCTCTCGATTTTTGGCCAATTGCGCTAGAGTACTCTTTTCCGCTCTATTGAAATTACAGGGTGTATTCTTCTTCACCTTATAATTTAATTTTTTGAAATCCTTGTTCACTAATGATTCGAACATGTCCAAAGTTTTATGGGACAATGGAGCTTGAAAGTACTCTTGGGCTTGAACTCACTTATCATGACTTCCTTGGGACCCTGTGGTGGAACAATGTTTTCAAAGAAATTCCTTAGCCTTAAAACTCTCAAACTTGTACAAGGCGATTTCATTTTCCAAGGAAGAACCTGTGTATGTAGGAACAAAAGTGATCCCTTTATTCAAAATAGTTGTTTCGTTGGATGTAAGTACTCAAGATGATACGTTAATCACGAGGTTTTGCCCTGGCTCCTCAGGCCTTTCTTCCCTTTGTCTTTTTCTTTGTCCTCGCCTTGTTTTTTGCTTCCTTTTTCTGTGCTCGCATCTGGTGGTTGATCCATGTCCGGTGCCTGGGACAAAAAAGAAACCAACTGTGTAGATGACCCAGCTTTTTCTTTGGTGCTGTCGTCAGTTGTCAATTGTGCGCGCTTCACTGGTATTCTTGCTGTATCTGTGTCCTTGTCCGTCACGATGCTTTCTTCAGAAGAAGTGTTAGGCCTGCGTGTGAAACGATGTTGAGCATACACCTCTGCCCAGGTGTATGTCTCATTAAGTTTATAATCAATCGTATCCCGTTTAAATTTCCGTAACTTGGTCTCTTGCAGCTCTTTTCCGTATACGTCTAATTTGACATTTAGGTCATTTAAAAACTGTTTCCATTCATCCTCTGGCATTCTACTTGACAGATCTGTGCGAATACAGGCGATCTCTTCTTCCAATTCGTGAATGGTCTTCGCGAGTTCTTCTACCAAAAGTAAAATTAAATCCAATGAACATTTATTAAGGATTTGGTACCATTTTTCCATGAATTGAGTATTGCGCTGTAAACGGTATTACATGGGTTTGATTGCCAATCGTAACCCACACGGAATTCTCTTCACCTTGTGATATTGGATTAAGGTCGAAGCATGGAGTCTCTGGTTAAGTTCTCGTCTTGTGATAAACTCAAGTTGCTTAAGTTGGTGGCTTATTGATCCGCTGTGTACATTGAATTCTTTGGCCTCCTGGATTAATCCATATATTTCAGTGGCTTGCTCCGGGGTATAAGCTTTAGTAGTAGCTCTGTTATCAGTAATGGTTGAAATTGATTCAAAAGACATTTTTCTTGGGGTGCAATAGTCTAGTAGTGGGCAGACACATTTCTACAAGCGTTTGTGCAATCATGGCACACTTACATACAGGACACTTCGGATTTCATCACGAAGCTTGAGAATGTGACCTTGATATCTTCACATGACTGTGTATTGTGCACGATTGATGTCGTCGCATTATACACATCCACAGCACACTCTGAAGGACTGGAGTCTATTGAGTGGTCTTTACTTCGACAGGACACCATTGGAACCAACAAAATCTTCTTGCTTGAATTACTACACTTCTGTCTTCACCATAGCTATTTTGAATGGAACAATAATTTTTATTTGCAATTAAGTGGGACTTCGATGGGGTTCGCGGGAGCCCCATCGTATGCCAATACATTCATGGCGAAATTCGAGGCAGATTACATATTTGCACAACCAGAGTCGACCGAGCATTTACTTTTTCTCTGCCGTTACATAGACGACATGTTTTTGATATGGACCGTGTCAGAAGCAAGACTTGTAGAGAACATTTGTCATCTTAATTCAAAAAACCCCAGGATTCAATTTACCTACACCATGAGTAAGAAAGCAGTTTCATTCCTAGATGTCTGGGTTGAAATCACCGAGCATGGCTTACGCACTAGTTTGTACCAAAAAACAACTGATAGAAACAGTGCTTTGTTATTACAGAGTTTTCATCCACCAACTTTATTGAATCTTCCATACTCTCAGTTTTTACGAGTACGGCGACTAGTCTCAGACAGTACGCAATGCCAAACCACAATTCTAGATTTGAAGACCAAATATGCAAATCGGGGATACCCCAATGAGCTTTTTGATGCCCAAGCACTAAGAGCATTATCACAAAAACGTGGGGATTTACTCAAGAAAAAACAAAAGATAGAAACCAAACGCATGGTGTTCGTTTCTAAATTTTCAACGAATTCACTAAAGATTCGTAATATTATCACAAGGAGATGGGAGCTTCACCAGCAAGAGCCTGATTTTAGAAACCTCTTCGCATCTAAACCTTTATTTGCTTACACAAGATCTAGAAACATCAAGGAATTGCTGGCCACCAAAACCACCCTTAGCAGAAAGGATAATGTTGGAATGCGCAAATGTCAGAACTGTATACATTGCAACAACGTTATCATGGGAAACATCATCACGCATCCACATACAGGTGAAAGCATTATGCTATCTTTAACAGGGGATTGTAACTCCAACAACGTAATTTACTCAATTAAGTGCCTTTGCGGCATGATTTATGTTGGCAAGACAGAAAGGAAACTAAAGATTCGGATTTCTGAACACGAAAGTCGAATACGTAACAAAAGCACTACATCTTGCCTGGCAACGCATTGGGATGAGAATCACCATACTATTGCGCAAATTAAATTTCAGATCATTGAGGTAGTAGCTGAGCACCCCGGATTGGACATAAATAAACGTTTGTTGAAAGGGAGATATTTGGGATGAAGCGTTTGGGCACTCTAAAGCCACGAGGGCTTAATGACATACTTGAGATGAGTTGCTTTCCTTAAGAGAAACATGGATCCATGGTCATTTAGTGATTCTTAATTGCCCTACACGCATGGTAGAGTTTTCACATGTCATCTTTCTATGGTCCTTTGTTATAGTACATAACACTGAGGATGCCAGGTTCATTTATCATTCACATCTCATTTATGTATTTTTTTGGGCTTATTTTTGTTTTGTTTTTTTTAATGATTCTTTGTCCTGACGATAGATCTGACGCGAGTTGAGTTTACGCATGAGGCGTTTGTGAAACTTTCCTAGTAGGCCAGACAATGGTCAATTAGGTGACGTTTTTTCTACATGTCCGTTTAGGTACATAAGCTTCTTTTTGAATCTATTGAATGCAAATGTAAATTTACAGATTTGTGATTCTCTTTAAATTGTACAGTTTTTTGGTTTATCGCCATTAGATGGTGTAGTATTGGGCTGCGTACTAATGTTGATGCAATGTGCCGGAGTTAGGACATCTTGTACTTCACTCATACATTCTATTTGGGTGGTAAATCGCCCAGGAATAACTCGCACTTTTTCTTGTCAGCATCTTTTTACTTATTTATTATAAGTAGCTTACACCGTTGTAAGATGGCCGCCTCCAGCCAGCAGTATAGTCATTTGAATTCTGTAAATGCGGGCATGAGCGTATTTTAGAGTTGTATCAGCGGTTCATCTCTGGTTAAATTCAAATAAGGTTTCAGTTCGGTAATTGTGATTCACAAAAGCGGAGGAATCGTTGATTTAATAATTAACATTGTAGTCTCTAAGGGTGTGGTGTGTTCGAAGTGACACTCCAAGAGGGCGTCGATGGTGATACACAAGCATACCCCCGTCACGTGATGGGGTCGGTTTTCTTATTAGTGGCATGGCGGCGCTTTCGAACCAAGCGCGTTTTCCGCAGGAGGAGTTTGGTGCCAGATAGCCCGGTAAGTTACAGCTCGTGTAGTTAGTTTTGGTTAATATCGGTAGTATTGTTAGCAGGGTGATTTATATTACTGCTCTTCTCGTTGCAGGGGAGTAGCTTCATGACATAGCAGACTTTGATTCAGGGTAAGCGGTTGTTTGCTTTCTATCATGATCATGCCTGGTTTTCTGTTCAGGGCTATGTTATCACTTTCATGATGCGTTGCATTTCGGTTGTGGACATCAGGGTGATTTGTATTATCGATTATTTCATTGCAGAGGAGAAGTGTTTTTTGGTTGTTGATACTGACGAAAGTGCTCACGTCAGGATCTGGATAGTTTCATTCAAATTCTGCGTCTTGTCTTCAGAAGGTATGAGATTTTTACTTTAGATTGCCTTTTAAAATGAGCAATCTCAGTTTAAAAATCAATGAAGGATTTTTGGGATTTTTTTGCAGCTTACGCCATTATAGTGGGTCAGTTTGACTCTTATGTTGAGAATTACAGCAAGCAATGTATCAAGTGAGTATGGTTTTTGCACACTGAATTGACATGACTCATTAGGATGACTGGTCTCTTGTTCCTTTTTTCTGTTTTATCGTATACTTACACACTGAACACTTTTTCGACATGGTTTCCTTATAACTAAAAATATGTCAGATGCTTTGGGATAGGGCTACTTATGTGACATGTGAGTGGGAGGGCAGGTTGGTTATTGGTCCTCTTCATTTACATTTTATAGTAATGCACTGACATTAGTCGCGAAATGCATTGGGCTATAGTCATTTGTTTTTGATCATCTTGTGATGTAATGACACTGCTTTTGAATTGTTTGTTTTAATTGCCACAGTACCAATAATACAGTGATTTGTATGTATTTGTATTCCAAATCATAGAAGATTTTCATGGCTGAAATTTAATGTAATAAGATTAAATAATCTTGGAGAGAAAAATAATTGAATGTTACATTTTCATGATTTATGGATTGTATATCATTTAAAGTTGTGCGCACCTGTGTCCAGCAGGCCGGTTGGCTGCTGGCCCCTTTTTTGTCTTAACTAGTGTGGGAGGTACACACAGTCAGGTGCTGCACACAGATCGCCAGAAATTTAGATTTAGGATAAAAGCGCTATAGTGAGGTGTGCATAGTCTACACCATTAGATCATTTTGAAGAGGGCAGCTCTGCCCAGAAGTGACAACGGTAGCGTTCTCCAGTGTTGTGTGTCATTTTGTAGTCGCTTTAGTGGGCCGAGTAGGTTGTGTGTGTAGAAAACTTGGGGATCCCTCTTAACATAGATTCCGAGATAGCTGAATCCTTCCTCAGTCACCATCATGGTGCAGTCAGCTGGCAGTTTAGGGTTGGGTCCTTGGAGGATAAATAATACCAACTTAGACCAATTGATGGCATATCCGGAGTATTTCCGGAAGTTAGTAAATGTTTGCATGATCTTGTTTATGGAGGAGTGAGGTGAAGCAGTAAATAGCAGGATATCATCCGCATATAGGGAAATTCTGTCCACCCATCCCTCAGTCCACTGTAGTCCCCAGATCAGTTAATCACCTCTTATCCAGGTTGGCTGGGGTTCTAGCATTAGTGCAAAGATTAGAGGCGATAGTGGGCATCCCTGGCGTGTGCCCCGTTTAAGGGAAAATGGGTGCGAGGTGTGCCCATTCACCACTACTTCAGCCATTGGTCTTGCATATAGCAACTTAATCCATGCACTATATTTCGGGCCAAAGTCAAGTCGCTCCAGTACCGCAAATAGATATGGCCATTCCATGGTATTGAACACCATACCGGCGTCTAGGGACAGTATTGCTGTCGCCTCTTTGATGGTATCGCTCCTGCCCAGTACCCTGTGGAGGCGTCATAGGTTTAAGGCCGTATTTCTTCCTGGCATGAAGCCACATTTATCCGGGTGCACCAGGCTTGCGATGACCGTCATTAGCCTAGTAATTTGGCTAGGATTTTCACTTCCAAGTTGAGGAGTGAGATGGGGCTGTACAAGCTGCAGAGTTCGATTGGTTTACCTTGTTTATGAATAACTACGATGGAAGCTAGTCTTTGGTCGTGAGGTAGACATCTTAGTTGTTTACTCTCCTCATACATTACCCGTAGATATGGTGCGATTTTCGAAACTACAAGTTTATATAATTTAATTGGGAGACCGTTGGGACCCATCGCATTCCCGGACTGTATACTGTTTATTGCGCTGATTATTTCCCCGTCTGTTATGTCACTGTCTAGTGTGGTGGTTTCATCCTTTGTCAGTGAGGGGAGATGCATTTCTGCCAGTAATTCTCTCGAATTGTCAGATGTGGCTCTTTTAGAGGATGTGTATAGGTGCCTAAGATATGTTGCGAATATTTCTGCCATTTCCTGGGGTTTTCGTATCGTTTCCCCATCTTTATTCCTGAGGTGCGCTACCCATCTATTTGCCTGTTCGCACCTGTCTAGCCAGGCGAGTAGTTTCCCCGCTTTATCTCTGGCTTCGAATATTTTGCGGAGCACCGATTGCCGCTTGCTTCGCGCCTCCTCCGTCACTAAGTTTTTATACTCCTGACACTTGACATCTAGGGAGTGTAAGGCCGCTACGCTGTCTGATTGTGTGACCTGTGCTTCTTTCTCGAGTATCTCACTTTCTAAGTCTGTGAGCGCTTTCCTTCTCTCTTTTTTTTTTTTTTTTCCGGTCATCAAGTTGAGTGCTTGCCCGTTAATTACTACTTTGTATGCTTCCCAAAGGACTTGTGAGGATGTGACGGAGCCCTCATTCTCATTGAAGTAGTGCTCTGTGGTCTGTATTAGGTTCTCACGTATGTGTGGAAGTCTAAAGCACCCGGGGTGTATCGTAACAGTTTTTCGGATTGGCTTTGTTCCCCGTGCGTAAGTGACCCAGATTGGTGAGTGATCCGATATACCACGTGCGAGATGACATATTTCCCTGAAGTGAGGTAGTTGGTTTGCTAGTGTCAGGATATAGTCAATAAGCGACTTGCTGTTATGTGCTCCTGAATGGAAGGTGAATTGTGAGGCATGTGGGTTGTTTGCTCGTCATACTTCTACAATGCCCGTTGCTTATAAGTAATTTAATAGTGGGAGGTATTGCCTATTATCAGTCTGGGATGTTTGCGGTCTTTTTGCCCGCATAGCGCCATGCTCAGATCTCCGAGTATTAAGTCTCCCTCTGGCAGTTCAAGGATTAGCTTACTCCGTTCAGGAAGGGTTACTCTCTGTAATGTTGGTGGTATATAAACGGATGGGATATTCAGTGGTTACCCTCCCATAGTCCCGAGATGGCTGCAAACCTGCCCAGTGGATCCGTCCATGTTCGACTTATCATGAATGGGCATCTATTACGCAGAAGTATTCCGGTCCCTCTGGAGCCTGTCATAAAGCCTGAATGTGCAAATAGTTTGTAACCCCCTCGACTCAGGGCTTTGCATGCGTTGCCCACCAGATGGGTTTCCTATAGTAATGTTATGTCTGGTGTGTGTCGTTTGATCAATTGGAGAGCTATCCCTCTTTTCAGCTTGTCTCCCAGCCCGATAATGTTCCATGAGAGCAGCCTGAGAGTGGGCGCTATCTTGTCAGGTGACCTGAGGGTCATGATAGCGGGCCTGTCTATTCTCGTTCGCCCGGGCATATTGAGATGTTTTATACTGTTGGTGATAGTGTGCTGTGAATCTTACCCTAGCCATCGACTGATTCAACTTTGTGTCCATCAAATGAGACCGTGCATGGTGCGTTTCAACAATTACACTAAACATGAAACAACAATTCCCCCAGCTTGGTTTACTAAATTGGAATTCAGTACAAGCGGTACTATGATAAACCCCACTCCCCCCTCCCTGCCTCCCTGCATGACGGTTCAAGAACTGCCCGCCACCCGAACAATGCAGAGTGCCTGTCGCCACACCCCATCAAACTAAGAGGGTCTAGGTCTCCCGGGAACCCCGCCCCCCTCTTTGATTCTTAAACATTATGGCTATTGTATTCTTAGTTTAGAATTGAAAGAGGTGTAGTGCTCTTATGGTAGGAGGCATGTTGTCAGGGGCAGGCCCCGCAACAGATATTCCACAAGGGGGCCCCAGCAATATTCAAAGTTTTTAAAATGATCTCTAAATATATCCACCAGTCTTTCCATCGTGAGCGCCCTCCAGAGACGGGAGTGTCATTCAGGACCGGATTGGGAACCAAAACCGGCCCTGGCAAAGTGATCGGCCGGCCCCCCGGGGGGGTTAGGGGGGACGGCCCAGCTGTTTGCGAGGGCCGGTTTCGGCTGATTTTGTTACAGGGCCGATATTGCAGCTATGCTGCAAAAACGTCCCTGTAACAAAAACAGCCCCCCAGGGGCCCAAAACCGGCCCCCACACTGGCGGCCCACCGGGGAAATGCCCGTTGCCCGCTATGGCCAATCCGGCCCTGGTGCCATTGAGTCAGGGCGGGTGCTTCTTTCTTCTTCCATGCCACTGCGAACACGCACTTGGCTGCCCCTAGACACACCCACATACTTCATCTGGTATTGCAAACAGCTATTTCTGAGGCCTCGTAGTGCAAATTCTGGACTGTTAGGAATAGGGTATCCCACTATACCCCTAATCTGTACCAGAATTTCCGTCCAAAAAGGGCGGATCGTCGGACAATCCCACCAAATATGGCCGAAGTACCCCAACAAGCCACAGCCTCGCCAACACAGATCAGAGGTATCCGGGAAAAGCTGCTTTAATCTTGTGGAATAGAGATACCAATCGTATTTTGTAATGGGCTTCCCTCATGCCCGTGGAATGATTATGTTTGGCAATATCTTTCCAGAGGGTTTTCCACTGTCCCTCATTAATTTCGGTCCCTAGTGTATGTTCCCAGAAGTCCATATAACGAGGTCTGGGTGAGTGTATTGTGGACAACAATAGAGCGCATAAAAAGGAGATTACCCCTTGTGTGGATCCCACCTTGTAACAAATTTTTCCATAGGTGTCAATTCTCAGGTGGCTGCTAATCTGACCGCTGGGTTTAATGCCCAGTGTTTAAGCTGGAGATAGTGGTATTGTTCCGTCGGAAGGAGGCCAAAGTCGTGTTGGCAATGTTCGAAAGTTAAAATGTCAAAGTTGTGGAAAAGATCCGATAGCCACAATTTTGCCACGTGTCAAATGGTCCTGGTTGAAATGCCGGGGGGAATGCTTGGTTGAAATGAATCCGTGTGTAAGAGGAGGGAAATTTAATCCACTCTGCAGTTCTTGTAACCTCATTCCAGACCTTAAGCATTGCACGAGTTGGGGTGCTCAGGTAGGCATTCTTGGGCCGGTCCTCCTGTGGTTTCCATTGCACATCCCAGATGGTTCTTCCTACTATTTCCCTATCCAAGTGCAACCAATGCTTATCGGATTCTCTGAGGGACCACTCTGCAATTACCCGCAGTTCTGCAGCCTTATAATATAGGTCAAAGTCAGGGAGGGCTACCCCACCCCCCCTTTCCTGGACGCATGAGAAGTTTAAAGGATAGTCGCGCCCTTCCATTTTGCCATATGTAATGAGTGAGCATCTTGCGCAGTGTGGGCAGAAAGTCGCGATCAAGGCTTATGGGAAGGGCCTGAAATAGATAAAATACATTCAGGAGAACCATCATTTTAGGTTTAAATTTGTTTTATTGTTGCTCTAATATTCAACACAATCCTGTCTATTTGACTCAGCTTCAACATTCGGCCTCGCCGATCGTGGTGCACCATTTTACATGAAGAATGAAGAAAAATGGTAAATGAAAACCCCAACTCCCACCCTCCCTCACCCTGCTCCCGGGTGCCTGCGTGTCCTATTTCTGTAGCTCGTCTAGCGATACTAGATGACTCCTGGGTCTTGATGTGTGGCCGCTGGATGGAAATCACCGGTCAATCTTAGTATTCTACGGTACCGTGGGCAGGTTAGTTCAGTAAACTCTTGTGATAAGAGTGTTATAAATGGGTGCCAGACCTCTTGGAAAGCGTCTCCTTCTGACCTCAGCGTTGCAGAGAGGCCCTCCATCCCTAAGAAGTCCCAAATTAGATGCAGCCAATTCAGTCTTGTCTGGACTCTCTCCATACCCCAAAGAGCTAGTATAGCTTGGTGTGCTGCTCTAAGCGCTAGGGTAATGTGCCTGCCTCTCTTTGATGTTGGTGGGTAAGTGAGTGGGTTGGGAAGACCCAAAAGTATATATGATGGAAATCTGGGGAGCTGAGTCTTGAAGCTTGTATCGATCTCTATTAGAATTTCTTCCCAGAATTGAGATAATATTGGGCAATCCCAGAGAATGTGTGTTAGTGTTCCTACTGATCCACCACATCTCCAACATCTATTGTCGCGTTCGGGATTGAATGTGTGTACTTTAGCTGGGGTCAAATACCAATAGGTGGTTATTTTTACTGCTGTTTTAGTGCTAGATGAGTTGGGAGCTGAGTGTCTGGCCCTATAGTAAATGTCTCTCCACACCTTTTGGGTCAATTCCCTCCCCAACTCCCTCTCCCAACGGTGCTGAGCTGTGGATTTCGACTCTGTCTCCGGGCCCTGTAATAGTTTGTATAGGTCTGTAACTAACCATTTGTCGGTGTCTCTACTAAAGAGCCATCTCTCGAATGCGGTTAAATCTCTCTGCGCCGCTCCTCTCACCTCCTTCGCCCAGTGTCTAACTTGTGTATAACGGAATCTCTCTTCCTCCGAAAAGACCCCGTTTGCCCTTAAAGAATTGAATGGGATAGGGCCTTTTTTTTTTTTTCTCAACATAATTTTATTGTTGACAGCCAAGGTACAAAGAATGCCTCAAGCGGCATCCACAGTATGTATACAGGATAGCATAAACGGACATCAACATTTGCAGCATTAACATGACAACGGTCATACAAAGAATAAATCACAAAAAAGAAAGCAAACAGAAAAACAACTAACTGTGCCACGTTGCTTTCGCCTGAAAGGGAGAAATGTCACATAGATACGGAGAGTCTGCGCCACCTGTAAATGCATCTAATGTATTCACCAGACATAGTCCAGTTCACAAAGTTCACACCAATGAGTCTGCGATATCAGGCGGGGGGGGGGGAGGCTCCAGATATAGAGCCCTATAGTCGGCCCACCTCTTCCAGATCTTATAATGTTTCCGAGGGCACCCCCTTGCTTTAAAGACCGGGATTTCCAGGCCCATACAGAAGTCCAGACCTTTCTTCCATATCCCAATTAACGGCGGGGATTCCTCCTTCCAGGCTCGGGCAATGTCCCTCTTTGGTAATGTCAAGCCTAAGAAAATAAGGTGTCGCTTGTACCTGTTGCCACCCAGGTCCTCCGTAATATGTAGCATTGCCAGCCTCGGGGAGAAGGGAACAGCCCACCCCAATACTTCAGATAGACATGCAAACACTCCCCTCCAGAACCTCGATAGGGTAGGGCAAGACCACACAGTATGCAGGAACGTACCCTCTAGTTATGTTATGTTATGTTAGGCCGCACTTATAACGCGCACGGATACTCGAGTGTCCCGGCGCGGAAGCTAACTCGGGAGACAGAAAGGGGGGCGAGAACAGGAGCTGAATGTTAATTAAAAAGCAAGGTCTTTAACTGCTTTTTAAACAGCCTGAGGTCTTTAGTGTTTCGCAGTTCGTAAGGGAGGGTGTTCCAAGCTTTGGCCGCCTTAAAAGAAAGAGCTACCCCCTGTTCGAGCTAGGCGAAAACGGGGGATAACTGCGAGGCATTGGGCTGCTGATCGCAAATGTCTTTGGGGCGCATAAAAGTTAAAGCGTCTCCTTAAATAGGGCGGCCCAGACTTGTATAGGGCGCCATGGGCAAGGGTGAGGGCCTTAAACAGAACACGGTCCCCCACAGGGAGCCAATGCAGATCCCGAAGATGTTGTTTTATACTTGATCTACCGGGGATACCAAGCAGCACTCTTGCGGCCGCGTTTTGAATGATTTGCAGGTTTTTCAGCTGGTATCCGGGGAGGCCAATATATAATGCATTGGCGTAATCAATGCTTGACAGGATGAGGGCACGAGTCACCATTTCCTTAGCCGATCTGGGCAGCAGAGGCAGGAATTTTCTAAGTGATTTTAGTGTGCCAAAGCACACTCCGGCTAATTTTTTTATCTGTGGTAAGAATCTGAGGTCCTCACTGAACCAGACCCCCAAATTCCTCACTGGTCTGCCCGTAGAGTTAGGCCTGGGATAGTCGGCGGGCCAAAGATCTTCCCGGAAATGGGGAGGGAAGGACCCATATAGGAGAACCTCAAACTTGTCCTCATTGCATTTGAGCTGAGCCCTAGCGAGCCAGTTAAAAACGGCTGACAGACAATTTCTCGCTAAGTCTGGGGACAGATCTTTTTCCTTCCACGTAAAGAGGAGCTGAGTATCATCAGCGTAAGCTATGATCTTAGCTCCCAGCTCTTCCGCCAAATAGATTAAAGGTGTAATATATAAGTTGAAGAGAAGGGGGCTCAATGTGGAACCTTGCGGGACTCCCGTGGTCACCTTTCTTGGTGCCAAAGAAAACGGGGGCAGCCATACCTGCTGTGTTCTGCCCTCTAAAAACGATTCAATCCAAACCCATGCAGAGCCTGAGATTCCAATATTAGAGACGGGCCAACAGTTGACGATGGGGCACCGTATCGAAGGCAGCAGAGAGATCCAATGAAATCAGGGCTGCTCTGCCGTCTGCATCCAGGCATACTCTAATCGCCTCCGACATCTCAACAAGGGCAGTCTCAGTGCTGTATGTGGCCCTAAATCCCGACTGGGCTGGGTGGAGAGCACCGGAGGTCTCAACAAAGTAGGAGAGTTGTTTGTGCACTGCCTTCTCGCACACCTTCGCCACAGCCGGAAGGAGTGAAATGGGCCGATAGCTTGCTAGCGTCGCAGGATTTAAGGATGGCAGCGGGAGCAGTTTAGCCTGTTTCCACTCAAGTGGAACAGTGGCAGTCTGAAGCGATATATTAATAATATTATTGACTTCAGGGTTGACCACCTCCGCAACTGCTGCTAACTGCCTAGCTAAACATGGATCGGCTGGAGAACCCGATTTGAGGGATTTGAGAATGGTCAGTGAATCCAGCAGGGAAATGGGTGAGAAACCCGTCAAAGAGGTGAGGACTGAGTCAGAGACCGGGGCAGTCTGAATGGCGCGCACCGCCTGCCCTTGAATACTCGTCTTGAAACTGTCCTGGATCGTTTGGATCTTGTCTATAAAGAAACCGGACAGCTTCTCACACCAGGGATTAGAGGCAGGGAAGGTAATACGTTCCGCGCAAGGCTTAAAAAAACTCTGGACGATAGAAAAGATTTCTTTAGAGTTATTTTTGGACTGAACAATTCGCTCCGTATAAAAATTGCCTTTAGCCTTCTTGATAGCTGCGTAGTACTCTTTCTGTACTCTAGTGACCCACAGTGCGGAGAAGCAATTAACCCAGCGCGCCACAACCTGTGCCTCGTGTAATAAGCTCTATGGAGATATTTGAACTGGATAAGGCGCAGGCAGGCCGCGATTACTGCGCTGCGCGGGGACTCCAGGGCTTCTACCCAATCGTCCTCCTCTAAGGGACCCAAGTCCTGCTTCCACGCCTCCCTAGTTTTATGTATGCTGGTAGTTGTATTATTAATGATCGTGCAGTATATTTTGGTTATCTTATGATCCCCCAATTCCCCCATAAAGACTTTAGCCTCGACGGGGTTAAACTCTGGTATCTCTGTGAGGTGGGAAATATAGGGGGTAAAAGCATGCCTGAATTGTAGGTAACAATAAAATTGTGTACGGGGCATATCATACTCTGCTTGTATGTCGAAAGGACTTGAGGGTGCAGCCACGCACAACCGTCCCCACTGTGTCTATTCCAATGGCTCCCCAGCCCCGAAAGCCAGGCAGTCGTGCCAACTCTGGCAACTGCCTATTATTCCATAGTGGAGTTTTCCTAGTGAGTCTCCCCCACCAACCCATCTGACGGAGCGCAGACTTCCAAGACTTAAAGACCGTGGCAGTGGCTGGCGGCAGTTCCCTAAGCAGCGCCGTCGAATAGAGAACCGTATGTAAAGTATTGTCTCCTAGCAGCCAGCGTTCCACGGCGTACGCTGGGTCTCCACGATCGCCGTACTAGCATTCGTTAAGGACCAGAAGGTGCGAGGCCAGGTAATACGCATGCACGTTCGGGGTGGCCACGCCGCCGATGTAAGTAGATTGGAAGCAGGTCCTCAGCGCAACTCGTGATGCACCTCCCCCCCCAGAGAAACCGGGCGAGAATAGCGTTCAATTGACGAAACCATGTCTGCTTGATCGGGTGGGGTGATTTTGAAGTTGATAAAGAAGGCGGGGCAAGGAGACCATTTTAAAAATGGCGGATCTGCCGAAAAGAAACAGGGGCATATGAGACCACACACGTGTCTGGTCGCTCACCTGTATCCACAGGGGGGCAAGGTTATTGTGATTGTGCCACGCCACCGACTGAGACGCTGAGAGAAAGACGCCTAAGTACTTGAAACCATTCGGAGCTACCACTACTTCCCGCGACCAGTTGCCCAGTCGTTCCCCGCCCCACAGCGGCCATAGAAATGATTTCCCCCGGTTCATATAAAGGCCAGAGGTCTTGCCAAATATTTGCATAATGCGAAGGAGGCGTGGACCGGTCCGGTCAAGATTTGTGAGAAATAGAACATCGTCCGCATACAACGCTATGCGATCGGAAAGTCCCAGTGCCCATTCAAAACCGCGCATTTGGGCATCCACCCGAATCCAGGCCGCTAGCGGCTCCATGGCGAGTGCGAAGAGATAAGGGGAGAGTGGACAGTCCTGGTGCGTCCTCCGTCCAATAGGAATACGTCTGGAAAGCCGAGTCGGCGACTCTAACCGATGCGGTTATATCCGTATATAGTAGGCGAATAAGCTTCAGTAAGCGGGGGCCAATGTTTAGATGGCTAAGCAGGGCAAAAAGATAGGTCCAGCTAAGGGAGTCGAAAGCCTTATTCATGTCCGCCAGAAGAAGCGCGGCGGGCACCCAAGCCTGTCAACCGCGGCTATAGCATTGTGCGCACGTCTGATATTATGCCGCGTGGCACGGCCAGGCATAAAGCCTGCCTGGTCTGGATGGACTAACTCCGTAATGTGTGGGACCAAGCGATTGGCGATTACTTTGGCCAAGAGCTTGGCCTCCACATCAAGTAAAGAGATCGGGCGATAAGATGAGAATTGCTCCGGGGGGCGACCCGGCTTCAAGAACACAACGATTTCGGCATGCCGCCAATCCGGTGGGAGACCACCACTCTCTGCAGAAGCCTCAAGAGCCGCTAAGTACGAATTTAGGAGTTGCAGGTGGTATTTCTTAAAAAAACTCGCAGGGGAAGCCATTCGGGCCGGGCGCTTTACCTGTTCGCATGCTGAGTAACGCAGTCATCAGCTCTTCTATTGACAGAGGAGCATCTAACGTGTCGCGCACCTCATCAGATAAGGCCAGAGGTGGGAAATCATCTATAAATTTCTGGACGAGTGACGCGGGCAGAACTTCATGAGGAGCGTACAGATCCATGAAGTATGAAGCAAAGCGGTCAGCAATGGCGGATGGATCTGTGAGAACAATGTCGTCAGGGCCGCGTATACATGGGAGTGTCTGAGGACGAAGAGTCTGTTGACACAGACGATGCAATAAGGCACTAGATTTGTCCCCCCACTGGTATATCCGGCTGTGAGTGGCAAGCCAGTACAGGCGGGCTTCATCCAGAAGTTCTCTGGCATACATCTGCTGGAGAGTCACCAATTGTCTGCGTGCAGCGCCTCCTTCCGAATCCCTACTCGCGCGGTCCAGGTCAAGTAACTGGGCCTCACGTTGTATTAATTTGTCACGGCGCTGTCGACGCCTCGCCATGCAGAAAGCAATAACCGCCCCTCTGAGGGTGGGTTTCAGCGCCTCCCATAAAATAACGGGTGAGTCCACCGAGCCTGTGTTCAGTGAAAGGTATTCTGTGAGGGATTTATGGATATGTGCTCTATATTCAGTATCTCGTAACAGCCACGGTGACAATCTCCACCGGAACTGGGAGCGCCTAGGGTCAAGAGACAGGAGAAGGAAAACCGGCGAGTGATCCGATAGGCCCCGAGGGAGAACATCCGCCGCGAGCAATCTATGGGTGTGTGCCCCCGAGAGAGAGGTAGTCTAACCATGAGAAGGACTCGTGGGCGCTGGAGAAGAATGTGTATGCACATGCAGTGGGGTGTAAGGTCCTCCACGAGTCAATCCATCCCAATCCCTGAACCAGGGGAAGCAATTTAGAAACCTGGGTTCCTGTCGTACGTGCTGTGGCATGCCACCTATTTAACGTTG
This sequence comes from Calotriton arnoldi, assembly GCA_963921515.1. NCBI lineage: Eukaryota > Metazoa > Chordata > Amphibia > Caudata > Salamandridae > Calotriton > Calotriton arnoldi. The sequence goes on along the minus strand of CAWUFW010000373.1, from coordinate 2,971,105 downwards.
GAGATAGAACATCATTCCAATCTCCGCCAACCAGGGTTAGCCCCGATGGATGTTCAGCCCAGAGTGACGTTAGCTTCTCAACAAAGGATCACGAGAGAGGGGGGGGCATAAACACTGCCCAGAACAATGGACTTTCCATAAATAGTCCCATATATCACCACAAACCGACCCTGGGGGTCTGACCAAGTCCTGTTATGAATAAAGGGGACACAACAATGAATAAGAATTGCAACCCACCGACAACCTCTAGTGAACCCAGAGTGATAAGCACGTGTGAAGCCAAACCTCTCCAAACAAGGTGTTTTGGTTCCCACTAGGTGGTCTCGTGTAGGAAGAGAATGCCCGCCCTATGACGCTTAGCTTGGCGCAGCACCGCTCCCTGCTTAATCTTATCAAGCAGGCCATTCGTGTTCCAACTAAGGACTCGGAGTTCCCTACTCCCGACCCCATCTATCTCTTGTGACAGGACTGGCATGGGTGTAAGATCACGGAAAGAGCAAGTTGAGTGGCAATGACAACTCCAGAGTCGCACATGGCAGAAAGCGCAGTGGCATTAACAGAAAACATCAATCAAACCTGCATAGAATCCCCAACCACCCCCACCCCAATACCTCAAACACAGAAGTATCTGTCGCGGCATGGTCCGGGCCAGAACCCCAACAGGGGGTACCAGCGAGGAGCAGCCAATGGATCCCCAAGACGAGGCTCTTGCCCATGAAGAAACAAAACAACAGAGGGTCAGAGACTCGTTAGACAATGGAAACCTGCAATAAAAATACATGAGAAGTGACATAAGGCGTATATAGTTACAGTTTACGGAGCCACATCATTCAGGACACCGAGAGTTCTGGTTGATCTTGAGGAAGTCTCTTATTGGACTTGCTGCGGGTCTTGGATCTCTTCTTAGAGCACGACCGATGCCGCTGTTCGCCAGTGACCTCCAGGGGACCACGCCCCGGTCCGCTAGAGGATGAGTCGGAGTCAATCCTGGGTGGACTGTGAGGTTTAAGCCGAACTCTCTCCTCAAGCCACTGAAGCACCTCCTCTGGAGACTCGAAGAAGTGGGTGCGTGAGTTGTAGATTACACGTAGGCGAGCCCGATATAGTAGGGAGTACGGAAGTTTAAGACCCCGAAGGCGAGCCTTAGCCTCCAGAAAGGACTGCTGGCGCTGCTGTACGAGCCTGGTATAGTCCGGGAATATGAGAATGCGTTGCGAGTCATAAAGAAGAGAGTCCTGTGTTCTCGCCTGCTGAAGGATGACATCCCTGTCCCTGTAATTAAGGAGACGGGCGATTATAGGGCGAGGGCGGGCGCCCGGGGGCAGCTTCTGCAACAGTGCACGGTGAACGCGCCCCAGGACGAAGCACAAGGAAAGCGATTCGGGCGTGAGCCAACTCCTGAGCCATGTGGTGAGGAACTCCACCGCATCCTTTCCTTCCCAGCCCTCCGGAAATCCAATAAAGCGAAGATTATTGCGACGAGCACGTCCCTCCGCCTCCTTGACCCGCACTGCCAGGCCCCTCGTAAGGGATTCAAGAGTAGATACTTTCGTCGTCAGCGTGCCCACCGTGTCTTCTACATCGGATACGTGGGATTCCACCTCCGTAATCCGCTGCACAGCGTTGCGGAGATCCTGGCGGAGCAGCATGACGTCCGCGCCCACCGCGCCTATCTTAGATTCCAGTGTCTCCCGCAACTGTGGGATCGCCGCCAGCAGAGCCGCATTGTCTGGCATCTGGGTCTCCGGGCCTCCCAGCGATGGACCCGCAGCCGCGGCCCCCGCAAACTTGCCCATAGTGCACTGTCTGGAAGACGCACCAGGCGGCTTAACCTTCGCCAATGGAAAGCCCCGCGGGGCCAGAGCGGGCAGCTCAGCCGTCCGGGTGTCACGATCTCTCACAGCGTGCGCCAAGGGTCATCGGTGCCACGAGGTAGGTATAGCGGCCGCGATGGGGGGGAAGGGAGGGCCAGACCAGGCGGGGCACCCGAACCCACAAGCCACACCAAGCCTGCGCTTGGCCGCTTCTGCGAGCTGGGCACCCATGCCCCCCCTAAAGGGTGTCTAGGCACACCTCCTAATCCACGCTGCAACCAGTGCGTAAGCCAATGTCCCTCAGTCGCCAAGGGTCACCACGGTGCTCAGGGGTATGGCAGGGCAGCAAAGCAGCGCGCAGGTCACTGAGAAGAAGCACCAGGGAAAACAGCATCTGCAGGCAGCGCCATCCGCCGGGTATGTCCACAAAAAGGTGCCAAATGGAGGCAGCGACAGCGGGCCGCCCAGTGGGCAGCAACACAAGACACCAGGCAGGGCTAGGGTTCCATCTAGTGGCCCCAGTATCACCAAAACAAAGGTAGGTAGTATGTCTATCAGGGCGTACACCAAGAAATGCCCCCAGGGCCCACACTCTCAAAACCGGGAGCCCGATCTAGGCCGGGCGGCAGAACCTGCAACGGAGGCCCCTGCGGTAGCACACCCCTCCGCCCACAGCAAGCCACCAGGCAAGGACTCACCAGGGCGCCCTCGGCCCCGACTCTCGGTCCCCGACCGCGTAGGCACCACCGCACGGCCCGGAATGACGACTCCTTGCAGCACCCAGTTGTCACTCACCAGGGCCGCCGCGATGTCCCAGCGGGCCGGAGTTTGCAGGCTCGAGGTCAGTCAGCAGGGCGGGGGGGCTCCCGCCTCAACGCCCGCGGATCCACCCGGCGGGCGCCGACCGGCGGGCACTGACCGCCGACCGCGTCTGCGCGACCCCGGTGGGGATGCCCCCAAGCATGGTGACTCGCCGCAGCAGCTATCCGGGCACTAGTTGGAGACGGTCCGATGCCGCAGGTCCGCCGCCTCCGCCCCAGGCCCCACGCAGCATGAAGCGACGAGGCAGGAGCGCAATCAGCCACTGCCGGGCCGCTCCGTCGTCAAGCCTCCGCCCGGGATCCATTGTTGGGCGGGTGTCAAGGAGCCCCCGCAGCCGCCCCCGGCGGGCTCAATGTGATCGCAAGCTCCCGGGGGGGAGGGCACACAGGCCGATGTATGGGCGCCAGCAGGGCGTGCAACGCGGCCCACGAGCACCAGGCCGTCGCATCGCAGTCCCACAGCAATCCGGGCAGCAGAGGCTCGAAAAAGACACTGCAGCTGTAGAATGCACTTATCAAGCAGATGTGGGCTCCGATGTATGAGGATATTCACTTGGAGGAAGGATAAGTAACGGATAAGTTGCAGGTTATCGGAGCTGTGCTAAAGCCCGTCCGCCATGTTAGACGGCTAAGCCACGCCCCTCGGGATAGGGCCTTCTTTATCGAATAGATGGCCTAATGATCTGCAGTCTGGTTTTTGCCAGGCCTCAAATTCTTTGCGGTTCAGCCCTGGCGTGAAGGCTGGGTTCCCGCCTATGGGGGTCAGAAGGGACAAACTTTGTGAAACCCCTCTTCGCCCCAACCACATCCCAGACCCTAAGCGTGGGAGCCGTGATTGCCGATAGATAGAGGCTGTGATTGCGAATAGACTTCTCAAGGAAGGGGATCTTCCTCAGTGGTGAACCTGCCAACGCCTTGTTTATAAACAACCACGCTTTCTCTGATTCCGAGCGAGAACATTCCACTATGTATCGGAGTTGGGCTGCTTGAAAGTAGCTTTATATAGATGGTACTCCCAACCCTCCCTCCCCTGGTGGTCGCATGCTCAGCTGTCTTCACATTCGAGGCCGCTTATTGGCCCATACATGGCCGGACTGGGAGCCAAAACAGGCCCTGGCAAAGTGCTCGGCCAGCCACCCGGGGGGGTTGGGGGTGCCGCCGAGCTGTTTGCCAGGGCCGGTTTCAGCCGATTTTGTTACGCTGCAGAAACGGCCCTGTAACAAAAACAGCCCTCCAGGGGCCCAAAACCAGCCCCCAACCTGGCGGCCCACTGGGGAAATGCCTGGTGCCCGCTATGGCCAGTCCGGCCCTGGGCCCATACAAAGGAGCAGAATGCCCCTTGTAAATCCTGAAGTGCTCCCGGGGGTGGCCAGAAAGAGAGGGTCAAAAACACGTATAAAATTCTTCGGAGGGCCGTTATTTTGAGGGCCGCGATTCGTCCTAACCAAGACAGAGCATATGGAAGCCACCTGGCTAAGTCTGCTTTCGTCCTTTCTATTAAATCTTTATAGTTGATCTTTGTGATCTCCTGTATTGTCAGTGCTAGGTGAATCCCCAAGTAGGTGATGGAAGTTTGCCAACTGATAGAGTGCGCTTGCTGAAGGTGGTCCTGCGTTTCAGGGGAGACTGTCAGGCTCAAAGCCTGTGATTTGGATATATTGATGCGGAAGCCAGAGACTAGCCCGAAGCGTTCCACCTTGGCTAGGAATTCCGGGCGAGACACACCGGGACTGTCCAGGGAGGCAATGATGGCATCCGCATAGAGCGAAATGCAATGGTCTTTGCCCCAAAACGGATACCCCTCACGTTTGGGTTGTCTCTCACCGTTTGAGCAAATGGCTCCATATATATTGCGAAAAGCAACGGGGAGAGGGGGCACCCCTGTCTAGTGCCGCGCCGAATTGGGAAACAATCTGATGTTCTGCCATTTACCCGGACTGACGCCCGTGGCTGCTCATATCCACTCAAAACCCAGGTACAAAATCTGTTCCCAAACCCAAAATGCCTCAGCACCGCCGCTAAATACGGCCAATGTACTTTGTCAAATGCCTTCTCGGCGTCTATTGAAAAGAGCATGAGAACCGTCATTCTGACCGCGTGGATGTGGCCTAACCACGAGATATATTGCGGTCCCCACTTTCTAAGGTCAGCCTGCAGTTGTTGTAGTGGGGAAGGGTAGTTTGCCCTGTATAGGTCACTTATATCGGCTGTAATCTTAATACGTAAGTATGTAATATCCTGTTTTGCCCACTAGAAAGGAAGGTCCCTGACTACAGGAATCATCTCCTCCTCCCGGAGGGTGAGGTTCAGAAGGAAGGACTTGGAGATGTTAACCCTGAAGCCAGCTATTTTTTCAAAAGATCGAAGTTCTTCTTGTAGGGCAAGCAGAGATGACCGCAGTGTTGTGAGCGATAAGAGGATACCATCAGCGAACAAGGAGATCTTATGTTCTACCAATCCAAACCATATACCTCCGATGTCTTGTGCTGCCCTTATCCTTGCCGCGAAGCGTTCAATACTCAAAGCGAATAATAAAGGTGATAATGGGTATCCTTGTCTTGTCCCTCTGCTCAGGACAAAGGTGTCTGAACTGACCCCGTTGACTACCACCCTGGATCGTGGTTGAACATAATTAGCTTTGATCATATTAGTAAAGGCCTCACAGAACCCAAACCGCTGCAGCGTCTGGAAAAGGAAAGGCCAGCTTTTTCAGCGTCTAGTCCTAATAGAATTGCTGGAATCCGCCACTTCGAGGCTTTTTCCACTAGGTGGAGAACCCTTCGGATATTGTCATGAGTTTGTCTTCCTTTAATAAAACCCGATTGATCGGGGTGAATCAGGTAGGGCATCATGTCTTCTAACCTGGTCGCTAATATTTTGGAGTACAACTTGGCATCCAGGTTTAATAGCGCTATTGGTCTGTTTGATGTGCATAGTTGTGCGTTTTTTCATGGTTTTGGTATTATTGTGATCAAAGCTTTGCTCATTGAATTTGTGACCACTGTTCCAGATGCTATGTGATTAAAGAGGTGTGTCAGGTGCCGTATTATTTCTACTGGAAAAGTTTTATAAAAATGAGCTGTTATGCCATCTGGCCCCGGGGATTTCTGTGACTTCAGTGCCTTAATCACCTGCTATACTTCATCCTCCGTTATGGGGGCTTCTAAGAGCTCATTCTGGGAGGGTGTGACCTAGGGGAGACTAATCAAATTTAAGTACTCGTCTTGGGCTTTATTATCTGTCTCATCTGCTCGGTATAAAGTCTCGTAAAATGCACCAAATATCTGAGCTTTCCCTTCATCTGTGTCCACCAGCTTTCCCTGTGTGTCTTGAACGTCTCCTATGTATTCTCTTTTTCTTTTTACTCTGAGTTGTCTTGAAAAGTGGGCCCCTACCTTGTTTCCCTGTTTGTACGATATTCTCCGCAATAATAAGATAGTAAGTTCTGCTCTATTTGTATCTATTGTGTTTACTTTCCCCTTAAGTGCAGTCAGTTTACGTTGGAGGACCCTTGTGGGTGTTAGTTTGTGCTGCCGCTCTCTCTCTCTCGCAGTTCCTACTCCAACGCTAAGCGTTCTTTTGTTCTCTGCTTATTTAGGGTTGAATTTATGTCAATGCATTTGCCCCTTAGGACCGCTTTGAAGGCATCCCAGTTATTCGATGGTGTGGTATCCTGTGGGCGATTCATTTTGAAGTATTCCCTTATGGCTATGCAGAGTTCGTCTCAACACAATCTATCACGTGTGAGGGAGGACGGGAAGAACCATCATGAGAATTTAGGGGGACGTATGTCCCAGTCAAGACAAATGGAGACCAGGGTGTGATCCTAGATAGTGATAGGGTGAATCTTTGCCACTCGGAGTTCACTCAGGAGACATTGGTTAAGGAAGATGTAATCTAGCTGTGAGTAGGTCTGGTGAACGTGGGAAACAAATGAAAAATCTTATGTCGTGGGATTTAGCGTTCTCCAAGCATCCCTGAGTCCTGGGTCTTGGAAGGTTTGTTTTACCCCTTTTGAAAAGCTACCTGTGGGAGTGCACCATGGGTGGGTGCTATCTAATTCTGAGTGCCATTTGAGATTAAAGTCTCCCATCAGTATGAGCGTCCCTTCTGCAAAACCTCCCGCCAGAGCCAGTAGAGCGGTGATAAATTCGAGTTGACCCCCGTTAGGTGAATATGCTGAAACAAATGTGCACAGTTTCCTCTGTAGTCTACCCTTCACCATCACTATTCCCCCATCTCTGTCCGTCTTGTACCCTTCTGGCTGGAACTTTGTGGAAGCATGGAACAGCAATGCCACCCCTTTTTGTTTTGTTCCTGCTGAGGATTCATAGATCAGGGGATAGTTTTTGTGTTTCAATCTGTGGTCCTCAGATCTTTTTAAATCAAATTGGTGATCTAGTATGTACTTCCAAACCTTTTGGTGCTTAAGTGGTGCATTAAGACCTCTTACATTCCAGGATACATTTGCTATCATCTCAAGGTAAGCCTGTACCCTCTTCCAATTGATGGCTCCCCGACTTCTGCCCCTTCCCCGTAATGTTGCCCCCTTTCCTCCTTCCCTGCTCCCCCAGAGCAGAACCGATACCTCACATAATTTGTGCCATCTCTCCCTTTGATGAAGACATAAGTCATCCCTCCATCCCGCCTACTTGATACTTGAAAAGCATAAACCCCAAACCCCTCTCAAACAAAACTTGTGGGACAGCTTTTCCCACTTCAACACTACCATCTTGGTGTTTTGACATTATTGCAGGCGACTCAGTCAGTGCCCACTGCCGCGGCTTACCGCCAATGGCTATGGTCCAGAGCAAAATCCTCCTTAGTCCCTTGGATAGTGGTAAAAAACAAAGAATAAGGTTCCCCCATTATCTCAAAGATACATTGAACTTGTTCACCATCGACAATCACTCTTCTATTGTCCCTAAGTTGCATATAGCTGAAGGTTCACAGTATCCATTATTATATCTGGCCAGGATCTAGGCGCCCAGATTACAGATAGTTCATATCACATCTTTGGACTCTGCAGTCGACGTTGGGTGTGCCACTGGTTTTTCCTCTCTTTTAATAGATCAGCCCGGTTGGGGTTCTTGTCCGTCTGGACATTCTAGGGCTACCACACTCGGATGCTACAGAGTGTCTGCTGTTCCGTGACATGACGAGTTTTATTGTTATAATCAAAGGTTAAGCCGAAGGGATAGGTCTTGTCGCAGTTTTTCCGTCACTGGTCGGAAATGTTGGCGTCGTTGTAAGGTAGCCTGGGCCAGGTCTTGATACAGGGTGCATGTGAAGCCTTGAAAGGTGATTGTGTCTTTTTTACGGGCTGCTTGCAATATTGCGTCCTTCATTTTAAATGAGTGAAGTTTAAACAGGACATCCCGGGTGCGACGTCGGGCTCCTGGAGTTTGTCTCCCCACCGGATGGCTTCTCTCTATCTTAATGTTCGTGTGATCAGGACCCTGTATTTCCGTGAATAGGCCAACCACAAATGCCTCTAGGTCTGGCCCCTCCACCCCCTCTTCCAGGTCTCTAATTCTTATGTGTCCAGTCTAAATCTGTTTTCGAGATCTTCATTTTTTAAGAGGGCTGTGTGTAATTGGGCTTGGAGGTGCTGTATTGCTTCCTTCATATCTGTCGCATTTTGTTCCAGGTCTAGCATTCTTGTGCCTATGGAGTACAGATCTTGTTGAAGGGAGGCCATGCGATCAGTGAGATCTGCCTGTAACTGGTCTATGGACGCTGTCATGTCTAGTTAAATTTCAGCGCGTAGTTCCGTTTTAAAATCCCTAAGAAAGGCCAGTAGGTCATCCTTGGTGAGCGCCATGTCGCCTCCTGTTTCGTCTAGCTTTCGAGTGTTCTTCTTTTCTGTTGGGGTGAAGTAGCTGGACAGCCTATTTGCAATTTTTTTCGGTGGCATGTGGGCTGTCCCACGCCCCCTACGCACTCTTGATAGAGGGGACCACTCCCAGTAGTCGTGTGTGCTGTGTTTTTGGGCCCTTGTTATTGATCTCCTATGCCCGATGCTTCTATGCAGCTGCCATATTTAGGTCAGGCAGAGTTCTTCCTAGAGATATTGATGCTGTTTGCAGTAGCACCTTACAGATATCATGAGGGCCGTGGCCTGCACTCTACCTGGACCTCCCCTGTTGCACTTTGAGTGTTGTCCTGTTGGGCCCTGTTACATTTGGCCCTCGAGCTACCCCGGTCTTGGAGTCGCCATCCCAGGGTCAGACATCGGCCGTGGACGCCCGCTTCTGTTGCCTCCTACTTTTTTGGGCGCCTTTCTTTATCGTGGTCTTCGTTTGTGCCCCCACGCTTGTGGAGGCATGTCTCCTCTGGATTGCCCGTGTCCTCCGATGCTACTGCTGTGGCGTCGGTTTCGCCACCACCTCCCGGCCGCGGTCGTTTCTCCCTGCTCCTGCCGTTGATGCTCCCCGGGAGAGCACACACTCAATAGATCGTCCCTTTCAGTGCAGTTCAGGGTTGCCCAACTTCTTCCTCTGCCTGCCAGGTCGTCCGTGTCGAGGTGCTCGACAGCCCACTTTAATTCATTACTGCTCACTAGCAGGGCCCAGTTCCGCCATTTTGATCTGCAACGGCTCGCTCCTCATCCGTTCCAATTCCGCCCGCGGGCTGCACTTCGGGGCTGAAACCGGTTCTCTTCTATTTCTTCGGTGATGCAGTGGGGGGACCCTTGTCATTTAATGAGGAATCGCTCCGTTTTCCCGAAGTGAGAGTGCCGCGCAGCCGATGTGGATTACATCCACCCGGTCAGCTTGCCTGGCCATGCCCCATGCCTCTGTTTTTCACACTTCCCGTCGCTTTGTCTCACTCTTGCGTGTTAATTTTTAATTTTTTCTTAGACCTTTTGTCTCTGTTTACCTATCTTGCTCCTTCTTTCTCCTTTTTGTGCCTTTTTATGTCTACTTTGGACTAAAGTCTAATGATCAAAAGTATCCAAAAAGGTGCCCACCACTTACAATCATCTGCAGAAATTAAGCATTGCTCAGTCAGAAACAGAATAACATTTTCTGCCACCCTCAAAACACCTGTGCAAACTCGTTCTATCCGCTATTCTTCCCTGGCAGTAGTTACTGCCCTAACAGGGTTCGCTCATATTTTGTATAACTGTACATGAGCAGGGGTGTTCAACTAGAGTTTAAATGAAAGATCAGTAATTTAAGCTTATGCTAAATTTCTAGGGCATGCAGTGATGACGACAAACTTAATTATAGGTGTGGATGGCGTTCAGCTCCCCTTGTCATATGCTAAGTCCTTAGGCTAGCACACTTGGGGGCACATTTGCTGTTATTTCACTCAAGGGAACTTGTGCTGCTGTGTTCGTGAAAGAGAGAGAGCAGAAATGCACCATATTTACAAAGATATAGAGCATTTCTGCTCTCTCCTTGAGCTGGCGCACTGTGTGCTGACTAGCGTCAAGGCAGGCAGCCTTGCACTGTAGCAAGGGTGACTGAGTTACAGGCAGAATTGTTTTTAAGTAAGGAAGGTGTACCTTTCTGCACAAAAACAATCCTTAGAGGGAACTTCCTATATCAATGTGTGCTGCAGAATGCAGCACAATTGGAAATTGGAAGTAACAAGAGGAAATAAAGATATTTCTCCTCATTAACACCTCTGTTGGGTAGGCACACCATTTTGGAGCAAATCTAGGTTTACAAGTCTTTGTAAACCTTGGCTTGCATCAAATTACATAGGTGGATGCATGGGAACGCCCATGCTCCACCCAAGTAATGCCTATGCGATGCAACGTAATGCAAGGCAGCACTATGCACTGCGTTGCTGTACTCTGTATTTACTAAACCATGCAATGTGGCTTTTCTTAAAGCTAAAAAGAATTCTGCATTGAGGCTGTGCCACAAAAGTGATGCAACCCTGATTCAAAATCATAGTAAATCTGGGCTAAGGTTCACACTGGTATTGCAATCAAATGAAGAAAAGGGTATACATTCTTCCCATTGACCTAGGCATTCCAGGCACTGACTCTGTGGTTTCCATTTAATGCAACATCCTCGGCTTAAGGTTGTGAGGTTTGAATGGCCCATATCTAGTGACTGCAGAATACACAATACACATTACTTCCTCATTAGAAAAAAATCATTACAATGGTATAATCTGCTCTGAAGGCTCTCAGGCGTGATTCCTCCATTAAAAAATGCAAAACAACAAAGTTAAAAAAAAGGAGTCTGAATAGGCTGGTTGATTTATCGTTTCCAGGATACCTTATATATTTAAATGGCAGTTGATTTTACAGTATCATTGTTGCTAGCCTTGCCTGTTAAGGTCATTAAACGCAACATGCCCATACTTCCCTTCTTCTAAATTAACATTTTTCCTTCTGAACCTCATAAAAGAAAAATAGATTGCCCTTCATTGGTGACAAATGCTTCCTCTGTATTGAGGCCGTTTTTTTCAATACATGATATGTCCATATATCTATCTGTTCCCCTGTCTATAACCCTTTTTGTGCTTGCTTGGAGTGTTTTGGATGACAGGTTTTGAATGCCAGTTTGTTGTATGCTTGCACGATTTGCTGGATTAGCAAGATTTGCTATAATAGGAGCTGGCTCCAGTAACTTCCATGTTAATGGTGGTTTCACTCTCCTCTCAGATTCGAGAGGTTTGTCCAGTTGATCCCAACAAGTTACTGATTTAGCCTTTTTTCAGTTTGGGAAAAGAGGTCTTCTTGGTGATTCTTGGTCAGCCTCATAAATCTGGTGGCTGGGTCTATCGCTGTAGTAGAGGGTGTTGGAACCCTGTTACAACATTAGTTCTCAAATGCTTGTTTGTATAAGGGAGTTGAATTGTTGGTAAGGTGTTTGGATTCTAAAGGACACTTTCAGGCTGAATCAGAGCGGGGGGTTGCATGCTCATAGTACCATGCACTCATGTTTCTTACCTCTTACTTTGTTATGGAAAATCTACAGACCTTGATCTCAAGTTCCAGGTTGGCAAAATTTGTGAATACTCTGGTTGTCTCCTGCACTTTCGGAGCGCAATGGACATAGGAAGGAGCACCTCAGATTGCAAGATGCGTCATAAATGATAGAGCAAATCAAGAAATCGCAAACAATAAAGTAAAAAGTGAGCCAAAATTAACTATTTTTAATGTTCCCCAAGACATACACAGAATAAGCACAAATATAACTAAAATAAAACTAAAAAGGGAACGTCTGGCTTACCGGTGTGGTGCTGATTTGCTGCTGTAGGGACTTTGTGTCCCAGAATAATGTGCTTCAGAGGAGGGGCCCATGACCAGTTCCCCGCGCACTGAAAAGATTTTAGAAGAAGCAGCCTGACGGCGCTTCACAGTCTAGCGAGACTTTTGCTCGCTATCTTTTATCTCTCCTTCCTCTGTTGCCTTTACTCATGTTTCCTCTCAGTGGCTTACTTAGCCCGCCCATCCACCACATGGCCAGAATATATGTCCACACTTTTCATCATGGAGGATCACCAAGGCTTGTCCTTTGATGGCGACATGGTTTCGGAAATCCTCAAGGCTCCATCCCTCCTGGGGGCTGATGGCACGACCCCCTCTGGCAGTCAGAACGAGGACTGGACCTCACTGACGGCCCTCAAGAGACAACTTGTTAAAGTGACACTTTACGGTATACTCATGACAGAGTACCTCCGAGCTAATATTTCCCCTAACGGGCTGATGGTTATTAACACTTCTCGCATTTTTTTGGAAGATCCTGTTTTCATACATGACTGGTCCCTGGTAGCATGGAAGTGCACCAGGGACTGGTTTGTCTTGATCATTAACATGGCTAAACGCCTTGCTGATGCCCTTACTATCAGGCTCAATATAGCTGAAAATGCCCCAAAGGCGGCTATCTTGATCGCAACCCAGAAATCCAAGTTAGCTGAGATCAATAATGAGATTAATGAAAATAAGGAATACTTGATGAAGCAAAAAATAAATAAGCTTCAAAAAGAGATTAAGAAATTTGACAAGGAGAAAGACTTTCTGTACTTACGGGAGGACTACCCAATAAGGGGGAACACTTTCTCTGAAGACAGTAACACCTTACATAGAAGGAATACCTTGTTTAGTAGCAACTCCAGCTCAGGCAGTTGGGGCAGTGATGAGACCCGGCGGGCCCACCTCCCCCCTTTGGATTTGGGATGGCCCCATATCAGGGCCCACCAGTGATGTGGCCCCACCCCTACCACATGTACCCTCAAGGCCCCCATCAGGCTTTTCCACAACCTACATCCCACCTTTTGTGGGCAGAGGGAGAGGAAGAAGAATAAGTACACAACAAAAAAGTGTACACGGCAGGAACCACCAACAGAAACCCAATGACAGACAAGGAGTCAGACCAGCAACAGGAAAAACTCATAGTAAACCTCTCCACCAGAAACCTATCTAATACTGAGACAGCAGTCTTACAGAAAGAGGTGGGCTTTGTCCCCACTCCCAAAGATGACAAGTTTCATAATACCTATAAGTTGCACCAATTCTTTTGGAGAATACGCCTAAAAGCATTCTTCCATGACCAACCACCTATAGAAAATGCTGATGCAGGATTATGCAATCCTTTGTCGGTAGAAATGATTCCCCACAGGGTACTGACATTCGAACCGGCAGTACTTACGGAGGTGGAAAAATGTACCCACCGGCCAACCTTTCACAATAAGTCCAACCTGGAAATGGTAGCTATGTGGTCCCTTGCCAACGACACCCAGATCAATATTAAAACCAGCGATATGGGCGCCATGTTTGTGATCATGGTGACTGCTGACTACGATCTTGAATGCCAACGTCAACTGGCAAACAAGAAATACTACACTCCCATCATGCAGGATCCCACTAAGAGACCTAGGAACAGATAACATCTCTAGTCACCTCTGCCGAGGCACAAGGGTGGATTAGTATGAATGAGGCTGAGTTCCTGGTGTCCTCCCCAAGATACACAAGGGAACTATTCCTCTGCCAGGCAGACCCATAGTGTCTGGAATAGGGTCGCTACTTGAACACTTGTCGAAATTCTGTGACCACTTCCTGAAACCTCTTGTCATGAGGACTCCATCCTTTCTTAAAGACACAAGGGACGTTTTGAACCTCATTGAAGAGATAAATGATACGAATAATATGGACCTATTAGTGATGCTCGATGTCGAGGCCCGCTATACAAATATTACACAAGGTGCCACCTTGGAAGTGATAGAGAACACTCTTCTGTATGAGAATTGGACTTCCCCCCCCAATCCAGTGAATTTCATACTTGAGTGCACCACCCTGCTCTTAAAGAAAATTTCTTCCAATCCATGACCATTTGTACCATCAGACACAGTGGACATCGATAAGCAGTACATTCACCCCCAGTCTGGAATGTCTATACATGGCTAATTTCAAGAAAGAAAAGATCTTATGCAATGACAACCCTTTCTCTGCTCACATCATCATATGGGGTCGATATATCGACTATATACTAATCCTTTGGCAGGGTGACATGTGAATGGATTAATACTGTGAGTCCGTTCTTTAAATTCACTAGGAACATTTCAGCAGACAAACTCCCTTTTCTCGATCTGTTGGTCTCTTTCCAAGACGGACGGTTAAATACCACCACAAGTAGGAAACCCACGGACTGCAACAACCTGCTTTGATACGATAGCCACCATCTTAAACACTTGAGAGATAACCTACCCTTTGGGCAATTTTTGCGACTACGCCGCAACAGCAGTTCCATTAATGACTATGACCACCAAGCCCGGGCCCTGACAGCTAATTTAGAAGCATGCCATTATCCTCCTCTTGTTCTCAAGGTGGCTCGTAAAAGGGCAAAAAATTATAACAGAGCAGCACTTTTTAAACCACGCATACGTACTCAAGATGATGTGGTGGCTTGCGCAACACCATTCATCCCCAATTACAACAAAATAAAGAAAATCATTAGGAGACACTGGTAAGTACTTGAAACAGGGTTCCTTTCTTTCACCCCGCCAAGCTTTGCTTTCAAGCACATGCACAACATCAGATATACCATTGTACATACCAGACCAAGAACTACCACTACACAGACCCAGCTACACCTCTGGGGCCTGCCACCAGTAGTAGGACACTATCCATATGGTTCATGTAGTGTCTGTGCCCTGACTGAACCCTCTAAAGAGATTCGCCTGGACCACACACGGGTCTGGACTCAAATATCACACACAAATTGCAATTAAAAAAACTGCATTTATATGATCACATGCCCCTGTAACAAACGCTATATAGGGATGACCACCCGGGCAATTAAGACTAGGATCATGGAACACAGCAGCGGGATACGATGCAAAAAGATCAAGACCAGAATGAGTACTCACTATCTGGAAAGATAACACTCCCCAGAAGATTTACATTGGACAGTACTGGAGGCCCACCCACAGATGAACAAAGACACCCTCTTCCGTAAGGAACAAAAAAGGATTTTCTGTTTGGCCACAAATCACACTGGGCTTAATTAGACTCTCTCCTTGCCACATATAGGGGCTCCCACTATGCACTGACCCCCATCCTTACATCTAGAGAGGTTAATCAGTTACGTACATTTATGGACACTAAGACCCTGATTAAGATGTCGGTCGCAGTTGCCTCCGACCGACACCGTTTCGGTGGAGGAACTGCCCGACCGTAGGTCGGCGGTTCTGAACACCCAATTATGATCCGACCGCACATAGTGGAGTCGGAAACTCCCATTTCTCAATGGGAGCTTGTGCGGCGGGCGGAAATCGCCTGCAGCACAAGCTCCCATTGTGAAATGGGACTCGTCGACCTCCTCCTCACCCAAGAATGACAATTGTGCCGGCTACAGGAACTCAGCTGAAGCCCCTTGAGGTGGTTCATTGGGAGGACATATACGGTGGTACAATATTCCTTAAACCTTTGATTAATGTCGTTCTGTCAATAAAGGCACTCTTCCACAGTTAGATTCTACCTCCAGTATTAGAGAACTTTGTGATGTGGGGGTGGCGAGACACGCCAATAGTGTTCTGACTTTGTTGCACTCAGAGTGAGCACAAATGATGTATTCATGATGGTCGAAGCACCAGAGCTTGCCTGCCACACGGTGCAGGGCTGTTCAGGGGGGCACCATTGGTGCCCCCCAGGCCCAGATGAGTAGGGCCAAGGGGAAGGGGGCCCTGCTAGGGGCCCCTAATGTCACTTTTTGACAGTCTTTCCATGTCAGAAAGTCCGACATGGAAAGGCCGTCAGAAACCGACATCATTTTCCCGATGGCGGAAATGCCATCCTTAAGGGATTATGAGGAGTTTCCAACCGACCGACGGGCTCATCGTTCCCTCTGACTGCTGCCTCCAGCCACATGCATCCTAATGCGTCGGTCGGAACTCAGCAGTAAATGTGGTTTGGACCGCAATCCACTAGCCGCCGATTGCGGTCTGAACTGCATCGTAATCAGGCCCTATGTGTGTGTGACTTTCACGTCCTAGCGCTAGCCTTAGCTCCCAGTTGTGCAGTACAGGGACATTTTCAAACATTAGCTTTTTTGTACTCCATGACCCCTAGGGTCTCATCTATTTCCTCTAGTGTTTAACCAGCTGTACACTATAGTAGAGGTACACTACCTGTGGACATTCCCAAAATTTGGACAGCTACCCCTGAGTGTTCCTCTCTGGTCAGTGGGCACGTGGCTTCTAAGCACTACATGTCCATCTGGACTCCACCTTACTCACAAGCATGCCTTCTTCTTCCTTTATTCTCGTTGTCATCAACTTGACTCTCTCTAAATCGATACCTGTTGTGTTGTAACCTTGTGATATGAGCTTGTCACTTCCAATATGGTGCCCGTCATTGAGCGACCCCATACACCAGCCTTATCCGGCATGGGTACTCCAGGGCTATTCCATCAGGCCAATATGAGCTTCTCTCTATTAATATGGCGCCCATCATTGTATGCCCTGCCACACACCAGTATGTGTACTTTGTGGCCACTATAACATCAGGCCCTCGTCCTGGAGGCCGATCACTGTTGCCCCCCTTGGCTCTCTCGTGATTATAATCTGTCACTAATAACACCACCCTTTGTTTTAGTAAATAGGGAGATACTCTCTCTTCTCTGTATATGACTGTGAGCTACATCCAATATGGCGCCTGTCTTCAGACGCAGTTACAGCAACAGTGTAGTAGCCAAGACGTGGCTACTTCCACAGCTGTTCCGCATCACCTATTGTACACAGAGCTTCTTAAGGACCACCCGCTCTGGACTCTAGTCACCTCCAAGGTGGCAGAGCGAGGCGTAAGTCGACACACGCTTGCATCTTACAGTGAGTACTCTTTCTCCCCAGTACCGGCTCCACTGGACCGACCCCGCTGGCATCTACTGTCTCGTGTGCCTGCATATGTTTGATCCTCTCCATTATGTTCCCCCAGGGTACTTAAAAGTTAGTGAGCTTTCCGCTCTGCCATTCATTGTGGGGTGCAGTTTTCCCCATACATGTATAGCCTCTTCATTTGGGACAGAGGCACTTGCCTTCTCTTCCGTCCCCCAACAGTATTCTACGTGTCTGTTTGTTGGCGTGTGGTACCTTTGTGAAAATCATGTTTAAACTAGGACATTCCACACCTGCACTCATGGGGTGGAGACGACCTCAGCATGCACCTGTCCATACTGTACAGCATGCTACTGTAAATTTGTTTTGTAGAATTATTTCGCGTTATTTCCTTCTCTAGATTGGTTTTATCCTGAAGGTATACTACATACTAGTGTGATTGTTGATGGGTACGGTCTAATTCACAGACACTTTTTACCAACTTACACACGAGTATATTAGGACATCGGTCCTGATGAATTGCCATGATCTCTAGTGACCGTAAATAGGCAAGAAACATGTTGACCTTCTTTTAAACATCACCTTGTGCTTGATTGGACCATTGTATCCACTTCTAAGCAGCTATTGGTTTTAACCATAACAAGGAGATCCAGTTATTAAAATTGCTTTGGGTATTCCTTAGTTTTTTTTACCTCACTTTACACCAGTCTACTCACATTATCACACCTATACCACACCTCACTCTTCACTTCGGCAAAACACGAAAGAACTCCAGCAAAGAGCACTCCGTGGGGCCAGTTGGGCATTGCAACACCGGCCCAACGAGGAGCTGCCCGATGATGAAGCATGACACCTCTCAGGGTGTGTGAGGTCCCTTGCTCCTGAGGGATCAGATCTCCCGATCTGTCTCTACAGGTAGCCCCCGAGCTCTTCTTCTCTTTCATCTGTTAGGAAATGCATACCATTTGTTGTACAATGTCCCCCGTCCCACCACATAGGAGTTTGATATTACTTTGTTGGTGGGAACTCAAGAGGTGGTTCTGCATAGAGGAGTTTAGTCCACTGAAGGAAACCCGGTCCCAAGCCACCCTAGCCATCTGGTATAGGCAGTCCCACTGCAGGCTATCAAATGCCTTTTGAATATCGATGGAGACTATCACTGATCTACTCTCATACAGATCTGCAGCTTCCATAATCGAGATTAGCCAGCGAAATATTAAGTGCCATATTTTGCCCTGGAATGTACCCATTTCGGTTGACATGAATCAATGCAAACGTATGGTACTAGGCAGGTGGCGAGTATATGGCTTAGGATCTTATAGTCCGTGTTGAGCATCGACCGAGGACGATATGCTCTAACATTGGCAGGGACCAACCCATCTTCAATAGGGGCTTTACTAAAGCTTAATTGGTGGTAGTTGGTAAGTGGTCAGCCTCTCGGGCGGCAGCATAGAGTTCGACTAGTTTGGGTGCAAAGTCCTCCACCTCAGTGGCATAGATTCCCACCGGTAAACTATCTGTCCAGGGAACTCTGCCCAAAGCCATGGCCTTAATGGCAGCACGCACTTCTTGTATAGTAAAAGGAACTTCTGAATCGTCGGCCTCCACCTCACCAAAGCGCGATAATTCCGCTGGCTACAGGAACTCAGCTGAAGCACCTAGAGGTGGTTCATTGGGAGGGCATATAAGGTGGTACAATATTCCTCAAACCTTTGATTAATATTGTTCTGTCAATAAAGACTCTCTTCCACAGTAGATTCCACCTCCAGTATTAGAAAACTTTGTTATGTGGGGTTGGCGAGCTAAGCCAATGGTGTTCTGACTTTGTTGCGCTCAGAGGAGCACAAATCGTGAATTCATGATGGTCGAAGCACAGGAAGCTTCTCCGTGCATGTCACCATTAGCTACTTAGCATCCATAAGATGTTGTTTCAGTCCCGGATTTCCACGACATGCTTTCTCCAGCTCCCTCTGGGTTCTCTCCTGTGTTTCTACCTCGTTTACCAGGGTACGCCTGTAGGAAGGTAGGATCCTTCTAGCATAGTTACCCACACTTTTTGCTGGTGTCAGTATGTTTTATTTTGACTAGTCTGGCTGGGATCCTGCTAATCAGGACCCCAGCCACTGTACTTCCTCCCTAAATTTGACATGGTAAGTACTTTTGTACCTCCACAATTGGCTACTGGTGTACCCTTGTAAGTCCCTAGTACATGGTACTAAGGTACCCAGGGCATAGGTACACCAGGGGTCTCCCATGGGCTGCAGCATGTATTATGCCACCCATGAGACACCACTCAAACTGTGACTACAGCCCTGCCATTGCAGTCTGTGTAAGCTGGTGCTAGCACCACTTAGGAAAGATATACGTTTCCTTATATCTGTGGTCACTACACTTAAAACCTATGAGTTATCCCTAAGGCAGGCCTTTCAGTCCATAGGCAGGGTGATGGGTTATAAGTGTGAGGGTGCCCTTGCATGAGTAGGACACCCCTACAAACCCCGGAGTCAATTCTCCAGGCTTTGTAAGTGCGGCCAGCCATTTTGATACATATAGTGGCCATGTGTCATTACGCGATGGCTAACTATATAGTGGCTGTGCCGAACCTGGGCATGTTTGGTATCAAACATGTTGGAATCATACCCCAACACAGATACCGTATTGGAGGTATGATTCCATGCACTGGGGGCTCCTCCGGGAAGCCTCCAGTACTCCCAGTAACAGCCTTTCAGGGTCTGCTAACAAGCTATTGATGCTGCTGACCACAGGCACGATTCTGCCCTCCTGCTGCTGAGTTGAGCTCGAGCAGGGAAAGGTAGTACAATAGGTTTCCTGTCACAGGGAGGTGTGAGCACCTCCCAGACAGGACTTAGTGAGTGTATTGGGCTGGGGTGGGGGCGCTTGCCAGACTGCTTTCAAGGGCACCTTTGGTGCCCTCCTTGCATATTCCACTTTGAGCCAGTTCAGGGAGCGCTTGGCTCCCGCTCTGGCGCGAAACTGGACAAATGACTTGGAAGTATCCTCCCCTCTGTCCAGCCCCTCCTCTGGGAGGGACCCCTGAGTCATCCTAACCCCTCTCTTAGGGGATAAAAGGGCTTACCTGTGGGAGGGTCCTCAGATTCGTAATAGGACAAGACTCAAGCCTGAAACCACATCACTCTTCGACTGTCTGGACATTTGGACTTCGCCTGGAACCGAGACTGCATCAAGGAAGACTCCTGCTGCCCCTGGTCTCGCTGTTCTGCAAGTCTTCTTCATCGTCTTTGTCTGTGCTTCTTCCGGGATCTTCAACAGACCTGTGGGCATAAAGGACACCCAAAGTAATTTCCCTTGCAGTGAAGGAGTCACTCCCCTTCATCTGCAGGCCCCGCAATGAAGCTGACTGTGTCCAACACCTTTCCCTAAATGGCTTAGGTTGGAGTTGGAATAGTATATGTGAACCCTTTAATGCCCAACACTTACCCCTAAGTAGCTTAGATTGGAGTGGGAATAGTAAATGTTACCCCTTTTGGGTCCAAATTCTTCCCCTAAATGGCTTAGATTGGACTGAGATTAGTAAATCTTACCCCTTTAGTGTCGAAAACCTTCCCTAAATAGCTTAGATTGGAGTGGGAATAGTAAACGTGAACATTTTAGTGTCCAAAGCCTTCTTGTAAATGATTTACATTGGAGTGGGAATAGTAATTGTGATCCCTTTAGTGTACAAAATAACACACAAAATGGTTCAAATAGAAGTGGGAGTAGTAAATGTAACCACTTTAGTATATAATATTTTTATA
Organism: Calotriton arnoldi; assembly: GCA_963921515.1. Taxonomy (NCBI): domain Eukaryota; kingdom Metazoa; phylum Chordata; class Amphibia; order Caudata; family Salamandridae; genus Calotriton; species Calotriton arnoldi. The sequence goes on along the minus strand of CAWUFW010000373.1, from coordinate 2,950,393 downwards.
CTAACATGTTATATTACAGTGTAAGTATTACATGTAAAACTTTAAGTATTGCATTATACACACACATCCTTGGTAATGATTCTTTTTAAAGAACAGTAAATGATACATTTTATGATTTTATATTGTTCCTTATTTTTTTTTAATATTGTGTTTCATGTATATGTTTACATTTTTAAAACAGAAATTTATTTTTATAACAGAAAATAAAAAGGTTTTATAGTTTTTTTTTTTTACATTTCTTATATTTTTGTGCGAAATACACAACATCTCATGTATTTTTTTATCGTTTTTCCACAGTGGTATTTTCCAAAATTTTTGCAAATATGGTAAAAAAATAGTACATTTGTTATACATACATTGTTTTGGTACAACAGGTTTTATATACTTTTTTTACATATATTATAAATAGTACTATATTATATTATTGTATACTACTATTTTCATTATACTGTAAATAAATATCTATATTTCCTCAATACATTGATTGATTTTTACATACTTTAGGACATTGTTAGATTTTTTTAACTGTTTTTAAAACATTTGGGTTAAACTCCCCTCTGAAGTCTGGGTAAAGAAATTAAAATGGCAGTTGAAAAGTACATTTAGCTTTGACATTTGGACCAAAGAAGCCGGAAGCAGTGAAATTATACTCTTGAATTCCATGTACCAACGTGCAGTTTGATTTGTCATGTCAGAAAACAATTGCAAGGTAAACTCATTCTGTACTGAAAAAGTTATTTCCTTGATAGCCTTAGCCAGAATCATCTCTTTAACCCTGTAGTCTGCAAAGTTGTTTGACATAGTACGAGGGTACTTTGCATTAGGCAGGATATGTGAAGGCACTGTAGATGCAGCATACTCAATCCGCCCCACACTGTCCTCCTTCCTTTCGGGTGGTCAAACTCAGGTTTGATCACCTTGAATGGTTTTCCAATTGCTCCTGCTTTTTATTAAAAGAGATAATCTCTTTCTCAAACTGTGTAGCCTGTTGGGAGACTGCCTGCAACCTGTCCTCCCAGCCTGAAACTCGTTGTTCCAATTCTTTGCATTGGTCTTCAGACTGAACCATTTGTCCCTCTATATTGCCCAAATTCTCTTACATTTAATTTGCCAGTTCAATCTGCTGTTGTCTCATAGACTTAATTCACAAAGTACCTCTCTTAGCAGATGAATCAAGGGGCTCAAAACATCAATTTCTGACCCCCTGCTAATACAAGACTCATTCAGCTGCATAGCCGCTGGGTTTTCAGTTTCCATGTTGTATGCCATTTGACATGGCGACATATTATGAACCGCAGTGCCTGTTTTACCTGGTCCTCCTATCTATCATGGCTGAAGTCCAGCCTCACTCTCTGACATTAATGAAATGTTAAGGATTTTGCCCAAAATGCTTTCCCTTGTTGTGTCATCTAAGTTACCTGCTGAAGAGAGAAAAGTATCCGTTGGGCAAGTAGTGGCATCCGAAGCAATAGCTTGCTTACTTAGCCCGGATGCACTGGCCACAATGATCCAGGGGCTTATTGAATCGCCAAAATTACTAGCATCTGAGCCATCACTTAATGACATACTGGAGCAGATAAACACTTCTTTTAATGGCGCTGACGTTACATGTATATCTCCTTGATCTTCAAGCTTGGAGTCCTTCTTTGCGCCTGTGGCAATGACCTTTACAGTGATCCAGCGCTAACAATAAAAATTATTCTCCTATATACTTCGGTCATCCAGGTGCAATTACTCCTTCAACACACACACTATATCCATATGACGGTGGGGCCCATAACACCGCATATACATTCACTTATTTATTCCCTGGATTTCCTCCGTCAATAACCTAGGAGAAAAACGATTCGCTGGAAGGAGACGGGATACCTCTTTTAACATGACATAATGTTTCTCATTTGCTTTAAGGTATTCCGCTCATTGGTCGATGGACCAACTAGTAGGAATCAGTTGATGGTGATTAAGACCAGCTCAATCACAATAAACTCTTTAACATTTCATTTTAATCATTGAGCTAAAGAATCACTGAGTCATTTGTTTAAAGAATAATAAAATTTATATAAAGTTTTGATGCAAGAAATGAGGTTAAGCTTATTATTCAGATCATTACATTTATCATCAATATAAGAATAAATTGAAATTGCAATACATATCTATTAGACGGAAAAATAAGGTTATCATATTAGAACTCTAAAAGATCAATCTATCTGTCTTGGAAAACTCTAATAGTTCTAAATGAAAAATCTATCAGGAAAATTCTCCTAAAGCAGCATCTTATACTCAACTGGAAAATAAAAATAGTAGCAGCAGCATCGGCTCGTCAGCATCAGCAACCGCAACTTCACCCATCTACAGCATCTAACTTCTCCAGCATCTGCTCTCCAGCAACTCACTCTCCAGCAACTAACTCTCCAGCATCTCTCCAGCCACTAACCCCTCCCACCAAGAGTAGGTCTTCTTATACCCTAATTCTAGCTTACAGAATAAAAATGTTGCATCTTCATGGCGTGATTCTTTCTCATTGGTCCCCTCAGGCCCATATACATTTTAATCAAACTTCCTGGTCTTAACTAGTTCCTTGTGGAATGTCCATGCTTGCATCGTTTCCCACAGTTCATGTCATTGCTCATCCGTTTCGATCAGTCCAATTTGTATCTTTTTCTGCTCCATTTAGATTCAACAGTTCCGTCCATTGATTCAGTTGGACTTCTCACGCTTCTTGCTGATCATCTTGGCACACATCTGCTCAGAAAGGTCACAATAGCCTTGACCATACTTCCATCTTAGCCTCTCAGCACCAGCACGTGATCATCCCTTTCCACAGCCTCTCTCCTCTATCACATGGTTCCCTGCTCATGCGTACTCTAGCATCTGGCGGCCATTTTATATTGCTGCTCAACAGGCCTAAGCGCACTATTTTCAAAGATAAACAAAATATTGTTAAAACAAAGAAATATAAACCCTTTCGTTTCCCTCCCGTCTTTCTACGTACCCCAATTAGGTATTACCTAGCAAAAAGCAACATATAAAGCTGTCCCTTACTTACCATCGCTTTATTTTGCAACTACACGTTTTATTTAAAAGCACGGATCATGCGTTTATTATTTAATTAACGACCCTTGACCTTGCCAGGTAGGTCGCTCCCCCACCACACAGCTCCGCCTGTGTTGTCCGCCCGCTGCTGCTGCTGGTAAGCTCGCCCCTCCGCTTGTGGCCTCGGTGCCCGTATTTCTTGCTTTCTGTCTCTCCATTTTTCTTTCTGTGCCCCTCCGTGCCCCATTGTACTGTGCCCGTATTTCTCTGTTTGCTTCCCCCCTTTTTTCCTTCTGTGCCCCTCGCTGCCCCATTGTACTGTGCCCGTATTTCTCTGTTTGCTTCCTCTCCTTTTTTCCTTCTGTGCCCCTCCGTGCCCCATTGTACTGTGCCCGTATTTCTCTGTTTGCTTCCCCCTTTTTTCCTTCTGTGCCCCTCCGTGCCCCATTGTACTGTGCCCGTATTTCTCTGTTTGCTTCCTCTCCTTTTTTCCTTCTGTGCCCCTACGTGCCCCATTGTACTGTGCCCGTATTTCTCTGTTTGCTTCCTCTCCTTTTTTCCTTCTGTGCCCCTCCGTGCCCCATTGTACTGTGCCCGTATTTCTCTGTTTGCTTCCTCTCCTTTTTCCTTCTGTGCCCCTCGCTGCCCCATTGTACTGTGCCCATATTTCTCTGTTTGTTTTCTCCCCACTTCTCCTTCTGTGCCCCCGCTGCCTCTCTCCATTCCCGCCGCTGCGTCCCTGCGGCCCCGCCCCTGACTGCCCATTCGCTGCCCCTGCCTCCCGCCTCCCAGCTGCTCCTCCCTCCCACCTCCCCATATATGGCGGCCGCGCCGAAGGCGCGCCAAGGCAAGCCCGTCTGCGCCCGTCCGCGACTGGACCGCGCCCAGCGCCAGAACCCCTGGACCGCGCGCCCCCGCTCCAGCCTCGAGGACCGACGCCGATACGATGCCACCACACTCCACGCCCTCAACCCCGGACGGACGCACAACTGCTTCAAGGCCGCCCCGAAACGCACCCATGGTCCTTTCAGCTGCCGGAACTGCAGCTACACCAGCCTCAGAGCCACCGAGGTGCCCGCCAAGAAGGACCTCAACCACCTCCGGTGCATCCTACTGAACACCCGCTCCGCACGCAAACACGCCGTCGAGCTCTGGGACCTGCTCGACACATCATCACCAGACGTCGCCTTCCTGACAGAGACCTGGATGAACGACTCCTCCGCCCCCGACATCGCCATAGCCATCCCAGACGGCTATAAGATCACCCGTAGAGACCGCGTCAACGCAGTAGGAGGAGGAATCGCCATCGTCCACAAGAACACCATCAGGGTCTCGACCAGCACCGACGACACTCTCAGCACCGCCGAACACATGCACTTCCAGATCCACACGGACCCCAACACCACCCTTAGAGGCACTCTTGTCTACAGACCCCCTGGGCCCCGACCCCAGTTCAGCGACTCCATCGCCGACTTCATCAGCACGCACGCCCTGACCTCTACCGACTACATCCTCCTCGGAGACCTGAACTTTCACCTGGAGAACAACAACGACAGCAACTCCACCACCCTGATCGACAGCCTCACCAACCTCGGCCTGAGCCAGCTCGTCACAACACCGACCCACTCCGCCGGCCACACGCTTGACCCCATCTTCTCCTCAAGCTCCCACGTCTCCTTCAGCCACACCACGGAACTCCTCTGGACCGACCACCGCTGCATCCATTTCACCTTCCAGAAACCCACCACACACCACCGCACCCAACAGATCCCATGCCGCTGCTGGAGCAAAGTCACCGAAGACCAACTCCGGGCAACCCTCGCTCTCAGCCCTCCCTCCGACCCATCCAACACCGACGACGCTGCCTGCAACCTCAGACGATGGATGGACGACTGCGCCAACACGCTCGCCCGCTGAAAAAGCTCACCTACAGCGACACCACCAAAAGAGCCAGCTGGTTCACCTCGGAACTCCTAGATTCCAAGCGTACCTGCCGGAAACTAGAGAAGAAATGGCACAGCGATAAGACACCGGACAGCCACACAGCCCACAAAGACGCCATCCGTAACCACCACCACCTCATCAGGTCCGCCAAGAGAATCTCCTTCAAAGACCGCCTCGACAACAACGCACACAACAGCAAGGAGCTTTTCAACATCGTGAAGGAACTCTCCAATCCCAGCTCCAACACCAACGACATCCCGCCGTCGCAACCCCTGTGCGATTCCCTCGCCACCTTCTTTCACTGCAAGATCGCCGACATCCACGACAGCTTCAACACCCAGACAACCCCAACTAAGATCGATACACCAGACCCGCCACACACCATCGACCACGACCCCCTGCCAGCCTGGGCCAGCGTGAACATCGAGGACACCATCAAGACCATGAGCACAATACACTCCGGCTCCCCGTCAGACCCTTTCCCGCACCACATCTTCAACAAAGCCAGCAGCTCCATCGCACCCCACCTGTGCAACATCATCAACCTCTCCTTCGAGACCGCGACCTTCCCAGAGAGCTGGAAACACGCAGAGATCAACGCCCTACTCAAAAACCCAAGGCGGACCCGAGAGACCTCAAGAACTTCCGGCCCATCTCTCTGCTTCCGTTCCCAGCCAAGGTCATCGAGAAGATCGTCAACAAACAGCTAACCCGATACCTCGAAGAAAACAGCATCCTGGACCCATCCCAATCAGGGTTCCGCAGCAACCACAGCACTGAGACTGCCCTCATCGCCGCCACCGACGACATCAGGATCCTGCTGGACAATGGTGAGACCGCAGCCCTCATCCTGCTGGACCTCTCCGCCGCCTTCGACACTGTCTGCCACCGCACTCTACGCGCACGCCTCCATGACGCAGGGATCCGAGACAAGGCCCTGGAATGGACCACCTCCTTCCTCGACAGCAGAACCCAGAGAGTCCGCCTCCCACCTTTCTGATCCGAAGCCTCCGAGATCATCTGCGGCGTACCCCAGGGATCGTCCCTCAGCCCAACACTGTTCAACATCTACATGGCCCCGCTCGCACGCATCGCCAGACAACACGACCTCAACATTATCTCCTACGCCGACGACACTCAACTGATCCTCTCCCTCACCAAGGACCCCCTCACCGCCAAAGCCAAACTCCATGACGGAATGAAGGCCGTCACCGATTGGATGAAGATCAGCCGACTAAAGCTGAACACGGACAAAACTGAGGTCCTCATCCTCGGCTCCAACCCCTCAGCCTGGGATGACTCCTGGTGGCCAACGACGCTGGGAGCAGCCCCGACACCCACCGACCACGCACGCAACCTGGGAGTCATCCTCGACTCAACGCTCTCCATGACCAAGCAAGTCAACGCAGTCTCCTCCTCCTGCTTCAACACACTCCGCATGCTTCGCAAGATCTACAGGTGGATCCCGACAGACACAAGAAGAACAGTCACCCAGGCCCTCGTCAGTAGCAGACTAGACTATGGGAACGCCCTCTACGCGGGAGCCCCGGCCAAGCTCATCAAGCGACTGCAACGCATACAAAACGCCTCCGCACGACTGATCCTCGACGTACCACGCCACAGCCACATCACCCCCACTTGAGGAACCTGCACTGGCTCCCCGTCGACAGGAGTATCACCTTCAAACTCCTCACCCACGCACACAAGGCACTCCACAAAACTGGCCCAGCCTACCTCAACAGACGACTCTTCTTCTACGTCCCCAACCGCCAGCTCCGCTCCGCCGACCTCTCCCTTGCCACCGTCCCCCGCATTCGAAGAACAACCACCGGCGGCAGATCCTTCTCACACCTCGCCGCCAAGACCTGGAACACCCTCCCACTAAGCCTACGAAAGACCCAAGACCTGCTGACCTTCAGGAGGCTACTCAAGACCTGGCTGTTCGACCAGTAGCAGCATCCCCCCCCTCCCTCCCCCCAGCGCCTTGAGACCCTCGCGGGTAAGTAGTGCGCTCTACAAATTCTGTGATTGATTGATTGATTTAATTAGTACGCAAATATTATGTTATGTTAGACACGTAAACAATTATAAGTTGATTATTTTGCACACGGAATAGCGTGTTACCTTTAACCCTTAACATGTAACATACATTGTTGGTTATTTACTTAAACGAACATGTTTATTAATTATTTTACGAAAATATTAGGAGGTTAAAAATTTCATTTACCCTGCTCCATCAACTCCCCCTTTGGTGATTTTTAATATCACCACAAAACCTAAGTTATACAATTTTCTCAGACAGCATATATCTTTTATCCGTTTGCTTTTGTTAATTTACACAACTGTATCCCTTTCAACTTGTCTCTTCGTTTTCTTGTACATGTTCTCTTTTATTTCTTCTAACTCTATTTCACCCATTTCTCTCTCTCTCTCCTTGTTTATCATGTTTTCTTTTTCTATTTTATTCTGTCTTCTTCTTCTCTTTATACATGTTATTGCAAGCTTCAGTACTAATATTATTATTATTATCACGGTTGCTATTATTATAACTTTCCCTATTATTAATCCACTCATTCTTGTTAACCAATTTATTACTGAAGAAAACCCTTTACCAAGTTTTCCAAAAGCACTTTCAACCTCCAGTGGAACGAGTTCTTTGTGCAAATTTGTAATATTTGTTATATACTTCTGTATATTTTCGCTTTTATCTGGAATGTAAGTGCAACAATGTTGGACTTTCAGCATTCCACAGACTCCGCCCTCTTTTGCCAAAAGAATGTCAAGGGCAAGTCGATTTTGCATCACCATAGCTCTCATGGCAACCATCTCGGTATTTACCATCAAGAACCCTCCAGCAGTATCTGTAGATAAACGATCTACCACTGTGGATAATTTCCGAATTCTAAATGCATTCAAAGATATTCCCACTGCTGGTATCAATGCACCAAAAATATCACCTACTATTTCTGAAAAACTTTCCCTTTTTCTACGTGTAAAGGTATTTATCATTTTGTGTGTTCCTTTTTCTTTTCTATCCATATGAAAAATCTTTGGAAAGACCAGGCCTAAGTAACATGACCCATACCAATGGTCCGGCAACCTATAATAAGCCCTATTTCCGCAAACATAATAGATCCCTGGAAATATTGGATCTTTCCCCCTTTGAATCCCCATCCGCCTAAAATTTGATAATTGTCATGGCAAATGCTGGAACCCACAAAATAATTGTCATATCTTGTCTTATTTCTTCTAATGCACAACCTTCCCTGTTGGGGCCAATCCAGAGTCATAGCTGCATTTGTCTTTTTCTTGTCATGATTGTCTTCCTCAAACGCCCAAAGAGGTGTTTTTGTCTCTTCTATTACTTTTCTTTGAAATTTCACTCTTCTCTCTTCAACCATCTCTAAAAATACTTTTTCTTCCTTCTTTAACTCACAGGTAAGGTTGTACCTAATTATACTATCTAATGTTAAAATCTTATCCTCTAGAAAATATTCACCAAACATTTTTCCCTCTTTTATTTTGTTTAGCTCGGGAACTACAGAAACTTTCGCAAAAATCTTATTTATGTCAGTGTAATAATATTCTAATCTACCTGTTTTATAAAATAAACTTGCTAAGACACTACGGGGTCGATTCCGATTCGGGCCGGAAAAAGCACCGACCGACTCGGAGCCGGAATTTATTCCGACCGACACGTACCTGTGGCGCCCAACACGCCAAGTACGATGCAAGGCGTGCAAAATCCGACCGACACGTACCGAACCCAAGCCGAATGACCGAGCCGCACGGAAAACAGCAATCCGGCCGGAAAAACACGCGAATCGAACCGACCGACACGCACCCGGAACAAATCCGACCGAAACGTACACGCGAACTCCAAACCGCAAAGCACGATGCAAGGCGCGAAAACCACGACCGAGTCGTACGGAGGACAAGCCGTACGACCGACACGCATACAAAACCGAGCCGAAGTAACACAAAACACCGCGACCGACGCGTACGCAGCATAGAAAACTGCACAAACACAGCGTGAACGAAACGAAGAAGACCGTACGAGACAACTGCAGGGTCCGACTCGGTCACAAGAACGTTTCCAACATGCACAGACAGTAGAAAGGAAAAATGACACAAAAAAGGCCAAACAAGCAATTACAAAGCCAATAAATACTGGGGGGTGGGGACAGAGAACAAAGACACACCCACAACTCCACCCATATAAAGGACACAAATCCCAACCATGATCCTTTGCAAATGCCATTCTACTGCCAGCACCCAACAGACAGCAACCACACACCCACAGCTCATCCCTCACACAAGCCACACACCATCAGCACACCAACAAATACCTACCTCACATACACCCAGCAAAACACACACTCACACACCCTCACCTGCACACCAACACACACATCACTCACCATCACCACCCATCACCATGCCCCCCAAGAAGAATCACAAGTTCCTAGATTGTGAATTGGAAGTCATGGTAGACGAGATCCTCAGGGTAGAGCCACAGCTGTTTGGCACACTGGTCCAACAGACCCCCATCTCCCAGAAAACCAAGATGTGGGAGAGGATCATCAACAGGGTGAACGCACAATCACCATGTCTGCGCACAAAGACCGACATCCAGAACAGGTGGTATGACGTGCGCAGGAGGGTACGGGACCTGCTCAAGTAAGACTACCTCCTGAGCCAATACACCGGCAGTGGCCCTCCTGCCAAGCCAGTATACCTCAGGCCCTGGGAGGAGAAGGTGCGGGCCATCCTTCCGCCAGTGAGCGTATATGGACTAGAGAACATCCCAGAGCCTGGTGAGTACACAACAAATGTACACAATATTCTGCCACAATACACACACACATCACTGTCAAGGGGAGAGTCAAACCATGCACTCATAGCAATTACACAGCAACAAGCACAGAATCATCCCAAAATGTGTATGTCAGTCAGATAAACACAACACATGCCATCTCAAAGTTACATTTAACCGTGTCATCACATGTACAAACACAACTACAACTACAGCTAGGCAGTGGCACAAATAGAACTAACAAACACATCCAGACATGTAGCCACCACTACAACACCAACACACAGTGAAGACCACTGAAAGAAAGGAATTCTGTGTATGCTGGGCAAGTCAGTGTAGCCAATAGCATCATGGGAGTCGTAGTCACACATATTGCCCCCCCACAACTGTCCCATCAACACCACCATGAACCATGCGCACATCACAGGGAGTGGAAAAGGACTCACAAGGTGGCTGACACTGGCTACTGCTGTGGGGAGCACAAGGCCCTGCTGGCAACTGTGCACCAACCAACAGCAGGACACCACTGACTGACATCCTGAGAGACAACTTCCACTCCCTGCAATGGAAGCACGTTCCATGGTGGGATATCTGGCTGGCTGGGTGGGAAGGAGGACTCGCAGCACTGACCATAGTCACAAGCACCTCCCCTCACACACACCCTCAACACATACTCCACATAACCCACCTGGGAGAATGCAATGCCACACATCCTAACTCAAGATCCCACAAAGAACCTCCACCCTGGGTTATGTCGTGTGAAGCACAGGGACACTCTTGGGACTTTCAGCCAAACAACTGCCAGGACAACACTCCCAGCCATCCTGTCAGCACAGGCAGCCCACCCCACAGGGAAGCAGAGTCAAAAGGAAGGAAGGATGGGCATGCTGGGAAGGGGTGGAGGCAATAGCATGATGGGAGTCGTAGTCACAGCTCTACATCCCCCACCACATGGCCCAGCAAGCTCACACTCACGCATGCACATCCCACAGAGAGTGGAAAGGCCCATCAAAGATGTCTGACACTGTTGCTGTGTCGTGGGGATCACAAGGGCATGCTGGGAACTGCACACCAACCAACAGCAGGACACCACTGTCAGCCATCTTGCCATTGCTCTCACACCCACACACACTGAACTCCCCACAAAAGCAAGTAAGTATGGGAATGCTGGGAAGTGGGGTGGAGGCAATAGCATGATGGGAGTCATAGTCACAGACATAGCTCACCCCCACAACTGTCCAATCACCACCACCCTGAACCATGCTCACATCACAGGGAGTGGAAAACGACTGACAAGATGGCTGACACTGGCTACTGCTGTGGGGAGCACAAGGCCCTGCTGGGAACTGTGCACCAACAAACAGCAGGACACCACTGACTGACATCCTGAAAGACAACTTCCACTCCCTGCAATGGAAGCACGTTCCATGGTGGGATATCTGGCTGGGTGGGAAGGAGGACTCGCAGCACTGACCATAGTCACAAGCACCTCCCCTCACACACCCCCTCAACACATACTCCACATAACCCACCTGGGAGAATGCAATGCCACACATCCTAACTCCAGATCCCACAAAGAACCACCACCCTGGGTTATGTTGTGTGAAGCACAGGATGGCTGGGAGTGTTGTCCTGGCAGTTGTTTGGCTAAAAGTCCCAAGAGTGTCCCTGTCAGCACAGCCAGCCCACCCCACAGGGAAGCAGAGTCAAAAGGAAGGAAGCATGGGCATCCTGGGAAGGGGGGTGAAGGCAATAGCATGATGGGAGTCATACTCACAGACATAGCTCACCCCCACAACTGTCCCATCAACACCACCCTGAACCATGCTCACATCACAGGGAGTGGAGAAGGACTCACAAGATGGCTGACACTGGCTACTGCTGTGGGGAGCACAAGGGCATGCTGGGAACTGCACACCAACCAACAGCAGGACACCACTGTCAGCCATCTTGCCATTGCTCTCACACCCACACACACTGAACTCCCCACAAAAGCAAGTAAGTATGGGAATGCTGGGAAGTGGGGTGGAGGCAATAGCATGATGGGAGTCATACTCACAGACATAGCTCACCCCCACAACTGTCCCATCAACACCACCCTGAACCATGCTCACATCACAGGGAGTGGAGAAGGACTCACAAGATGGCTGACACTGGCTACTGCTGTGGGGAGCACAAGGCCCTGCTGGGAACTGTGCACCAACAAACAGCAGGACACCACTGACTGACATCCTGAGAGACAACTTCCACTCCCTGCAATGGAAGCACGTTCCATGGTGGGATATCTGGCTGGGTGGGAAGGAGGACTTGCAGCACTGACCATAGTCACAAGCACCTCCCCTCACCCCCCTCAACACAAACTCCACAGAACCCACCTGGGAGAATGCAATGCCTCACATCCTAACTCAAGATCCCACAAAGAACCACCACCCTGGGTTATGTTGTGTGAAGCACAGGGACACTCTTGGGACTTTTAGCCAAACAACTGCCAGGACAACACTCCCAGCCATCCTGTCAGCACAGCCAGCCCACCCCACAGGGAAGCAGTCAAAAGGAAGGAAGGAAGCATGGGCATGCTGGGAAGGGGGGTGGAGGCAATAGCATGATGGGAGTAGTAGGCACAGATATTGCTCAGCCTCACAACTGGCCCATCAACACCACCCTGAACCATGCTCACATCACAGGGAGTGGAGAAGGACTCACAAGATGGCTGACACTGGCTACTGCTGTGGGGAGCACAAGGCCCTGCTGGGAACTGTGCACCAACAAACAGCACAACACCACTGACTGACATCCTGAGAGACAACATCCACTCCCTGCAATGCAAGCACAGTCCATGGTGGGATAACTGACTGGCTGGGTGGGTGGGAAGGAGGGCCGGCTGTCAACCAAATACAACCAATGCAGACCATGTTCACACCCCAACAAATACATAGAAATGCCCAAATAATGCAGGACAATGTGCCACACCAATATCAACCCCTGACTGTGACGACTTGGGACAATGCAATGTACAGGCCCGCACCCAGAGGCACAGTCACAACTGTCAGGTGTGTCAACCATTGATGCCTGCAGAAACATAACATACATTGTGTGTGTCTCTCAAAAACAGGTGATGATGGGGACACAGCAGCAGACGCTGAGGAGTCCCAGTCCCAGGCTCAAGAGGATGCGGAGCTCACTGGTGTCGTACAGCCTCTGCCCTCCTCGGACGAAGAAGACCAACCTGGCACATCCGGTGCAAGTCAACATGCAGCACCAGCAGGACCACCAGCTGCAGCACCAGCAGGACCACCAGCTGCACCCCCTGCACCCACCCCTCCAACGACTGTCACCACAAATACCATCCCTGCCGACATGGACAGAACAAGGAGCAACACAAGCACAGGGACCCTGGACCAACGTGGGGCCATGGACACCACCACCAACCCCCAAGGGGGACCAGGGTCATCTGTGCGTGCCACTGCACGCACTGCACATGTCGGCAGGGGTGGTGGGAGGGGTGGGAGACAGAGGTCGCTGCTTGCAGAGGTTGCTGGTGTGCATGATGACCCACAACTGGTACGCATAGCCGATGCGTACCAGTCCAGCACCGGAGATCTCAGCCAGGTAGTGGGGCTCCTCAGAGACATGAAACAGCAGCAGGCTGCCCATCATGCCCGCTTGGACTCACATGTCCCGCGTGGAGTCCAAGTGGGACGCACTGCAAGAGATGACGGCGGTGCACAGGGACATTTTACAATGCCTCCGCCAGATGAACAGCAACCAGTCCACACCTCCCTGTGTGCCAACAACATCTGGTGCTGAACAAACTGCAACTGCCACAGGGAGGGAGGATGACTCTGGCGGAGAGTCCCCTGCACCGCAGCAGCCTGTACTTGAGGGGCCCCCCAAAGAAGAGGGGTCGTCCGAGGAGGGGCAAGTGAGAGGCCGATGGCCAAGCGCAACTCCCAGGAAGCCTGAACCTGTTCTGGATGTTCACCTTTGTGCACAGACTGTTCACCCTGTTGACGGCAACACAACTCCCACACATTGCATGGGGAGTACAAGTTGGACCAATGTCTCAGACAACTGTAGCCCCGATACTGGGGATTTTGTCTACCAGGACTTTCAATTCACCTAGGAACTTCTGATTGCAAGATATATGTACAGCACTACCCATCCTATGCACTATTCACACAAATGTATCACAATAAACACACTAATACACCATACTTGCCTCTGTTGTGATTCCAACGTGGGTGCTGTTATGGGGATGATGAACTGCAAAATTACACTGTGTATGCGAACTGCAACAGCAAGTACAACACAGGCATGTGAGTAAAGGCAACGTGACACATATGAGGGAGACACTCCACCAGGGCTACCCAACACATACACACCTAGGCCATCTGACTCATTGCCTACACTGATGTTGCCAGGGAAGACGGTGCAATGCACAGACACCACACCTATTCCCAGTTGTAGTCAAGTAGCCCACAGGTGCAGTAAGCAAATGGCAGTCAAATGTGTGACCACAGACAACGCACATCACAAAGTGAAGCACAGGTTTATTACACAGTTGCAACATGTCGTAACCACTACAGATGCAAGGTAATCCCACCTGGCAGCGGGCACACAGTCAACAACTGTAGAAGGAAGGAAGTCCATGGGTGTGGCGCACATCACCTGTAGGGACACAACAGCTACCACCCTGGAAGTACAATCACGTCGTCGGTGGACACAGTTGACCAAACGAATCTGAAAGTACCCTGTGAAGGACAGAAATGACACAGTCAAAAGCAATGGAGAACAGGACAGAACAGCAAAACTCATGCACAATACATGTTACAAGATACCCACCCAGAACCAAGTTAGCATGTCAACACTGTTGGGGAGTACAGACCACCTGTAAGCACACATCGCTACACACATCCAGTCAAGTAGCCCATGGACACACTCCAACAGCACCAGAGCACCACCTACACATATCATGCCAACTCACATCATTGACATGACACCTCAGGATACTCACATTCAGCTAAAGAAGTTGGTGATGAGCTGTGTGTGGACATCACCCTCATCATCATCATCATCACTGGCATCGTGGTCCAGGCCAGGGTACTCCACAGGTGGCGGATGTTGGTCATTGTCATCCTGGATGAGAGGCAACTCCTTCCGCACTGCCAGGTTGTGGAGCATGCAGCAGACGATGATAATCTTGCACACTTTCGCAGGGGCATATGGGAGGGACCCTCCTGTCTTGTCCAGGCAGCGGGAGCGGCTCTTCAGGAGACCAAATGTCCGCTCAATCACTCTCCTGGTCCGACCATGTGCCTCATTGTAGCGCATCTGGGCTGGTGTCACAGGGTTCCTGAGGGGTGTCAGCAACCACGGCATGTTGGGGTATCCCGAGTCACCTACGGACAGACAAGTGCACATTAGCTGACTTGGAAAAGTGGGCGGAATACTACAGATCAGATCACACACAATGGCACAAAGTCAGTACACACCGACAAGCCAGGCACGCTGGTTCTGCATCTGTGCCATCATCCTGGGGATGCGACTACTCCTCATCACAAAGGCATCGTGTGCTGAACCAGGGAAACGGGCACACACGTGTGTGATGGTCATATCTGCAAGACACACCACCAGTGCATTGACCAAGTGGTAGTGCTTGCGGTTACGGTAGGCCTGCTCCTGGGCCTGTGGTGGTACCAAAGCCACATGTGTCCCATCAATGGAGCCAATGACATGCGGCATCCTCCCCAGGGCATAGAAGTCACTCTTCACGTCAGTGAGTCGTTGCAGTCTAGGGAAATAGATGTACCGGTTCAGGAATAGCAACATTACCTCCAAAACATCGCGGAGCACACGGCTCAACATGGTCTGTGACATCCCACCAGCAGTCGCCACAGTATGTTGGAAGGTACCGGTGGCAAAGAAGTGTAGGGCTGCCATCACCTTCACCTTGGGGGTCAGCGCTGTAGGATACGGCCGGCCAGCTGCAAATGTGGGGCCAACTGCACTGCCAAATCCTCAATCAGCTGCCTGGTGAAGCGGTACCGTCGGATGCTGTCCCGTTCCACCATCGTTGCCAGGTCTGGGAATGGTCGATGGACAGCAGGAGCCCTGCAGTGCAGAGGAGAAGAAAGCAAGATTGTCAGTCAGCCCACATATGCGGCATTGAACACACTCAATATCCCAACATACATCATTATGAGGCACAACTACATGAAGTGTGCAGTTCCGTAAGGACATGTATGGTACATACATGGCCAACATCTGTCATCACGGTTCAACAAGTGGCATCAATAAGTCCCAGGTTGGCCCATTGGATATCATGAGGCCGTGTCACAGTTCCCATCTCCTGCTGCCGTGTCACAATCACCCCCCACAGTGACATGTGAGGACAGATGTGCCCCAGGCATCACAGCTCAACGACAGGTACATTCCCAGGGACCCTGTATTGCCACATGGACACTGGCATTACATGGAGTATCATGTATACACCACAGCAAAACAACTATGACCCCCACAGGTAGTGGTCCCACTTGCCACTGCAGGACAGACATGGACGTCTGTGACACACACACGCACAACATCAAAGTCCATGCACACACAACGTGGATGTGGAGACTGTCTCCCATTGTGCACATGAAATCAGAGACATTGTAAACACTACATGCACACAGACTGTGGAGGACCATCACTATTGTGCCACTGGGACACCCTGGCTCAAACATACCGTCCCACATGGGACTCACGGGGTATGTGACATGACATACACATACACCACCGTGAAATGTGACCATGGCACATGCACAGATATGAACAGTTGCACATCACAGTGGTCATGTACACGTAACACCCAGGATCCTGTCCCCATGAACACGTGCACAGCCTGGGGGTGGCTGCCCCCAGGTGACACCCACAGGACAACATGTACACCAACATACACACAATAGGAAATGCAGCCTTACATGCCTTATCATACAGTTTGGACAGGCTGTCGTGTTGTAGGTGTGCCCCTCACTCCCTGGGAGCTATCTGTGGCTGGCATATGTCCATCTGAGACAGGCATGGTGACATATGCCAGTCACTTGTACAGGGATGCGTTGAACAGCAATGGACCGATCGGTGCACCCGGCCGGCCCATTGCATTCAATGTGTGCGGGTACGCGTTGTACCCCTGTACGCGTTGATCAGCAATGGACTGATAGGTGCCCCCGGCCGGCCCATTGCATTCAATGTGTGTGGGTGCGCGTTGTACCCCTGTGCGCGTTGATCAGCAATGGACCGATCGGTGCCCCCGGCCGGCCCATTGCATTCAATGTGTGCGGGTACACGTTGTACCCCTGTACGCGTTGTACCGCAATGGACCGATCGGTGCCCCGGCCGGCCCATTGCATTCAATGTGTGCGGGTACGCGTTGTACCCCTGTACGCGTTGATACCGCAATGGACCGATCGGTGCCCCGGCTGGCCCATTGCATTCAATGTGCGGGTACGCGTTGTACCTATGTACGCGTTGTACCGCAATGGACCGGTCGGTGCCCCGGCCGGCCCATTGCATTCAATGTGTCGCGGTACGCGTTGTACCCCTGTATCGCGTTGTACCGCAATGGACCGATCGGTGCCCCGGCTGGCCCATTGCATTCAATGTGTGCGGGTACGCGTTGTACCCCTGTACGCGTTGTACCGCAATGGACCGATCGGTGCCCCGGCCGGCCCATTGCATTCAATGTGTCGCGGTGCACGCGTTGTACCCTGTACGCGTTAGTACCGCAATGGACCGATCGGTGCCCCGGCCGGCCCATTGCATTCAATGTGTGCGGGTACGCGTTGTACCCCTGTACGCGTTGTACCGCAATGGACCGATCGGTGCCCGCGGCCGGCCTATTGCATTCAATGTGTGCGGAGTACGCGTTGTACCCCTGTATGCGTTGATCAGCAATGGACCGATCGGTGCCCCGGCCGGCCCATTGCATTCAATGTGTGCGGGTACGCGTTGTACCCCTGTACGCGTTGTACCGCAATGGATCGATCGGTGCCCCGGCCGGCCCATTGCATTCAATGTGTGCGGGTACGCGTTGAACCCCTGTACGCGTTGTACCGCAATGGACCGATCGGTGCCCCCGGCCGGCCCATTGCATTCAATGTGTCGCGGTGCAGCGTTGTACCCCTGTGCGCGTTGATCAGCAATGGACCGATCGGTGCCCCGGCCGGCCCATTGCATTCAATGTGTGCGGGTGCGCGTTGTACCCCTGTACGCGTTGTACCGCAATGGACCGATCGGTGCCCCGGCAGGCCCATTGCATTCAATGTGTGCGGAGTACGCGTTGGACCCCTGTACGCATTGATCAGCAATGGACCGATCGGTGCCCCGGCCGGCCCATTGCATTCAATGTGTGCGGGTACGCGTTGTACCCCTGTACGCGTTGTACCGCAATGGACCGATCGGTGCGCACCCATTGACAATGGCCTAGCCTGGCAACGGACGCGTTTTCGAAATTCGAACGAGTCGGTTGCTGGAAATTCAGTTGGTCACCCACAACAATGTTGCAAAATCATGTATGTCATGAAGTTGAAGATTTGAAGGATGCTGTGGGTGTGTATTGGTGCTGCTATTCCATGGATTGGCCAGATTCAGAAGATGCAAACGACTTGGACCTATCACTTTGGACACAAGGGACAGTATCTGCCTCTCCAGCACATATATATTGCTGGCTGTTCCCCTGAGAGCTCACTTGCCTGCACTACATGCTCCAGGACGACATCTGCCACTGCACTGCTGCTGTCTCTGCCCCTCTGGACCCTGCAATGGCACGTACTGTGGAGAGAGCCCCAGCCTTCAGCCTTGAGGAGAACCAGGCCCTGCTGGACAGCCTACTTCCACAGTACAGCAAGCTGTATGGGACACCAGGGGAGCAGGTGAGTGTTCTGTGCACTGCCTTTCTGAATGTGCATTTTGTCTGACTAGCAAGGCTGAAAGTCTGCACGCCACTGGCTAGCAGGCTCACTGAGTAGTTGTCACCCCCATAGTGTGTAGTGACATGCACTGGACAAGTATGGTGCAGTGACAGTGCATTTGAACAAGGTTTTACTTCCCGTGCAATGATACCATGTAGTGACGTCTGGCAAACTGTCCATGGGCAGCGTTGCACTGCCTGTGTACATCATGTGCCCCTGTCATTGAGACATGTATATACAACTGTGTCATGCACGGATATGTTGCATGTGTAGTAATGGCCTTTTCACTTTGTCATCCTGACAGGTTAATGCCCATCGGAAGCAGGAGATCTGGAAGGACATCGTCCGGGCTGTCCGGTCCGTGGGGGTCTACAAGCGCCGGATCCGCAACTGCCAGAAGAGGTGGCAGGACCTTCGGGGCTGGACCCGGAGGATTGCACGGGTCCAGCTGAAGCTGTCGCCTCCTCGCAGGAGGGGCGGAACACGGACCCTGACCCCCACATGCTCCAGATCCTGGCGGTGGTGTTTCCAGACCTGGATGGGCAGCTGAAGGCCAGACAGCAGCAAGGAGGGGTGAGTCAAAGACTGCACTGTGAACTCTGTATTACATGCTATGTGCCCTCCTCTGGCCTGGTTAAACTGCCACAGTACAGCAGTCATGTTGTCCAGGAGCCATGTCCCTCTATTGTGCACTGCCCACTCCTCATCTGATACCCAGGTGTGGCCCTTACATTCAGGGAATTGTGTCACTTAGGACTGTGTCCTTGCAGTTTGCTTCACTAAAGGTGGGGGACAGCATCTGTTTCCCTAACTCTGTTGTGGGCATCATGGGTGGGTCCATTGTTCACACAACGCCTGTGTTCGGACATGTAATCTGCGTGTTGCTTTGATATGCGGTCCACTTGCTGAGCCACCACATGTGCCTGGGGTATGTGGCACACACCCATGCAGCGGGTGGGAACAATGTTTGGGCCCCAGGAGTGTGCAGATTACGTGTGTCACACATACATAGCCAGCTATCCACTGTCCAGGGCTCATCCCTCATTCATGTGGGGCAGGACAGTCATGCCTACTCCAGGCCATGCAATGCACTCTGTACTCCCACTCCCGTGTATCAGCTGACACATTGTGCGCAGTGATTTGACCCCTCAGGTGTCTGCCTCTGTGTCAGTGTGCTGTGGATTTGTTGCCAGGACTGCTGGGGTGTTTCTCGGTAGGGGCTCAGCATGCCACTGGAGATGTGACCATAGGAGACGATACTTGTGTGTCACATAGGTGTTTGATCAGCCTCCCGTGCAGACTGGGGTATGCGAATGTGAAGTTCAGGCAGCTGTTCCCCATTCACAGCAGATTGTGAGGGGCTCAGGTTCAGAGGGTAGTGTCACAGGTCTCCCATATGTCCAATCGGTATGACCTGGACAGATGAGGGTTAAGATGATGTGTTGTGTGGGGGATGTACATGTGCACTTGTGCAGCTCCAGGACTTGCATTCCCCATGACCTACTATTGTGACACAGTGCAGAGTGTTGTTGTCTGGCTGCCAAGTCATACATCACTGAGACAGTGATGTATGACTTAGCAGTCATGCCTCCGCCATGGCATGTGTCTACTTATTGGTGATCCTGCAGGGGAGTGACATGTGCTACATGCACACCATTGTGGCGATGGCTATCAGGACATGGGTGCATCATGGTGTCTGTCGCTGGTATGCATCACATGCATTTCCTATTTGACTCTGGGCGTCCCTTTCATCCGGAAACCTGTACTGACTCAGTGGCAAGAGTTGTGATGTGTGCATGTCCACATGCTACACCGTGTCCTCTGCACTGTCCAACTACTGTGTAGTTGGTGCATGTGTCCACACTGGGGTGTTGCTATCCAACAGACACCAGACAGATGGGTGCAAGGCCATGTGTGATGTGAGTGCCATGGTTGGCATCAGACTGACAATTGGCTTCTCCTGTTCAGTTAGGGCACTTTTAGCAATGTACAACTAATGATGCCAGGGCTTGCTCTGTAATGTGCTGTGCTCACAGTGGTGTGTGCGTTTGGTGCAGGTGACTGATGTCTGTCTGTTTCCCCATTGTTTGCAGATACATCCACGGCCACGGAAGGGGACAGCTCCACGGACCAGGAGGAGCCGGAGAGCCAGACTGGGTCAGCAGCCGAGGAGTGGTCGGAGGGACCCAGTGGAACAGAGGGCGAGGGAGCCACACCGAGGAGTCCTCAGCACCATCCACCTCAGCTGAGGACCAGAGCAACTCGGAGGATGACTCCCTTATGGAGGCGGGTGTCAGCAGCCACCACACCCCAGCTAGTGTTGCTGTCCCCGCCACCACCAGCACCACCACCGCCCTCCCATCGGCTCCCATTCCCCAGGTCCGTGGAGGCTCCCATGTTCGGGAGCTTGTCTCCTTTGGGCCAGGCACCGCACCCCCTGCCCCTGTGTCCCCTGCTGCCCTGAGTGAGGAGTCTGTGTACCTCCTTCGCCAGCTCCATGTAGGGCAGACAGCCATGCTGAGTGTCCTCCATGCGCACACCGCTCTGTTGACTCAGCTGGTGTCGTTCATGGAGGGCATCTCATCGGGCATGTCTGACCTACAGAGGGGCAATAGGTCCATGGACTCCTCCCTGACGGCAGCAGTGTCCCTCCTCAGAGGGTCCCTCACCCCTCCTGCCTCTGCTCCATCCACACTCCCCAGCACCTTACCCGTCCCAAGCACACACACACCGGCACAGGCACACACCAGCACACACACATCCAGCACACAGACACACACGCCACAAACAAAACGCACACGCACGCACAGTCAGGGGACTGAAACCAGACTCACAGGGGATGGGGCCCTGGAACACACACACGCATCCACAAGCACTGCGCAGTCCTCAGTTGCCTCTCCCTCCAAAGCACCCTCCCTTGCCTCACCTGCAACCCCAAAGACCCAGCGGCTCTTCCTCAGTGACCTCGGCCTCTTCCCCTCCGATCCAGCTGATACAGCATTCAGGGGAAGAGGAAGCCCACCCACACGGAGCAGAGTGCCCCTCGCCCCTGGACACCCTCCCCCAGGCGCAGACAGACTGAGGCCCCCACCCGCAAGTCCCCCGGAGTCGTAAGAGCAAGACCCCGCCGCCGCCCTGCAGCTCAGGCACCAGGTCTCCTTCCTCCATCCCTCAGGCCCCCACTCCACAGGTGCCCCCACCACACCCTGCCCCAGGTTCCCCCACCCACAGATATACCATCCCCAAGAGGATCCGGCCTTCTCCCACTGCCACTTGCTCTCCCGGCACCACACCCCCCGCTGCGCTTGTCTGTGCCACTGATGTGGTGAGGGTGTCCTCCCCCTCTGTCCAGCCCACCTTGCCTGTTCCCCATTCTCCTCCCCTGGTGGTAGGCACTGCAGTGGAGTCCACTACCACCCTGTCTGACTTGGGCACTGCAGTGGCGGACCTGTCCACTCCATCTTCAGGGTCCACTGCAGTCGTGCCGGCACCCACAACGCTCAGAGGAGCACAAATCGTGAATTCATGATGGTCGAAGCACAGGAAGCTTCTCCGTGCATGTCACCATTAGCTACTTAGCATCCATAAGATGTTGTTTCAGTCCCGGATTTCCACGACATGCTTTCTCCAGCTCCCTCTGGGTTCTCTCCTGTGTTTCTACCTCGTTTACCAGGGTACGCCTGTAGGAAGGTAGGATCCTTCTAGCATAGTTACCCACACTTTTTGCTGGTGTCAGTATGTTTTATTTTGACTAGTCTGGCTGGGATCCTGCTAATCAGGACCCCAGCCACTGTACTTCCTCCCTAAATTTGACATGGTAAGTACTTTTGTACCTCCACAATTGGCTACTGGTGTACCCTTGTAAGTCCCTAGTACATGGTACTAAGGTACCCAGGGCATAGGTACACCAGGGGTCTCCCATGGGCTGCAGCATGTATTATGCCACCCATGAGACACCACTCAAACTGTGACTACAGCCCTGCCATTGCAGTCTGTGTAAGCTGGTGCTAGCACCACTTAGGAAAGATATACGTTTCCTTATATCTGTGGTCACTACACTTAAAACCTATGAGTTATCCCTAAGGCAGGCCTTTCAGTCCATAGGCAGGGTGATGGGTTATAAGTGTGAGGGTGCCCTTGCATGAGTAGGACACCCCTACAAACCCCGGAGTCAATTCTCCAGGCTTTGTAAGTGCGGCCAGCCATTTTGATACATATAGTGGCCATGTGTCATTACGCGATGGCTAACTATATAGTGGCTGTGCCGAACCTGGGCATGTTTGGTATCAAACATGTTGGAATCATACCCCAACACAGATACCGTATTGGAGGTATGATTCCATGCACTGGGGGCTCCTCCGGGAAGCCTCCAGTACTCCCAGTAACAGCCTTTCAGGGTCTGCTAACAAGCTATTGATGCTGCTGACCACAGGCACGATTCTGCCCTCCTGCTGCTGAGTTGAGCTCGAGCAGGGAAAGGTAGTACAATAGGTTTCCTGTCACAGGGAGGTGTGAGCACCTCCCAGACAGGACTTAGTGAGTGTATTGGGCTGGGGTGGGGGCGCTTGCCAGCACCACCAGACTGCTTTCAAGGGCACCTTTGGTGCCCTCCTTGCATATTCCACTTTGAGCCAGTTCAGGGAGCGCTTGGCTCCCGCTCTGGCGCGAAACTGGACAAATGACTTGGAAGTATCCTCCCCTATGTCCAGCCCCTCCTCTGGGAGGGACCCCTGAGTCATCCTAACCCCTCTCTTAGGGGATAAAAGGGCTTACCTGTGGGAGGGTCCTCAGATTCGTAATAGGACAAGACTCAAGCCTGAAACCACATCACTCTTCGACTGTCTGGACATTTGGACTTCGCCTGGAACCGAGACTGCATCAAGGAAGACTCCTGCTGCCCCTGGTCTCGCTGTTCTGCAAGTCTTCTTCATCGTCTTTGTCTGTGCTTCTTCCGGGATCTTCAACAGACCTGTGGGCATAAAGGACACCCAAAGTAATTTCCCTTACAGTGAAGGAGTCACTCCCCTTCATCTGCAGGCCCCGCAATGAAGCTGACTGTGTCCAACACCTTTCCCTAAATGGCTTAGGTTGGAGTTGGAATAGTATATGTGAACCCTTTAATGCCCAACACTTACCCCTAAGTAGCTTAGATTGGAGTGGGAATAGTAAATGTTACCCCTTTTGGGTCCAAATTCTTCCCCTAAATGGCTTAGATTGGACTGAGATTAGTAAATCTTACCCCTTTAGTGTCGAAAACCTTCCCTAAATAGCTTAGATTGGAGTGGGAATAGTAAACGTGAACATTTTAGTGTCCAAAGCCTTCTTGTAAATGATTTACATTGGAGTGGGAATAGTAATTGTGATCCCTTTAGTGTACAAAATAACACACAAAATGGTTCAAATAGAAGTGGGAGTAGTAAATGTAACCACTTTAGTATATAATATTTTTATACTAACATGTTATATTACAGTGTAAGTATTACATGTAAAACTTTAAGTATTGCATTATACACACACATCCTTGGTAATGATTCTTTTTAAAGAACAGTAAATGATACATTTTATGATTTTATATTGTTCCTTATTTTTTTTTAATATTGTGTTTCATGTATATGTTTACATTTTTAAAACAGAAATTTATTTTTATAACAGAAAATAAAAAGGTTTTATAGTTTTTTTTTTTTACATTTCTTATATTTTTGTGCGAAATACACAACATCTCATGTATTTTTTTATCGTTTTTCCACAGTGGTATTTTCCAAAATTTTTGCAAATATGGTAAAAAAATAGTACATTTGTTATACATACATTGTTTTGGTACAACAGGTTTTATATACTTTTTTTACATATATTATAAATAGTACTATATTATATTATTGTATACTACTATTTTCATTATACTGTAAATAAATATCTATATTTCCTCAATACATTGATTGATTTTTACATACTTTAGGACATTGTTAGATTTTTTTTAACTTTTTAAAACATTTGGGTTAAACTCCCCTCTGAAGTCTGGGTAAAGAAATTAAAATGGCAGTTGAAAAGTACATTTAGCTTTGACATTTGGACCAAAGAAGCCGGAAGCAGTGAAATTATACTCTTGAATTCCATGTACCAACGTGCAGTTTGATTTGTCATGTCAGAAAACAATTGCAAGGTAAACTCATTCTGTACTGAAAATGTTATTTCCTTGATAGCCTTAGCCAGAATCATCTCTTTAACCCTGTAGTCTGCAAAGTTGTTTGACATAGTACGAGGGTACTTTGCATTAGGCAGGATATGTGAAGGCACTGTAGATGCAGCATACTCAATCCGCCCCACACTGTCCTCCTTCCTTTCGGGTGGTCAAACTCAGGTTTGATCACCTTGAATGGTTTTCCAATTGCTCCTGCTTTTTATTAAAAGAGATAATCTCTTTCTCAAACTGTGTAGCCTGTTGGGAGACTGCCTGCAACCTGTCCTCCCAGCCTGAAACTCGTTGTTCCAATTCTTTGCATTGGTCTTCAGACTGAACCATTTGTCCCTCTATATTGCCCAAATTCTCTTACATTTAATTTGCCAGTTCAATCTGCTGTTGTCTCATAGACTTAATTCACAAAGTACCTCTCTTAGCAGATGAATCAAGGGGCTCAAAACATCAATTTCTGACCCCCTGCTAATACAAGACTCATTCAGCTGCATAGCCGCTGGGTTTTCAGTTTCCATGTTGTATGCCATTTGACATGGCGACATATTATGAACCGCAGTGCCTGTTTTACCTGGTCCTCCTATCTATCATGGCTGAAGTCCAGCCTCACTCTCTGACATTAATGAAATGTTAAGGATTTTGCCCAAAATGCTTTCCCTTGTTGTGTCATCTAAGTTACCTGCTGAAGAGAGAAAAGTATCCGTTGGGCAAGTAGTGGCATCCGAAGCAATAGCTTGCTTACTTAGCCCGGATGCACTGGCCACAATGATCCAGGGGCTTATTGAATCGCCAAAATTACTAGCATCTGAGCCATCACTTAATGACCTACTGGAGCAGATAAACACTTCTTTTAATGGCGCTGACGTTACATGTATATCTCCTTGATCTTCAAGCTTGGAGTCCTTCTTTGCGCCTGTGGCAATGACCTTTACAGTGATCCAGCGCTAACAATAAAAATTATTCTCCTATATACTTCGGTCATCCAGGTGCAATTACTCCTTCAACACACACACTATATCCATATGACGGTGGGGCCCATAACACCGCATATACATTCACTTATTTATTCCCTGGATTTCCTCCGTCAATAACCTAGGAGAAAAACGATTCGCTGGAAGGAGACGGGATACCTCTTTTAACATGACATAATGTTTCTCATTTGCTTTAAGGTATTCCGCTCATTGGTCGATGGACCAACTAGTAGGAATCAGTTGATGGTGATTAAGACCAGCTCAATCACAATAAACTCTTTAACATTTCATTTTAATCATTGAGCTAAAGAATCACTGAGTCATTTGTTTAAAGAATAATAAAATTTATATAAAGTTTTGATGCAAGAAATGAGGTTAAGCTTATTATTCAGATCATTACATTTATCATCAATATAAGAATAAATTGAAATTGCAATACATATCTATTAGACGGAAAAATAAGGTTATCATATTAGAACTCTAAAAGATCAATCTATCTGTCTTGGAAAACTCTAATAGTTCTAAATGAAAAATCTATCAGGAAAATTCTCCTAAAGCAGCATCTTATACTCAACTGGAAAATAAAAATAGTAGCAGCAGCATCGGCTCGTCAGCATCAGCAACCGCAACTTCACCCATCTACAGCATCTAACTTCTCCAGCATCTGCTCTCCAGCAACTCACTCTCCAGCAACTAACTCTCCAGCATCTCTCCAGCCACTAACCCCTCCCACCAAGAGTAGGTCTTCTTATACCCTAATTCTAGCTTACAGAATAAAAATGTTGCATCTTCATGGCGTGATTCTTTCTCATTGGTCCCCTCAGGCCCATATACATTTTAATCAAACTTCCTGGTCTTAACTAGTTCCTTGTGGAATGTCCATGCTTGCATCGTTTCCCACAGTTCATGTCATTGCTCATCCGTTTCGATCAGTCCAATTTGTATCTTTTTCTGCTCCATTTTAGATTCAACAGTTCCGTCCATTGATTCAGTTGGACTTCTCACGCTTCTTGCTGATCATCTTGGCACACATCTGCTCAGAAAGGTCACAATAGCCTTGACCATACTTCCATCTTAGCCTCTCAGTACCAGCACGTGATCATCCCTTTCCACAGCCTCTCTCCTCTATCACATGGTTCCCTGCTCATGCGTACTCTAGCATCTGGCGGCCATTTTATATTGCTGCTCAACAGGCCTAAGCGCACTATTTTCAAAGATAAACAAAATATTGTTAAAACAAAGAAATATAAACCCTTTCGTTTCCCTCCCGTCTTTCTACGTACCCCAATTAGGTATTACCTAGCAAAAAGCAACATATAAAGCTGTCCCTTACTTACCATCGCTTTATTTTGCAACTACACGTTTTATTTAAAAGCACGGATCATGCGTTTATTATTTAATTAATGACCCTTGACCTTGCCAGGTAGGTCGCTCCCCCACCACACAGCTCCGCCTGTGTTGTCCGCCCGCTGCTGCTGCTGGTAAGCTCGCCCCTCCGCTTGTGGCCTCGGTGCCCGTATTTCTTGCTTTCTGTCTCTCCATTTTTCTTTCTGTGCCCCTCCGTGCCCCATTGTACTGTGCCCGTATTTCTCTGTTTGCTTCCTCTCCTTTTTCCTTCTGTGCCCCTCCGTGCCCCATTGTACTGTGCCCGTATTTCTCTGTTTGCTTCCCCCTTTTTCCTTCTGTGCCCCTCGCTGCCCCATTGTACTGTGCCCGTATTTCTCTGTTTGCTTCCTCTCCTTTTTTCCTTCTGTGCCCCTCCGTGCCCCATTGTACTGTGCCCGTATTTCTCTGTTTGCTTCCCCCTTTTTTCCTTCTGTGCCCCTCCGTGCCCCATTGTACTGTGCCCGTATTTCTCTGTTTGCTTCCTCTCCTTTTTTCCTTCTGTGCCCCTACGTGCCCCATTGTACTGTGCCCGTATTTCTCTGTTTGCTTCCTCTCCTTTTTTCCTTCTGTGCCCCTCCGTGCCCCATTGTACTGTGCCCGTATTTCTCTGTTTGCTTCCTCTCCTTTTTTCCTTCTGTGCCCCTCGCTGCCCCATTGTACTGTGCCCATATTTCTCTGTTTGTTTTCTCCCCACTTCTCCTTCTGTGCCCCCGCTGCCTCTCTCCATTCCCGCCGCTGCGTCCCCTGCGTCCCCGCCCCTGACTGCCCATTCGCTGCCCCTGCCTCCCGCCTCCCAGCTGCTCCTCCCTCCCACCTCCCCATATATGGCGGCCGCTGTGCGGTCCGCGCCGCTGGCGCGCCAAAGGCGCGCCTAAGGCAAGCCCATCTGCGCCCGTCCGCGACTGGACCGCGCCCAGCGCCAGAACCCCTGGACCGCGCGCCCCCCGCTCCAGCCTCGAGGACCGACGCCGATACGATGCCACCACACTCCACGCCCTCAACCCCGGACGGACGCACAACTGCTTCAAGGCCGCCCCGAAGCGCACCCATGGTCCTTTCAGCTGCCGGAACTGCAGCTACACCAGCCTCAGAGCCACCGAGGTGCCCGCCAAGAAGGACCTCAACCACCTCCGGTGCATCCTACTGAACACCCGCTCCGCACGCAAACACGCCGTCGAGCTCTGGGACCTGCTCGACACATCATCACCAGACGTCGCCTTCCTGACAGAGACCTGGATGAACGACTCCTCCGCCCCCGACATCGCCATAGCCATCCCAGACGGCTATAAGATCACCCGCAGAGACCGCGTCAACGCAGTAGGAGGAGGAATCGCCATCGTCCACAAGAACACCATCAGGGTCTCGACCAGCACCGACGACACTCTCAGCACCGCCGAACACATGCACTTCCAGATCCACACGGACCCCAACACCACCCTTAGAGGCACTCTTGTCTACAGACCCCCTGGGCCCCGACCCCAGTTCAGCGACTCCATCGCCGACTTCATCAGCACGCACGCCCTGACCTCTACCGACTACATCCTCCTCGGAGACCTGAACTTTCACCTGGAGAACAACAACGACAGCAACTCCACCACCCTGATCGACAGCCTCACCAACCTCGGCCTGAGCCAGCTCGTCACAACACCGACCCACTCCGCCGGCCACACGCTTGACCCCATCTTCTCCTCAAGCTCCCACGTCTCCTTCAGCCACACCACGGAACTCCTCTGGACCGACCACCGCTGCATCCATTTCACCTTCCAGAAACCCACCACACACCACCGCACCCAACAGATCCCATGCCGCTGCTGGAGCAAAGTCACCGAAGACCAACTCCGGGCAACCCTCGCTCTCAGCCCTCCCTCCGACCCATCCAACACCGACGACGCTGCCTGCAACCTCAGACGATGGATGGACGACTGCGCCAACACGCTCGCCCGCTGAAAAAGCTCACCTACAGCGACACCACCAAAAGAGCCAGCTGGTTCACCTCGGAACTCCTAGATTCCAAGCGTACCTGCCGGAAACTAGAGAAGAAATGGCACAGCGATAAGACACCGGACAGCCACACAGCCCACAAAGACGCCATCCGTAACCACCACCACCTCATCAGGTCCGCCAAGAGAATCTCCTTCAAAGACCGCCTCGACAACAACGCACACAACAGCAAGGAGCTTTTCAACATCGTGAAGGAACTCTCCAATCCCAGCTCCAACACCAACGACATCCCGCCGTCGCAACCCCTGTGCGATTCCCTCGCCACCTTCTTTCACTGCAAGATCGCCGACATCCACGACAGCTTCAACACCCAGACAACCCCAACTAAGATCGATACACCAGACCCGCCACACACCATCGACCACGACCCCCTGCCAGCCTGGGCCAGCGTGAACATCGAGGACACCATCAAGACCATGAGCACAATACACTCCGGCTCCCCGTCAGACCCTTTCCCGCACCACATCTTCAACAAAGCCAGCAGCTCCATCGCACCCCACCTGTGCAACATCATCAACCTCTCCTTCGAGACCGCGACCTTCCCAGAGAGCTGGAAACACGCAGAGATCAACGCCCTACTCAAAAACCCAAGGCGGACCCGAGAGACCTCAAGAACTTCCGGCCCATCTCTCTGCTTCCGTTCCCAGCCAAGGTCATCGAGAAGATCGTCAACAAACAGCTAACCCGATACCTCGAAGAAAACAGCATCCTGGACCCATCCCAATCAGGGTTCCGCAGCAACCACAGCACTGAGACTGCCCTCATCGCCGCCACCGACGACATCAGGATCCTGCTGGACAATGGTGAGACCGCAGCCCTCATCCTGCTGGACCTCTCCGCCGCCTTCGACACTGTCTGCCACCGCACTCTACGCGCACGCCTCCATGACGCAGGGATCCGAGACAAGGCCCTGGAATGGACCACCTCCTTCCTCGACAGCAGAACCCAGAGAGTCCGCCTCCCACCTTTCCGATCCGAAGCCTCCGAGATCATCTGCGGCGTACCCCAGGGATCGTCCCTCAGCCCAACACTGTTCAACATCTACATGGCCCCCTCGCACGCATCGCCAGACAACACGACCTCAACATTATCTCCTACGCCGACGACACTCAACTGATCCTCTCCCTCACCAAGGACCCCTCGCCGCCAAAGCCAAACTCCATGACGGAATGAAGGCCGTCACCGATTGGATGAAGATCAGCCGACTAAAGCTGAACACGGACAAAACGGAGGTCCTCATCCTCGGCTCCAACCCCTCAGCCTGGGATGACTCCTGGTGGCCAACGACGCTGGGAGCAGCCCCGACACCCACCGACCACGCACGCAACCTGGGAGTCATCCTCGACTCAACGCTCTCCATGACCAAGCAAGTCAACGCAGTCTCCTCCTCCTGCTTCAACACACTCCGCATGCTTCGCAAGATCTACAGGTGGATCCCGACAGACACAAGAAGAACAGTCACCCAGGCCCTCGTCAGTAGCAGACTAGACTATGGGAACGCCCTCTACGCGGGAGCCCCGGCCAAGCTCATCAAGCGACTGCAACGCATACAAAACGCCTCCGCACGACTGATCCTCGACGTACCACGCCACAGCCACATCACCCCCACTTGAGGAACCTGCACTGGCTCCCCGTCGACAGGAGGATCACCTTCAAACTCCTCACCCACGCACACAAGGCACTCCACAAAACTGGCCCAGCCTACCTCAACAGACGACTCTTCTTCTACGTCCCCAACCGCCAGCTCCGCTCCGCCGACCTCTCCCTTGCCACCGTCCCCCGCATTCGAAGAACAACCACCGGCGGCAGATCCTTCTCACACCTCGCCGCCAAGACCTGGAACACCCTCCCACTAAGCCTACGAAAGACCCAAGACCTGCTGACCTTCAGGAGGCTACTCAAGACCTGGCTGTTCGACCAGTAGCAGCATCCCCCCCCTCCCTCCCCCCAGCGCCTTGAGACCCTCGCGGGTAAGTAGTGCGCTCTACAAATTCTGTGATTGATTGATTTAATTAGTACGCAAATATTATGTTATGTTAGACACGTAAACAATTATAAGTTGATTATTTTGCACACGGAATAGCGTGTTACCTTTAACCCTTAACATGTAACATACATTGTTGGTTATTTACTTAAACGAACATGTTTATTAATTATTTTACGAAAATATTAGGAGGTTAAAAAATTTTCATTTACCCTGCTCCATCAACTCCCCCTTTGGTGATTTTTAATATCACCACAAAACCCAAGTTATACAATTTTCTCAGACAGCATATATCTTTTATCCGTTTGCTTTTGTTAATTTACACAACTGTATCCCTTTCAACTTGTCTCTTCGTTTTCTTGTACATGTTCTCTTTTATTTCTTCTAACTCTATTTCACCCATTTCTCTCTCTCTCTCCTTGTTTATCATGTTTTCTTTTTCTATTTTATTCTGTCTTCTTCTTCTCTTTATACATGTTATTGCAAGCTTCAGTACTAATATTATTATTATTATCACGGTTGCTATTATTATAACTTTCCCTATTATTAATCCACTCATTCTTGTTAACCAATTTATTACTGAAGAAAACCCTTTACCAAGTTTTCCAAAAGCACTTTCAACCTCCAGTGGAACGAGTTCTTTGTGCAAATTTGTAATATTTGTTATATACTTCTGTATATTTTCGCTTTTATCTGGAATGTAAGTGCAACAATGTTGGACTTTCAGCATTCCACAGACTCCGCCCTCTTTTGCCAAAAGAATGTCAAGGGCAAGTCGATTTTGCATCACCATAGCTCTCATGGCAACCATCTCGGTATTTACCATCAAGAACCCTCCAGCAGTATCTGTAGATAAACGATCTACCACTGTGGATAATTTCCGAATTCTAAATGCATTCAAAGATATTCCCACTGCTGGTATCAATGCACCAAAAATATCACCTACTATTTCTGAAAAACTTTCCCTTTTTCTACGTGTAAAGGTATTTATCATTTTGTGTGTTCCTTTTTCTTTTCTATCCATATGAAAAATCTTTGGAAAGACCAGGCCTAAGTAACATGACCCATACCAATGGTCCGGCAACCTATAATAAGCCCTATTTCCGCAAACATAATAGATCCCTGGAAATATTGGATCTTTCCCCCTTTGAATCCCCATCCGCCTAAAATTTGATAATTGTCATGGCAAATGCTGGAACCCACAAAATAATTGTCATATCTTGTCTTATTTCTTCTAATGCACAACCTTCCCTGTTGGGGCCAATCCAGAGTCATAGCTGCATTTGTCTTTTTCTTGTCATGATTGTCTTCCTCAAACGCCCAAAGAGGTGTTTTTGTCTCTTCTATTACTTTTCTTTGAAATTTCACTCTTCTCTCTTCAACCATCTCTAAAAATACTTTTTCTTCCTTCTTTAACTCACAGGTAAGGTTGTACCTAATTATACTATCTAATGTTAAAATCTTATCCTCTAGAAAATATTCACCAAACATTTTTCCCTCTTTTATTTTGTTTAGCTCGGGAACTACAGAAACTTTCGCAAAAATCTTATTTATGTCAGTGTAATAATATTCTAATCTACCTGTTTTATAAAATAAACTTGCTAAGACACTACGGGGTCGATTCGGGCCGGAAAAAGCACCGACCGACTCGGAGCCGGAATTTATTCCGACCGACACGTACCTGTGGCGCCCAACACGCCAAGTACGATGCAAGGCGTGCAAAATCCGACCGACACGTACCGAACCCAAGCCGAATGACCGAGCCGCACGGAAAACAGCAATCCGGCCGGAAAAACACGCGAATCGAACCGACCGACACGCACCCGGAACAAATCCGACCGAAACGTACACGCGAACTCCAAACCGCAAAGCACGATGCAAGGCGCGAAAACCACGACCGAGTCGTACGGAGGACAAGCCGTACGACCGACACGCATACAAAACCGAGCCGAAGTAACACAAAACACCGCGACCGACGCGTACGCAGCATAGAAAACTGCACAAACACAGCGTGAACGAAACGAAGAAGACCGTACGAGACAACTGCAGGGTCCGACTCGGTCACAAGAACGTTTCCAACATGCACAGACAGTACAAAGGAAAAATGACACAAAAAAGGCCAAACAAGCAATTACAAAGCCAATAAATACTGGGGGGGGGACAGAGAACAAAGACACACCCACAACTCCACCCATATAAAGGACACAAATCCCAACCATGATCCTTTGCAAATGCCATTCTACTGCCAGCACCCAACAGACAGCAACCACACACCCACAGCTCATCCCTCACACAAGCCACACACCATCAGCACACCAACAAATACCTACCTCACATACACCCAGCAAAACACACACTCACACACCCTCACCTGCACACCAACACACACATCACTCACCATCACCACCCATCACCATGCCCCCCAAGAAGAATCACAAGTTCCTAGATTGTGAATTGGAAGTCATGGTAGACGAGATCCTCAGGGTAGAGCCACAGCTGTTTGGCACACTGGTCCAACAGACCCCCATCTCCCAGAAAACCAAGATGTGGGAGAGGATCATCAACAGGGTGAACGCACAATCACCATGTCTGCGCACAAAGACCGACATCCAGAACAGGTGGTATGACGTGCGCAGGAGGGTACGGGACCTGCTCAAGTAAGACTACCTCCTGAGCCAATACACCGGCAGTGGCCCTCCTGCCAAGCCAGTATACCTCAGGCCCTGGGAGGAGAAGGTGCGGGCCATCCTTCCGCCAGTGAGCGTATATGGACTAGAGAACATCCCAGAGCCTGGTGAGTACACAACAAATGTACACAATATTCTGCCACAATACACACACACATCACTGTCAAGGGGAGAGTCAAACCATGCACTCATAGCAATTACACAGCAACAAGCACAGAATCATCCCAAAATGTGTATGTCAGTCAGATAAACACAACACATGCCATCTCAAAGTTACATTTAACCGTGTCATCACATGTACAAACACAACTACAACTACAGCTAGGCAGTGGCACAAATAGAACTAACAAACACATCCAGACATGTAGCCACCACTACAACACCAACACACAGTGAAGACCACTGAAAGAAAGGAATTCTGTGTATGCTGGGCAAGTCAGTGTAGCCAATAGCATCATGGGAGTCGTAGTCACACATATTGCCCCCCCACAACTGTCCCATCAACACCACCATGAACCATGCGCACATCACAGGGAGTGGAAAAGGACTCACAAGGTGGCTGACACTGGCTACTGCTGTGGGGAGCACAAGGCCCTGCTGGCAACTGTGCACCAACCAACAGCAGGACACCACTGACTGACATCCTGAGAGACAACTTCCACTCCCTGCAATGGAAGCACGTTCCATGGTGGGATATCTGGCTGGCTGGACGGGAAGGAGGACTCGCAGCACTGACCATAGTCACAAGCACCTCCCCTCACACACACCCTCAACACATACTCCACATAACCCACCTGGGAGAATGCAATGCCACACATCCTAACTCAAGATCCCACAAAGAACCTCCACCCTGGGTTATGTCGTGTGAAGCACAGGGACACTCTTGGGACTTTCAGCCAAACAACTGCCAGGACAACACTCCCAGCCATCCTGTCAGCACAGGCAGCCCACCCCACAGGGAAGCAGAGTCAAAAGGAAGGAAGGATGGGCATGCTGGGAAGGGGGTGGAGGCAATAGCATGATGGGAGTCGTAGTCACAGCTCTACATCCCCCACCACATGGCCCAGCAAGCTCACACTCACGCATGCACATCCCACAGAGTGGAAAGGCCCATCAAAGATGTCTGACACTGTTGCTGTGTCGTGGGGATCACAAGGGCATGCTGGGAACTGCACACCAACCAACAGCAGGACACCACTGTCAGCCATCTTGCCATTGCTCTCACACCCACACACACTGAACTCCCCACAAAAGCAAGTAAGTATGGGAATGCTGGGAAGTGGGGTGGAGGCAATAGCATGATGGGAGTCATAGTCACAGACATAGCTCACCCCCACAACTGTCCAATCACCACCACCCTGAACCATGCTCACATCACAGGGAGTGGAAAACGACTGACAAGATGGCTGACACTGGCTACTGCTGTGGGGAGCACAAGGCCCTGCTGGGAACTGTGCACCAACAAACAGCAGGACACCACTGACTGACATCCTGAAAGACAACTTCCACTCCCTGCAATGGAAGCACGTTCCATGGTGGGATATCTGGCTGGGTGGGAAGGAGGACTCGCAGCACTGACCATAGTCACAAGCACCTCCCCTCACACACCCCCTCAACACATACTCCACATAACCCACCTGGGAGAATGCAATGCCACACATCCTAACTCCAGATCCCACAAAGAACCACCACCCTGGGTTATGTTGTGTGAAGCACAGGGACACTCTTGGGACTTTTAGCCAAACAACTGCCAGGACAACACTCCCAGCCATCCTGTCAGCACAGCCAGCCCACCCCACAGGGAAGCAGAGTCAAAAGGAAGGAAGCATGGGCATGCTGGGAAGGGGGTGGAGGCAATAGCATGATGGGAGTAGTAGGCACAGATATTGCTCAGCCTCACAACTGGCCCATCAACACCACCCTGAACCATGCTCACATCACAGGGAGTGGATAAGGACTCACAAGATGGCTGACACTGGCTACTGCTGTGGGGAGCACAAGGGCATGCTGGGAACTGCACACCAACCAACAGCAGGACACCACTGTCAGCCATCTTGCCATTGCTCTCACACCCACACACACTGAACTCCCCACAAAAGCAAGTAAGTATGGGAATGCTGGGAAGTGGGGTGGAGGCAATAGCATGATGGGAGTCATACTCACAGACATAGCTCACCCCCACAACTGTCCCATCAACACCACCCTGAACCATGCTCACATCACAGGGAGTGGAGAAGGACTCACAAGATGGCTGACACTGGCTACTGCTGTGGGGAGCACAAGGCCCTGCTGGGAACTGTGCACCAACAAACAGCAGGACACCACTGACTGACATCCTGAGAGACAACTTCCACTCCCTGCAATGGAAGCACGTTCCATGGTGGGATATCTGGCTGGGTGGGAAGGAGGACTTGCAGCACTGACCATAGTCACAAGCACCTCCCCTCACACCCCCTCAACACAAACTCCACAGAACCCACCTGGGAGAATGCAATGCCTCACATCCTAACTCAAGATCCCACAAAGAACCACCACCCTGGGTTATGTTGTGTGAAGCACAGGGACACTCTTGGGACTTTTAGCCAAACAACTGCCAGGACAACACTCCCAGCCATCCTGTCAGCACAGCCAGCCCACCCCACAGGGAAGCAGAGTCAAAAGGAAGGAAGGAAGCATGGGCATGCTGGGAAGGGGGTGGAGGCAATAGCATGATGGGAGTAGTAGGCACAGATATTGCTCAGCCTCACAACTGGCCCATCAACACCACCCTGAACCATGCTCACATCACAGGGAGTGGAGAAGGACTCACAAGATGGCTGACACTGGCTACTGCTGTGGGGAGCACAAGGCCCTGCTGGGAACTGTGCACCAACAAACAGCACAACACCACTGACTGACATCCTGAGAGACAACATCCACTCCCTGCAATGCAAGCACAGTCCATGGTGGGATAACTGACTGGCTGGGTGGGTGGGAAGGAGGGCCGGCTGTCAACCAAATACAACCAATGCAGACCATGTTCACACCCCAACAAATACATAGAAATGCCCAAATAATGCAGGACAATGTGCCACACCAATATCAACCCCTGACTGTGACGACTTAGGACAATGCAATGTACAGGCCCGCACCCAGAGGCACAGTCACAACTGTCAGGTGTGTCAACCATTGATGCCTGCAGAAACATAACATACATTGTGTGTGTCTCCCAAAAACAGGTGATGATGGGGACACAGCAGCAGACGCTGAGGAGTCCCAGTCCCAGGCTCAAGAGGATGCGGAGCTCACTGGTGTCGTACAGCCTCTGCCCTCCTCGGACGAAGAAGACCAACCTGGCACATCCGGTGCAAGTCAACATGCAGCACCAGCAGGACCACCAGCTGCAGCACCAGCAGGACCACCAGCTGCACCCCCTGCACCCACCCCTCCAACGACTGTCACCACAAATACCATCCCTGCCGACATGGACAGAACAAGGAGCAACACAAGCACAGGGACCCTGTACCAACGTTGGGCCATGGACACCACCACCACCAACCCCCAAGGGGGACCAGGGTCATCTGTGCGTGCCACTGCACGCACTGCACATGTCGGCAGGGGTGGTGGGAGGGGTGGGAGACAGAGGTCGCTGCTTGCAGAGGTTGCTGGTGTGCATGATGACCCACAACTGGTACGCATAGCCGATGCGTACCAGTCCAGCACCGGAGATCTCAGCCAGGTAGTGGGGCTCCCCAGAGACATGAAACAGCAGCAGGCTGCCCATCATGCCCGCTTGGACTCACATGTCCCGCGTGGAGTCCAAGTGGGACGCACTGCAAGAGATGACGGCGGTGCACAGGGACATTTTACAATGCCTCCGCCAGATGAACAGCAACCAGTCCACACCTCCCTGTGTGCCAACAACATCTGGTGCTGAACAAACTGCAACTGCCACAGGGAGGGAGGATGACTCTGGCGGAGAGTCCCCTGCACCGCAGCAGCCTGTACTTGAGGGGCCCCCCCCAAAGAAGAGGGGTCGTCCGAGGAGGGGCAAGTGAGAGGCCGATGGCCAAGCGCAACTCCCAGGAAGCCTGAACCTGTTCTGGATGTTCACCTTTGTGCACAGACTGTTCACCCTGTTGACGGCAACACAACTCCCACACATTGCATGGGGAGTACAAGTTGGACCAATGTCTCAGACAACTGTAGCCCCGATACTGGGGATTTTGTCTACCAGGACTTTCAATTCACCTAGGAACTTCTGATTGCAAGATATATGTACAGCACTACCCATCCTATGCACTATTCACACAAATGTATCACAATAAACACACTAATACAC
Source organism: Calotriton arnoldi (assembly GCA_963921515.1). NCBI lineage: Eukaryota > Metazoa > Chordata > Amphibia > Caudata > Salamandridae > Calotriton > Calotriton arnoldi. The sequence goes on along the minus strand of CAWUFW010000373.1, from coordinate 2,912,109 downwards.
CATACTTGCCTCTGTTGTGATTCCAACGTGGGTGCTGTTATGGGGATGATGAACTGCAAAATTACACTGTGTATGCGAACTGCAACAGCAAGTACAACACAGGCATGTGAGTAAAGGCAACGTGACACATATGAGGGAGACACACCACCAGGGCTACACAACACATACACACCTAGGCCATCTGACTCATTGCCTACACTGATGTTGCCAGGGAAGACGGTGCAATGCACAGACACCACACCTATTCCCAGTTGTAGTCAAGTAGCCCACAGGTGCAGTAAGCAAATGGCAGTCAAATGTGTGACCACAGACAACGCACATCACAAAGTGAAGCACAGGTTTATTACACAGTTGCAACATGTCGTAACCACTACAGATGCAAGGTAATCCCACCTGGCAGCGGGCACACAGTCAACAACTGTAGAAGGAAGGAAGTCCATGGGTGTGGCGCACATCACCTGTAGGGACACAACAGCTACCACCCTGGAAGTACAATCACGTCGTCGGTGGACACAGTTGACCAAACGAATCTGAAAGTACCCTGTGAAGGACAGAAATGACACACAGTCAAAAGCAATGGAGAACAGGACAGAACAGCAAAACTCATGCACAATACATGTTAAAAGATACCCACCCAGAACCAAGTTAGCATGTCAACACTGTTGGGGAGTACAGACCACCTGTAAGCACACATCGCTACACACATCCAGTCAAGTAGCCCATGGACACACTCCAACAGCACCAGAGCACCACCTACACATATCATGCCAACTCACATCATTGACATGACACCTCAGGATACTCACATTCAGCTAAAGAAGTTGGTGATGAGCTGTGTGTGGACATCACCCTCATCATCATCATCACTGGCATCGTGGTCCAGGCCAGGGTACTCCACAGGTGGCGGATGTTGGTCATTGTCATCCTGGATGAGAGGCAACTCCTTCCGCACTGCCAGGTTGTGGAGCATGCAGCAGACGATGATAATCTTGCACACTTTCGCAGGGGCATATGGGAGAGACCCTCCTGTCTTGTCCAGGCAGCGGAAGCGGCTCTTCAGGAGACCAAATGTCCGCTCAATCACTCTCCTGGTCCGACCATGTGCCTCATTGTAGCGCATCTGGGCTGGTGTCACAGGGTTCCTGAGGGGTGTCAGCAACCACGGCATGTTGGGGTATCCCGAGTCACCTACGGACAGACAAGTGCACATTAGCTGACTTGGAAAAGTGGGCGGAATACTACAGATCAGATCACACACAATGGCACAAAGTCAGTACACACCGACAAGCCAGGCACGCTGGTTCTGCATCTGTGCCATCATCCTGGGGATGCGACTACTCCTCATCACAAAGGCATCGTGTGCTGAACCAGGGAAACGGGCACACACGTGTGTGATGGTCATATCTGCAAGACACACCACCAGTGCATTGACCAAGTGGTAGTGCTTGCGGTTACGGTAGGCCTGCTCCTGGGCCTGTGGTGGTACCAAAGCCACATGTGTCCCATCAATGGAGCCAATGACATGCGGCATCCTCCCCAGGGCATAGAAGTCACTCTTCACGTCAGTGAGTCGTTGCAGTCTAGGGAAATAGATGTACCGGTTCAGGAATAGCAACATTACCTCCAAAACATCGCGGAGCACACGGCTCAACATGGTCTGTGACATCCCACCAGCAGTCGCCACAGTATGTTGGAAGGTACCGGTGGCAAAGAAGTGTAGGGCTGCCATCACCTTCACCTTGGGGGTCAGCGCTGTAGGATACGGCCGGCCAGCTGCAAATGTGGGGCCAACTGCACTGCCAAATCCTCAATCAGCTGCCTGGTGACGCGGTACCGTCGGATGCTGTCCCGTTCCACCATCGTTGCCACGTCTGGGAATGGTCGACGGACAGCAGGAGCCCTGCAGTGCAGAGGAGAAGAAAGCAAGATTGTCAGTCAGCCCACATATGCGGCATTGAACACACTCAATATCCCAACATACATCATTATGAGGCACAACTACATGAAGTGTGCAGTTCCGTAAGGACATGTATGGTACATACATGGCCAACATCTGTCATCACGGTTCAACAAGTGGCATCAATAAGTCCCAGGTTGGCCCATTGGATATCATGAGGCCGTGTCACAGTTCCCATCTCCTGCTGCCGTGTCACAATCACCCCTCACAGTGACATGTGAGGACAGATGTGCCCCAGGCATCTCAGCTCAACGACAGGTACATTCCCAGGGACCCTGTATTGCCACATGGACACTGGCATTACATGGAGTATCATGTATACACCACAGCAAAACAACTATGACCCCCACAGGTAGTGGTCCCACTTGCCACTGCAGGACAGACATGGACGTCTGTGACACACACACGCACAACATCAAAGTCCATGCACACACAACGTGGATGTGGAGACTGTCTCCCATTGTGCACATGAAATCAGAGACATTGTAAACACTACATGCACACAGACTGTGGAGGACCATCACTATTGTGCCACTGGGACACCCTGGCTCAAACATACCGTCCCACATGGGACTCACGGGGTATGTGACATGACATACACATACACCACCGTGAAATGTGACCATGGCACATGCACAGATATGAACAGTTGCACATCACAGTGGTCATGTACACGTAACACCCAGGATCCTGTCCCCATGAACACGTGCACAGCCTGGGGGTGGCTGCCCCCAGGTGACACCCACAGGACAACATGTACACCAACATACACACAATAGGAAATGCAGCCTTACATGCCTTATCATACAGTTTGGACAGGCTGTCGTGTTGTAGGTGTGCCCCTCACTCCCTGGGAGCTATCTGTGGCTGGCATATGTCCATCTGAGACAGGCATGGTGACATATGCCAGTCACTTGTACAGGGATGCGTTGAACAGCAATGGACCGATCGGTGCACCCGGCCGGCCCATTGCATTCAATGTGTGCGGGTACGCGTTGTACCCCTGTACGCGTTGATCAGCAATGGACTGATAGGTGCCCCCGGCCGGCCCATTGCATTCAATGTGTGTGGGTACGCGTTGTACCCCTGTACGCGTTGATCAGCAATGGACCGATCGGTGCCCCCGGCCGGCCCATTGCATTCAATGTGTGCGGGTACACGTTGTACCCCTGTACGCGCTGTACCGCAATGGACCGATCGGTGCCCCCGGCCGGCCCATTGCATTCAATGTGTGGGTACGCGTTGTACCCCTGTACGCGTTAGTACCGCAATGGACCGATCGGTGCCCCCGGCCGGCCCATTGCATTCAATGTGTGCGGGTACGCGTTGTACCCCTGTACGCGTTGTACCGCAATGGACCGATCGGTGCCCGCGGCCGGCCCATTGCATTCAATGTGCGCGGTACGCGTTGTACCTCTGTACGCGTTGATCAGCAATGGACCGATCGGTGCCCCGGCCGGCCCATTGCATTCAATGTGTGCGGGTACGCATTGTACCCCTGTACGCGTTGTACCGCAATGGACCGATCGGTGCCCCCGGCCGGCCCATTGCATTCAATGTGTGCGGGTACGCGTTGTACCCCTGTACGCGTTGTACCGCAATGGACCGATCGGTGCCCCCGGCCGGCCCATTGCATTCAATGTGTGCGGGTACGCGTTGAACCCCTGTACGCGTTGTACCGCAATGGACCGATCGGTGCCCCGGCCGGCCCATTGCATTCAATGTGTGCGGGTACGCGTTGTACCCCTGTACGCGTTGATCAGCAATGGACCGATCGGTGCCCCGGCCGGCCCATTGCATTCAATGTGTGCGGGTACGCGTTGTACCCCTGTACGCGTTGTACCGCAATGGACCGATCGGTGCCCTCGGCAGGCCCATTGCATTCAATGTGTGCGGGTACGCGTTGGACCCCTGTACGCGTTGATCAGCAATGGACCGATCGGTGCCCCCGGCCGGCCCATTGCATTCAATGTGTGCGGGTACGCGTTGTACCCCTGTACGCGTTGTACCGCAATGGACCGATCGGTGCGCACCCATTGACAATGGCCTAGCCTGGCAACGGACGCGTTTTCGAAATTCGAACGAGTCGGTTGCTGGAAATTCAGTTGGTCACCCACAACAATGTTGCAAAATCATGTATGTCATGAAGTTGAAGATTTGAAGGATGCTGTGGGTGTGTATTGGTGCTGCTATTCCATGGATTGGCCAGATTCAGAAGATGCAAACGACTTGGACCTATCACTTTGGACACAAGGGACAGTATCTGCCTCTCCAGCACATATATATTGCTGGCTGTTCCCCTGAGAGCTCACTTGCCTGCACTACATGCTCCAGGACGACATCTGCCACTGCACTGCTGCTGTCTCTGCCCCTCTGGACCCTGCAATGGCACGTACTGTGGAGAGAGCCCCAGCCTTCAGCCTTGAGGAGAACCAGGCCCTGCTGGACAGCCTACTTCCACAGTACAGCAAGCTGTATGGAACACCAGGGGAGCAGGTGAGTGTTCTGTGCACTGCCTTTCTGAATGTGCATTTTGTCTGACTAGCAAGGCTGAAAGTCTGCACGCCACTGGCTAGCAGGCTCACTGAGTAGTTGTCACCCCCATAGTGTGTAGTGACATGCACTGGACAAGTATGGTGCAGTGACAGTGCATTTGAACAAGGTTTTACTTCCCATGCAATGATACCATGTAGTGACGTCTGGCAAACTGTCCATGGGCAGCGTTGCACTGCCTGTGTACATCATGTGCCCCTGTCATTGAGACATGTATATACAACTGTGTCATGCACGGATATGTTGCATGTGTAGTAATGGCCTTTTCACTTTGTCATCCTGACAGGTTAATGCCCATCGGAAGCAGGAGATCTGGAAGGACATCGTCCGGGCTGTCCGGTCCGTGGGGGTGTACAAGCGCCGGATCCGCAACTGCCAGAAGAGGTGGCAGGACCTTCGGGGCTGGACCCGGAGGATTGCACGGGTCCAGCTGAAGCTGTCGCCTCCTCGCAGGAGGGGCGGAACACGGACCCTGACCCCCCACATGCTCCAGATCCTGGCGGTGGTGTTTCCAGACCTGGATGGGCAGCTGAAGGCCAGACAGCAGCAAGGAGGGGGTGAGTCAAAGACTGCACTGTGAACTCTGTATTACATGCTATGTGCCCTCCTCTGGCCTGGTTAAACTGCCACAGTACAGCAGTCATGTTGTCCAGGAGCCATGTCCCTCTATTGTGCACTGCCCACTCCTCATCTGATACCCAGGTGTGGCCCTTACATTCAGGGAATTGTGTCACTTAGGACTGTGTCCTTGCAGTTTGCTTCACTAAAGGTGGGGGACAGCATCTGTTTCCCTAACTCTGTTGTGGGCATCATGGGTGGGTCCATTGTTCACACAACGCCTGTGTTCGGACATGTAATCTGCGTGTTGCTTTGATATGCGGTCCACTTGCTGAGCCACCACATGTGCCTGGGGTATGTGGCACACACCCATGCAGCGGGTGGGAACAATGTTTGGGCCCCAGGAGTGTGCAGATTACGTGTGTCACACATACATAGCCAGCTATCCACTGTCCAGGGCTCATCCCTCATTCATGTGGGGCAGGACAGTCATGCCTACTCCAGGCCATGCAATGCACTCTGTACTCCCACTCCCGTGTATCAGCTGACACATTGTGCGCAGTGATTTGACCCCTCAGGTGTCTGCCTCTGTGTCAGTGTGCTGTGGATTTGTTGCCAGGACTGCTGGGGTGTTTCTCGGTAGGGGCTCAGCATGCCACTGGAGATGTGACCATAGGAGACGATACTTGTGTGTCACATAGGTGTTTGATCAGCTGCCCGTGCAGACTGGGGTATGCGAATGTGAAGTTCAGGCAGCTGTTCCCCATTCACAGCAGATTGTAAGGGGCTCAGGTTCAGAGGGTAGTGTCACAGGTCTCCCATATGTCCAATCGGTATGACCTGGACAGATGAGGGTTAAGATGATGTGTTGTGTGGGGGATGTACATGTGCACTTGTGCAGCTCCAGGACTTGCATTCCCCATGACCTACTATTGTGACACAGTGCAGAGTGTTGTTGTCTGGCTGCCAAGTCATACATCACAGAGACAGTGATGTATGACTTAGCAGTCATGCCTCCGCCATGGCATGTGTCTACTTATTGGTGATCCTGCAGGGGAGTGACATGTGCTACATGCACACCATTGTGGCGATGGCTATCAGGACATGGGTGCATCATGGTGTCTGTCGCTGGTATGCATCACATGCATTTCCTATTTGACTCTGGGCGTCCCTTTCATCCGGAAACCTGTACTGACTCAGTGGCAAGAGTTGTGATGTGTGCATGTCCACATGCTACACCGTGTCCTCTGCACTGTCCAACTACTGTGTAGTTGGTGCATGTGTCCACACTGGGGTGTTGCTATCCAACAGACACCAGACAGATGGGTGCAAGGCCATGTGTGATGTGAGTGCCATGGTTGGCATCAGACTGACAATTGGCTTCTCCTGTTCAGTTAGGGCACTTTTAGCAATGTACAACTAATGATGCCAGGGCTTGCTCTGTAATGTGCTGTGCTCACAGTGGTGTGTGCGTTTGGTGCAGGTGACTGATGTCTGTCTGTTTCCCCATTGTTTGCAGATACATCCACGGCCACGGAAGGGGACAGCTCCACGGACCAGGAGGAGCCGGAGAGCCAGACTGGGTCAGCAGCCGAGGAGTGGTCGGAGGGACCCAGTGGAACAGAGGGCGAGGGGAGCCACACCGAGGAGTCCTCAGCACCATCCACCTCAGCTGAGGACCAGAGCAACTCGGAGGATGACTCCCTTATGGAGGCGGGTGTCAGCAGCCACCACACCCCAGCTAGTGTTGCTGTCCCCGCCACCACCAGCACCACCACCGCCCTCCCATCGGCTCCCATTCCCCAGGTCCGTGGAGGCTCCCATGTTCGGGAGCTTGTCTCCTTTGGGCCAGGCACCGCACCCCCTGCCCCTGTGTCCCCTGCTGCCCTGAGTGAGGAGTCTGTGTACCTCCTTCGCCAGCTCCATGTAGGGCAGACAGCCATGCTGAGTGTCCTCCATGCGCACACCGCTCTGTTGACTCAGCTGGTGTCGTTCATGGAGGGCATCTCATCGGGCATGTCTGACCTACAGAGGGGCAATAGGTCCATGGACTCCTCCCTGACGGCAGCAGTGTCCCTCCTCAGAGGGTCCCTCACCCCTCCTGCCTCTGCTCCATCCACACTCCCCAGCACCTTACCCGTCCCAAGCACACACACACCGGCACAGGCACACACCAGCACACACACATCCAGCACACAGACACACACGCCACAAACAAAACGCACACGCACGCACAGTCAGGGGACTGAAACCAGACTCACAGGGGATGGGGCCCTGGAACACACACACGCATCCACAAGCACTGCGCAGTCCTCAGTTGCCTCTCCCTCCAAAGCACCCTCCCTTGCCTCACCTGCAACCCCAAAGACCCAGCGGCTCTTCCTCAGTGACCTCGGCCTCTTCCCCTCCGATCCAGCTGATACAGCATTCAGGGGGAAGAGGAAGCCCACCCACACGGAGCAGAGTGCCCCTCGCCCCTGGACACCCTCCCCCAGGCGCAGACAGACTGAGGCCCCCACCCGCAAGTCCCCCCGGAGTCGTAAGAGCAAGACCCCGCCGCCGCCCTGCAGCTCAGGCACCAGGTCTCCTTCCTCCATCCCTCAGGCCCCCACTCCACAGGTGCCCCCACCACACCCTGCCCCAGGTTCCCCCACCCACAGATATACCATCCCCAAGAGGATCCGGCCTTCTCCCACTGCCACTTGCTCTCCCGGCACCACACCCCCGCTGCGCTTGTCTGTGCCACTGATGTGGTGAGGGTGTCCTCCCCTCTGTCCAGCCCACCTTGCCTGTTCCCCATTCTCCTCCCCTGGTGGTAGGCACTGCAGTGGAGTCCACTACCACCCTGTCTGACTTGGGCACTGCAGTGGCGGACCTGTCCACTCCATCTTCAGGGTCCACTGCAGTCGTGCCGGCACCCACAACATCTGAGTCATGCCCCCCAGTTGTGCCGGCACACACCATGTCAGACACCTCCACTGCAGTTGTCAGTGGCTCTCCAGCACCCACCACCCCTTCCCTGCTTCCTCCTGGTGAGCCCTGATCCTGTCCCTGCGGTGCCTGGCCTGCCCCCCGGTTGCCCCTCCTAGTGGATTGTCCCTGGTTTTGTGCAGGCATGCGTAGGGTGACATCTGCCACTGTCACCCTGTTTGGACTTTGACAATGGACTGGCCATTGGCCTTTGTGTTTTTTCTGGACTTTCAGTTTTCATTACACACATATGCTGAATAAAGCAACTTTCTGTTCTCTAGTGCTTATGCTTCTGATGTACATGTTGATGATGCTAACCATGCCCTTGCTGCAGTGATGGTGATATTTGGTCTCATGATAATGAAGTGTTACTGTGCAGGAACCCATGTGGTCCAGGGGGAATGTGTCCTATCCTGTGGTGTATCCATGTCATCCATAGCAGCATCTGAGGGTGTCATGTGTTCAGTATTTGGCAATGGGATTTCCTACTTACATTAGCAATTTCACATCTGTGGCTTCCACCCCTGCACATCTGTTGTGCCTGCCATTGTTCAATTCGTCTACTTCCCTGACCGTGTGGCCATCTCCACTGGACATGCAGGTTTGGGCATCAATGGGGAAGGACTCATCTGTGTTGTCAGTGCAACATTGCTATACAAGTGTGTTGGATCTGTGCTGATGATTTCGTTGGCACTTCCATGACCAGGCTGATGTGACGGGAGCCCTCATTTGGTGCTAATTGTTGATTGTGTGACCAAGTGCTCAGCTGACATGATGGGGCCCTACTGAGGCAACATATGGCACAGCTTTCCTCACACAGGAGTGGAGTCCCCTCATGGCAGTGTGTACTCCTGTGACATAGACTGCGCCCAAGGTGTGTGTTGTATGAGCATGTCTGTGTGTTCACTTCCGTTTTGCTGTGCATGCTGGGATCCCTAGTGTTGTACCTGTTTGTGATGCTTGCTGAGTTGACCTATGTTCCCCCAAAGTCTTCTCCCTGGGTTCTCTGTGATGTGGGTGCATGGCACATTACTGGTCATCAGGGTGTCACCCATAGGTGTGTTTGCTGTCAGGGCTGAGTTTGTGTGCAGACGCAGATGGGTCGCAGTCAGGTTTCCCCTTGGCACTTGTTGTTTGCCCCTGTCATGTGATTTCCAGTTTGTGTTATCTTTCAGTGATTGTGACACGTTGTGTGTGTGACTGCTGGCACTCCTCAGGGTCCGGGCTGCAATGTTGGTTGTTGTCTATGTGTGTTCTTTGTGGGTGACCTTGGCTTCTTCATTGGTGTGTGACTGTGGCTGGGATCCCATTGGTTGGTGTGGTATTGCCGTCATGTCCATGTACAGCGTAGTGTGCAGTGTGTCAGACATTCAGGAGTCTTGTTGAGTGGCCATGTGTGATGTGTTTCTGCACCTTGGTTCCCACCCACCACCCTGGAATAGTCATGGGTGCATGTGCAATGTCACCAGTGCATGTGTGCTTCACTGCTGCACATTGTTGGAGGTCGAGGGGTGTGGTGTTGAGTGTGTGCAGATGAGAGTTGTTGCCCGGCTAGGCCCCTGCCTCCATGTTGGCCTTGGCTTACTGGCCATGCTGATTGATTTGTGCTTGTGTAGGTGTGATGGTAGTTTGTTGCTCAGGACACATGACTGTGGTTCACAGTGTGAACGACATTTAGCTTTGTCATCACAGTGGGATTGTAATGCAGCCCAGGGTCACCACATTCTGGGGGCCCTGGGGGTAGTGCTGTGGTGTGTCTGTGTCTTGCTGTGTCAGTTGCTGTTCCTACGTGCCTGTGTGACATGTGTGATTTGTGCTCCCTCTCATCTGACAATGCCTGCTTGCCCACATAGGGGATTTGGATCCATGAGTTACCTTTGTGTGGCACTGTATGCACATCTGTATGATTGGTATTCAGGTCTCCTCATGTGTTGTGTGGTTGCCTGGGGACACTGGCACCCCCCTCACCTGTTGTGTATGATGTGCAGTGTGGGTCTGCCTGTTTGTGTTTGTGCATCTGCACCACTGCATTGGCATATCTTGGGTGTGCCATTGGCTGTATGTAGTTTGGTGGGTTTCCCCTGCTGTCCCTGGGACTCCTAGGTCATCGGTCAGCACAATGATCATGGTTTGTGTGTCCCATTGCTGCCATGGTATGGTATCTGTTCACCTCACATCTACAGTCTCCACAGGGTATCTGCATTTGTGTGCCCATTGGTGCAAATATGTGGGTCTGCATTCTGATGGTCACTTCTGTCATTGTGTCATTGATGAATGTTGACAGTGTCAGCCCCCATGGGTGTTTGTCTGCACATGGCCAAAGGTGTGTCTTATTTTCACTGCAGTATTTGGCTCCCCCAATTTATGTTGCAATGGGACACATGCACTACTTTGCCACTGATGTGTTTTATGTTCTGTGACCAGGAATCATCCATGCAGTTTGGCAGTTGCAGCTCTTTCTTTGTCAACACTTACATTTTGGTCACTGTGATGATGGGGGTTTGGACCCCATTGCCACAATGTTCAAAATGTGCTTCAGCTATGGACCCCACACTTACATTTTGGTCACTGTGATGATGGGGGTTTGGACCCCATTGCCACAATGTTCAAAATGTGCTTCAGCTATGGACCCCACACTTACATTTTGGTCACTGTGATGATGGGGGTTTGGACCCCATTGCCACACTGTTCAAAATGTGCTTCAGCTATGGACCCCACACTTACATTTTGGTCACTGTGATGATGGGGGTTTGGACCCCATTGCCACAATGGTCATGGCCTGCTTGCATTGTGGGGGCCACACACATATATGTGTGGCACATGTGATAGGGGGTCACATTGTATGTTCAAAGTCATGTTCAGTGTTGTAGGCATTTGACACAGTCTACACACGCTTGTCATGGTGTTGGGGGGATGTCTTTTTCTTGCATTCCCTAGGTTGTGGTGTGCTGGTTGTGTCATGCATTGTCCATCCTATGAGTGGGGGTGGTGTTGGTGGTAGGCATCCAGCCCCCCCTGGGTAAGGGTGGTAGTAGTGGTAGGCATCCAGCCCCCCCTGGGTGAGGGTGGTAGTGGTGGTAGGCATCTGGCACCCCCTGGCTAAGGGTGGTAGTAGTGGTAGGCATCCAGCCCCCTGGCTAAGGGTGGTAGTAGTGGTAGGCATCTAGCCCCCTGGGTAAGGGTGGTAGGCATCTGGCACCCCTGGCTACGGGTGGTAGTAGTGGTAGGCATCCAGCCCCCCTGGGTAAGGGTGGTAGTGGTGGTAGGCATCTGGCACCCCCTGGCTAAGGGTGGTAGTAGTGGTAGGCATCCAGCCCCCTGGGTAAGGGTGGTAGTGGTGGTAGGCATCTGGCACCCCCTGGCTAAGGGTGGTAGTAGTGGTAGGCATCCAGCCCCCTGGGTAAGGGTGGTAGTAGTGGTAGGCATCTGGCACCCCCTGGGTAAGGGTGGTAGTAGTGGTAGGCATCTGGCACCCCCTGGGTAAGGGTGGTAGTAGTGGTAGGCATCCAGCCCCCCTGGCTAAGGGTGGTAGTAGTGGTAGGCATCTGGCACCCCCATGGCTAAGGGTGGTAGTGGTGGTGGGCATCTGGCACCCCCTGGCTAAGGGTGGTAGTGGTGGTTGGCATCCAGCCCCCTGGCTTAGGGTGGTAGTAGTGGTAGGCATCTGGCACCCCCTGGCTAAGGGTGGTAGTAGTGGTAGGCATCCAGCCCCCTGGGTAAGGGTGGTAGTGGTGGTGGGCATCTGGCACCCCCTGGCTAAGGGTGGTAGTGGTGGTTGGCATCCGGCCCCCTGGGTAGGGGTGGTGGTGCGCATTCAGGCCCCTGTGTGCATATGTGGCATTGGTGATGGGCATCCCGCCCCTATGGTGCTGCTGTTGCTGGTGTAAGTAAATTCTGCATCCCTCTGTGTGTGTGTGTGATGTGTCGTGTACGTGTTGTATGTGTTTTGTGGTTGGTGTCTGACTTACCTTCTGCGCCGTACGCGTCCGTGCCTGTTCCGGTAGTAAATGTAGAATATTGGTATGATCGGGACGAAGGGATTCATGGTTGGTTCGTGTCGTTCGTCTTTCTCGTTGCTTCGCGTCGTCCTCGTCGCTTCGCGTCGTCCTCGTCGCTGGCGTGTTCGCCTCGTAGCCGTGGATCGTGTTGTGGCGCGAATCGGAGCTTATGTGCGCCTCTCCCAGATGCTTTGACGTGCCGTGCGTAGCGACTGGTTCGGCGCATACGGAAAGCGCATCGTACTTGTTCGGCCGGACGGAGCTGCATTTTCCCTTCTGTGCGACTCGATTCTGCGTTTCCGGATTCGCCTCGGTCGGAGAACAGGACCTGGATTGGGTGAGTACGACTCGGCCGGTTTCTGTGCTGTTGTGCGCATCGTACTTACTCGTTCGGTATGCTGTACGGATCGGTCAGGAAACAGGCATTCGCATGGCTTTTTTCCCGACCGAATGGTATTGGGTGCGCCTCCGACCGAGATCGGAATCGGCCCCTGCATGTTATTCCATACGTCAAAGGGAGGTGATGATAAGTCACACCCTCTGCTACAGATGCAGGCAACTGCATACAAACATAGCAATCTCTTACATCCATTGTTTCTACATACTCATATAATAATTTAGTAAAAACATTTTTAGAAAAATCTGTTATTGATTTGTCCTTGTGTAATTCTGCACTACTCTTTAAAATAACTGGTTCTTGAGTGTTAGCTCCTTTTTCTTTCTCAGTGTTATTAGACGTTTCTACTACAGCTAAACTAATTGGAATAGTGATTGCTAAAACCACCCATACTGTCATTAATAATCCTGTACAAAAGCAGCACATCTTGCACCATCTATTTAAAAACTCACATTTACATTTTCTATCTCTTGTATTCTCCATTTTGTTTTATAACCTTATTTATTTGTTTTCCAGAAAATTGTGTCACTACACCTCAGGAATGACTTATTTGCCACTCTGTACTCCAATGTTTTGTCTTTGCTTGGTACTTTCTTTTAATTATTTTTTAGAATTCTTTCTTTGTCATATCCGGTAAAATTCGTCAGATCCAGTGTTTTGTCAAATCCGGTAGAAACTATTTAAACTTCTTCAGGTTTGTTGCACTTCACTTTTTCCCATCAGGTTTCTTTGTTCTGGGTTCTCGTGAGTGTTCTTTTCTTCTTTGTTACTAGTCAAAGCAAGATACAACCATTCAGGCGATCTATACTTCGGATTTACCTTCTTTACTCTTTTTGTTTTCTGCAAGTGTTTTCCACCTTGTTTTTCTTGCTCTCTCTGACTTGTTATTTCATTCACTTGTTCAGCACTTTTCCCATCCAACCTTATGGTTCTGTATCTTAATTTTCTTACTTCGTTGGGCCAATTGTCTCCTTTTCTTGGCCTTTTTGCCTCACTTCCTTTTTCCTCTCTTTCTGTTTTCCAATTTCTTTTTCTTGACTCTAGTTTTTGGTTTCTTTCTTCTCCACTTTCTTCAGACTCTGTTTCAGTTCTTTCGTTATTGCCTCTTATTTTGAAACTTATAATGTCATTTTCTTCCTCTACTTGTGGTTCTTTTCTTATCTTCCTTCGTTCACCTATTTCTGTCCCTCCTCGAGGTTCTTCCGAATTTGTGTCAGTTTTCCTTTCTGCTTCTAAATTTCCCTGTTCTCGTGTTTGACTATTTGTCCCTATTGCTCCTCGGGGATCTTCCGATTTTCTAGCTTTTTGTTTGTAACTCTCCCTTCTTCATCTATTAATATTATCTCCGAAGGATTTTCACCACAACTTGTACTTGGTTGCTCACTGTTACTATCTTCTGGCTCAGTTTCTTCTCTTATGCTTTCAAAATTCCAATTTCTTTTTAGAATTTCTTCACAATCCGAATGATCTGTATCAGATTCTGAACTGGTATCTGATATTTCCAGATGTCGACTTACAGGTCGATCTTCAAGTTCTGGAACTTCAGCTATTTCCTCTACTTCTTCTGTTGTTGCACTTGTAGTTGGGTCTTCCAGATGTCGACTTGCAGGTCGATCTTCAAGTTCTGGCACCCTGTCTGTTTCTTCTTCTGCTTCTGATGCTGAACTGGTATCTGATATTTCCAGATGTCGACTCACTTGTCGATCTTCAGGTTCTGGAACTCTGATGGTGTGACTGGCATGCACCCAGTGTTTCACTCCTGCACACTTGACTGCAGTGGTTGTCACCAGGATCACTTGTCGTGGTTCGTCCCAGCGAGGAACCAAACAGTTTCTTCTCCTGTGGACTTTAATGCGGACCCAATCTCCTGGATTCAAGTCGTGAGCTGGTTTTCTTTCAAGAGTGGTCGCATCCGGTCCAACCTGATGAAACACAGAACGCACCACATCAGCCAATCCTTTGCAATAATCCAGCACTAGATCATCAGTTATAGTCAGTAGTTTGTTGACAGGTACTTGTGCTTATCTCATTGCTCGTCCCATAATTATTTCATGGGGACTGAGTCCAGTTTTCCTTTCCGGAATACTTCTGATTGTCATTAAAACTAATGGCAAGGCATCTGGCCATTTGAGTCCTGTAGCTTGACACATTTTTCCTAACCTGTTCTTGATTGTTCCATTCACTTGCTCTACGATTCCAGAAGCCTCTGGTCTGTATGCACAATGCAGTTTCTGTTTAATACTAAGTGCTTCACAAATCAGTTTAACTAATTCATTTTGGAAATGTGTTCCTCTATCTGTTTCAATCGTGACTGGGAAACCATACCTCAGAATGAATTCTCGCAGCATAAGTTTGCTACCGTTATTCCATCATTCCTTCTTGTTGGGTATGCTTCCACCCAACGGGAAAACAAACAGACGACCACTAGGACATACCTTAGTCTATTGCAAGGTGGCATTTCAATAAAATCCATTTGCATTCTAGTGAAAGGACCTCCTTCTCGTCCTATTGTTCCTAGACTCACTACTGTTTTCCTTCCTGGATTTAACTGTTGACAAATAAGACATCTCTGACAAAGACTCTCAGCTATGGCTCTGAATTTTGGATTATACCATGTTTGTCTAAAAAGTCTGATCATTGAATCTCTCCCAATATGGGCTTGTCCATGGTACATCCGTGCCATGTCAGAAATCATGCTATCAGGCATAACTGGTCTCTCATCTCTGTAAACCCAAACATCATTTTCTTCATGTTTTCTACATCCTGCTTTTATCCATGTATCTTTTTCCTCATCATCTGCAGCTTCCTGTAACTGTCTCACCTCATCCCATGTTTCAATAGAATTAGTAAAAAGCAAAGGACAAGAAATATGCTCTCTTTCCCGACTTTTGTTTAAAGAAACCACATTCTTTGCACAGTACTGTGCCATTTCGTCAGCATATTTATTACCAACAGTTATGTAGTCTTCCCCATTTTTATGTGCATTGCACTTCACAACAGCAATCTGTTTAGGCAGCTGTATCGCCTCAAGCAGCTTTTTCACAAAATCTCCATTTCTAATTGGCGTTCCTGCAGACGTCAAGAAACCCCTTTGTGACCAAATCTGACCAAAGTCATGCACCACCCCAAAGCCGTACTGGCTATCTGTCACAATCGTAACCCGTACATTTCTTCCCAACTTGCATGCTTGAATCAGAGCTACTAGTTCTGCGACCTGGGCAGACCGTACCCCTTTCAGACAAGATGCTTCCATTACAGTGGCTACTGTGCAAACTGCATATGCTGCACTTAGAACTCCATCACTCGTTCTCAAACATGAGCCATCCACAAACAGAATATAATCTGATTCTTTCAAAGGTTCATCTCGTATGTCAGACCTTGGTTTTGTACAATATTCAAGCACATTCAGACAATCGTGATCTACTTCATCCATTTCAATCACACTCCATCTGGCAATGATGTCGAAGGATTCACATTCATACATCTGTCAATGGTCACATTATCTGCACTCAAAATTACTTTTTCATACCTAGTCAGCCGACTATGTGTCATGTATTGGGTTTTCGTTCTTGTCAAGAGAATTTCCACAGAATGGGGAACATACACTCTCAGTGGATATCCCATAACTATGCCTTCACTCTGTTCCAAACTCACACAAGTAGCAGCAACTGCTTTCAAGCATCCGGGCAACGCTTTCGCTACAGGGTCTAAAACAGCTGAAAAATATGCAATAGGTCTTTTCATAGTTCCATGTCTTTGTACCAAAACTGAAAATGCACATCCATCTCTTTCACTGCAATACAGCTCAAAATCTTTCTCATAGTCAGGCATTCCTAATGCTGGAGCCTCACATAATTTCTTTTTCAGCTCTCTGAATGCTTTCATTTCTTCATCATTCATTTCAAAAGGATCTTTAACATCCTTCTTTGTCAGTTTCTGCAATGGTTTAGCAATCAGTGAAAAACCGCTTATCCATTGTCGACAATATCCAACCATTCCCAAAAACATTCTTACCTCTCTTTGTGTCATTGGGGCTCTCATTCCTTGAATCATTTTTATTCTTTCAGTCGTTACCTTTCGCACACCTTTCTCAATTTTATGCCCCAAATACTGGACTTCTTGTTGACAAAACTGCAATTTTGAAGGGGACACTTTATGTCCTCTTTTTGCTAAATGATTCAGCAAAGCAATTTATCATTGACACATGCTTCTTTCGTTTTTGATGCCACCAGTAGGTCATCAATATACTGAACCATCACTGACTTTTCTGGCATTCTTAAATCTTCCAACGATTTCTTCAGAATCTGATTAAATATTGAGGGACTTTCTGTATACCCTTGCGGAATTCGGCACCATGCCAAAATACGCTCTCCAAACCTAAACGCAAATAATGGCTGGCTATCTGGATGCAATGGAATAGAGAAAAATGCATGACATAAATCAATTACTGTGTACCATTCTGCTTCACGTGGAATCTGGTATAGAATCACAGCAGGGTTCGGTACTATTGGGCAACAAGGCACAACAATTTTATTTACCTTCCTCAAATCCTGTACAATTCTATATGTTCCGTCTGGCTTTTTCAGTCCCATTATTGGCGAATTACATGGACTGCTCATGATTTCTTTTAGAATCCCTTGTTCAATCATTTTATTTATTACTGGCGTTATTCCTTCAATTATTTCTGGTGTCAATTTATACTGGGGCGTATTTGGGTAACTCGTTCCCTCTTTCACTGTTATTTTAACGGGATCTACTCCTTTCATTAATCCTACATCTTCTCCTGTAAAGTCCCACACTTCTTCTTTCACTGTCTTTTTCAATTCAATTGGGATTTTCTCTGCATCAAATACAGGAAACAAACCATTTACTTCTGGTTCTAAATTCACCATTGTCATTTTATACAGCACATCCTCATCTGGAGTCTGAAATGCAATTCCGTCTGGGGTACAATAGATAGTGCAATTCATCTTGCACAATAAATTGCGTCCTAATAGGTTCACGGGACTACATTCACATACCACAAATCGGTGCATTTCGCTAAATGGACCAATTATTACCTCCACTAATTTAGTAAGAGGCGTTTTAATTTGCTGATTAGAAACTCCAACTACTTGGATATGTTCACCTGAGAGAGGAAGGTTTGGAATTTCCACTGACCTAACAATAGAACGGGTAGCTCCAGTGTCAACAAGGAATGTTACATTTGCACCATTCACTTCTCCATTCACAAATGGACCAGACTGATCTACCTCTAGAGTTGCGCCAAGCACGCACTCTTCCCCCTCTCCTAGGCACCGTCAGAAACTTTCATCCGTGTCATCCTCATCCTGTCGTAACCAATATTGAGAAATTGCAGCTGCACGCGGCAACTGTGTTACCTGTTCTCCTCCATAGAATCCTGTTTCTGCACTGTATTTCTGTTGGTTAACACTCTTGGGAAGTGGTGGTTGTGGCACCTGACCTTGTTGAGTAACTACCTCACTCTGCACCTGTGAATTTAATGATTGATTTTCCACATTAGGTTTTGGAGGAAATTTACACTCGTTTCTCCAATGTCCTAACTTTCCGCAGTTGTGGCATGGCCACTTTTTCTTTGCCTCATCTATGCTCATTTGTCCTTTTCCTTTACCTATATTAGGTCGGGATCTAACCTGTCCTGTTTCATTACCAGTATTACTCAATTGAGCTTCTTGCTTCTCTGCAACTTTCACCTGCGCCCACATGGCCTTTTCTTTCAATTTATGCTGTCTACTCTCAATATCATCACTGCAATACTTAGCATATCTCAAAACCTCATCCACTGTGCTATTCTGCCAACAAATCATATGCTACTTAATCATTTCACTTATTTCTGGTTTCAATCCATACACAAACCTATATACAAAATGACTCATATCCTTCTCATTTAGTGTCTCCTAACCACTGTACTGTTTGAAAACCAACAACAATCTCTCGTAGTACGCATGCACTGATTCTTTACTTTCCTGCGTTGTTCTGTCTATTTTTACCCAATCTGTTTCTTTAGGTGGAATCTTATTCTTCAAAAAGGTAATTACTTGGTCGTACTTCCTCATCACTTCTGGTCCTGGCGCTCCTGTTTTAGCGTCCCTTGGATATTCTACAGTTGGCCAATCAATAGTAATCTTACATTCTGTCCACAAATCAGCCGGCACTACTATATCAAACAATCCATCCAGATCTATCCACAACACCTTTGAAACCTTCACAAATCTTTCCACTTGTCTGTACCATTCTACTGGCTTCTCTCTCAACTTTGGGAAGTCATTTGTAAATGACAGTATATCCTGTCTGGTCCATGGAACATGCACATAACTTCCACCTGGAGTTTCTCTCATCGGGTACTCCCTTACAACTGGTACCTTATCTGTCACTGCAAAAGCCAAAGATGCTTTATCTGTTTTCTCATTCTTTTTCGACCATCTATTTCTCCATCTATCCACATCACCCCATTTTCTCAATAAAACAATTAACTCTTTTATTTGGGTCAGTCTTCCTGATGTGTTCAAATTCTCTATATCTTTCTCACAAAAATCTACTCTGTATGGTTTCTGCAATGTTCTCACTTTTACAAATTCCACTCCTAGTTCACTTGCTGTCTCTTCCAATTTGTCATGTAAATTTCTAGCTCTCCATGTAAGACTTTTGCACAAAAACATAATCTCATCATCCTGATAATTTTTTAATTTTTCTGTTCCAATTGTTCCTAAAATCAATTCTTCCATGTCTATTTTCAACCTAATTACATCTAATGGTTTCTCTTCCGTTTCTTTTGTTTTTAGCGCTTTCATCCATTCATTTAACTCATCTGGAGTCGGACCTACAGGCGTACTATTTAATTCTATCCAATTGCTACTTCTTTCTGGTGTCCCTGATGCAGACTCCGTCACCATAGGCATTCTCCTAATCTCATTCTCATTTATCGTCAAATTAGTAGGTGGGCTTGGTCTATAGGTACTAGCCAAATTGTGTGCACCTTCATTATTCAGCTCCATCCCTTCTCTTTTTCTTTGCAAATGTGAATTCATGGGAATCACTAAAGAACGTTCATCAATTTTCTGATTCTCAAAAATTGGCATTACTGGACCTATTGTTACTGGTACAGTTACAGCTTCCATATTCTTTGTCAATTCTCTTATTTTCTCAGTCAATTCTCTTGTCGTTTTTGCTAATTCAGTTGCATTGTCACTTTCTATCTCTTCATTTTGTGAAGTTTTTAATTGATCT
This sequence comes from Calotriton arnoldi, assembly GCA_963921515.1. Taxonomy (NCBI): domain Eukaryota; kingdom Metazoa; phylum Chordata; class Amphibia; order Caudata; family Salamandridae; genus Calotriton; species Calotriton arnoldi. The sequence goes on along the minus strand of CAWUFW010000373.1, from coordinate 2,892,428 downwards.
TGTGACCTATTTGTCTCATCTCTTCGTTCGGGATTTTTATTCCTCCCAGTTTCCATTGGCGGTGCATTAGGTGTCACCACCACAGAAGACTGTTGGTATGGAGGTGGGTTTCTGTTTAAAATATCTTCCAGCAATTCGTCATCCGTTTCACTACCACCATACACATACTTTTCTACCACTAAATGCTTCTTTTTCTCTGTACACTTTCTCTTTGCTTCTTCCTCAACTGTAAAAGCTGGAAACAAACCTCCTGTCATGTTAGCACATCTCCAACGCTTTATTCTGTCCTCATGATTTACTCCCCATAACCTTCCAGGCACAAACTCATGATTCTTTAATCCTCTGAATCTCTCTCGCTCATACATCTCATCTTCCCATTCCGTTAAAGCTTCAAACTGTGTCGGTCTAGGTTAGGTTATAACATTGCCATCTTTTCTCTCAAGTTCCGTAATACAGCTACATTAAATGAACCATTCTCAGGGAAAGCCAATGCTCCATCATTCTTGGTATATTTTGTCCAATTTTCTAACCATATGCATGTATGATATCCATATTTTAGCATCATATGCGAAGCTGGTGATTTCGGCGGAGGAATTATTTGTCCCTCTCTAGTCACTACCTTTTTGTCTTTCTTAAAGAAATTCTTAACTTTCGTCATCCATGACGTTTTCTCTCTTCCATACTCATAATACGACATGATTCACAATCTCTTTTCTCCTCAAATGATCCGTAATTCAACACTGTTCTGTATGCGTTATTCCAACCAATACTAGCGCGACTCACACTAACACTCCAATCACAAACTTCCACGTCACTAGGCTATTCGACCAATCCTTGTGCGACTCACACCAAAGCTCCAATCAGAGCGATTTCTGTCTACCACGCACTGTCCAATCCCAGCGCGACTCTTGTCTACGTCACTTCTGCTCTTGACCCCTCCTTTACAAAAATTATCGGCAATTTCTTTTTCAACAATTCTTCGTTAGTTACAACATTTAAAACACATTTCCATTGTCTGATTCGCTAAACCGAAGAGATAGCTTTGACCATTTACACAAGAACTCTGTATTTTCCAGTAGGCAGCGCTTACCTCTACCCTACCACAGAATTTTCAGTTTTGCCGATAAAGTAGTACTTCCCTCTACCTTACCCTTCTTTCAAGCAAACCGTAAACCCGTTTCTCTGGGGATAAAACACTTGTGGAGACTATACTGCTCCTGAGAATTAAGGCCAGAGTTTCACAAGAAAACCGATCACTATTTCATTTACACACCTTTTATACGCAAAATGTCCCTATCATAACACAACCTGTGTTATCACCAAAATGAACTCAGACAATGCACAATTCCATGTGACTTCTCTTGCCACACGTGTTCCACTTCCTACTTCCCGGAAGCGTGAAAACTTACATATAACATAACGCGACTCAACAAAAAGTGTTAGACGAACTTATCAATAGTCAATAATCAATAATCACCAAACTAATCTATAGAAACCATAACTCTGCTACCAAGAAATCTGATCCAGCGCTAACAATAAAAATTATTCTCCTATATACTTCGGTCATCCAGGTGCAATTACTCCTTCAACACACACACTATATCCATATGACAGTGGGGCCCATAACACCGCATATACATTCACTTACTCATTTATTCCCTGGATTTCCTCCGTCAATAACCTAGGAGAAAAACGATTCGCTGGAAGGAGACGGGATACCTCTTTTAACATGACATAATGTTTCTCATTTGCTTTAAGGTATTCCGCTCATTGGTCGATGGACCAACTAGTAGGAATCAGTTGATGGTGATTAAGACCAGCTCAATCACAATAAACTCTTTAACATTTCATTTTAATCATTGAGCTAAAGAATCACGGAGTCATTTGTTTAAAGAATAATAAAATTTATATAAAGTTTTGATGCAAGAAATGAGGTTAAGCTTATTATTCAGATCATTACATTTATCATCAATATAAGAATAAATTGAAATTGCAATACATATCTATTAGCCGGAAAAATAAGGTTATCATATTAGAACTCTAAAAGATCAATCTATCTGTCTTGGAAAACTCTAATAGTTCTAAATGAAAAATCTATCAGGAAAATTCTCCTAAAGCAGCATCTTATACTCAACTGGAAAATAAAAATAGCAGCATCGGCTCGTCAGCATCAGCAACCGCAACTTCACCCATCTACAGCATCTAACTTCTCCAGCATCTGCTCTCCAGCAACTCACTCTCCAGCAACTAACTCTCCAGCATCTCTCCAGCCACTAACCCCTCCCACCAAGAGTAGGTCTTCTTATACCCTAATTCTAGCTTACAGAATAAAAATGTTGCATCTTCATGGCGTGATTCTTTCTCATTGGTCCCCTCAGGCCCATATACATTTTAATCAAACTTCCTGGTCTTAACTAGTTCCTTGTGGAATGTCCATGCTTGCATCGTTTCCCACAGTTCATGTCATTGCTCATCCGTTTCGATCAGTCCAATTTGTATCTTTTTCTGCTACATTTTAGATTCAACAGTTCCGTCCATTGATTCAGTTGGACTTCTCACGCTTCTTGCTGATCATCTTGGCACACATCTGCTCAGAAAGGTCACAATAGCCTTGACCATACTTCCATCTTAGCCTCTCAGCACCAGCACGTGATCATCCCTTTCCACAGCCTCTCTCCTCTATCACATGGTTCCCTGCTCATGCGTACTCTAGCATCTGGCGGCCATTTTATATTGCTGCTCGACAGGCCTAAGCGCACTATTTTCAAAGATAAACAAAATATTGTTAAAACAAAGAAATATAAACCCTTTCGTTTCCCTCCGTCTTTCTACGTACCCCAATTAGGTATTACCTAGCAAAAAGCAACATATAAAGCTGTCCCTTACTTACCATCGCTTTATTTTGCAACTACACGTTTTATTTAAAAGCACGGATCATGCGTTTATTATTTAATTAGTACGCAAATATTATGTTATGTTAGACACGTAAACAATTATAAGTTGATTATTTTGCACACGGAATAGCGTGTTACCTTTAACCCTTAACATGTAACATACATTGTTGGTTATTTACTTAAACGAACATGTTTATTAATTATTTTACGAAAATATTAGGAGGTTAAAAAATTTTCATTTACCCTGCTCCATCAACCGCATCTACTGTAGTCATTATAGGCTCTGAAGTACCACAGCTCACCGTAATACTGATTGGAGAATGAGTACCTTTATCCGAAGTCTGTGGTAGCTGCATTTAGAGCAGTAGAGCAGATAGAGCAGTTGGAGGGGGTAATGGAGTTTCAGTTTCACTTTACCCCCCTGGTGTTTTGCTGTGAAGCAAAGAAGATTGAGGCCGATTTAGAGCCGATCCTCAGCTTAATCTATTAATTTTAGGGTCCTTTGGTGGCATGGTTTGTAAAAAGAGTTCTGTGGGATGAAGCTGACCTAGATAGTGGTTTCATATATTAAGTCCAGATGCACAATCTGGGCAGTTGAAGGCGAAGGAAACGCTGAGGAAGAACAACACCTTAACTGGATTTGTGAGGCACTCAGCGCTTTCAGTTTGGTGCCTGCAACTGCACTTAAAACTAAGCAAAGTAGGGCAATGGCGGGTCACAGTAGTAGTGGCAGTCGACAACAAGAATTAAGCTTCACCCAAAAGGGGGGGAGATTATCCAACTGTTTTATCCAGTCTCAGTTCTTTCCTTCCATTTCTTCCCCCTTGTCTCAGCAAAGATCGACAGTCTTGTAAGCAGGCACACCACAGCTAGGTTAAAGTCAGTCGAGGTCTCTGCCCCTGTATCAAAGAGGCCAGGGGAAATTTAGCTGGTATCACAGGACCTGTCCAATAGAAACCGTTTCCAACAATAGCCCCTCCAGGCTCTCCTCTTAGACTCAATGGGGCATATAAACATTTGGGAGAGCTGCATAACAGAAGAAGAGTGGTACCTACCAACTTCTGTTTGTAAGAGATGATGGTACCCCAGGTGAAGGTACGCGTAGTTTATTCCAATTAGCAGTGCACTGGGAGAGCACCGAGACAGGTCCTACGCAAAGGACTGCTATCACCAACTGCCGATCCCACATTCCAAAAGGAACACTCACTGCGTGCTATCCCGTTGCCATTGTTCTATGGCAACAGGACACCACACACCTTCCCCCCCTTAATGCATTCACAACAAAAGAAATCTTGCGGAATATAAACCAGGCAAATATGAGAGATGCATGGAAAAAAAACAAGGTAAAAACACAGGTACAAATGATGGATACAAGAAAAAAAAAATAAAGGTGAAACAAGCGCAACAAACCGGTTAATACACCATTACAAAATCTTTAAGTTTCGCAGGCATGGTTACCACTCTTACATGACTTGGTAGCTTAGCAATTACTTACAGCAACAGGTGCACCCACCTCCGCTGAATCACCCCGTAAAGTTAAGCTCTCAGAACATCCTGGCAACCCAGCAGACGAAAAAGAAGCTGTATTGGAATCATTTTGGAAGTACTCATTCCATTCATCCAACAACCATGTATGGAAGAAGCAGCCCTATTATTGTTCCATGACAATATACTGTTACATTGGGAAAGTTTGCTGAGATGCCAAACCGTCCGTCACTCAACTTGGCAGAGCACTTGTACACTGCCACAACTGTATAAGGAAGAGAAATGCGGCTGTCACCCTTACGTACCTTCCCACACAGCTTCACACACACTGAATCTCCTTTTTTTAGGACACATTCTATGACCATGTTCCTCATCATAGTAAGGGGCCGATTCCGATTCGTGCCGGAAATCTCTCCGACCGAGCTGGACCCAGAGAGATTTCCGATCGAATCGGACCCGTGCAGCCCGACCGAACGAGTACGATGCGTCCGTATGCTATCGGACTCGAGTCGGTCGGACTCCCATTGAAGTCAATGGGACCCGGTCGTACAACGCGTACGCGGGCTCCCATTGCCTCAATGGGTGCGAGGCGAACAAGGGCGCCCTACAGCGGGTACGCGGCGGGCGACTCGCGCCGTACACGCACAGGTAGGGGGGACCCATGGGTCCCCCCTGTGTGCGACTCGTGCGGCTACGCGTACAGGGGGGTCCGACACGGACCCCCGAAGTACGTCTCCGACTGCTCTTTCGAGCCGGGCGGCGCGTGTCGGTCGGACTGCTCGCGGCGCGCATCGTACTTACCTGGCCGGGGAATGTCTCCATTGCGCGATGCGAGTCGTGTCCGTGCGGTTCGACCCGGGAACGAGTCGGTCGGAGCGGTTGGGACGCCCGAACGAGTCGGTCGACGATTTCGCATCGTACTCGCTCGTCCGGACGCGCGTACGAATCGGTCGGGAAATAGGGCTCCGAATCGGATCCGGTTATGCCGAATCCGATTCGGAGCCCTACCGGCCGAGATCGGAATCGGTCCCTAAGTCTTATAAACTTCCAGAGCCCTTTCCAAATTACTTCTAACCACTACCGGCGACCATTTCGTCTGATATTTTTGGGGCATCTACACAACATTGTCTTTGGTGTAGGGCTCTCTTCCCCTCAAAATTTTTAAGGGACTATACCCAGTGACCATTGGGGTAATTCTATAAGCCCAAACCATTTTATCCAATTCCACTTCCCAATTTTTACCTGCATTAATGGCACTCTGGACCCTGCCCATAATAACCCTGTTGAAGCGTTCAACGGCCACATTGCAAGCTGGATGGTAAATGGATTTTCTTTTCCTTAATGCCATTCTTAGACAAAAAATCGTAAAACGTCCTAGCTGTAAATTGCGGACCATTGTCACTCAGGAGGGATTTAGGAATCCCCTCTCTAAGGAAATCCTTTCTAAAAATGTAACTACCCTCTTGGAGTCCACTGCTTCCAACACCAACAGATCAAACAGCACCACAATACTCTTAACAACTCCTTCTTTATCCACGATGGGACCCAAAACATCAATAGATAAATTACACCAAGGTCCTGAAGGCAACTCTACCTCTACTAAAGGAGGTCTAAACACTATCCAAGACTTACGCATTGAACACAATTCCTCACAAACCTTTCCATTTCTGCATCGATTCCTGGCCACCAATAACCAGACTTAACCCTTTGCTTTGACTTAACAATGCCTAGATGCCCCACATGGGTTAATTCCAAGATTTTCATACGTAACTTGTTGGGATGAGCGATCCTATTACCTCTCATGATAAAGTCCGAGTCAGACACAGATAACTCCCAGAAATTTTTACATCCCTCAGTAACGTCACACTTGTTGGGCCAACCGCCCAAAATATATTTCTTGACTCCCAGCAAACCCTCATCAGCATACCCGGATTGCCATTCCTCCAATAAAATTGCATGCTTGACTGAATCACAATCAACACACGCAACACTGTAGTCGTCCCACTCATCATCATTCACAAGGCCATCACCTTCCTGAACAGGTGATCTGTGCAAGTAATCCGCCACCATGTTCTTCTTGCCCGGTAGATATACAACATCATAAGCATAATCAAATAAATTCAGTGACATTCACGCTATGCATGGAGTAGCTCTTTTAGCACCCTCCTTTGTCAAGACCTTAACTAACGGCTTGTGATCCGTGCATATGGTGAACTTAGTCCCCCATAAATAATGTCTACATTTTTTTGTAGCTCACACACACACCAACATTTCTCTCTCGATCACTGACTATTTAGTTTCAGGTCCAGTGAGAGATCTCGAAGCAAACGATATGGTACTCTCACTCCCGTCATCCGACACCTGGGACAACACTGCTCCCAACCTCTTACTGCTTGCATCCATGGTTAAAAATGTGTGGGACTTGGCATCAAAACCTAGCAATGGAACAGCATTACATATATTATTTTTAATGCCAACAAATTAATTCTGCAAGTTTTCGTTCCAAACAAACTCTTGACGCACCTTCAAAAGCTGTCTAATACCAAATGTTTTCTCTGCAAAATCTTTTAACAAACTTCAAATAGAATTCTTTTAATTTCTTTCAGAGTGTGACTACAGGGGTCTCTAATACTCTCTTCCCATGGGGCATTTAGGAACCTCACTTGGGGTAAGATTGTGAGCTGGTCTCACGTTTTTTATTTTTTAAATGTACTGTGTGTCTCACGTTTGCAGTGACACGTGTTACACACGCACATGCAATAATCACTATATATGTATGTTATGTATACTATAATTCTGTTGTGACCGGATATCATTCAGATATCACTCTGATGGCATCTTGTTTTTACATTACAGGTTTAAGAAACATCGCTCAGCTAGAGGTTGATATAGGTGTCCCTACACAGTGGTAATTTCGGACCAATCTTGGTAAGATAGGAGCCCATAGTCTTTTCCGTCCTGATGAATGCCACTGACCCTAAGGGCCACTTTGGCAGAAACATGTTCACGAATACAATCACGGTGGTGATGGGGTACTAATTCCCCCATTCCTCACACTTACTTTTAATACCAAGTAATTTCCCAGCGAATAAATGTATTGTGGCTTTTACATTGGTTTTTAAATCACATTTTTTGCACGGGCCCCCACTTAGACTTTAGAAGTGCCTCCCTGTCTCCAGGTGTAGGCCCGCTCTCTACCAAACGCAGTTTCTAGAGAGTGAGGACTGCCAATGACGAAGCATGACACCAGGTGGTGTGTGAGGACAGTCCATCACTTTTTTTGAGATGCCTGGTACTCCACCTAGTACCTTGTAAATTCCCGGCCACCTCCCTTCAGGGTAGCTTCTTTGTGTGTATATATAGGCACACATTTACCAGCCTACTGTGTATGCATAAGCACATATTTACAAGGCTACTGAAAAACCAGGACAGATATAGATGTAAAGACTAAAGGCTTTAGTCCTCCTTTCATGTCTTGCCTGTCCCGGTTTTAGGTTCTCAAAATCTGGTCACCCGAGTAGTGGGGAGTGCAGAAAAAAAGGAGGTACTGAAATGGCAGTACTGTTAAGAATTTTTGAGAAATGGTTTCAGGAGTCTCCAGAGAGGCTGTAAACTGGGTGAGATAGGCTGGATGGCTACACAACTTCTAGTGCGTGTATTAGAATATGCACGCCTTGATTATATTTGCACAGCATAGCGCACTTTATAAGATATGCACTTTTAACTTGGCCTAAATTGAGCAAATGGTTGCACTTTATACTATGTTCTTTTTTATGACACATACGCACTTTACATACTTATGCACTTACTGTATGCACTTGATGCACTTTGTGTACTTGTTGGTCCTACATTTTACAGAGCTTCGGGTTGACTTGTATGCTCTGCACATAGGAATGTTTGGGAAGGTTCAGGGTAGGTCATTTTAATACAATGATGCTATGGTTCTAGGCATTCTCAGAGTGGTCTATTTCTTGGGGGGTGAGATGCTGTGACTGTTTTTATTAAATGTTAATGGTTTAAATAATTGGAGGAAAAAGCAGGCAGTAGAGTCCAGGATAAAGGGGCATAATCCAACAGTTATTTTTTACATGAAACCCATACCCCCCCCCCCCCAATAGGTTATCCAAGTTTTAAATGTTTTTCCTCGGGGAGTGCCACACACAGAGAGGTGGCCACTTACGTTGATAATAGCGCAAAAACGAAGATTCATATATGGCAAGTTGATATGGTGCTGGGTGACCTGCACGACTAATTCATTAAAATGAATATTGGTCAATTTTTGGTCAATTTATACTCCTCAATAAAAGATGACCCAGGTCCGTTCATCAGGCTATTCCAATCACTGCTTACAATATACGGGGACATTACTATTGGGGGAGATTTACATTTTCTTTTTACAAGAACTGGGCTTCGATGCTACAACAAGCAGTAAGAAACGGCATAAACATAAGATCGATCAAAACATTTCTTGTGGAATATCAAAGAATCTGTGGGTTGTTTGACTTCTGGCAGGCTGCTTTTCTTTAAAAAAAAATGAATATACTTGCTTTTCGACCAGATCTAAAATAGCTACTCGCATTCATTACTTTTTGACCTCAATTAAAGTTCAAGCAATTAATCATGCTAACAAAATAGGTTTTCTGACCGCTCAGGACTGGAATTTATGGTAACGGGTAGGGATCGGATGCCCAAGAATCAGAAATGGGCTTTAATAAAGTATATCTGGAACATGAAAGCTGGATTGGGGCTTGTAAAGCGGAGATAGAAAGCTTTTTTAAAATGGAAATAAAGGTACAGTCTCAGTCAGCATGGTATGGGGTGCCCTGCAGGCTTCCCTGCGAGCTCATGTTATCTCTAGAGATCTAGGCGATACCAAAGGGGACGATGGACGGAGCGTTTGAGCAAATCAAACACTCACCCCCAGTCAACTGATCTGGGTTTAATCCATCATCATTCTTTAGCTCACTCCACCACCCCAGTTCAGACATGGCCCGAAACCGGTCCTAGGATGCTTGTTTCCAGTCCAGGGAGGACCTGGCTTGGCAGTTCGGGCTGGACTGTTCCCATGAGGCACAGGGTCAAGACTGATTTGCATATGGCTGGGTTCAAACTGGAATGGCATGGTGAGCAAAAAAGCGGTGGATTTAGGCCCAGATCTCTGTACTGGGGTGAATGTATGACATTGTTCTGCATTCTGTCCATCAACTGTTGTTTTTGCATTTGTCACCCGAGTGGGACGGGTATGCCCAGACGTGGGTCCCGTGCTCTCCATGCCACTGGAATCAAGCTATCCTGGCTGAAGAGGGGTGAAACCCGAAACCGGTCCTAGGATGCTTGTTTCCAGTCCAGGGAGGACCTGGCTTGGCAGTTCGGGCTGGACTGTTCCCATGAGGCACAGGGTCAAGACTGATTTGCATATGGCTGGGTTCAAACTGGAATGGCATGGTGAGCAAAAACGGTGGATTTAGGCCCAGATCTCTGTACTGGGGTGAATGTATGACATTGTTCTGCATTCTGTCCATCAACTGTTGTTTTTGCATTTGTCACCCCGAGTGGGACTGGTATGCCCAGACGTGGGTCCCGTGCTCTCCATGCCACTGGAATCAAGCTATCCTTGGCTGAAGAGGGTGAAACCCGAAACCGGTCCTAGGATGCTTGTTTCCAGGGAGGGCCTGGCTTGGCAGTTCGGGCTGGACTGTTCCCATGAGGCACAGGGTCAAGACTGATTTGCATATGGCTGGGTTCAAACTGGAATGGCATGGTGAGCAAAAACTGTGGATTTAGGCCCAGATCTCTGTACTGGGGTGAATGTATGACATTGTTCTGCATTCTGTCCATCAACTGTTGTTTTTGCATTTGTCACCCGAGTGGGACGGGTATGCCCAGACGTGGGTCCCGTGCTCTCCATGCCACTGGAATCAAGCTATCCTGGCTGAAGAGGGGTGAAACCCCGAAACCGGTCCTAGGATGCTTGTTTCCAGTCCAGGGAGGACCTGGCTTGGCAGTTCGGGCTGGACTGTTCCCATGAGGCACAGGGTCAAGACTGATTTGCATATGGCTGGGTTCAAACTGGAATGGCATGGTGAGCAAAAACGGTGGATTTAGGCCCAGATCTCTGTACTGGGGTGAATGTATGACATTGTTCTGCATTCTGTCCATCAACTGTTGTTTTTGCATTTGTCACCCGAGTGGGACGGGTATGCCCAGACATGGGTCCCGTGCTCTCCATGCCACTGGAATCAAGCTATCCTGGCTGAAGAGGGTGAAACCCCGAAACCGGTCCTAGGATGCTTGTTTCCAGTCCAGGGAGGACCTGGCTTGACAGTTCGGGCTGGACTGTTCCCATGAGGCACAGGGTCAAGACTGATTTGCATATGGCTGGGTTCAAACTGGAATGGCATGGTGAGCAAAAAAACTGTGGATTTAGGCCCAGATCTCTGTACTGGGGTGAATGTGATGACATTGTTCTGCATTCTGTCCATCAACTGTTGTTTTTGCATTTGTCACCCCGAGTGGGACGGGTATGCCCAGACGTGGGTCCCGTGCTCTCCATGCCACTGGAATCAAGCTATCCTGGCTGAAGAGGGGTGAAACCCCGAAACCGGTCCTAGGATGCTTGTTTCCAGTCCAGGGAGGACCTGGCTTGGCAGTTCGGGCTGGACTGTTCCCATGAGGCACAAGGTCAAGACTGATTTGCATATGGCTGGGTTCAAACTGGAATGGCATGGTGAGCAAAAAAACGGTGGATTTAGGCCCAGATCTCTGTACTGGGGTGAATGTATGACATTGTTCTGCATTCTGTCCATCTGTTGTTTTTGCATTTGTCACCCCGAGTGGGACGGGTATGCCCAGACGTGGGTCCCGTGCTCTCCATGCCACTGGAATCAAGCTATCCTGGCTGAAGAGGGGTGAAACCCCGAAACTGGTCCTAGGATGCTTGTTTCCAGTCCAGGGAGGACCTGGCTTGGCAGTTCGGGCTGGACTGTTCCCATGAGGCACAGGGTCAAGACTGATTTGCATATGGCTGGGTTCAAACTGGAATGGCATGGTGAGCAAAAAAACGGTGGATTTAGGCCCAGATCTCTGTACTGGGGTGAATGTATGACATTGTTCTGCATTCTGTCCATCAACTGTTGTTTTTGCATCTCTAGAGATCTAGTCATATTTAAAGCCTTGAAAGAGGAAAAGGATAATATGGCAAATCAGATTAGCTGTAGGTATAAAAGATTTTTAGCGGACGACTCGGACAAGAATAGAAAACCATTAGAAGAAGCGAAATCTGCCCTTTGGGAGTATTATTATGCTAAGAATTATTTGAAAACTCTACCTATTTGCAAAAGGTATACGAGGAGACTGATTTTGAGGGGAGGTTTATGGCGTGGCAGGCCCGGGAGCAGATTTCCACCATAAGCAATTTGAAGTGCTCTAGGACAGGAGTATGCTATACTATAGAGCAGGAAATGAATTCATTTTTTTCAGCATTTTAGTAAAATACACAATACCTCCCCCAGAGTGGACATGTAGGAACTAAACTGCTTCTTTAAATCATATCCCGATTCCAGTATTGTCAGCTGCGGATTATGGATAGCCCCTTCTTGCAAGAACTTGAAGAGGTGATGAAAAGCCTACCTGGGAGTGAAGTTTTCATCCCAGATGGTTTTCGCTCTGAATTTTATGAAATATTTGCAGAATTTTAAAATCCTCATTTATTAGAGGTAGCTAATTACATTTTAAAAGGAACTCCCCCACAGTCTTTTAGTATAGGGAATGTGGTTAGCTTTCTAAACAAGCATTTGCAATGCAATAGATCTCGCATTTACGAGAGTTTGAGCTATTGGCATTGTAAATGACAATGCCTTTTATTTATGTTAGCGGAGGCCGCCATAAACGAAGGGTGGTGGGGCGGGAGGAGTTGCGCAAGGGGGGGGATTGAATATTTAAAAAAAATGAAAACTTATCTTTTGCCGCCGGCCGCTCCAGCATCTCGTCTCCTCACGCCGCCTCTCCTCTTCCTGCCTGCTGGTCCCAGCAGCCCCTGGGACAGACTCCCTGTCCATTCCCCCCGCTGCAGAGCAGCGAGGGGGTTGGTCTGAGCAGGCAGAAAAGACGCCCTGCTCAGACCAGGGAGTCTGTGGGGTTTCTCCAGCCCGGCTGCTCAATGCAGGTGGGCTGGAGAAAACCTAAGTGCGCATGTGTGTTTTGGTCGGCCTGAGACGGCCGGCCAAAACACATATGCACACTTAGGGAGTGGAGTGCACTAGCACTCCTCCTCTCACCTCCAAAACCTCGGCACCGCCCCTCCCAACAGCGCTGGCTAAGAGCCGGCAAATGTAAATTAAAACGATGCAAGAACATCGTTTTAATATACATTTGCTGGCTCTGAGCCAGGCAGTGGGGCGACGCTCCTCCGCCATTGCGGAGGAGCCACCACTGATTTATGTGTTGTTTTTAAAACTGATAAATAAAAGGCATTGTCATTTACAATACCATTACTTTGTTTATTTGAGAAAATAGAGCTCGGAGGCTGTAATTAAAGCCTACTGAGTAACAACATACGTAACATGCGGTGTCGTCATGGGAGTTTACAAAATGAGACAAGGCAGTACTAAGGAGGGACTAGTAAGCCTATTGACCAATGAACAGCCACAGTTTACAGTGGACAATGACACCAGCCAATGAAAAATATGGGCGGAGAGTGGGCGGAGCTTCAAGTCCCTACCTGAATACAGCATGCCTCGAAGAGCAGCGCATGCGCTGCCCAGGCTCTACCTAAAAAGGGAAAAGGGCCAATGGATCCAAATTCCTATTGCCCTATCACGCTCTTAAATTATGACTATAAAATTGTAAATATGCTGGTAGCGAGTAGGTTAATAAAGTAGCATCTAAATTGATTCATGCAGATGACAATGGTTTTAAAGCGGGTCGGCAGCTTTGCATTGCAAGTAATTATTTAAAAGAAGCTTTGGACATATTCGCTACGATGCGAATTCCGGCAGTGATCTTTTTCTTGGACGCAGAGAAGGCCTTTGAACTTGTGTTCTGGGAGACATTTTTATGCACATTAGAGAAATTTGGATTCTCTACCCAGATCACGGGGTTCATTAGGAAAACGTATTATGATGCTGAAGCCAAATTGATTTTAAATTAATCTGAAATTGGGGCATTTAAGGTCCAGCTTGGAACAAGGCAAGGAGGTCCCCCTTTCGCCTGCTCTTTTTGTCTTTTTTATCAGACCATTACCTTTAGCTATTTGGAATGACAAAACAATTCAGGCGCCCAGTCCTAAAATGGACAAAATTAAACTATATGTTGCTAATATTATGTTGATATTGACCCCAAAGAAGGAAGTGTAGGAGAGAGTATTTGAAATTTTTCGGTATTTCAAAATCTAGGAGGGAATAAAAGTAATGAATCAAAGACGTACATCATCTTAAGTAATTCCTCGGCAGAGAATTTGTTACTGAAATTTCAGAAGTGCATACACGTGAGGCATAAACGCTACTTGGGGGTTTATTACACAGAGGATTTGGAGAACTGTACGATATGAATTATAAACCCTCTCTAAGGGCCTGATAACAAGTTTGGCTGTCTCGCAGCGGGCCACCACCCCAGTGCCTCGTTGCGAGACTAGCAAACACGTAGTCAGACCGCCCCCCCCCCCCCCGGATTATGAGTTGAATCCGGGTGGGCGGTTCTGTGGCAGCGGTCCCACGGTGGTGCCTTTCTGAGGCTCAAAGGAGAGGCATAGAGAGGCAGCGCCATGGGAGCACCAGTAGCACATTCCTGCACAGAAAGAAATGCATCATGTCGTGCATTTCTTCCTGTGCAGGAACTGGAGGTGCAAACATGCAGGGGGGTACAACATGTGCCCCTCTGCATGCCCCTCACCACCACCCTTTCCATGGTGGGCTCACAATCACAGGTTTGGTGGTCCCTGGGACCGCCAAACTTGTAATTAGGCCCTAAGTAAATTTAAATGACTATTAACTAAGTGGGCACTGCTTCCCCTTATGCTTCTAGGAAGGGTAGCTGTAATAAAAATGGTAGTCCTCCCCTTATTTAAATTTTTATTTGCAGCTGTGACATGTGCAATATATACTCACAATTTTTTGAATATGTTGACTATGATTTTGTCCTTTTTATGGTGTGATTCTAGCCTGAGATGAACACTAGGCCTGATTACAAGTGCGGCGGTCTTTGACGGTCCACCGTCCGCCGGATTATGACTTTCAAAGTCGTACCGGCGGTGGACCACCGCCTGTGCCAGGGAACCGATGTTCATTTGTGCTGGCGGCAGAGGCCCTATGTAACATGCTGAGCGGGACTGGGGCAGTCTCGCTGACCATGTCACGAGTTTCCTCCACTGCCATGAAAGGCTGGCAGTGGAGGAACAAAGGGGGGCCCCATCGGGATTCATTCAGGGGTCATAACATGTGCCCCCGTCTGCTTGCACCCCCAGTTCCAGAATGGTATGGACGTCACCATCCATGCCGTGCTGGAACATATTTGCAGTTCCGACTGAAGTGCCTGTTTTTCTGGCACCGCCATGGGAAAAGCAAACGGACCATCTGCCTGCACGAGTTGAACTCGTAATCAGGTCGGCGATTCTTGCACGACTTTGGCGCAGCCGTGCTGGTGCAGAGCTGGCGCACCTGCGCCAAAGTCGTAATCAGGCCCTATGCACTTTAACAGAAGCACGGAGGAAGGACGCTTGGCTCTCCCAAGCTTAAAATCATATTACTATGAACACTTTGCACAATATGCATTTTGATTTAGAAAGGCCTGGATTTTACTTAGCCATCTACAAAATGAGCTGGTAGACATTATGTTAGAAGAAAATCAAATTAGAGACACTTTAAGGTTAGCCAAATTCACCCAAAAAGTGAAGTACAAGATGATACAATGTTTTTTTAAAAGGAAAGACAGTTTTATATGTTTTACAACATCCCTTATGTCAACTCAGAAACCTATCTGGGTCAGGGTGAATGGGATAATGGAGGCACTATGGACCCTGAAATTATATTTAGGTGGAAGGCCAATTGCTTTGTGAAGCTAATTTCCGCAAAATGCATGTACAGGACTGCTCCACTCTTAAACAATATGAATGGGGGTGTCCCAGTCAGTGCTTTAGGTGTGATTCTACAGGCAGTGGAGATTGGTCGTAAATCATTGGGAGCTGCAGTAAGCTGGATGCGTTTTGGGAAAGCATTTTTAGATATTTAGAAGATCATTTGAACATTCAAATCCCCCAAAACCCTATGCTTTCACTTTTGGGCTATTGCCCCATGTCGGGAATTGCAGTGAGATATCAGAAATTGATATTTATTTTGATGCTGGTAGCACGGTCATTGCTCTAGTAGAAGTGGAGGTTCAAGTTTATCCCCGATTTCTTAGTTTAGTGTAAGAAAATGAGGCGGGCCAGGGAGAGAGAGAATTATTTGCCGCCCGATCGGGCAATATGAATTAATTTCATAAACTATGGGCCCTTTTTCTGGTAAGCTAGTTTAAGAGGGTGAATGCTAAAGAGGTTTGGGGAGTGTTAGTAACTTTACTTTTTAATGTGTCAGGTTTGGAATTTTGGCATAAATGAAGTATACGAGTATACGAATATCTCTAATGTTTGTATGTATGTATTCTATGTGTATCATGTGCTATCATGTTTTACTGATAATTAAGCGATTATGATGATTTTTTTAAATTGTACTGTACCGCCAAATAAAAAAAATATACAAACTAAAAAAAAACTTTTTGATTAAAGTCTCATTGTTTTCTATAGGGAGATAGCCTTTTTAAATTGACGTTTAGTGAGCATTTTTCTAATGCTAAGTGTAATTTTATAGTCTATTCCTGTCATTTTATTTTTGTAAGATTTGCTGACAGTAAGTTGCGGTTAACTGCTGCTCATCGTTGGATAACGTAAGACCTTTTTATGTTTTTCCATTGGGTATTGGGGGTAGAGGGAATGTGGGTATATCTAGTTATAGTGTTCATCTTTATTTTGAGGATTGTTTAGTCGTAATTTGTGTTGTGTTGTTTAGCCGTTGTAAAGGCTCACCTGAGTTTACTGCAGGGACAACATGGATGAACACGAGGCTAGACCCCCAACTTTCCTCACTCACCTCCTTCGCCCAACTAAGTCAAAGCAAAAGAGGGAAGGTGGGGAAGAAGGGAAACAAAAAAAGGGAAGGAAGAAGGGGTAGACGTCCCCGGATCTTCTGAGAGAGTCTTCTAGAACCCTAAAGAAGAAAGCACAAGGTGAGTACTAAGTATGAATACAAGCAGGCTAACTATAATACCCCTCCTTATTCCTAAGGGATACCTTGGATGGAAGAAGCCAATATGTGCGAGGAAACAGCTTCCAGGGACGATAGAACACCCCCACTATCTAGAAGGACGGACAAGGGTCAATAAGTAATAGGACTGCAGAAGTTAGCATGTGAAACAAGAAAGAAAGATAAGGTACTGACCTAGGTTAAAATCACCATAGGACTGGAGGACCCCTTAAGCACAAACTAAAAATATACCCGTTACTCCAATACGCAGGGAAAAACCAAAAAACGTATTTCCCTAAGCAGGAGGAGGTACGGGGCAAAAGGGAAAAAAGCAGGGGTCAAAAAATTATGCAAATTGTACTGACGAAGAACTGGAATCTTTTATAATACTAATATGTCTTCTTTCTTTATAGAGACCAGAGAACAAAAGAATCTCCAGAAATGCGCAAAGGAACACAGGACCTTCAGATAAGTACTGTTCCTCTATCAAAAATAATGCTGGTATTATCCAAAAAGAAACAAAGATACTGTGATGCTTTAAAACCCTTGCCTAATTCTTATTTTTTGCAGAACCAGGACACAAAGGGTTAATTCTAACTGGAGCTCCTCAGTAACAAAGTAACCTGACCAGAGAAGAGCAGCAAAACAACTAGCCCCGGAAGAACACCCGAGGACCCAGGAAGTAGAAGAGCACAACAGGAAGCCAACAGCACCACGAACGACCGAAAACGAAAGCCGGAGATCAAGCACAGAGACAGGTAAACCGGGAAATGTTGAATGCGGTGGGAGGCCTGGCGGGATCCGAACTGGAATGCGAAGCGCGTTACCAGCGTGGATCCCGTCCTTAAATATCCCTCAAGCGTCGCCCCCGGCCGCTGACAGGGAACGGCAGGCGGGCTCTCTGCTCCGTGTTCAAGCGCAGACGCCGTTAAAGGCAGCGCGCACCACGGAGCCCGACAGTACACCCCCCAAGACACCCCCCCCAACAGGCTTGGGTTTCGCGGATAACAGCGATAAAACAAGCAAACCAAATGGGGAGCATGCACATTAGAAGCCGGTTCCCACGACCGCTCATCAGGCCCATAGCCCTTCCAGTGAATCAGGTACTGCAACCGACGACGAAGCCCTACGGGGGTCCTCAATATATGCCACCTCGTACTCGGGACCATCATCAACCAAAACAGGGGGAGGTTGAACAGGAACAACAGTACCAGGGGCGACAGACTTCAATAAAGACACATGTCAGAAAGGATGTAACCGCAAGGAGGCAGGCAAGTCAAGCTTTAGAGCAACAGGGTTCACTACTTTGGTAACAACATAAGGACCAATAAAGCGAGGCTTGGATTTGGTTGTACCCTTAATCTGGATGTTCCGAGTGGACAACCATACCCTGTCTCCTATAGCATAAGCAGGTGGTTGTCGACGATGCCGGTCTGCTCCTTCCTTGTACCTGCTTTTTGCCGCATCTAAAGCTTTTTTAGCGGAAGCATGAATATTCTGGCGGCGAGATACCAAATCCTGAGCAGCTGGAGAAGTAGAAGGTGTTAAAGGCGAAACCAGACCACAGCGAGGGTGAAACCCATAGGTACAAAAAAAAGGCGAAACCCCAATAGACACATGCTCACTGTTATTATATGCAAACTCTGCAGTCCATAAGACCGAGTCCCAATCCTTCTCTCCATGTAGGAGGTGACACCGCAAATATTGCTCAATGCACTGGTTGACCCTTTCTGTCTGACCATTAGTCTGAGGGTGGTGAGCCGTAGAGAGACGTACATCTATCTCCATCATGCTATTCAACCCTTTCCAGAAACGGGACACAAGTTGAGGACCCCTATCTGATACAATGACGGAGGGTAAGCCATGAAGACGCACTATCTGTTGGAGAAACACACAAGCTAGTTCTTTGGAGGTAGGTAGTTTCTTCAAGGGTATAAAATGGGACATCTTGGATAGCATATCGACAACGACAAATATGACAGTATGCCCTTGATTAGTAGGAGGCAGTTCTACAATAAAGTCCATAGAAATGGAGTGCGATGGGGTAGGGCGTGTAGGTAGAGGAGTTAAGAGACCGACTGGTACTTGGTGGGTGCTTTTGCTTTGTGCGCAGATATAGCAATCTCGTACATACAAACGGGCATCTTGGTTCATGGATGGCCACCAAAAATACCTTTTGAGCAGGGCAAGGGTTTTCTTGTATCCAGGGTGGCCTGCTAGAGCGTGTGTATGACACCAACCCAGTGCTTGTGCCTGAAGAGATTGAGTAGGGAGAACTAAGCCGCCTTGAACAAAGACTAAGTTGTTACTCCTGACCCCGTTGTTTTTAGTTTCAATGTTCCTTAGTTCATCTGATTCGTGTGCAAGGGCCACTTCTTTCATAAACGATTCTTCTGAGAAGGTACCCCCTAACACACGTCGGGATTCAAGATGAAAGTTGGGTCTTGTGTGCTCAGCTCGTCAGGGAAGTCATAGCCAAAACGGGATAGAGCATCTGCCTTGCTGTGTTTGGAGCCAGCCTGAAACTGAATGACGTAGTCAAAATCACTAAAAAAATGGCTCCATCTCAACTGTCTCATCGCAAAACAACCAGCACCGGAAGAACACCCGAGTGCCCAGGAAGCAAAAGAGCACAACAGGAAGCCAACAGCACCACGAGCGACCGAAAACGAAAGCCAGAGATCAAGCACAGGGACAGGTAAGCCGGGAAATGTTGAATGTGGTGGGAGGCCTGGCGGGACCCGAACTGGAACGCGAAGCGCGTTACTAGCGTGGATCCCGTCCTTAAATATCCCTCAAGCGCCGCCCCCGGCCGCTGACAGGGAACGGCAGGCGGGGCTCTCTGCTCCGTATTCAAGCGCGGACACCGTTAAAGGCGGCGCGCACCACGGAGCCAGACAGCCGTGTAATGTGTTAGTCCTACATTGAGTTTGATAGTAGTCTTGTGTTTTGTTAGATATTGTTATGCTATATTTTGTTTATTATAGCTTTAATGTAAGGCCTATTTTGTATTTGAAAAATGTGTTATATGAGGGTGGGTATTGTATTTTTTTTTTTTACAGGTGTACAGATCAGAAGTCATCCCGTGGACCTGTGGTTTTTATGTTTTGCTTTCAAAGGAAATTAATTTGGTTTCTACTAAACCAATATTATTTTTAATTTCATTTGCTTTCGTAGGTTTCCCAGATAACTCTTATTTTTCCATTTGTAGGTTTTTTCATGGTTCCTATGACTTTTGATTATTTGTGATGTATTTATCTTGGAGTATTTTATTTTTGCATTTTTTGGGGGCTTTATTTTCATGTTTTTAATGGATTGTATTTTGACAACATGGACAAGGAGGAGATCTAGAGCTACAGAACTGTACGTTTAATTTATTTATTTGTGGGTGGGAAATGTTTTATTTTATGAGCTATGTGTATTTGCTATAATTAAAATGTCTACATTTCTATGTGTTGTATTTATTTGGTTCAATTTTGTCTTTATTGCTAATTTTGTGGTTTATGGTTGTTGATGTGTGGTTTTTTGATGTGTGATTTTTAATGAATTATTGAACATTTTATTTTTATTTATCAGTCTTCTTTTCTATGTTATATGTTTTTTTGACTGATGTGTTATAATTGTTGTTTAATATTTAGTTATAAATTGATCAGTTATGGTGGTGTTTAACTTTGTTAATGTTTGTACGTTAGTGTGTAGGTAGCTAGGCGTTTTATAAATGGGATTTTGCTCTTGAGTCCAAGTAGTGTACTCCTTTGTTGGTTATAAACATTCTAACTTTACATTGTAGCATGTTGTAAATTCTACTGGTTTGTTTACTTATTTTATGTTTCATTTGGCTTACTGATTGCTCAATTCTTAGTTGTTGCTAGCTTTCTTTTTTGCAGGGCTTCAATGAACGTGTGTGGGTTGGGTTCTCTCCCTAGTGTGACTTGGAAGGCATTGTGCCATGTTTCTACAGTGTTGTTGTTTTTGGCTTCTTGAGCTATCATGCTGTAGTAGACATTCCACCATGGTATTTGGACGTGGGTTGGCATCTGTGTCTAGGGCAGTGCAGTCTGCAAACCCAAGAGTCTTCAAATTAGTCCATTAGGGGACTTAGTTTGTGTTTGTTTTGTTGGTAAAATGGACTGTCTATAAGTATGTTGCAGTGGTTAGCTACCTTTATTACAGGGACATAGGCTAGTGCAATTATTATTTTTTATTTCACAGGCAAACTGGCTGTTTATTGCACATTCTGTACTTAGGGCCTGATTACGGGTTTGATGATCCCAAGACCGCCGTAGCTGCGGTGTCCGGTCCGACCGCTGTATTACGAGTTTAGTGGTTTGCTGAACGAATGACTACCGGCGCACCGCTGACACCGCCAGCCATTCGCCGTCCACCTCGACGGTGGTCAGGGAAAAGCAGCTGTCATTGGGCGGTACAGAGACGTTCACCGCCATCCGAATTACAAGTTGGCTTTCCAACGAGCTAACTGCGGGGTGGGACCACCTGCTTTGAGTCAGCGGAATCGAAGGATTTGAGGTGCATACTCACCCATTACCATTTCCTCCCTTCAGTCACCGACGTGGATACCTTCCGCCAGGGCGCCCCTTCACAGCAGCATCTTGACCACGAAGAAAACGACCCTGTTGGCGCCGAATCCAGGTAAGTCTGTGTTGTACTATTTACCCATTGACTGGACTGGGCACATATGGTCCAGACTCCAGCAATGGGAAAGTACAAGTAGTAGGTATTTATCCACATGTGTCATGCATATGTGTACATTGCAGTCAAAAAATATACACCTGCATCAACACATCAATAAATAGACACTGCCGCCAGAAACACCACCGCTGGCTCATTGGGAACCTTGTATTACGGCAGGCAGGAGACCGCTGCCGCGGCAGTCTTCTTGGGACTGCCGCCGTGGTGGTAGGGAGGTCAGACCGCCAAACTCTTAATCGGTCCCGGAGTGAAGATTTGGAGATGTCTTCAAATGCTTTGAATAAAAATGTATCATGGCTTGTTCAAAGTCGATTATTATTTTATGAGGGGAGTATTCGTTTGTTTTAATTTTAATGTGGTTTAGTAGTTCACAGTATGAGCTACTTTGTTTATTAGGTAGCAAGGCATATATGAGGAGTATATTAGTGTTTTGATATTCACCATGTATGTTGGGTGTATATCTGAGTGAAAGGCACATTTTTAATCTTCTGTCCATTATCCATGTTTGACATTGGTTTAGTCTTAATAAATTATCTGCTGTAGCAAACATAATACTGCGTTTGTCATTATTAAGGTTGTCTTGTAGAAGGAAGGGTTCATCATTATGTGTGGAGGTTAAGTGTTCAGGAATTTAGATGTCCTGGTATGATCAAGGGGTGGCCGGAGTATCACTTGTGGCTTTTTTAGTTCGTGCTGGAAAGCGTTTTAAAGTGGCTATAGATATTAACTGTCCTGTGATGAGTTCAGGTACTTTAGGGAGTATATCTGTTAGAAGTTTAGTAGTGGGCTCTTGGGAACTAGTGCTTGTCTCTTTTAAATCTTGAAGTACATGACTAATTTGGGGGATGGTTGTGTTCTCTAATTTATTAACAACATAGGGCATGATTTAGATCTCGGCGGGCGGGTTACTTCGTCACAATGGTGATGGATAACCCGTCCGCCGAAATATAAATTCCATAGGATATAATGGAATTTATATTTCAGCGGACAAGATATCCGTCACCGTTGTGACGCAGTAACCCATCCGCCAAGATCTAAATCAGGTCCATAATCTTTCGTAGTAGCCCTCCTATAACAAGTGTTAGAGGAGTATTTTGTACATTTCCAAATAACATTCTTTGTGCTTGTGTTTTCTTGGCTGCAGGTGTTGCCCATGTGCAAGAGTAATTGTCTGAACATTGAGGATGGGGAGGTCGCCTCAGGCACAGCTATCGGGTCAGATCAACTATAATGCCCGCCTCATTCCTGCTTCCTATGGGGCAGGTCCACACCCTAATTAAGGGAATGTCATACCAATTGCTCATTCCCTCAAAGGATTTAAGTAAATGTACTTACTATTTGGTATATAGAGTTGCAGAAGTGATTGCACCTTCTGTGAACATTGGGATCTGATAACCAGAGGTCCTAAAGAAAACCTACCGACCTACTTAGGCGCAAGATGGCTGAAACATGTTGACCGCGTTGTGAGATGTGAAGGAATGATAACTTATCCCGAGCACAACCAACTGTTTTTTTAATCTTACCCCATCCCTGTTTTATAAAAGCGGCACTCCTTCGGGATGTCATTTTAATCTACCCTTGCAAATCCCACCATATTTCTATACCCAGAAACTCTTCCTCCTGGTGGAGGCAATACCTACCTGGACTACCTCATGCCCAGGTAGTAGACCCGCTGATGATACGATCCGCTACAAGTACATCAGTGGATATTATATACACCACTGATAGAAAGTAGTGGGTGAGGGTCTCAAAAAATGTCTTTAATAGACTCTGGATTCTTGGACAGTGCGGTTTCACTCCCCTTTGAGTTCCTGGACTTTAGTGAGTATATCTTTTAGAATTTTAGTAGTGGGCTCTTGGGAATTAGTGCTTGCTTCTTTTAAATCTCGTAGTATATGTCTAATTTGGGGGAGGCAGCACAAGCTCAAATAGAGAAAGGAAACCGCCCGCAGCACAAGTTCCCATAGAGAAATGGGAGTTTGCAACCGCACCATGTGTGGTCCCATTGTAATTTGGTAGTCGGAACTGCCGACCTACGGTCGGTCGGTTCCAACACCGAAATGGTGTCGGGCGGAAACAAGTCCACCCAACATCGTAATAAGACCCTCTGTCTGAAAATAATTTAATAATACAGTTAATTAATGTGTCGTAATTTTACTTTTGCTTTGTTAATGTACAGTTGTGTTGCTTTTTATACTTACAAATGCTTTGTGGATTTTGATTGCAGTTCTTTTTCCAGTCTTCCGTTGAAGCTGCATTAATGTGGATCAGTTGGTTTGTTCTCTGGTGTGGGAAAAAAGGTGGATTAGTTATATTTAGAACATATATTTGAGGTAGTTTGTAGGCATTTAGGTTTTTTGCTTTATTATTTGGGTTTAAGGTTTTGCTGATGTTTAGAAGTGGTTTGATTATACTTACTTTTTACATGCCTTTCTTCAGGTGTTCGATTGCTGAATTTTATTGTTTAAAAAAATTCTATCATGATAATTTAAATGGTTTACTTACTTTTGAAGGTAGCTGTATATTTTCTTCCAGTTTTCTGTTTTGGTTTTCTTTTGGCAATCCAGCAATGTGTCGTTGTCTTGCAGCTCTAGGGTTTTTGTTGTGGGACGTATTGACATTTTCTGCTCCTTTTATATTATAATTTTGATTTGTTAAATATTTTTATTGGTTAGTTTTCTTGACATTTGTTTTTATTGGTTAGTATTCATTTAGTTTGATTTTTTTTTATCAGTTATTACCTTTATGGCAGATGCTAATTAGTGTTTTAGTTTTAATGTTTAATATATATTTCTTTTTGTGTGTTATTTTGGATAGATTTTTAAGTTCAATTGTATTTATTAATCTTAATGTATTATATTATATTAATTGTATTAAATATTTATTATTTGTTAATTATTTTATGTATTGTGTAATCTAATTTTCTTTTATGTGTTTAAAGTTTATTTTAATGGTATAAAATTTAAATATTGTAGTTAGACAATTTATTAATTTATGTCAAGTTTAATTTTATTTGTTTTAAAGTAAAATAGAGATAATATAGTATTTTATAATATTTGGCTTTATTTTTTGCAATATTAGTGTAGTCGATATGTGTATTTTGATATTTTTTACAATTCATATAATTATTCAAAGGTAACTATTTTTGTTTCCGATATTTCTGATTTCGATATTAGGAGAAATAGATATTTTTAACAGCGATATTTTAGTCATTGATATTAGTGCTTGTGTTAATTAACCCCTTCGCTGCTAGACCTTTTCCCCCCTGTGCTAAGCCTTTTTTGACTATTTGAGGTAGTTCTCGCTTAGGCCCCTGTAACTTTTTGACCACATAAGGTATCCATGCCAAATTTGCGTCCTTTTCTTCCTACATCATGGGGATTTTAAAGGTACCCAGGGTTTGTTGATTCCCCTGGAGGGGACCCTGAAATTAGCCAAAATACAGCAAAAAAAAATTGGGGGGGGAATGGGAAAAAGTGCTGCAGATCAAAGTGTCTGTTTTTTTTCCCTGCAAATGGTATCAACAAAGGGTTTCTGGTGCTGAAATCACCATCTTCCCAGCTTTCAGGGACTGACAGACTTTTGTCAGAGAACCATAATTTTTTACACGGTTTTGGCATTTTACTGGGACATAGCCTATTTTTGCTATTTTTTGTGCTTTCAACCTCCTTAGTTAGTGGTAGAAATGGGTATGAAAGAAATAAGGGATCCTGGTAAGCTATACATTTCAGAAAAGTAGACAAAATTCTGAATTCAGCAAGGGGTCATTTGTGTAGATCCTTCAAGGTTTATTTTATAGAAACTAACAGTTGAAAATAAAATTGAAAATGAGTTGAAAAAAATAGCCTTTTGTACCAACGTTTTCACCTGTAACTTCTTCTAAAAATGACAGATTTTTTAAAGCAATATACCGTTACATCTGCTGAACCCTTCTGGTTGTGGGGATATATAGCACTTGTAGGTTCACCAAGAACCCGACGAACCCAGAGCCAATAACTGAGCAGCATCTTGCAATGGTTTTTTATTGTGTACCGAGTATCTAGCAATTAATTTGGGAAAATATAAACAGGAAAAAATCGGTATGAAAGACACCTATGTATTTCTGAAATGGGAACAAAATATAGAGTTTAGAAACAGTAGCTACTTGCACATCTCCGAAATTGTGGGTACCCATACTAGCATGTGAATTATAGGACATTTTTCAAAATGACTTCTTTTTTACACATTGTCTTACATTTGGAAGGCAGATATGCATCAAAAGTCAATAGGTAATAACAGTTGCTCTACAATTCTGTGTTCCCCTAAGTCTCCCGATAAAAATGGTACTTCACTTGTGTGGGTAGGCCTAGTGCCCGCGACAGGAAACGGCCGAAAACGCAACATGTACACACCACATTTGTACAGTAAAAACTGACCCTTTTTTTGCAAAGTGCCTAGCTGTGGATTTTGAACCCTAGTACTGCCGGCACCTAGGGAAACCTAGCAAACCTATACATTTTTGAAACCTAGACATCCAGGGGAATCCAGGATGGGGTGACTTGTCTGGCTCTCACCAGGTTCTGTTGCCCAGTATCCCTTGCAAACCTCAAACTTTGTTAAAATAAAATAACACATTTTCCTCATATTTTTGTGGTGGAAAGTTCTGGAATCTGCGTGGATCCACAAAATTCCACCCACCCCGCATTTCCCAAAGTCTTCCGATAAAAATGGTACCTCACTTGTGTGGGTAGGTCTAGTGCCCGCAACAGGAAACGACCCAAAACGCAACGTGGACACACCACATTTTTACAGTGAAAACTGACCATTTTTTTGCAAAGTACCTAGCTGTAGATTTTGAACCCTAGCTCTGCCGGCACCTAGGGAAACCTATACATTTTTTAAAACTAGACACCCAGGGGAATCCAGGATGGGGTGACTTGTCTGGCTCGCACCAGGTTCTGTTACCCAGAATCCCTTGCAAACCTCAAACTTTGTAAAAAAAAAACACAGTTTCCTCACATTTCTGTGGTGGAAAGTTCTGGAATCTGCGTGGATCCACAAAATTCCACCCACCCCGCATTCCCCAAAGTCTTCCGATAAAAATGGTACCTCACTTGTGTGGGTTGGTCTAGTGCCCACGACAGGAAACGGCCTAAAATGCAACGTGGACACACCACATTTTAACAGTGAAAACTGACCCTTTTTTTGCAAAGTGCCTAGCTGTAGATTTTGAACCCTAGCTCTGCCGGCATCTAGGAAAACCTAGAAAACCTATACATTTTTGAAAACTAGACACCCAGGGGAATCCAGGATGTGGTGACTTGTGTGGCTCTCACCAGGTTCTGTTATCCAGAATCCCTTGCAAACCTCAAACGTTGTAAAAAAAAAACACATTTTCCTCACATCTGTGGTGGAAAGTTCTGGAATCTGTGTGGATCCACAAAATTCCACCCACCCCGCATTCCCCAAAGTCTTCCGATAAAATTGGTACCTCACTTGTGTGGGTAGGTCTAGTGCCCGTGACTGGAAACGGCCCAAAACGCAACGTGGACACACCACATTTTTACAGTGAAAACTGACCCTTTTTTTGTAAAGTACCTAGCTGTAGATTTTGAACCCTAGCTCTGCCGGCACCTAGGGAAACCTATACATTTTTTAAAACTAGACACCCAGGGGAATCAAGGATGGGCTGACTTGTCTGGCTCGCACCAGGTTCTGTTACCCAGTATCCCTTGCAAACTTTGTAAAAAAAAAAAAAAAACACCTTTTCCTCACATTTCTGTGTGGAAAGTTCTGGAATCTGCATGGATCCACAAAATTCCACCCACCCCGCATTCCCCAAAGTCTTCCGATAAAAATGGTACCTCACTTGTGTGGGTAGGTCTAGTGCCCGCGACAGGAAACGGCCCAAAACGCAACGTGGACACACCACATTTTTTACAGTGAAAACTGACCCTTTTTTTGCAAAGTGCCTAGCTGTAGATTTTGAACCCTAGCTCTGCCGGCACCTAGGGAAACCTAGCAAACCTATACATTTTTTTAAACCTAGACACCCACGGGAATTCAGGATGGGGTGACTTGTCTGGCTCTCACCAGGTTCTGTTACCAAGAATCCCTTGCAAACCTCAAACTTTGTAAAAAGAATACACACTTTCCTCACATTTCTGTGGTGAAAGTTCTGGAATCTGCATGGATCCACAAAATTCCACCCACCCTGCATTTCCCAAAGTCTTCCGAGAAAAATGGTACCTCACTCGTGTGGGTGGGTCAAGGACCCGCAACAGGCAAGGGCCCTAAGTATTGTGGAGACTTCAAAATTACCTATCATAAAACGACTTGGTCTTGCAGGGTGGGGTGGGGCACCTGGGTTTTTGGCCCCGGGCTCAGCGGCCATCTCGGGAAATCTACCAAACCCACACATTTCTAAAAACTAGACACCCGGGGGAGTCCAGCGAGGTATGGCTTACGTGGACCCCCAACGTTTTCCTACCTAGACTCCCCTGCAAACTTCAAATTTGGCTGAAAAAAATCTAATTTTTCCCATATTTCTGTGTGGGAAAGTCGTGGGATCACCGGGCTGACACAAATTTCCTTCCACCCAGCGTTCCCCCAGGTCTCCCGATAAAAATGGTACCTCACTTGTGTGGGTGGCCCAAGTACCCGCGACAGGCAAGGGCCCAAAACTTATTGAGGAGACATCAAAATGACCTATCACAAAACAACCAGGTTTTGTAAGGGGGGTCACCTGGGTTTTTGGCCCCGGGCTCGGCGGCCATCTTTGGAAACTACCAAATCCACGCATTTCTGAAAACTAGACACCTGGGGGAGTCCAGCGAGGTATGGCTTGCATGGACCCCCTCAACGTTTTCCAACCCAGAATCCCCTGCAAACCTCAAATTTAGCTGAAAAAAAAATATTTTCTACATATTGTTGTGTGGGATCACCGTGTTGGCCCAAATGTCCTACCCCACAGCATTCCCATCAGTCTCCCGAGTAAAATGATACCTCACTTGTGTGGGTGTCCAAAGCAGAATTAGCTAAACTTTTTTTTTTAAATGTAGCTCTTAAAATTCGCTGTGCTATACCCTTAATCCCTATGTTTTTGGCTCTTGCCCCACCCACACAAGTGAGGTATCATTTTAATTGGGAGACTGAGGGGAACGCTGTGGGGTAGGACATTTGTGCCGGCATGGTGATCCCACACAAAAATGTGTGGAAAAAGTGATTTTTTTCCAGCTAAATTTGAGGTTTGCAGGAGATTCTGGGTAGGTTAACGTTGGGGGATCCACGCAAGACATACCTCCTGGACTCCTGGGTCTCTAGTTTTCAGAAATGTGTGGGTTTGGTAGGTTTCCCTAGATGGCCACAGAGCCCGGGGCCAAAAGCCCAGGTGACCCCCGCCTTGCAAAACCAGATCGTTTTGTGATAGGTAATTTTGATGTCACCACAATACGGTTTGGGCCCTTGCCTGTCGCGGGTACATGGCCCACCCACACGAGTGAGGTACCATTTTTATCGGGAGACCTGGGGAAACGCTGGGTGGAAGGAAATTTGTGTCAGCCTGGTGATCCCACAACTTTTCCACATAGAAATTTGAGAAAAATGTGATTTTTTTCTGCAAAATTTGAGGTTTGCATGGAGTTCTGGGTAGGAACATTGGGATCCACGCAAGCCATACACTCCTGACTCCCCGGGTCTCTAGTTTTCAGAAATGTGTAGTTTGGTGGTTTCCCTAGATGGCTGCTGACCCCAGGACCAAAAACGCAGATGCCCCCTATCCATCAGAAAATGACCTGATTTTTCAAGGGGGACACCTGCCTTATTGGTCTTGCGCTTGGCGGCCATCTGGGGAAACCTACCAGACCCAGACATTTCTGAAAACTAGACACCCGGGGAAGTTCAGGGAGGTATGACTTGCGTGGATCCCCAAATGTTTTCCTACCCAGAATACCCTGTAAACCTCAAATTTAGCTAAAAAGATCACATTTTCCTTACATTTTTCTGTTGAATCACCGCGCCGGCAGAACTGTGCTACCACCCAGCATTCCCCTTGGTCTCCTGATAAAATTGATACCTCACTTATGTGGGTGTCCAATGCAGAATCGCGTAAAAACGTATTTTAAAAAACAAATATAGCGCTTAGAGTTCGAGGTGCTATATCCTCAATACCTATGTTTTTGGCCTTTCCCAGTCACAGGCACTTGGCCCACCAACACAAATGAGGTATCATTTTACTCGGGAGACTGAGGGGAACGCTGAGTGGTAGGACATTTGTGCCGGCGCAGTAATTCCAGCCAGAAATGTGAGGAAAATATTATTTTAGCTAAATTTGAGGTTTGCAGGGGATTCTGGGTAGGAAACATTTGGGGATCCACGCAAGCCATACCTCCCTGAACTCCCCCGGGTGTCTAGTTTTCAGAAATGTCTGGGTTTGGTAGGTTTTCCTAGATGGCAGCCGAGCGCGGGGACAAAAACGCAGGTGCCCCCCTTGCAAAACCAGGTCGTTTTCTGATAGATAGGGGGCATCTGTTTTTGGTCCCGGGGTCGGCAGCCAGCTAGGGAAACCTACCAAACCCACACATTTCTGAAAACTAGCCCCCCCGGGGAGTCAAGGGAAGTGTGACTTGCGTGCACCCCCCAAAGTTGTCCTACCCAGAATCCCCTGCAAACCACAAATGTTGCTGAAAAAATCACTTTTTTCTCAAATTTCTGTGTGGGAGAATTTTGGGATCACTAGGCTGACACAAATTTACTACCACCCAGTGTTCCCCCAGGTCTCCTGATAAACATGGTACCTCACTCATGTGGGTGGGTGGGCCAAGTATCCGCAACAGGATAGGGCCCAAAACTTATTGTGGAGACATCAAAATTACCTATCACAAAATTACCTGTTTTTGCAAGGGGGGGTCACCTGAGTTTTTGGCCTCGGGCTTGGTGGCCAGCTAGGGAAACCTACTAAACCCACACATTTCTGAAAACTAGACACACTGGGAAGTCCAGGGAGGTATGGCTTGTGTGGATCCCCCAACGTTTCCCTACCCAGAATCCCCTGCAAACCTCAAATTTAGCTGAAAAAAATCAAATTTTTCTCACATTTTTGTGTGGGAAAGTTGTAGGATCAACTGGCTGACACAAATTTCCTACCACCCAGCGTTCCCCCAGGTCTCCCAATAAAAATGGTACCTCACTTGTGTTGGTGGGTCAAGTACCCGAGACAGGCAAGGGCCCTAAACGTATTGTGGAGACTTCAAAATTACCTATCATAAAACTACCTGGTTTTGCGGGGGGGGGCACCTGGGTTTTTGGCCCCGGGCTCAGCGAACATCTAGGGAAACCTACCAAACCCACACATTTCTGAAAACTAGACACACTGGGGAGTCCAGTGAGGTGTGGCTTGCGTGGATCCCCCAATGTTTCCCTACCGAGAATCCCATTCAAACCTCAAACTTAGCTGAAAAAAATCATTTTTTCCACACTATTAGGGGTGGGATCACCATGCTGGCACAAATGTCCTACCACCCAGCGTTCCCCTTGTTCTCCCGAGTAAAATTATACCTCACTTGTGTGGGTGGGCCAAAGGCCTGTGACTGGGAAGAGCCACAAACATATGGATTAAGGGTATAGCACCGCGAATTCTAAGCGCTACATTTTTTTAAAAATTAGTTTTTAGCTGATTCTGCATTGGACAGGCACACAAGTGAGGTATCATTTTACTCGGGAGACCAAGGGGTGGTAGGTACATTTGAGCCGGCACAGTGATCCCACACAAAAATGTGTGGAAAAAGTGATTTATTTCAGCTAAATTTGAGGTTTGCAGGGGATTCTGGGTAGGAAAACTTTGGGGTATCCACACAAGCCATACTTCACTGGACTTCCCAGGGTGTCTAGTTTTCATAAATGTGTGGGTTTGGTAGGTTTCCCTAGATGGCCGCCGAACCCGCGGCTAAAAACCCAGGTGCCCCCTCTTGCAAAACCAGGTCGTTTTGTGATAGGTAATTTTGATGTCTCCACAATACGTTTTGGGCCCTTGCCTGTCGTGGGTACTTGACCCACCCACACGAGTGAGGTACCATTTTTATTGGGAGACTTTGGTGAATGCAGGGTGGGTGGAAGTTTGTGGATCCACGCAGATTCCAGAACTTTCCATCATGGAAGTGTGGGGAAAATGTGGTTTTTTTGACAAAGTTTGAGATTTGCAAGGGATTCTGGGTAACAGAACCTGGTGAGAGCCACACAAGTCACCCCATCCTGGAATTCCCTGGGTGTCTAGTTTTCAAACATGTATAGGTTTGCTAGGTTTCCCTAGGTGCCGGCAGAGCTAGGGTTCAAAATCTACAGCTAGGCACTTTTCAAAAAAGGGTCAGTTTTCACTGTAAAAACGTGGTGTGTCCATGTTGTGTTTTGGGCCGTTTCCTGTTGCGGGTAGTAGGCCTGCCCACACAAGTGAGGTATCATTTTTACCAAAAGACTTTGGGGAATGCGGGGTGGGTGGAATTTTGTGGATCCACACAGATTCCAGAACTTTCCATCACAGAAATGTGAGGAACATGTGTTTTTTTTTTTTTTTTTTACAAAGTTTGAGGTTTACGAGGGATTCTGGGTAACAGACCCTGGTGAGAGCCACACAAGTCACCCCATTCTGGATTTCTCTGGGTGTCTAGTTTTAAAAAATGTATAGGTTTGCTAGGTTTCACTAGGTGTCGGCAGAGCTAGGGTTCAAAATCTACAGCTAGGCACTTTTCAAAAAAAGGTCAGTTTTCACTGTAAAAATTTGGTGTGTCCATGTTGTGTTTTGGGCCGTTCCCTGTCGCGGGTAGTAGGTCTGCCCAAACAAGTGAGGTACCATTTTTATCGGTAGACTTTGGGGAATGCTGGGTGGGGGGGAAGTTTGTGGATCTGCCCAGATTCCAGAACTTTTCATCACAGAAATGTGAGGAAAATGTGTGTTTTTTTTACAAAGTTTGAGGTTTGCAAGGGATTCTGGGTAGCAGAACCTAGTGAGAGCCACACAAGTAACCACATCCTGGATTTCCCTGGGTGTCTAGTTTTCAAAAATGTATAGGATTGCTAGGTTTCCTTGGGTGCCAGCTGCGCTAGGACCCAAAATCCACAGGTAGGCACATCCTGAAAAAAAGTCAGTGCATAATGGGCTTTCTGGCTCCCTAAGGAGGGGGGGGGAATTGGGGCTATTGCCCCGATATGCCCCTAAGGGGGCAGAAAGACTGTTTTTTGGGGTGTGGGGACATTGGGATGCCCATTCTGGGCAGCCCCCACCCCTATGCATAAAAGCCAGCATAATCGCTAGCGCCTAGTGGGCTCTCTGCCCCCCCGGGGGGCAGATCTGGGGCTACTGCCCCCATCTTGCTTCCTGGGGGGGCAGAAAGACTGTGGCATCTTTTTTGGGAGAGGTGGCATTGGCATACCCATTCTGGGCAGCCCCCACCCCTGAATTTTGAAAGAAAATATACCCCTGGTGCCTAGTGGGCTTTCTGCCCCCCAGGGGGGGCAGATAAGGGGCTATTGCCCACATCTGCCTCCGGGGGGCAGAAGACTTTGGCAATTTTTGGGGGTAGGAGCATTGGCATGCCCATTCTGGGCAGCCCCCACCCCTACGTATAAAAAAAAAAATCCCTGGTGCCTAGTGGGCTTTCTGCCCCACCCCGGGGGCAGATCAGGGGCTTCTGCCCCATCTGCCTCCTGGGGGGGGGTAGAAAGACTGTGGAATTTGTTTTGGGGGGCATTGGCATTCCCATTCTGGGAAGCCCCCACCCAGAACTTTGGGAGAATAAAATCCCTTGTGCCTAGTGGGCTTTCTGCCCCCCGGGGAGGCAGATAAGGGGCTATTGTCCCATCTGCCTCCCAGGGGGGGCAGAAAGACTGTAGTATTTTTTTATTTGGGTGGGGGCATTGGCATGCCTATTCTGGGCAGCCCCCACGCAAAGTATATAAAAACAAATCCCTGGTGCCTTCTGGACTTTCTGCCCCCCCATCGGCCTCCTGGGGGGGGGCAGAAAGACTGTGGCATTTTTTGGGGAGGGGAGGTGGGGGCATTGGCATGCCCATTCTGGGCAGCCCCCACCCCGAACTTTGGAAGAAAAAAAAATCCCTGGTGCCCCATCTGCTTCCTGGGGGGGCAGAAAGTATTTTGCCTTCTTTGGGGGGTAGGGTGGGGGCATTGGGATGCCCATTCTGGGCAGCCCCCACCCCTGGCCTATAAAAAAATAATCCCTGGCGTCTAGGGTGCTAGGCTACTGCCCCCATCTGCTCCCCAGGGGGGCAGAAAGACTGTCTGTGACAAAACTGTATGGGGGGAGCAAAGGCCCTTGCCCAAGGGGCCGCTCCCCCCTCCCTGGTGCTTGTGGGTGGATCTCTGCTTGGGTATCGCCCTCCTGGGGTGATCCCCAAGCAGGGATCCACTAGGGAAGGGTACCATTGGAAAGGGGAGAGTCTCCCCTTTCCATCGATACCTCTCCCATGTGTTTCGGTGCTCGGGGGGATGAGATAGCCCCACAAGCACCAAAACTGTGAAACTGAAACTAAGTTTTAGTTTTGTTTTCGTTGTAATGACGACAGCGCGCCATGCGCGCGATCGTCATTACAAGGAAAACCAAAAACAGGCCTCTGGAGGTTGGGGAAGCTCTTCCCCACCTCCCAAGGCAAAAAAAGGGAAATCACTCTGCTGTCTGCAGCAGAGGGATTTTCTGCGCCTGTACTCATGACGGAATGGTTCCGTCATGAGCACAGGAGCACTGGTGCTCATGACGGAACCATTCTGTCATGAGCACCCAAAGGGTTAAATATAGGATAGCAATATTTATATAAACAATTTTTGGGGGGATATTTTTGTGAATCTATATTGATTTCGATGGAATTATTCCAGTGATCTGCATGGAATGCGTGCGAGTAGGAGTCCGGGTGAGCAGAGTTGTCTTGAAGGTGTGTGAAAGCAGATTGTTGAGGTATGCTCGCCCAGTGTTCTGTAGGGCCTTGAATGTATGGGTGAGGAGTTTGAATTGTGCTCGTTTGTGTATGGGGAGCCAGTGGAGCTCCTTCAGTTGTGGTGTAATGTGAGTGCAGCGTGTGATGTTGACCATGTTCCTGGCCGTTGGGTTCTGAATGGTCTGCAGCCTTCTGGTGAGTTTTTTGTTAATCTCGGCATAGAAGGTGTTTCCGTAGTCCAGCTGCTTGTGGCGAGGTGTATGTGATGGTTTTCTAGGTGCTGATTGGAGCCATTTGAAAATCTTCGTCAGCATCTTCAGGGTATGGAAGTATGAGGCTGTGACGACTTTGACTCAGGTGGTCATGATGAGTTTGCTGTCAATTACGATCCAGTGGTTCTTGGCATGGGTGGTGGGTGTCAGTCCTAGCTCTGTTGGCTACCAGGTGGTGTCCCACTGTGAAGTGCTCTTTCCGAAGATCACAATTTTGGTTTTGTCAGTCTTCAGCTTCAGAAAGTTGGTCTTCATCCAGCGGGGAATTTTCATCATGCAGCCATTGAACATGATCTGGGTGCTTGTCTGTGAGGAAGAGAATGAAATTCATGTCGTTGGCATAGGAGGGGATATCGATATTGTGAGAGAGGATGATGCTGGATAGAGGGATCATAAATGTGTTGAAGAGAGTTGAGCTCCGAGAGAGGATACTTACGGAACTTTGCAGATGAAGTCAAGGGGTCTGAGGTATACTGCGGCTGGCTGACTGGGTCTTTGCTGTCAGGAAGGAGCAGATCAATTGAAGTGTGTGTCCTTGGATTCCAATGTTGTGTAGGCATTCAATGAGGATGGGGTGGGAGACCGTACCAAACCCTGCATAGAGGTCCAGCAGGATTAGGGCAGCGGTGCCTTATCCATCCATAGTTATGCGGATGCCATCCATGGCAGCAATGACGGCAATTTCCTGGCTGTGGTTGGGTCTGAAACCAGACTGGGTTGTGTTGAGGAGTTTGTGGTCGTCGAGATATTCGGTGAGGTGTCTGTTGATGATTTTCTCTAAAATCTTGGCTGGAAATGGTAGCAGGTAGATGAATCAGTAGTTGTTGGCGAGCATTGAAGGGTTTCTTCAGCAATGGAAAGACAGTTGCGTGTTTCTAGGATTTGGGAAGGCCGCTGAAGAGGTGGAGTAATTCAGAATCGGTGTGAAAATGGCATGATGTGCTACAGTCCTCTGGATTAGGCATGGTGGGCATGGGTCCAATGGGGCCCCTAAGTGGAAGATCTTCATGGTGGTAGTGGTTTCTTCTGGAGTGATGACAGGCAATGTGGTTAGCCTTGTTTTTTTAAATAAGATTGGGAGACGTTTGGTGAGGCCTGTCGGGTCCATTTGCATGTTGAAGTTGCTGTAAATGGTAGTGATTTTGTTGCTGGAAGAACAGAGAGAGATTTTTGCAGAGGTCCTGAGAGGGGTGATCGAGTTGGAGACGGCCGCTGATGAGTTGAAATCCTTCCTAATGGCAAAGATTTCTTTGCATCTGTTGGTGCTGGCATCAAAGCGGTCTTCCAAAAAGGGGCGTTCGGTGGTCCGGATCATTTGGTGGTAGTGTCTCAGGGCAAATTTGAAGATACTCCTGTCAGCATTGTCCTGACTCATTCTCCATTTGCACTCCACTCATTTGCAGTGGCGTTTTATCAGTCTGAGTTCCTCCGTGTACCAACCGGACTAGGTCTAGATCTGGGGTCTACATTACAAGTGGCTATAATCCATTTGAAATCTTGTCTGACCATTACATCATTGCAAATTTGGTCTACAGGGCATACCTAGTCACTGTTAGATCAGCAGCCTCAATATCTCCTGAATGTCCCTCTGTACATACTTAAGAGGTGCTGTTCAGGCCCTATATGGCAAGGGCATTTCATCACTAGAGGTGCACATCGAGCTCCACATCATTTGCTAGCAACGATTGTCTAGAAAAGGAAAGACATCCTGCAACTCTGCCCTCTGAGTCTCAGATTACTCCCCAGGAAACTTCAGTAACATAAAAATATTGCTCATCGTGCATTTGTCCATGAAATATGTGATTTGATCTCCTGTCTCTTTGCAGGCTTTATAAAATTGACATAATATGTATCATAGACATCTGCTTGCATGCTAGTCCCATCACTTAGACATTTCACTTATGGACCTCCGTGTTTCTGTTTTGCTGTACTGAGACTGAAATCGGGTCTCCTGCCCCATGTCATAGAAGCTGACCCAGGCTTGTCGGTCATAGCATGCTTTCCACTTCTGCTGTGCCTCCTTCAGGTGTTCTTTGCAAAAGACAGGGACTGCTACAATTGCTTCATTATGTTGTGTACAAAGGGACAATGTACAGACTTGTCCGTCTGATTACCTTTCCCAGCCATTTTGATAGACCTTTACAGAGCACTTCACCCTCCAGCACACAAGTGCTCGAGGGGCTAAATCCAAGAGAACTCTGAGGCACCCTCTAGTAAGAAAATAGGAGTCAGGGAGATTCTTCCTTAATGATATGCATGAGGCTTTACATTAGACTGATCACAACCTGAGTAAGTCTATTGCTTGAGATTCTTGAAGAGGGACTACTTTTCTAGATTGTCTGACAAGATCCTAGTGCTTTGCTGTGCATTCGCCATATTAAATGCTCGAAACTGTTGATTTGTTGTGCTGTGTCCTAGAAAAATGGTTTTGGTTATTCCTACTCATCATGAGTTTAAAAAGTATTAAAGTTTTAATTGCATGCGGATTCATTTTCCCCAACTAAAAAAGGCAGTTTCTAGAGTGGAAAAAGCTTTAAGGATTGTATATGGTAGGTTTTCAACAGTTTGAAAGATGAAAGAATAGAAATAAGATTTCCCATTGCTGTGTCGTTTGATTTTTTTATTCTTTGTCCATATAGGTGATTTATTACAACTGGTTTCATTGTATCACAGAGTACATTGATTGATTGTGATATTTTGTAAGCCAACATAAGTAGACAAAGGATTGTATCGCCTTATACTGCCAACACGTATATTACCCATTGTAGCTGTGGACTTGGGGCGTTTTTAAGGCTGAAAGGGTTAATAGGTAGGTATTAATGTACAGAATCAACTAATTACTGAGGGGGGATGCATGCCTATGCCACCGCAAGATGTGAAGACTACTGGTGGGAACTAGTGTCAGTGCAGAGGGGATGGTAATACGTGTCGTACAAATAAAAACAGAAGAGAGATGTGTACTGTTGAAGAGACGTTTAAAGTTTATTAGGAGTCACAAAGAGAATGCAGGAGGTTTAGAAAGTAAAAATTCGATATAGTAATGATCGAAATACCTGGAATTGATCTTGTATATTTAGAGCCTAATGACTGGAGTACATTCTTTTATCACATATTAAGTCTCATGGATGGAAATCACAGAAGTAAATAAGGGGGATAGCCTTGGTCATGGAAAAGGCTAGATAGTTGATATTTTGAGTGGTGAGGGTGACTCAAGAAAAGGAGATGGAGGAGACTTACCAGCAATAGCTGTCAGTCCAGAGTAGAGCGCTGGTCGATCAATCCTGTGTTGAGGTGTAACGGCTGGTGAGAAAATCACTGCAGTCTTTGAATCAATGAGGGAGGCGAGACTCAAAGATATGCATGTGCAAATGGGAGTGTTCTTCCTTTATGTAATTGGCAAAGTGTGTATCACGTCACAAGTGTTGAGATATAGCGGCAGCCATCTTGGAGTGGACATTATTGTATTTAATAGTCTGGCATATACATATTTGAGGGCAATGGGGCCAAGAAAGGAGGTAGTGCTGAAACAAATCATCAGGTTCAAATTGTCTCAAAGAGTGTTGTCTCTTGTTAATTTTTTGAAGGAAGATGCTACCATGAAGTTGATGTTGGTCATGTAGTAACAGGACAGCCATAATGGAATACGGAAGCTGTCATGTTGGGAGACAAAGAGATTGCTAAATCAGAATGGTCAAGAAGACAAAACATAATAATAATAGGAGGTTGTGCAAAGATGTTATTTTGCCCATGTGTTATCAATTGAGTTGTGGATGAGAAGGGGAGGGAAATGTAGAAGTCTGATTGGTAGTATCTGAAATAGAGTTAGAATGTGACTGGAAGCTTTTGATCGAACTAACGGTAAGGACATGTGCTATAATATATCTTAGCTGATTATGTGTGATGTTTAGGCAAATCGTTAATTTGTAGCTCAGCTCAAAAACATTCTTTTTTTTTTTTTTTTAATAAGTGATTTTTATTGATTTTAACAAAGTAACATCCAGAGCATTTGAAGAGTAATCGGGATATACTATTGACAATACAAATTAACAAGAAAATCGAATGGCTTAGGTAGGGGCAGAAGGAAACTCATAATCTATTAGCTTTTCCTTGACTACTGGGCAGGGCGGCTCACTGCTTCACTCCGCAGCGCCGCACAACCAAACATAAGTAAATTACTGCAAATTTTACAAAAGGAGAATCAGGGCATTGCTACACAAATCCAGTCCCGTTATATACCGCATACCTTCAAAAGAGACAATATGAATATGAACACAAAAAGCTCAACAATCGAGAAAAGGAAAGAGAGAAAATAAAAATTCACATATGACCTGAATAAGAGAACAAGAGCCGGTCTCCTATATACAACAACCACAATTACCGGTCTGGTGTGATAGAAAGTGATGTAGATGTAAGCACAGGGACATGATGGGATGCGTGCTGGTATGTCGTGCACCTCGGGGAGTAAACATAGGAGTAGATGGACGAGGAGGAGGGGGGGGGTGGGAAAGTGGACGCGCTGAGGCCGGGGAGGGGGAAGCAAGACTGGGGGGGTGGGGGGAGCAAGCAACCCCGCATCCCCGTTAATGCAGGGGAAAATTCAGGGAGGAGGAACGGCCGCAGCGGCTCTGGCCTCGATCACCGTTGAAAATCCCCGCCACTGCACAGGAGTTTGCCGCGGGGGAAGTGGCGCCCCCGCCTCAGCCTCGCGCTGATTTATGCAATCCGAAACCAGTGCCCTCCGCAGATCCAACAGCCACACAGTAATCCCGGGGCCCGCCTGCGCCTTCCAGGCCATGGCAATCCTCCGTTTAGCCAAACCCAAAGCGAGGTCCAGAAATGTATTCACACTCTTGCGAGTCGAGTTACGTCTCGTGACTCCCAACAAAAAGTGGAGGGGTTCCACCTCCACCCGCGCATCTGTCGCCGCTGTAAGCACAGCAGCCCTTCCTGCCAAAATACGCGAATGGTGGTGCAAGTCCAAACCATGTGAGTAAAAGGAGCTCCCTGATATCTGCATCTAGGGCAGATGTCCATGGCAGTAGGGTACATGTGTGCCAGTCTGTGAGGGGTGAGGTACGTATGGTGTAGGTAGTTAAATTGAGTATATTTCACCCTAGCGTTAGTCGAGATAATTTTGGGGTGGGTAAGACATTGTTGCCATTGTTTATCCGACAGGGTAATAGATAGTTTGCCATCCCAATACGCTCGCAGTGTAAGCAATGCTGGAGGATCATCCAATCTAATGGAGGTGTATATCGCTGTTATGGCTTGACGCTCGCGGCCATGTTTAAGCAGGGTGTGTAGTAAGTGCGAAGTAACAGGTTCCACCCCGTCAGCATCCCAGGACTGCAAGGACAGGCGAGTCAGTAGGGCATGTAGTAAAAAGGAGCCCTGTGGCACCCCATACGTTTCCACTAGGCCCTAAAACGTCAACAACTGCGAGTCAGTGAACATATCCCCCCACGTGTCCAGCCCACTCTCCCTCCACGCCCCCAACTCCGGACGTCCATGGCATGAGTACGTGCCAGGGAGCAATTCCAAGGGTAGACAAGGAGCGTAAGGCGGCGGTCGGCCCCTGGGCGTCACGTATCTGGCCCAGTGCCTCCTGGCTGCAGTCATTAATAGGTTGCCCTGTCGCCTCTGGGTCGGCGTAGCCGTTCCCGAGAGCCACTTCAGGAACGTTGGGACATCCCAGGTCACGGCACCAGTAATCAACTCAGTGAGGTTGCTTTTAGCAAGCCACCGCATTGGCCACTGTAGTTGTGCCGCTGCGTAGTACCGTTCATAATTTGGCGCACCCAGGTCGCCATCCGACAGTGGCAAGTATAATTTATGTAGGGCCACCCGATCCAGCGAAGGACCCCATATCAGTGTTACCAGCAGGGATTCCAGGTCTCGGAAGAGTTTCCGGGGCAGGCGATACGGAAGTACGCAGAAAAAATATAAAAGACGGGGAAGGACTAACATCTTGGATATTGCTACCCGGCCCATTGGAGACAAAGGAAGGCCCGTCCAAAACGGGAGGGTCGTGCGCGCTCGCATGATAGCTCGGCCCAGGTTCCCATCAACCGTATCTGATCCCAAATGGTAACTCTGTACCCCCAAGTATTTAAAGGTGTCGAACGCTCACTTCAGCGGAGTAAGCGGCGCTAGCTGTATTTGCGCTGGTGTCATGGGTGTCATTGGAAACACCACCGATTTCTCCCAGTTAACCTGGAGTCCAGACACGCCCACTTGTTCATTTAAAAGAGCCATGATGGACTGTAAAATCCCGGCCTCACCGCGGAGATAAATCAGCGCATCATCGGCGTACAACGAGACAATGTGCCATCGTTGATCGACCCTTATACCCCAGTCCCTTACCCGCAACCGCAACTTACATGCCAACGGCTCCATGGCTAGAGCAAAAAGGATCGGTGATAGGGGGTAGCCCTGTCGTGTTCCCCTTGCTATTGATAGAAGGGGTGAGTAAGTGCGACCCGTTTTCACCCTAGCCTGTGGCCCACGGTATAATAGTCGTATCCATTGCAGGAAGTGGGGACCCATGCCAAACCCTGTCAGGGTCGCCTCAAGATACGCCCAGCTTAAGGTGTCAAACGCCTTTTCTATATCAAGTGAGGCGATCCAAGGCTGTTCCCCCCCCACCCCGCGCCCACTCCAGGAGCGTGAATAACCGCCGTAGATTCAGCCCCGTACTGCGGCCTGGAATGAAACCATTCTGGTCCTCATGAACCAGCAGAGGGACAGTAGCAAGTAGTCGGTTAGCCAGTAATTTCCCCAGGATCTTATAAGCGACGTTTAGCATCGACAGGGGACGATAAGAGGCCATTAGAAGGGGGTCCCGGCCTGGTTTAGGCAAGATAACCAGTGTCGTCTCTCTCATAGTGGGCGGTAACTCACCCGTCTCAAAGGCATCAGCATAAACCCTGGCCAGCCTAGGTGTTAGATGTGCAGAGAAGGTACGATAAAATTCTGCCGGCCACCCATCCGTCCCCGGCGTCTTGCCTGCCGCCAGCTGCCGGATGGCGTCCGTGATCTCATCCTGCGCAATGGGCTGTTCCAGAGCATCTCGGTGGGCCGGGGTGATCTGTGGGAGCTGTACTCCCTCCAAAAATTCCCGAATGTGAACAGGGTCGGGTGGGGCCGGGGTTGCATACAACGTAGTGTAGTATTCATAAAAGGAGAGATTGATAGCTGCCTGTGTGTTCACTAGGGCCCCAGCACTCGTGTATATGGTGGTAATAGGAGGCTGGGAAGTGTCGGATCAGAGGAGCCACGCCAGGAGCTTCCCGGCCTTGTCTCCCTCTCCATGCATACGCGCCAAATACGTTCTGTAATCCAAGGCACACAGGTCATCCATCGCGTTCTTATACGCCAATCGAGCCTGGGCGAGGGAGGGGGCAAGTAGGGGATCAGTCGGAATACGCTGCTCATAACTCTGGATCGCGGACTCATGTGTGGCAAGCGCCGTAGTCAGGGCTTTACGAGCCCCATACGTGGTCTTGATGGCATGGCCCCGTAGAACAGACTTAAAGGTGTCCCACTCCACCCCCACCGATGAGGCAGTCCCCTCATTCACTTCAAAGTAGGAGGTGATGGACTCGAGTAGGGTGGCCCGATAGGAGGAATCAGCGAGTGCTGCCCCAAGCAAGCGCCAAGTCGAGGTTGCAGGACGTTGAGTACCCCAGGTCAGGTTCAGTTGTAAGGGTGTATGGTCTGAGAGCGCGCGCGCTAGATACTCAGCATGTACCATATTGTGTAGAGCATTATCCGAGCAAAACACCATGTCTATCCGCGTATGTAAATCATGGAGTGCCGAGTAATGAGAGTATACGCGCGTCTGTGGATGTAATCTGCGCCATACATCATGTACCCTCATTTGAAATGCCCATTCCCGCATGTGGTGTGCTAGTGTAATGGATTGCGCCCCTGTGAGAGGGGGGCGGGAGCGATCCAAGACGAGATCCCATACCCCATTGAACTCACCACCCCAGTATGTGGGGACCGTGGGGTCGGCAAGCAGCGAGGGTATGAGCAGTCGCAAGAAGTTAGATTGACCCGAGTTCAGGGCATACAGGGAGGCCAGGGGGGAACCATTCAGCACGCCCTCCATGGTAGCATAACGGCCCTGCGGGTCCACCCTGGAGTGCGTAATTTGAAGAGGAGTCCCAGGAGCCACCCAAATAAGTGCCCCCCTGGTGTAGTCTGAGTACGTCGTGCCCAGGACCGTACCCCGCCAGCGCTTGCGGAGCGACGCTAGTGTGTGTCGTGAGATGCGTCTCTTGGAGCAACGCTATCTTGAGACTGCGTAGGTATTGGTACACTTTGTGTCGCTTGGCGCATCACGCCAGCCCCCTCACATTCCAGGTCAGAAAGGAGTAATCGCCGAGAGCCATCTACGTAGATGTGTAAAAGATCTTTGCAAAGACCCTCCCAGTATGTGACAGCCCACATTCCCATCAATACACTCACAGTCCCAGACTATCGGACTCAGACATGTTTCGGCACCAGATCTCGTGAAATGTGAGCATGAAAAAAGAAAAACAAAACCATCAAAAATACCCCAACTTCCCACCCCAGGCCTGGTTGCCAACGGGCAATTCGCACTAAACTGCAAATTCAAGAACACACAAATCAAAACATATGATAAAAGAAAAACCAAGTGAGTTGCTGTATCAGCTACTTATCGCTCGTTGGGGAGGGTATCGCAAAGTTCGTGGGCAGCGTCCATTCCGCCTCCCATGAATCAGTCCGGCCCTCAGCAGGCGTGTGCAGGGCGTCCGTCCCCACATCAAAGAAGAACAGGCCCAACCTCGATGTCTTCAACCTAGCGCGTCTGCCGTTTGCGGGGTGAGGGCCGGGCCACTCCCCGCCAATGCCTCGATCTGTGAGTCCGTGAGTCGTAGCGTGCAGTCCATCTGGGCATCGGAGTCCGAGTCCCGTCAAGGAGATGAGGTAGAAGAACCCAACTGTTCCACCAATCTGACGGCCTGCGCCCGTTCCTGCGCAACCTGTGTCTGCGACGGGCGCCGTGTCCTATCCCGCCCCGGCCTCTATGTGCCGCCATCAGGGTCCGCGGCCGTGCCGTGCCCGCCTGTGGCGTAGGAGGATCATGCGCCATACCCTGTTGGTCAATCCAAGTCCATGCTTCTTCAGGCGTGTTGCAGAAGACCGTGCCCTCCTTGTGACGAATACAGAGACGTGCAGGGTACTGTAGGGAGTATTGGATATCATGGTCTCTCAGGCACTTCTTAGCCTCCAAGTAGGAGGAGCAGCGGCGCTGCACGGCTAGGGTGTAGTCCGGGTAGATATGGACTGTAGCGTTGTCGACCTGCCAAGAACCCCTAGTCCTGGTGACCTGCAGCACATGGTCCCTG
The DNA here is from genome assembly GCA_963921515.1 of Calotriton arnoldi. Taxonomy (NCBI): domain Eukaryota; kingdom Metazoa; phylum Chordata; class Amphibia; order Caudata; family Salamandridae; genus Calotriton; species Calotriton arnoldi. The sequence continues at coordinate 2,848,500 of CAWUFW010000373.1, read as the reverse complement.
TCGCGATAATTGAAGAACCTGGCCACCACCGGACGAGGGAACGCACCCGGGCACGGGGGGCCCCCCGGGACCCTGTGCGCTTGCTCGATGGAGAAAAAATTCGACATTTTGCCCTGCAGGACTTCACGTGAGAACCATTCCTCCAGGAAGAGCTCCATGCTGGGACCCTCCGCCCGCTCGGGAAGACCCACAAGGCGTACATTATTGCGGCGCGAGCGCCCTTCCTGATCCTCCACAAGCGCCGTGAGATAGTCCACCTCCTGCTGGAGGGCCTGCAACTGGGTGGTCGTCGTGGTCACCGTAGGCCTCAGGGATGCCAAGACAGATCCAGCTTCATCGACTCGCCCCTTGAGTTTCTTGTGGTCCTCACGCAGGAACCCCATATCAATACTAAGAGAGTGAATTTTCGCGCCCAAGGTGGTTTTTATATCCAGTATTGCCGCTAATAGTTCATCAAAGCGATGAGAGTGATCATTGTTGTTCCCCTGGGTGGAAAGCTGCGGGAGGCCCGCACCCCCGCGGTCCATGGATGCCGGCTCCATCTCCGGAGGTTGTGCCTGAGGCTTGTCCGCTCTGGGTTTGCCCATTATAGCGCCCGCATAAGAACACGGACTGGTGGCGTAGTATAAAGACACCTCCAGAGGTCAGGATTAGTAGAGGACTGAGGCGTAGGATGAGGTGCGTGTGCTGCACTGTCCGAGATCAAGGCGCCCCTCGGCGCGGGATCCCGCTGCTCAACACCAGTCGCACAATGTCCGCGGCGCCCCGTGCACTCCGGCAGCAGCGACCACACCAGAGCCCTGGGGCCACACCAGACTCCCCCAGCGCTGCACATGCAGACAGGTATCAGTGCTCTTCGGGTCCCTTCATATTCCAGCCTGCAGAGCACAGAGGGGCATGCCGAGCTTCCGCCAGAAGGCACGATCCACCAGCAGGGCACCCCGTGGGTCCACAGCTGAAGCGCAGGGGTGCAGATCGGAGTCCATTCGTTTTAGGGGGCAGCGCACAGCCAGCCGGCCGGCCCCAGCCACCCCAAGAGTCACCGCAGGCCAGGCAGACCCCTCAAATCACGTTCACCGCACGCAGTCCAATGCACGCAGGCCAGGTAACTCAGCCACAGTCCACGCCGCACCCATCGGTCGCGGAGGAGCCAGGAAGAGAGGGGGCGGTCCGAGATAGCCACTCACCCCATCCAGGGCGCAACCACTGCGCATCCGCTAGGCTCCCCAGGCACTGACTCTCGCCGCAGTGGCGCCGTCCGACACAAGCCGCCCAATCCAAAATGGCGGGTCCGGGCGCGTCTCCCACCGCGGCCGATGTCCGCGGGCACCTTCGATTTTTACGCTCCGGGCATAGCTCCATGAGCCCCCGGGTCCACAGCGGGCAGTGGGCGCACACACCGCGCTGCCACTGTGCGTCCCGCGCCGAATCACCTCAGCTCCGTGGGAGCACTCCGGGCCACGGGAACATGCCCCGTCGCGGGGCCGGAGACCGGAGCTCGCCGCCACCTCACGGGACCCTGGAGAGGTCCAGTTTTTGCAGGATTGGATGCCAGTCACCTTCCGCGCCGGGTCCACTGCAGGATATTCGGCCAGGCAAGTACGAAACAGGATAATTATGGTGGGTACAAAGCGGAGCTCAGGGCTCTGCGTCCGCTCTAGCCGCCATCTTTTCCACACCCCCCACTCAAAAACATTCTTGAGCGTTGTAAATTTGCTGTGCTGTGTGGACTTGTGATGGTTAGCCATCCCTGAAGTTCAAAGGGACTGTTTTGCATTATGCGATTCCTTCTATGTATAAAGTTATTGCTGAATTAGTAATAAAGTCTTGTTTTATAAAGTGTTTGTGTCTGTGCATGTTTGGAAAGTTACCTGAAGCTTCAAAACCATCTGGAACATGAACCTTCTGGGAGATTTCGTGTAATAATCTGTATGGTACCTTTAACTGCTTACCACTCTACCTTTAGCTGGGTATCAAAGCATGAATAGATGAATCCATCAACTTGACTGGGGCTGAGGGTTGATGCCAGTCCAATAGGACTAGGAGCCTTTCTAATGCAGCACATGCCAAGGTAGGGCTCAGAGAGAAAGACGATATATATTAATATGACATATAACGTATACTGACAGAGGGCACTTCCAACTAGAAAATGTGTTCATTGACATGTATGCATTGTTGCATGTTCCTAATCGGCAAATAGTTGAGTATAATGACGGACTGGCAAGCTCTGCTAGTCATACACAGAAATCCAAAGGCAAAGACAACTCCTTGAATCGAGAGCTGGAGAATCAGACTCCTGGAATACGATTTCAAGATCATCCACAAATGTGGAAAAGTGTTCAACGCAGCTCACGATATGTTGACACTGAATGCAAAATATAGCAGCTAAAGCATCATCTCCAGCGAGAAATACCCCATCTTGTGGCCCAGTATGCCACACACGAGCCAGTCACGCTAACCTAAACTTACTAAAATTTGCCAAAAATGGCACACTGCTAAAGATCCTTTGTATTATGAGTAATCATTTGCTGCATTATGAGAATGGTACACAACAAGTTTGGGCTGAAGTCAAAGAAATTGATGCAATCAAACGTGCCTCCGGTCAGAGCTGCCTTTGACAGCGGCTGGCAATTATAATTCAACTCGCATGGTATGAGGGAGTTGAATGGTAATAACCATAGGGCTATCAAATCAAATCATTAAGACAACAAATGTCATCACTGGGAAATAGTGGCCACCAAGAAGCTGATCAGGGAAAAGTTCCCATTACTGGAGGCAGTAGTGGAGTCCACATTGAATCCTGACCTGTGTCTTGGTGTATGAGAGAGCCCGATCTGGTGGAAAAACCCTTCCTGGTTGCCATGGATGAATACTTAATGTTCCTACTGGACATACAAGTAGTATGAACAGTTATAAATCAAAACAGCGACTTCACTAACATCATGCTATCAAAATATCATACCCAAAATATGGAGGATAAAACTATTGAGAAGGTAAGTGCATATAGGTAAGTATAGATTTACTATTCTTAATTTCACATTGTATTGCCGTTTCAATTTATAGTGCTTACAACCCTTGATGAGGCGTTGAAGTGATTTACGCTGGTCAGCATTCACATCTACGTACTTTGAAGATACATATATCATAAAGGCATGAAGATATTGCGTTAAGTAAGTCTATAATTACCGGTTACCTATATATACTTACCTTCACGCTACTTTGTTCTTCATTTTATCCACGATAATAATAAGCCCCAAGGTAAGCATGCAGAATTCACAGACCAACATATGGAAATCATTACAACGAACTCTACCACTCATTCCAACGACATATTCCTTGGCGACTTCAATCTCCATTGGGAAAACCCCCTAGACAAGCAGGTCAACGCCCTCAAAATCTTCCTAGCAGACCATTCCCTGATCCAAGCCATCTCAAAGCCCACTCACTCCAAAGGTGCTACACTTGACTAGATCATCTCTAAAGAAAAAATGATCAAATCTATCTCGATCACCCCTTGTGATTGGTCAGACCATCACACTATCACCTTCCAAATTCCCTCCGCTAGAAAGAAAACGTACTCACAGCAGGTCAAGCCTAAACACTGGATAAGAGACACAAAAAACCTCAACTGGAACGACCTAGCCTCCCACTGTGAGAAAGTTCTTACTCCTCCCAATAACATGTAAGACGTCACTGACCTCACTGCTCACTACAACTCCACGATGACCAATATCTTGGACCATGTAGCCCCACCAAAACTCAAAAGAATACCGGACAAAGACAAAAACCCATGGTTCACAGGAGCCCTGAATAAAGAGAGACGTAAACTAAGATTAACTGAATGCAAATGGAGACAACATCCCTCCCCCCTCCAACTCAAACTACTTAGGAAATCTAGAAACTCCTATAATAAAAGTATTCTTCAATCAGAAAAAGACTTCTTTAGTTCAGAACTAGACAATGCCAAAAATAGACCGAAGAAAAACTTTGAAATTTTAAAACAACAATCTAACAAATTGGCCAAAACCGCACTCTTGACATCGAAATCACAGCTTAGCAGTGAAGAATTTTCCTCATTCTTCACAGCAAAAACTAACTCCCTCCAACTCGAGCTAAGGACGGCAGCTATCAACTCAGCCACCCCAAAGAACACACAAGCTAAAACTCCTACACAACCAGATCTACCTTTGCCCAAAAATAACTCTCACTGGTCTACCTTCAAACTTTACGTCCTCAGTGACATCACCAAAACATTAGCAACTATCAAACCCAAGAACCACTTCAATGACCCTGTACCCTCAAACTGCCTACCCCACATCCACCATATCATCTCCCCTCTCTGGATCAAAATCATCAATGCCTCGCTAACGCAAGGTCACATCCTGGATTGCCTAAAAAATGGTCAAGTCACCCCTATCCTAAAAAAACCAACCGCAAACGCCTCCGACCCGAATAACTTCTGACCTATAACCAACATTCCCATGCTAGCCAAGGTCCTGGAAAAATGCGTTCAGCAACAACTGAACCAACACATCACGGATTTCAAACTACTGAACAACTGCCAATCGGGTTTCAGACCCGGCCATAGCACAGAAACAGCCATTCTGCATGTATTAGACGACGCCCTCCTCTCCCTTGACCGTAATGAAACCTGCCTACTAGTCCTGCTCGACCTCTCATCAGCATTCGACACGGTCAATCACGACAAAATGCTGAAAAGACTGGAATTCAGGATGGGTTTATTTGGCACAGTCCTCCAATGGTTCAAATCCTTTCTGGAAAACAGAACGCAATCATTCTTGGTGAACAAAAATCTTTCTCACTCCTTACCCAACCCACTTGGAGTAGCACAAGGCTCAACCCTATCCTCCACGCTACTCAACCTATGTCGTACCACCAACGAAGCTACTACAGCAAGCAAATATCTCTTACCACATGTACGCAGACGACACAACTTTACATCAAGATCTCTTCCATTGAAGAGATAAAGATGATGAATCAAGCTCTCGAAAAGACTGTTCACTGGCTAACGACCAACTTCCTCAAGCTAAACTCGCAAAAAACAGAATTTCTTTTAATTTCCCCCCCTAAAAACTCTCTGGAGATAAAGGACTGGACCAAGATGATCACGGCTCTGAATTGCACACCGACTCTGGTGGACTCCACCAAATCGCTTGGAATTACACTGGATAAGAACCTCAACATGCAAACGCACATCAACCTGTTGGCTAAAAATGCCCGCTTTCACCTCAGTTATCTCAGAAAAATGAAACCATTCATCGAGAACCATGACCTCAAAACTGCAGTTCAGGCCTTAGTCATCTCGAGGTTGGAGTACGGATGTACCACACTCTCAGGGCTTCCCAAAATCTCGACAGCCCCTTTAAAAGCCTGTCTCAATGCAACAGCAAGACTCCTAACAGGATCCATGAAATTCGACCACATATCGCCACACCTGAAGGTGCTCAACTGGCTACCCTATGAAGCTAGAATCCACCTAAAGATATCTTGCATCACCCATAAAGCTCTACACCACAATACCCCCCAGTACCTATCCCAAAAACTTACCTTGTCAGGGGGAAACAGACACTCGAGGAGCACCGACAATCTACTCCTGAAACCCTCTCGTTTCAGCAAGAAAAAAACGTCTGACAGAGCATTCACGGGAGCGGCTCCAAGAATATGGAACTCGCTACCTCCGTGCATTAGAAAAATCTCTTCTACACCACTATTTAAAAGGGAAGCAAAATCATTCCTGATGAGCAAATTCCTCCCTTAATTCAGCAAGGCACTGAATCAGTCCACGACTTCAAACTTGTTCCTCACTCCCCTTAATGACTCCTTCGCTCCTATAGCGTACTCGAACTTGTTCCTACTGCTCCATTTTCGTTGCTGCTACATGCCGAACCTTGTTAGTAATATATATTTTTTGATAATCTGTCTGCTTTGTTGTTTTGCAAAATGTTCTATACTTACTCTGCTTTCCTTGTAAAGCGCTCTGATACCCCACCCGGGGTCTAGTTCGCGCTATAGAAAACTCTAAAAATAAAATAAAATAAAAATAAGCCGATATTAAGGTCGAATACTAAATGCACATTATTTATTGCCTGAAAAAACACCTCTTTCCATTCTCTGAAACATTCTCAGTTAAACGCTGTGTCTGAAAAGATCAGTTCATGTCTCTCCGTTTCTTCTTCCATCACATTCTATCAGATTTCATTTGATTTCAACACGTTCTGTATTCTACATTTTCTGCTCTAGGCTGACAATGTTGCTTTGGTTTTTTTGAGTTTTCTCTGGGAGGTTTCATAAGTGAATATATTTTTCCTCTTATCTCTAAACAATAGCTCAGTAAATAGCGGATATGGCCCTAGCTTTGTTGGAGATGCCTTTGCAAAGCTCCATTGTGCTGCGGCTGAGCAGGAGTGTCCGCAACCCCTTGCTATCTCCCATAACCCTGCTTGGGCTCAGTAATAGGCAACCTGTTCACAGCTTCGCCCTTCAGGGAGAGAAACCTTTTTACTGACTGCCAGCAATTCTAGCAGGCCTAATAATGCCACATTGTGTTTACAAAGGCAAAATGTAAATGGGTTTTAGGGCCTATGCAGCTGGTTCAGCTCCATTCGACCTAGGTCTCATTCTTAAAGAAATGAGTAAAGCTACACCTGCAGGTTTCCACCTCGCTTGAGGGCATGTTCAATCTTATAAACCTAACTGAACGAAAGCGCTGTAACATCAACATATAATACATTCATTGCGTGACGGTGTGTTTGCGAACACCATTGTGTGATAGACATTATAGCACAATAATGTGGTGAGCATCCTGTATAATTCGACTTGCATGACAGCTTTGTGGCAATGAAATATAACAAATGGCACAACAAACTGCACTATCATTTGTTTGCAAGCGGCAATATAATTGTGTTGTCAATATCATGACATACTACAATTCCATAGACATGTCAAAGTCTCCAATGTTGCGATCAGTGTAGGAAAGAAGGGGATCCTGCCGGATCCCGGTTCTGGTAGCCATTTCTGAGCCGGTAACGGAATCCTGCCGATCCTGTGAAATATGCTGAATTTGCCCTGGTATAATTTTCAAACACTTGGACGCAATTTAGCAACGCCTGCACTTTGTCTGCTTTCTGTTTGGAGCAGCAACCAGCAGAGAGGGAAGAGGCTTTCTTATTTTAACTCCCAGCTTGGCCCAAAATAAAGGATATTTTAACTTCCAGCTTGGCCCAAAACAAAGGCCTGATTTAAAGAGCCATCAGCCCTTATTTTGTTTAAGTATCACCCTGGCTGGGAGCTATCTGGAGCCTAACATGTTGCAAAAAAAAAAACAAAGGCACACAGCTTATCACTTCACAAATACTTTAGAGAAACTATGATTTGGAGACAGGTTTTTGACTTTGATCAATTCTCTATGTAAGAGATGTGCATATACTGTAAGATGCCAGATATATCTGTGTTTAAATAACGATTTAAATGGCACTTACTTGTTTTTTTTATATTCAATTCTTTACAGCGCTACTCGTTCTAGTGTAGGATGTCAAAGCGCTTACATCACACAAAGAGAGACAATAAATCATACAAGTGTGTAAATCAATGTACATAAAATATTACATAAGACCAGTGGCAGTTCCTCCGCTAAGGTGGAGGAGCGTCGCCCCACTGCTCACAGAGCAGTGTAAACGAAAAAATAAAGTGATAATAACTTAAGTTATTATCATTTTATTTTTTGTATAGTCAGGCTAGGGCGGGGCTTGGCTCCCCTGGCGTCGAGGAGCAGGAGTGGTTGTGCACTCTGTAAAGTGCGCATGAATGTTTGACCGGCGTTCTCGGGGCAGCCAAACATTCATGTGCACTTTGCTTGTTCTCCATGCAGGCTGCATTACAGCCTGCATGGAGAATATGCCCAGGCCCACATTCCCTAGCTGAGCGCCGAACCACAGGGCTCAGTTTTTTTTGGTGAAATTTATTTATTGCAATTTAGAACATTTGCAAAACATTGCACAGCATACAGCGATTATACCATCGCGGCTGGTTGAATTATAGCAAGTGCATATTAACAGTCAAACAAACCCCCCCCTTTACCCCCCCCTCCAACGAGGCAAGACACCCCCTTATCATTGTTGAGGTAATTGCGGCACGCAACATTGCAGCGTTGTTATTGGCTGTGGGGAGCCTGGGTTCTTCCTGGTCCCCGGAAGAGACTAACTTGACGTGGGAGAGACGCGGCGATGGGGAGACGGCGGCGAGATCAGGTAAGTGATTTTTTAAATTTGTATTCAAAACCGCGCCCCGCCAACCCCATATCTTACCGGCTGGCACTGCATAAGACAATATGAGTTATAAGGTGTAGGAGTCACATATCGTCCATACTTTTATCTTATATTTTAAAAGTGTATGGTCGGGAGAAAAACAACGTCAGGATTTAAAACTAACACAGTGATTGGAGTTGTCTGTACTAACAAGATTTCATTACTACCCAAAATAACCCAACTTGGATTTGAACCTATGTATGATTTGTAGTTTGCATGCAGTTTCTTGATGCTTGTTCATAGTTCACTGTGCTACATTAGAAATATTGCAACTTATGAACTGCAAGTAACAAAATGATTTCTGTCTCAAAAGCAGTAATCCACTTACCTATCTATATAAAGTACAAATTTGTGATCTGCATGTTACACAATATGATTTGCAGCAGGCGCATTAACCATCTAGGCTACTTTAGGAGTCAAAACTGTGACTAGACAAAGCAAAGATCTCTACAGCATGTTCATTAACCACTAGAGTTATCTTAACATTATTGTTCTCCCCTTAAATGTGCTGGACGCACAAAGATCTCAGCAGCAGATACCTTAGATTTTTACAAAATAAATGTACAAGTTCAATCAATCAATCAGGGGTTTGTAAAGCGCACTACTCACCCGTTAGGGTCTCAAGGCGCTGGGGGGGTGAGGGGGGTGTGTGTGCAGCTCCGTTGGGATCATTCGAAGAGCCAGGTCTTGAGGTCTTTCCTGAATTGGTGCAGTGTTGGGCTTTGCCGGAGGTGAAGGGTGGAGTTCGTTACAGGTCTTAACTGCAAGGTAGGAGAAGGACCTTCCACCCGCTGTGTTCCTGTAGACGCGTGGGATGGTGGCTAGGGAGAGGTCGGCTGAGCGGAGGTTTCTCTTGGGGGCATGGAAGGAGAGGCGGTTGTTGAGGTATTGTGGTCCAATGTTGTGGAGGGCCTTGTAGGCGTGCATGAGCAGCTTGAAAGTTATTCTTCTTTCGACGGGGAGCCAGTGGAGGTCGCAGAAGTGTTGGGTGATGTAGTTGTGCCGTGGGATATCAAGGATTAGTCTGGCTGCGGCGTTCTGGATGGTCTGGAGTTTCTGGAGGAGTTTTTTGTTGATTCTGGAGTAGAGGGCGTTGCCGTAGTCCAGTCTGCTGGTGTTGAGGGCGTGAGTGACTGTTTTCCTGGAGTCGGAGGGTATCTATTTGAATGTTTTCCTAGTATGTGGTGGGTGTTGAAGCATGCAGAGGTGATGGCGTTGATCTGATGATTCATAGTAAGCGATGAGTCCAGTATGATGCCGAGGTGTTGTCCCATGCGGAGGGGGTGGAGCCGAGGATGAGGACTTCTGTTTTCTCTGAGTTGAGTTTCAGGCAGCTGTTCTTCATCCAGGTTGCGACGGCTTTCATCCCTTCTCGGAAGTTGTGCCTTGTGATGTCGGGTTCCTTGGTGAGGGAGAGGATGAGCTGGGTGTCATCGGCGTAGGAGACGATGTTGAGCCCATGGTTTCTGATGATGGCTGTGAGGGGGGCCATGAAGACGTTGGAGAGGGTGGGGCTGAGGGAGGATCCTTGGGTTACTCTGCATCTGGTCTCTGCCAATTCTGAGAGGAAGGGCAGGAGTCTTATTCTCTGTATTCTGCACGTGAGGAATGAGCGAATCCAGTCTAGGGCCTTTCCCTGGATGCTGGCGTCATGGAGTCTGGTGGCTAGTGTGCGGTGGGAGACAGCGTTGAAGGCTGCTGATAGGTCCAGGAAGATCAGGGCTGCCGTTTGGCCTTGTTCGAGGAGGGTGCGGATGTTGTCTGTGGCGGCGAGGAGGGCGGTCTCGGTGCTGTGGTTGCTGCGGAACCTGGATTGGGAGGTGTCTAGGAGGTTGTTGGCTTCGATGAAGTATGCTAGCTGGATGTTGACGCCCTTTTCGATGACCTTGGCAGCGAAAGGAAGTAGCAAGATGAGCCTGAAGTTCTTGAGGTCTGTCGGGTCTGCGGAGGGTTTCTTTAGTAGGGGGTTGACTTAGGCACGCTTACAGTTGTCGGGGATGTGGCAGTCCCGAGGGAGCAGTTGATGGTTCGACTTAGCTCAGGTGTGATGGCTGTAGCGGCCCTGTGGAAGATGTGTGGCGGGCAGGGGTCTGAAGGTGCTCTGGAGTGGATGCTCTTCATGGTCTTTAGGGCAGTGGCGTAGCTGGGGGGGCGATGGGGGCGGACCGCCCCAGGCGGCACGAGTTTTGGGGCGGCAGCCGGCCCCCCTTCACCCGCTCTTACCTGCGGCCGTTGCGGCCGCAAGAATCGGCCGCGGCCGCTACCACCCCCCTCCCCCGCTCTTCTATCATTTTGCCGAAGGCGGCAAACGCAGGGGCCGCCATGGGCAGCCTAAGGCCTAGCTACGCCCCTGCTTTAGGGTGTCTTCTGTTGTGAGTGGGGTCCAAGTAAGTAGGGTCTGCTGGGTGGTATCGCTGGGAGCAGGGGTTGAGGGGGTGCAGAGGTCTTGGCTGTCAAAGTTCTCGTAGAGCGTCTTGAGGTGAATGACGGAGCTGAGTCTGTTGCAGAGGTCTTGGTTAGGGAGGGATGTCTGTTGTTTTGCTGTTGGGTTTGGCAAATTCCTGTATGATAGAGAAGAGTTCCTTGGAGTTGTGGGCATTGGAGAGGATTCTGTCTTGGGCGAAATTGAGTGTCAGACTGCTTTTCAGGACTCTGCCCCTTGTGACTCCACCCCCCTTCCTCTGCCACACCTTGACCCCCAATATATGGGTTACCGGAGTTATTTTTTTCCAATTCCATTACTGGTTGTGAGTATCCAACAGAGTAGCGCCATTCTGAAAGTGTTTCAGAGCTTCATCAGGGGTAACAAGTGCTATCTAAATGTTGACACCATACTGTTTCGGTAATGTTAACCCTGTCAACAGGGCCAGACTGGCCGTAGCGGGCATCAGGCATTTCCCGGTAGACTGGAAGGGTGGGGGCTGCCTTTGTTACTGGGGTTCGGTTTTGCAGCGGTGCTGCAATAGCGGCCCCCAGTAACAAAAGCAGCAGTGCTTCACACTTGCCCCACCCTCCCGGGGGCTGGTCCGGGAAAATTGCCAATGCTGCTTTGAGTTCCCAGTCCGGCCCTGCCTGTCAAAGGCCTTCTCTGCATCGTTGCTCGGCAACACCCATAAGTTACCGCTCACTTAGTATTATCATTTACTTGCCTGTTTTTAATTAAGCCTGACTGTTGCATAAAGATAAGGCATGGCCAGCTATGTTGGAACTTGCAGATTGGTCCTTTGTTCTAGCGGCTCCTCCACTCCTTTGGACACAGCAAGAAATCTAGGTACCCGTTTCTGGCATTCAACTGACCTTTAAATCTCATATTAGCAAGGTATGCTCCGCCTGCACTTTCTATTAAAATTCCTTAGAAAGATTATTCTTCTCTTTCCAGAGTCTGCAGGCAAGGTTTTGAACCAGGCCCTGATAACGTCTCACCTGTACTATGGCGATGTTCTATATCTGAGCCTCCCTCAATCTCTTATTCACCAACTGCAGATGGTGCAAATGATGGCAGCCTGATTCTTTCTAAAAGCACCTAACCACTCTTCTGCTTCCAAAACACCTAAATTCTCTGCACTGGATGCCAGGCAAATGCTTAGATATTCCCCAGCTCTGCTTCCAGAACCCCTTAGAATTATCAGCTAGACAGGGTTGGAGAGCTTTTGCCTATCTATCTGTGAAATTATGGAACTAATTTTTGCTACATTTGAGAAGCATCTTAGATCTCATACACCTACTGCAAATTACTCAAAACAGTTCTTTCAGCTTTCTTGATTTCCCTCCACCACCCTTTTCTTCCCCTGTGATCTGTATCTCTAGAGCCAGGACGCCCTTGGCAGCCGCTTGCACTTTACAAATATGGTTCCATTCATTCATACAATCATTACACTTTTTCTTTTCAGGAAGATGCTTGTAATACAGTTTTTAATTTTTTTCTCATCAACCTTCAGCAACATGTTGCACTCCATCCCCACACTGACTGGGGCTCTTATTGAGTGCGGACCAATAAATTCCAATATCTATTCTAACTACTGTTAGCAAACATATCAGAATATTACGTTTTGTGATGAATATAGGCAACTCAAGCCTGCCGATATTTATTGGTGGAAAATGCCCAGTATTTACTGGAACATGCAGATTTTGGGGCTGAAGGCACCAAAATTGGTGTAGTATTCCACAAAAGTGAAATATAAATCAAAGGGAATTGTAAGAGTAAGAAAGGGATTTCTATAAATACCAGTGGCCCTGCATAAGACTCAACCCCATCAAGGTTGACAATTCCCTTAAAAAACAACCTTAATATAAATAAATGTCCACTTTAACAATATATGTTACATTTAGCGTAGAGTCAACTATATTGAAAGTCAATAAAGATATGACATCCACATTATACAATTTTCCTAATTTATTTCAGTTCCCCTTTACAAATCTTATTTAATACTTGCTTCAAAAGAATATCATTCAAGCTGAGCAACACAGTTATACAATATCCAAATGAATATATCATACATATTTAGCAAATAAGTTCATTCTAACATCTAGAAAAATATCACATCAACAAATGAATCATTCGTAGGAAAATTTATAATGACAATTCTATAGCTTTTTCCACACTCCATTCATAGTAATTCCATCTTTCTCCATGCATACAAACGTAATTCATCCAAGGAAATATAACAATTGTCAGAACTGGGTATAAAACGTAGAAACAAAACAGCCAACACCTGTTTCATAGCGTCTTTGATCAACGCTTCTTTGGGGCTTTTAAAAATTAACACAGAAAACATCAATTTACATAGCTCTTCTAACACAAACATGATACCTGAAGATTAAATCTTAGTTAAAATGCATTCATAGTTATCTATCTTAAAATATGTTATAATCAGTCAAACTAGATGCACATACCAACTAGATGTGGATCTCACAAAAGCATCTATTAAGAAACTGACATTTGCAACAGGTCTTTAAGACAAACTTCTAACACAAGTGGATAGTTGTAAATCTTATCTTATAAATCCACATAAACCTAAGAGAACATTTTCCATTTTATGTGTGAATAAATATCACCACTCTCTTTTGACAATTAAACAAACAGTGAATGTATAACAGAGTATCGAACTCTAACTTACCTATATTATACGGTGTTGCAAGATTTCGTATAAAGAATACAGACGACGTCTTATTGCTGTTCGTAAAACCCTCAACAGTATGTTACCTTCTCCTTCTTGGTATAAAAGCCTCGATTAGTGTAGCTCTCTTAAAAAAACACACAGAGTACATAAAATAATGATCACACAATGAGTACCTATAAATAAAAAACTAAACTTCTAATTGCAGCATTCCCAGTTCTTAACGTATACCATTAAAGGTGCTTACCCTTATATGTTAACAATGAAGAACAACCACTATACTCTTAAATGGGTCATTGTCGTAGAGTCCGCACTTTCCCAATCGTTAACCTTCGACTTGCTATGTATTTGCAGGTTCTTTAAATGAATGGCTTACTGTTTAGTGTAAAAAAAACATAAAACAACAAACTTCAGCTGTGCCCCAGGGTTCTCCATCATCACCTGTTTTTTTACATCTATTTGTGCCTTCTATTTAATATCTTTAACAACACTCAGGAAGGGGAACCGTTTTGCACCAATTATACCTAGGTTTACGTAAAAGTTTAATTTTTGTGTGAATCATCACCGAATGAAAATCTTCAGCGAATCCTGGTAATATCCAAGTAGGGATGAGTGCTCACTACCTCCAACTCAACAGCACTAAGGGAAACAAATGGGTGGCCCATCCTGCCTTTTCAAGGCAGTCTCCAATTTAAAACAACTTAAGCATCACCTTGGATGCTGACATGACACCGAGCAGTCAGGTGCAGTTCATGGTAGGCAGTTATTTTCATCAGTTGCCAAACTGAGGCCAATATTAATCCCCCTGTTCACTACCCATAAATCTTTAGTGGTCAGTGCATCTATTATTTCTAAATTGGATTATTGCAACAGCCTCTGTACAGTCTTAGTAGCTACCCAAATCAGCTTCCTACAGAGAACGCAAAATGCAGGAATTATGCCCATCAGTAGCTTAAGCAGAAAAGCTCACGTACAGCAGACCAGAATTTTACTGCAATGGCTGTCAGTATGGGACAGGAATCGCTCTTAGATGGCCTTCTGGGTGTATACCTATATGAAAATGCATACCCAATATTTGTCCAGCTGCATTTGATCATGCCTCCCTGCATACATCCCTCATCATTAAGATAAAAGGTGACCTCTCTTCCTCCCTTTTGAAATAATGAATCCAAGGGTGGCAGAGGCTTCGCTGTCCAAGAATAAACATTCTGGATGTCACTCCCTGATACATTAATCCAACCATTGTTCCTTTAGAAAAGCACAAGTTGCACCAGCTTCAGGCATCTGACATTAAGGGGCCAATTTCACTTCCAACTGCCTAATTACAATTTAGGCGGTCGGAAGTGAAACCAGCCGGTCATTCCAGCTGAATTCCAACAGGCTCAAGGAGCCCGTAGGCCAGTCGGAGATCGACCTGTAATCCATATGGACGGCGTTTACGCCGTCCAGATTACGATGCTCGGTTTCAGGCAGGCTTTCCATGCCGGGCTTCCCAACATGGAATGCCTGTCGGAAAGTGAGTTTTAGGGCCCCTAGCAGGCCCCCCTTCTCTTTGCGGCCTCTGGTTGGGGGCCGAGTGCCCCCTTGTTGATCCCTGCACCGTGTGGCAGACACTTTGAGGTGCCTGCCACGCGGGTCAGGGCTGAACACAACCTCCCATTTCCCTATGGGAGCTTGTGCTACAGCCAGTTTACGGCCGTAGCACATGCTCCCATAGGGAAATGTGAGTATGCGACCGCACCATGTGTGGTCGCATCGTAATTTGGCGGTCGGGACCGCCGACCAGAGGTTGGTTGGACCCGTATCCGCAACGGCGTCCGCCCGACATCGTAATAAGCCCCTAGTGCATTGGTAGCTAGCACTGTATATAGTATATATTATGATGTTATGATGATGATGATGACTGTCCCGATAACTTCGCCCACACCACCGGTTTCAATGCAAGGGGGTGTGGCTGTCCACCTTTCTCTTTCTTTGCCAATGAGATGGACTGTTTATACCACTTATGGCCTACCCTAGTTTTAATATAGCTTTGAGTGAAGGACTAAATTAGTGAGGCAGCCACCTAGGTCTTTCACCTGGTAGACTGATGGGGTCCCCTCACCCGTGGGCAACTGAAATGTGGCCCTCCCAAACATGGCCTGTAATGGAGAGACACCTCCTTTGTGGCATCCTCCGAACCCTTGGGTCTTAACCTAGACAAGGGGGGGCAGAAACTGGGGCTCCCTGACATGGCCCTGTTGCCAACTCCCTGTAGGCCTCCAGAATCTTCTTGTTAAACATAGGTTTTTCAACCACTTTAGGACCTCCCTGACAGTTGCGGTCGACATGACTTGCGGGTGGGGGGTGGGTGGGGGTGTCGTGCGGGGTTCGCGCTGGGTTAATTAAACAAAACAAAAAAACGTACCTTCCTGGGTCCCGCGCCGTCTCAGCTCCTGGTCGGGTCCCGCGGAACAGGAAGCAGGCAGCCTCCCTCCCCAAAGCCAATCACAATGCTGCAATGGCAGCATTGTGATTGATGGGGACGCCGACCAGCCAGGCTTCATGGAGAAAATGGAGAGTGCGCATGACTGGTTTGGTCAGCCCCAGAGGGTCCGCAGCATTGGGCAAGCCACCCCTCCCCTGCCCTTAAGCAGACCCACCCGCCCGCCCCTAACCAAACCCTTCTGCTTTCTCACAGTGCGAGAAGCAGAAACATAAAATGGTAGTTTTACCATTTTATGTTTCTGCTTCTCGCACTGCGAGAAAGCAGTGGGGCGACGCTCCTCCGCCCTAATGGAGGAGTCGCCCCTGCCTGACGACACTCTTTGCCAGACACCCTTCTTTCTACTGTCTACTCATCCACAGTGGCAGAAACAATGAATTTAAGCAGCAGCAGAAAGTCACAGCCAAAGCAGGCAGTTGCCAGGCAGTGAGCAATAGAGTATCGCGCTTTTTGTGCAGTGCTGACCCGGAAGCAGGAACTAAAGCAACAGTAATATTATCCTGGGGTGTCGAAACAATAGACTGCTAACCTATTTAACTAGCTGCCATTTTCCTATTCTCCATAATCTAGAGCCGCTCTCTTTTTGCTGTATTCCGTGACTCTTCTTATTCCTCATTTACCTAACAGCGAGATGATGGATATTAGTTGCCTACTGGCTGTCTGTATTGAATTGTTCACTTTGTCAATAATTGGAGAATGTTCGGAAGGAAGCGCTGGGTTTGTTGCGGGGTGGGGAGGAAGGGGCTTGTGCTTTGGCAGAATCATAAAGATCTCTACAAGTTGATGCTGTATTTGTAGTTGATCCCCCTAAAAAGCATTTGGTTGATCGATCCCCATATGTTACAAAGCTTAATAAAAAGCCTTTTGGAAAAAAGAACTGTTCATTATAAGGAAGTACAATATTTGTGTCCTCAGTTATTTGCTTTACACTTTGGTCCTAGAATACAGTTTTGTCCTCAAATGCCAGTTTTTCAGTTTAGTTCATATTATCCCCAAACATCAGCTCTTCATTTATTAAAAGGGATGCTACTGTCCGAAAACACAATCATTTCATCCATAAATACCAGATTTGCATTTTGTTAAATAGCTGCATGGAGACACTGGGTTCCACCACACAGTCAGTGTAGTGTCTCATGTGGCATTTACCCACATCATATGCCAAAAGTAGTGTTTGTACAGTCTCACAATTCCCCTATGCGGGTGCACATACTTCAGTTTCACCAGTGTATACCAGGAATAGCATGTGGTATTCAGTCATGTACACTCTGTGAATGCGAGAGTACACCCTCAAATACCCAGGCAGCAATGCCATCATATGGAAAGGATTCACTATCAGTTTCATAGACCCTATACATCCTCATATGCCTACACACAGTATGCGGGCCCAAATGCTCTAACATCTCGTAAATAAGCCAAGTACATTTTCTGGTGTCCAGGTTCAGCCTCGCAGATCTAGTTCATCAATATCTTCATTATAACCCAGGTTCAGCCTCAAAGCCTACATATATTTTCAGATGCTCCTATAGAATGTCAGATGCCCCAGTATCTCACTTATATGCCAGAAACACATACATTGTCATGTTCTCCTGTATTTAAAGTAATGGAGAAGCAAACTCTGATAGAAGCTCTGTAAGATGACCCTGAAGCTTCTGAAGTCAATGAAAAAGGAAGAATGCGATCTGCCTTCAACTTTATTGAAAAGGGCTCAAATGAATTTCACAACTTATTGGCATTTCTTCTCATTGGAGACCCAGTCATGGACATGCTACTGCTCGCATATCCAACGGTTCAATCAACTGTCCAGCATAGGATGCAAAAGGCTGTTGTTCTTTTGTATATGACCCACCAAAGATGCTAACACATTAGTGAAGACTCAGGGGCAGATGTAAGGTCAAAAGGTAGGACCCTGAACCGAAACAGCCAAAAGACCATTACTAATGTAAGGGACTTCTATTGTGTCCCAAAAATCAGGATGTGAACAAATGCATTGGAAAGATCTATGGATAACATACATTTTCTTAGAGCCACCACTCTCTCGTTATGTATTAGGCAGAAATTCTTCAACATCTTTAAGACATAAATATTGAATAAAATCATTTTCATCATATCGATAAACAGAAATGAAGGTGCCTTGCTGATGTGTCTTGGATGCTTTGAAAAAAGGTTGTCATCTTCCAAGGCTTCTTGAACAGAAGAATATCAAACTGTATTCTGTACCCATCTCTTACGACATCCAGAAACCGTAGATCTAAAAGACAGATAGTAGAACACTGGTGTTTCACATTAACAAATGACCCTACAGCTGGTGTCAGATAGCATACTCATAACTGTTACAGTTGTTGCTGATGTGACGTTGAAGGATGCACGCTTGCTGAATTACAACAACTTTAACCATAGTAATTCCCTCCTCCCTAGTACCTGGAATTCTGTACCACTTTCGGATAAGAAGCTGCAAATTGTTGGCAAGGAGACTAATCTGAAGAAATCAAAAGCTTTATATGAAACATGACCTACGCCACTTTAGGTCTAAACAACATCAGACCCTCATAAGGAAGTCTAAACTGGGATACTGTTTTGGGCCAGTTCTGTTTTCAAAGACAACATAGTTCTCCCTTATTGCTGCCACTATGGAAGATACTGCCAGTGCAGACTTCATATCACCAAATGCTATTGTAGACATGATTTCGGCCAGATTCTCCATCGTGCTCATTAGTTCAGAACATTCATATGCATCCTCCACAACTGCTGAGAAAACCTGAAATTGCGACTGGACCAACTGAGCGAAATAAGAGGCTTAAGTTCCTGTCTTCAGAAAAATGCAATGCATGTGATCTCTTTAGGGGTGCTTTCAGCTCCTGTTCCCTTGGCTGAAGCATCCTCAGTTACGCCTGAAGCACAATCAGTCAGGCTTTTGAAAAATAAATCACTCTCAATTTGTGATTCATCTCGAACTTTATTGCATACATCAAATTAATATACACAGATTTGGCAGCACTTGTGAAGGTGGGGTGCCTTGTCGCGTTCGTTCTAGCATGTGGGGCACCTAGCAGGGATGTCCTTTTTCGTCTCAAATTTTTGCCTTCACCATTGAACAAGTCACATGCAAGCTGAAGCAGGGCACAGATGTACAGGCTTTTGTTTGTCTGAATACATAGAAGATAAAATAGCCTTATATGTCAACCATTTGTTGATATACCTTAGCAACCCTACGTTGTCTGGACCATATGTAGTGGCAAGGCTAAGGGGGGGCAGTCCACCCTAGGCAGAACTCTTTTTGGGGGCGGCGGAGGTGAGCAAGTCATCTGTCGACTGCCACCCACCCACTCCCTCCCGAGAACAAGTAGTCTTTCGACTGCCACCGCCCCACACCCCACCAGGAACAAGTCGTCTGTCGATCGCCACCGCCCGGCCCCTCCCACTCTACCTGCACCGGGCTGCAAACTCAGGGATCACCCCAGACAGCAATCGGTCTAGCTACACCACTGACCATATGTGATGCAACTGCTCAACGAATTTCACACTCCATGCCCAAGGTGAAATGGAAAAAGACCTGACTGTTCCCATTGTGCCTTGAGGCAAATTATAGGGCATGGTCAGGCCAAATGGGCATACAAATAAACAGTCACTCTTTCAGGTATTTGGGTATCCTTGTGCACAAAACCACTATCATTAATGGGGAGAATAGTGCTAATTAAAATTAGCCTTCTCAAAATCCTATATATCCTGCAAAACTACCTGATGAGACTTTCCCAAACATTTCTCAAGAATCTTATGTCCTCACCAGCAGGGCTGCTACCTTTGCACGCACAGGACCAGATGTTGCAAATCCACTTATGACAGTGGACTAGAAATGCCGGACCCTGTCTCCTACGATAAAGCAGCACATCTACTTGTAATAAATTATAAATATGGCCCCAGATCAGATACAACACACATAACTTAGCTCTGGGCCTTGGAAGGCGCCTCCCTGCTATGTTATTTATATGATAACAAACTCTCCTGCAAAATCCCACCCTCTACCAAAGTGGTACTGGACACTTGAAAGGCCTCACTAATACTACTACACTGGGCAAAGAAAATTACAGGCGAGACAACTCTCTGGGTGGGAATTGCCTTTCACCAGGTTGGCGCCTAGGAGGGCCTCAACGATTGAGACTGTCTGGGCGTTGTTGCGTGCTCTCCAATGTATTAAAATCCTCAAAGGTGCAAGAGGAAATTGGGCTATTGCTTTCTACCTACCACTAATGCACGCAATAACACCATACCTAGTTAATATCGGTAAGTGCTCAACCTTCATCCGGTCATAGCTAAAATCAGTGACCCAATTACCAGAGCGGCAGAAGCTCCTAGATTTATAAGACCCTCATCATTACCATGCCAGGCACCTTCGATAAACTAAGAGAAGCACAGGAGGCAGACGTGGGCACACTTGATTAGAGGAATAGCATTTGCGCTCATAGCTCCTAGACAATCTGCGATATCCGCAATATACTGAATATTACAGTTTAAGTACCTGCATCGAATTTATTCCGGCCCAACTGAGAAATCTTGGCAACTGTGCTACCAATGGTCCTCGGGTGCCCATTCGAACTACACTAAAAAAATGGCCCTATTAAACATCCAATTAGATGACAGATTCAGACAAACTCAAGACTGGAGTTGGTTCTCTCAAAAACAAAAAGAGACATCGCTCAGAACTGGAGAAGCCTAACAGCCCTGAGTGTAGATAAGTGGAAAGCAAGCCTAGACACAAGCTGTATCCTAGGAGTCCCAATATATGAGGCTAGGGGCTACCCCGGAAACGCCAGAAAATGTAGGAGACATTGTCTCCGTATCGAGATTTTGATTTGATTTGAGTTTATAAAGCGAACAAATACCCAGAGGTGTCTCGGCGCTGAAGAAGGGAGGACAGAGGGAATAAGATTACATTTGAGTAAAAAGCCAGGTTTTGAGAACTTTGCGGAAACACTGGCAAGAGGGGGTTGATTTAATTGCCAAAGGAAGCTGGTTCCAGGTTTGGGTTGCGCAGACCAGAAAGCTCCTGCCACCCCAGGAGGAGAGCCTATAGGGAGGCCCCACCAAATTAATCGCTGAACAAGATCTAAGGGTCCTGTTGTGCACATACCTGCTGATTTTTTTCTCTCTCAGGAAGGCTGGCCCTTGACCCTGAAGTGCTTTATAGGTTATACAAAGCTCTTTAAAAAGAATTATTTGCCGAACAGGCAACGAATGCAGTTTAACCAGAGCATGTGCCGCCGACTGGAATCTTGGAATTTTCATCAGCAGTCTAGCTGCTGAATTTTGTAGAATTTGTAATTTTTTCAGCCGAGCCTTAGGAAGGTTAACATAGACGCCGTTGCAATAGTCGATCCTGGAGATTACAAGACAAAGGATCACGGTGGACAATAGATTGGAAAGAAGAAACTGTGCTATCTTCCTGATCATGCGCAGCATGAAGAAGGAGGCAGAAGTTACCTTGTTAGCCTGTTCTTTGTAGGTAAGATTAACATTAACCAGGATACCCAGATTTTTCACCCTGTTCACCGGAACTGGGAGGGAGCCCAATTCTTCCGGCCACCACGATGGATTCCAAAAGGAAGTGTTACCAAAAAGAATAACTTCAGTTTTTGTAGAATTCAGCTTGAGACCGTTCATATCCATCCAGATACCAACTTCTCGCATACATGCTCAGAATGAATCACTCAGGTCCAGGCCACTTCTGGAAAGAGATACAACAATGGAACAATAGAAGTTAGCATGTGAATTAATAACTGACCAATGAATAAAACCATGTATAGCTAAAAAATACCCAAGTACTTAAAAATCTGACAGCATAAAAGTAATGTTTAAAATGTATTAATACAAATATACGTATAAAAATGCATGCACGTGTGCCAATTGATGACATATGTGCAACTATTTTTTATTTTAATATGTAATTTAACTATAAAACTCTCAATAAAAAGATTTATTAAAAATCTCTTCCAAGGAACTTGAAAGGTCTAATTCAAACCCTCACTAGGACACATGGTGTTGGTGAATTTGGAGACACCATCTGGCTCCTTCCATTTGTGGAGGAAATCATCACAGATGGCCATCCCCTGGTGGAGTATGGTATTGAGGAAACAATCCTTACAATGAAGAAGGTTTCACAGGATCTTTATAAGTCCTTAAAGGCCAACAAGAGCTGGTACTTCTTGTATGATCTCCTTGGAAGCAAATCTTCCACTGGACTTTTGCATCTCCTGCTCTGACCTCTCTGGATCCGAACCAATTAAAATTATAGCTGAGCACCTGATCATCTCTGGTTTACAGAAACCTAGACATGCAATCTACTGCTCCAGAGACTGGCAAATCACAGAATCCTTGGAAGGGGCCATCCATATTCATCCTCTTTCCCTAGGGGTTAAGGCAAAGGAGTCGCCTATGCCCCTCACAAGATTAGAACTGTGATGAAGAAGTGGGGCGTAATAGTAATGCTCCAGCAACCTCTACATCACAGATCCAGGCCTTTAATAGCTTTTGCGTTCTTTAAGATGAGCCATTTGTGACTTGCAGTCTATGCCACACATGCATACTAAACCTACGCCCAATGACACTAGCACAAGGTGGTTGAAGGTTAGCACAGATTCCAGCAAGTGGAGAGCTGAAGATCCGATCACTGGGATGCTATAGCCTGAATGTGGGGCTTCCTATCATGCTGTAGTGTGATTATCAACATGGGTGGTAAGTGACTTTCAGGGCCACTACCTTGGACAAAACTGCTCCACCGCTGTTAAAAAAAGCCTGCACTCTGGGGCTGTGAGGGAGCTGTTGTTGAATGATCTGAGATTTCGTGCAGATCAGTTCAGTTTGCAATTAAACTGGTGCCAAGCTTTGAGTGCTTTGCGTATTAACCTTAGGTGGCTTCTGGCCTAGCTGCTATTCGTTGACAGGGTTGTAGCACAAGGAGAATGTACCTATAGATGGCCATTATCGAAGCGTGCCACTGCATTCGGACATCCTGCCATGTTTAGAGCACCAATCCCAAGTGGACGCCACCGCGATGATCAAATGTGTAGGCAATCGGTGGGTCTGGTGTTGTTGGTGGGAGAGGTGGATGGACAGTTTTCAGAGACTGGCCTTCATTATTGTGTATGTTGGGGACCAAGAGCTGGGACAGGAACAGACCTTTTTCTAGGTATGTATATCTTAGAGGCAGTATGCAAGTTAACAGGTAAAAAAAACTCTCTATCAAAAGTGGAGATCCACATCTTGCAAGAAACGCTAGACCAATAAAATGACTTTTAAAAGTCTCCAATGTACATAATGCTCTGTTAAAGCACGCCTGAAACGCCACGAACGGATAAAGAAGCGCCACCACTGTCTCTTTTTAAAACAGCCTTCTCTTCCTCTTCTCACCAATCGTGGCAGCTGTTTACGTAGAAGTCTCAGCACCATGTAATCTTTTCTTTCCTCTGAGTTGAAACGTCTGTAAATCCTCTTGGCTGTGCAGCCCCTTGAAAGATCACAAGCATTGTTCCTTCCGAAGGCCCCGCGCTCTCCAAGTGGTGGCGTGCCGCCCTCCTGGAAACAAGAAGTCCTCAGTCTATTTAAAGCACTTTATTGCCCAGTTCTGCCCCTTCCCTGACGCTGCTGCATGAGTCGATCACTGTCCCTTCTGTAAATGCACAAACCCGCTTCTGTCCGGGTCCACGCACACCCCCTCGTCTCATTACTCAGGAATTAAAAATGTCAACACAACATATTTTTGCTTCCATAAATGAGATTATTCTCTCTCTGTAGCTGCTATTTTTTTTTTTTTTTATAATTTCGAGTCAGTGTTGGTTCTGCAAGGCAGGAACCAAAAATCCTGAGCAAAGATGATACCCACAGCGGCATTTAGAGAAACTGAGTTATGGTAGAAATGCGCAGTAGTTGGACTGCCACACAACTCTGCCATCCCCGCACCGCTGACTTAGAGAGCAATATTGCGTTAAATCACATTGTACAGTAATGCAGCATTTATATAGCACTTACGACCACTATGTGGGGTACTGAAGCGCTCGCCTACAAGGCAGCATGCTACACCGTGTGGGGGTTTGGTTGGAAGGAAGTTGTTATTTGTTCTGATCCTATATGTGAAGTGTTGCGCGCCGACCACTGAGGAGCAGTTATCCTGTTATGGGGTGCAGCGCTTAGCAGTGTGGTGCATGAAGAATTATGAAGAAGCGTGATCGAAAGGAGAGTACTTTAAGGCTTTCAGTATGCTGGCAACTCAGGGCCTGTGACGGTATTTCTTATGATCATATTCCACTTAGCTGGTTACTGCATGGGATTGCCAATTCTGAGCAATTTTGTGTACTGTGCATGGTTCTGGGCAGGCATAGGTTGGAGGGAGAAATGATTGCGAGATCTGTTGGCGTGTGTAATGATGACACTCGTGGCAAGTGAGTAGAAAAGTGGGTAGTGTATTCAGAAACGAGGAGCCCACGTCCGTGACTGCTCACTGGCAAGGGATCTCCAACTGACTACTAAACAGTTGGAGGAGGCTCCTTGTAGTGGCAGACCCGAACGTGGAACTGTACATAAAACAATATAGAATTAAAGGAATATAAAGTTGTGCTTGCAAATGCAATTACATTACCATGACAACATCACTTGCACGTGAGAGAGCGCACAATTGCATGTTATTACTACAACATCATCTTCCCCTTTTTGAGGAAAAACAAAAAACACAAAAAAAAATAACTGCTTGCAAGAAAGCAATTAATGCATGTAAAAATCTCTAAATTAAGATGGACAGTGTACACTGTGGGGCATATTCTCAAGGACTCATCGCAGAGTTAGCGGCACTTTATCGCAGCCAAAGTGGCGATAAATTCATCGCACTATTCACAAGCAGGTGCTAACAGCTGATATCACCAGTTTTCCCGCGATAGCAGCCGCATAAAACATCGCCACAGATGACACCGGCAACTAACGCCAATGAGATGCAGAGTAGGCGTTCCCGTGCAAAAACCCGCGAAAACACCAGTCCGCAACATTCTCAACAACCAGCCAGATCGGCGATAAGATTCAAAAACATGCGATAAGGCGCGTTAGCAGCATGGATTTAACACCTGCTCCTACCTGGTGTTAAGTCGGACGACAACCTGCACCATAAAAGGGAGCCCAGCCCACAGCCAAACCAGAAGAACAACAGATGCCATGGAGCTACTGATCATGCAGCTCGGAGCCCCAAGAGGGCCACAACACCCACCGCCACCACCGCCAGGACCCCCCCCCCCAGGACCCCTCCTCCCAGACTACCACAGAGGCAGCGCAGACAAAGACACCGGACCTTCCGAAAACGCACCAGCCTCGGAGACTTAACGCCAGAGGAAGTCATTGCCCACTACAGGCTCAAAAGGACAACCATCCTCCGCATCCTGACCCTCTGCCCACAGGCTGACGGTACCAACACAGCGGAGAACCAACATCCCTCCGCAGACAAAGCTGCTGGCCGTGCTGCACCTGTTGGCCTCTGGGACCTTCCAACCAACAAATGCCAGAGTCGGAGGAGTCTCACAGCCAGCCCTGTCAAAGTTCCTCACACCTGTCTTGGATGCCATCATCAGCTTGGTACCCCAGCAACTTTACTTCCCACACACTGCGCAGGAACAGCTGGAGATCAAGCAAGGCTTCTACCCCATAGCTGGCTTCCCGCACGTGTTGGGGGCAATCAACTGCACACATGTACCTCTCGTGCCCCCTGCCGCCACTGCACACAATTACCGCAACAGGAAACACACGCATTCCATAAATGTGCAGGCAATAGTGGACCACCGGGGACTCTTCACCAATGTCGTCGCCAACTACCCAGGCAGTGTGCATGATTCCTTCATCTTCCGACAGTCCATCATCAACCAGCGCTTTCAGGATGGCACCTATGGAAATGCACTGCTCCTCGGTAAGTAAAAACTGAACACACCACACACCTCCACTCCACCAACATACAACTCACAACTCTGGGAATGCACATGTCACAACATCACATACAACCTGACAACCAACATTCCCACATTCCAGACACGACAACACAACTTACCGTGGCAACCTGGGCTAGCCATGTACACAAGCCATCAACGGCATGGCACCTCAGCCACACAATAGCAGAATGTGGGGAGAGGTGGGAACCAGGCATGTGCGAAGGAGGCAAGTGACCCATGAATGTGAATGTACACAATGCCAAGTGTGGCGTGGATGTGCTGGACAGACTTGAGTATGCAGACCACAGTCATTTCCATGTCGACATACACTGCTGGTGTCTGGAGTGTACTGGAGAGTGGACGCAACTATGTTACCGCAGCCAGTGGGGAAGATCGCGGAAATGTAACTTGTTACGTCCCCCCCTGTAAGCGTGAGCGGAGTGGGCTGGCCCGGCGTTCGCCAGGCCAGCGTAGGGGGTGTGAATAAAAAGCCTGTTACTCTGGGCATGGTTCTCTTCCGGAATGGCCAACGTGTCTGCCAGGGCGGCACCTCTCACCCCGCCACGAGGCCGACGCCATGAGCGGCGGTGCCTGCGATCCTGTGAGTCTGCTGCACCCCAGGCCGCTGGTTCCAAGACCCGTCTTGCCCGCCCTTGCGCACCCAGGCCTCACTGCTCACCTGCCGACACCGGCGTGTGTCAAAGAGGGCCCACCACGTGCCGGTGCAGGCTCCAAGCCCCGCGACCTTGGCAGCCTCCTCAGACCATCACAGCCTCCGCGACACATGCCCCCAGTACTCCTTTCTCGTTGACGTACTCCACCGCTGCCTCCGGCCTACACTGCGGTCCAGTAGGTCACACATTTGGAACTGAGTCTTGATTATACAATGGCAGAGTACATATGTTTATGGCAGATTTTAAATCACCGTACTCCCTTCGATGTGGTGCCACCAACTCTGTGCATTGCATTCCAACGACACGTGTCTGTGGGCCCTTGCTGACTACTGCCTTCAGCCTACACTGCGGTCCAGCACCGCGGGGTCACCTGTGTACTGCCTACACTGCGGTCCAGCAGGCCTCACACCAATCCAATCCAGTCCGGACCAGGCAGGACACGGCATCGTCGCAGGCTGCACACACGCTCAGCTTTGGTGCTTCTACCTCCGTCAACCACAAATCATCGCCACATGGCATTCCAACGTCGTGTGTGAGAGTACCAGGAGGAGCTGCCTGAATAGCGGTTGGCCCGCGCTGACCGCTGCCTATGGCCTACACTGCGGTCAAGTAGGTCACACATTTGGAACTGAGTCTTGATTTTTCAATGGCAGAGTCCATATCATTGTACGCAAGGAGAGGAGTAAGAGGAAGACACGGTTCAGTCCGGATGAAAAAAGGATCCTCGTTATGGAGGTGACCGAACACTACCAACAACTGCTCTGGTGCCACTAACTCTGTGCATCGCAAGCCAAGGACACATGGCTGGGGGCCCCTGCTGACCGCTGCCTCCGGTCTACACTACGGTCAAGTAGGTCACACATTTGGAACTGAGTCTTGATTTATTTATGGCAGAGTTTATACCATTGTACAGGCCTCATCGCAGACTGCATCCCCTTTCAGCTCTGGTGCCACTGACTCCGTGCCCCGAAATTCATGGACACTCTCTGGTTGAACTTTGGTGGCGTCTGAGTCTATGGCCTGGGGGTTGTCTTCATCATCATGTAGCTGATACTGACTTGGTGTCAAAAATGAGTCTGTAGCATTCATCTCCTCCATATTGCCTGTGTCTGCTTGGTACTGCCCTCTGTATCATGCCCTGGAAGAACACCTTCCACTGTCCACCAAAACCCTCCGCGACATTCACCTTGGACATCGACGAGGACCCGCTCAGCTCTCGTGGCCCTACCTCAGTGCACCGGTAGTCACCGTCCCGTGGCGGTGTCCCATGTGCCGGCCGCTGTGCATCCGGCGCCACTAACTCTGTGCAGCTCAAGTCATGGACCCTTGCTGTTTGAACTGTGAACTTCTGATTGTCTGATCACTGTTGTAGTTGTTGCCAGCACCAACCACTCCTTGAGGGCTGGCTCACACTCACCCCACACCCATCCAGCACAGGCGTCACTGGACATGTGACCCTGGCAATAAAAGGGGCCGGGCGCACATGCCCGTAGCCAGTTCCACAAACTATCTAAGTGTGTCCATGTGATCATTGTGTATGCATGAGGGCCCCGGGCCCTACCACATTGCATTGTGCTGTGTACAGCGGACGCAACCATGTCACCTCAGGCAGTGGGGAAGACCTGGGACATGTAGCTGTGTCATACCCCCCTGTAGGCGTTGCCGGAGTGGGCTAGCGTACGACAGTCCAGCGTAGGGGTGTGGGTAATCACCCCGGGGCTCTGGGCATGGTTAAGTGTTGGGCTTGACAATGTAGTACCTAATGCGTGTGTCTCTGTTGTAGTGTCGGCGCCACCCGTCCCGCAATGGACAAAGTTGCAATGTAACATGCCCCCGGAGTGCGGGCTCGGCCGAAGGGATAAATGAATGAGCGCAAGCCCGCTCGGGGTGCGGGATCATACATGCCAACTGTTGTGTGTGTATCGCTATTACCGCAGCATAAGCCAAAGGTCTTGCCTCGACCACATCGCGAGTTCAGCCAGCCATGGACTCTACATCTCTGTCCGCCCTATCCTTACCATAGGCCTACACACACGTGGCCGCCCACCTTCAACGCACAACATCACAGTGTCGTTGTCAGGCTTGTGGACATGTGCAGACAGGCATGACAATGGTGTGCCGTAGGAGTGCAGGTGATGCAACCGTGCAGCGCACACAAGTAAATAGGCTCGGGGGAGGGAGGAGCAGCAGTGAGGCTACGTAATACACATTGATGGCGCTCATTTGCTACAAGCAGTACATGTCAAACAGGAATCACTATGACACACATATCACACGCCAATAAACTAGTGAGCCTGCCAACACATCATGCAGAACCAACTATTGACTCATGTCTCTCTGCACTGTCACAGGTGATCAAGGATATGCACTCTGCCCTTGGATGATGACACCCCTCCGAGCCCCGAACACACAGGCCCAGAGGCAGTACAATTGGGCCCACAAACGCACCAGGGGCATCGTGGAACGCACATTTGGCGTGTTGAAGTCACGTTTCAGGTGCCTGGACATCACAGGTGGAAGGCTCCTGTACAGCCCAGACATCGTGTGCAAGATGATCGTTGCATGTTGTGTGTTGCACAACATGTGTACGCACCAATGCCCCATGGTTACAAGTGCCAGATGCACCGGACGATGATGAGGAAGATGAGGCAGGTGGACCACACCCCACTGCAGCTGCAGCAGGAATAGCCCGTAGGAACAACATCATTGACAATTTCTTCACATGAGGACGTCACATTGTGACAGTCCTTAGCAATCATGAGACAGTACAAAATGACCACAGGCACAGCATGTGCAAATAAATTCATTACAACACAGATTCCCTGAGTTTCTGTATGTGTGCTGCAGTGTGGCACAGGGATCAGGGACATGATACAGAGTCATTGTGGGTGTGCAGTGTGCTCTACTTAATTGTGCATGTGTGCCATTGTGCCCATCTCCCCCCGTCCCACCAGTCCCTGGTCGGTACTCACCCTGTTGATGTTGTGTCAGGTCATGTTGAGCAGTGTTCCGATCCACAACTCCTGGCACCGTATCCCGGCTGATGACTGTGGCCACAATTTTCTCCATGTCATCCAGCTCCTGGTGTGCCGCTGGTCCCCCACCTCCAATCTGCGTTGCTGCTTTCATGTTGGCATCGGGTTTCTTCTTGGTTTTGCCCTTCACATCATTCCAGCGCCTCTTGACCTCCTCCATTGACCTCCTCAACACTCTGACTGCATTCACGTTGTTCACGATGTACTGCCATATTTCCGTTTGTGTTGCCGATGACACAGTGGAGGTGACGAACAGTTGTTGGTAGTGTTCTGTCACCTCCGTGACGATCCGGTTTTCCTGCGGACTGAACCCCTCTTCTCCTTGCCCTTCCCCGGCCCCGGGGTTCCTGGCTGGTCGTCTGTGGGGCTTGTGGGGTTCGGGTTGTCCTCTGCACTCGGTCCGGGTGCGTCCATGGTGCTACGCAGTTACATTTTTTTCTCTTTTTTTTTTCTCTGCTTTTATAGTGCATTCTCACACATGACACGTGGGAATCGCAGGCCTGTTGCTGGTTATCGCTGATTTTTGTATCGCCATTGAGGACATCACCACTTTTTTCGCGTTGGTGTTTCACATTTTTTCGGCGTCACGTTAATTTTAACGCGGGCATTTGTCACGTTATCGTGAGACTATCGTATGGTGCCGCCGGGTTGAGAATACTGCGTTAACACAGTGTTATTTTCCCGCGATGGGCTGCAATGAGAGCAGTTGCGTTAAGCGAATTTGGCGATAGTTAACACACGTTCTTGAGAATATCCCCCTGTGAATTGGCCTGCTTCGAACCACATCCTTGTCCGGAGAATAAGAATGCTCACTGCCACCCTCCTCAGCAGAGCTAACAGGACCATCATCAACTTCTCTTGGGTGATCCGCAACATCCATCACTGAGGAACCAAAAGAGACATTATCTTTATCCATCCACCAAGAACCATCGAGGAAACTAGATGAAACTTGATGCTCAGATTTACGCAAAGTTTTAGCTTGTTCTTATGTTATCATCACCAGGTGTCTTTTACTCCACCATCCCTTGCCCACAACAAAACCAGCACCTCCAGATACTTTGACAATTTTAACCGGAGACATAAATCTTGATTCCCCTTTACGCACTTCGTATGGTTTCATGATAAGAACCCAATCATTGACACTAATTATGAGTTCAGTTACTTTCCTCTTATTGTCAGCCCACACGGCTGAAGTTGAAATTCAACGAAAATGAAGAAAATTCCACAATGGACCATGTGCTCCTTAGGAAATCTTCGTTGCTTCTTTTCGCCAAAATGTAATGATGACACTCATGGCAAGTGAGTAGAAAAGTAGGTAGTTTATTCGGAAATGAGGAGCTCACGTCCGCGACTTCTCACTGGCAGGAGATCTCCAACTGGCCACTAAACGGTTGGAAGAGGCTCCTTGTAGTGGCAGACTCAAACGTGGAACTGTACATAAAACAATACAGAATTATAGGAATACAAAGTTGTGAGTGCACATGCAATTACATTACCATGACAACATTACTCACACGTGAGATAGTATGCAAGTGCATGTTACTACTACAACAGGGTGAACTTTGTTATTTGATTGTCATTGTGAGATGCCAGAAAGCGGACATAGTATGTAGCTTGTTGCAACCTCTATTAGGTCATTATTTGCAGCCTGTTTAAACTACATTCAACTTCCTGACCGTTAAGTGCTATGGTATTAGTGCTGGTCAGGAGGGTTATATATTGTATTTTATTGTAATTGCAATTATATAGCGCTTACTACCCCTGACAAGACGTTGAAGTGCTTTACGGTGGGCAGCGCGTAGCTCTGGAATCCAAGGTTAGTATTTTTTATTTCAGTGTTTATTGTTGGTTATTAGGATTAGCCTTGTCCTCTTAAGGTAAACATTCCATAATTTTCCTCCAGTTTCTATGTGGAAGATTACATTAATAGGAGTTAGGAGTGATCTTTAGTGAAGGGGTATATGAATTCACGCAAACAGTTGGCTGCATTCACAAATGAGCTACAGGAGATTAGGTATTGTAAGATTGTATGACTTTTAAAGGAGAGGTTGTGAACTTTGAAAAGAAGTGTGGATAATCTGCAGAAATACAACAATCGGGATTAAGACAAGCATGCATGTGACTTAGAGTAAGCTGTGCTCAGAGAGAGGAGGCATACAGAGTGTGGAATGTACCACTGAAGTATACAAAAAAGTGATGGATGGAATGCTTGAATTAATCTCACTCACTGGTGATTACTTGGGGCCACCTCCCAGCCGATCGTTATTTTGTACATCATGCCACCTCAGTTTGGAAGCAGCCATAGCAAATCAGTCTTTTTTTAAAATTAATTTGCATTGATTTCAATACATCATAACACAACTTGCTTAAACCTCAACATAAAGGTGCCACAATCCCCTCCCACTGCCCAGTCTAGAAATTACCAGTACATTGCACAGGACAAAACATAAACAAAGATACACTCATAAAATTGAGTAGACACAGACATGATCGTTCAGTCCAACTTTGCAAGGCTAACCCTCTCCACCTTCGGAATACAACTGACGTAGCAACCCTCTCCATATTGTGTCATTTTTAGTGGGGCAGTCTCTGGGTTTATATACTGACTCCTCAGTCACAGCACATATATGTATGCCTCAATACCATTCTGCGATAAGTGGGGCAATCGGGGCTCTCCAGTATTTTGCTATATCTCTCTTAGCGATTACTAGACCAGTGAATACTAATCAGCTCCTAGCCCACTCTCCACCCTCATCAGCCAAGATCCCAAGCAGACCAAGTTGGGGGTCAACAGCCAATGACCTCCCACTGACCTGTGCAAGGCCATTGTGTATTTGTGACCAATCCACCTGGATCACTGGCCTTTCCCACATTATATGGAAAAAGGTGCCCATATGCAAGAGACATCTAAGGCAGACGTAATCTGTACTTTCCCCTATTTTGAACAGCCAAGATGGCGTGTAATATAGTCTATGAAAATAGTTAAAATGTGTTAGACGAAGACGGGTCGGTATGATCAGCTGACGGGCAGCCATCTTCGCTTCAACCCAGTCATCTTCCAGGGGGCTCAAGCCAAGTTCCCACGTTTCTCTGATAGATTGAAGGGGCTCTGGGTGTTTACAACCAGTGTCCTGTAAACACGAGAGACACCCTTGCCCTCAAGGTTGCCCAGAACTAGTTATAGAAAATCCGTCCTGACCCTGCTCTAATGGTAACAGGCCAGCCTGAACTAACTGCAAGGCCAATTCCTTCCCGAACTGGAACACAAGCAACCCAAGACCCGTTTCATCCTTATTAGTATTCATCATTTGGGTATAGCTTGGCTCCAGTGGCACTGTGTGCATGGGACCCACGTCTGGGCATATCTGTCCACTCAAGACATCACTCTTAAGTATACAGAAAAGTGATGGATGAAATTCTTGAATTAATCTCAGCCTCTGGTAATTACTTGGAGCTGCATCCCAGTCCATTGTTATTTTGCATACCATGCCACCCCAGCTTGGACACAGCTATAAGCAAATCAGTCTCGACCTTGCTTCAATTAGAACAGTCCAGCCAGATCTGCCAAGCCAGGGCCTGCCCGAACCAGAACACAAGTATACTTCAGGGTGGAAAGTAAGCAGAGGGTTATTTGAAACAAAAGGATAGGCAACAATCGGAAGTTTTAAGTCAAGGTCAATTTACATGGCAATACAGCGGACGTTTCTGCACGCAATCTGAGGATGCAAAGCTGTAGAAAGAAACATTATTTGTATTTGAAATAGTGCTATGTTAGGTACTATTGATGAGCAACAGAATCTGGCGATCAGTCTATCCCCTGAAAAGGTACTGCTAGACCACCGCTTTAGCAAGAACAGCTAATCAGATCAAGGGCTGGAACCGTAAATGAATGGCTGAACGCATATCTAGGAAAATATTGAAAAATCCAGCTAATGTTTCTATAAAGAGTTGGAGAAACCAACATCAGAAATATATGGCACAGCATGCTGTAGTAGAAGTGAAATTACTTACTCTCTGCTGTACCACAGGTTTTACCTCATATTTCTCTGTTTGGACAACAAACACTGGAGTAAAACCACAACTCCAAAATGTACAAATGTTAATACCATGGCTAATACTTGGTATTATCCCAGCAATCAGCGCCTGTTTTTGATGAACATACTGGCAGTGGAAATATGGATGCTTACAAGCACAGAGACTGAGCGGCGGAGGGTGCCCCAGATGTGGATTTACTTGAACTGTCCTGGCTCGCTTTCCAACCATAAGGCTCCCAACTTTACTGCAACACTTCAAAAAAACCGATTCATATTTATAACACTAATAATGAGTAATATCACTTCACTGTAAAACAGAATTAATGAAGCATGCTTTTTATTTAGCGCTCAGTATGAGCAGAATCTCACCTAAGCACCTGGACTTTAGTGGGTGTGACAGGTGAGAGTTTGATGGAGTATGCTTAATTAATCCACAGCAGCATTAGCCATAAAATGTCTTTGTGAATCAAAGTCCTAACCTTATGTCCATGTCCATATGGCCACCTCACATCACACTGTGTCCATGTGAACAAAGGACCTCCTAGCTTGTCCATGTCCTTGAATATAGCATGTTACATCGCATGCTATAACATTGCGTTCTATTACAACACGGTTGTTACAACGACCGCGTTGTTAGAACGCGATACCTTTACATCGCAAGTCATTAGATCGACTTGCTGTAGGAGGTGCGCTGGACTTAGGAATAGTCTAATTTACTATTCCAACTCCAGCCTGCGCAACAGTAGGGAAGGTGTTGGAATAGTAAATTATACTATTCCTTAGATTAGAGCGCCCCCTACAGCAAGTCGATCTAATGACTTGCAATGTAAAGGCATCTCGTTCTAACAACGCGGTCGTTGTAACGACCGCGTTGTAATAGTAACGCGATGTAATGGCAGCGTTGTACACGCTGTTTCCCATGTCCTTTCGGCCCCAAGCTTCTTATGCTGCAGAGGTAACTCAATCTCCCCAAGTTGACTCTCAATTTTCCAAGTTCCTCACACTATTTGCCAATGTCTCCCAAACATCCTCACACTGTCCATGTGTATTAAGCTCCTTGCTCCTGATGTCTGTCAAGCTTCTTGCACAGTCTGCCCATGCGCATCAACATGTTTCTAATAGTATCTCCTGGGGGGAGCATGGCCAGGATGGAAGCCTAGTGAAATGTCCTTCCTGTCCCTTCGGCCCAACTGACTGATCTACAGTACTGTTTATCAGTGAATTCGCCTTGAAGACAGACCTAAAATGGTTTGAGGGGCTGCTGAAGCAGTAGTGGCCAAAGCAACAGCGGATGAGTGTGCAAGTTGAGGGATAGTGGCAGACTGCTGGCTAAATGTACGGCACATTAAATAGACATTGTAGTGGCCAGAGTTGTAGCCCTTGATTGAAGGGCTCACAATGCCAGGACTGAACAGAAGAGTTCAGTGGGACACTGAGGCCCTTCAGGTAGAGGAGTCACCCTGCTGAGAGTGGAGAATGGGGCCAGACAACAAGGGATGAGACAGATGTTAAGGGCTGTCTGCAACAACAGTAGGAGGCAACAAGCAGGTAAAGTAAGGTGAGAGCAGTAGCAGCAGTAATGCAGGTACGGCATACCAGCAGATCGAAGCCAAGTATGTGGATACTGAGGCACCTCAGGGGTAAGCAGAGGAGGGGGCTCAGTAGAAGGAAGTCACCAAACTTGAGTAAAGGCGTGCCATCATGGGCGTCAAGGACAACAGCATACTAAAGGTTTCCTAATGAGCCCTGAGGCACATGAATGGCAATAGATGTGAGAATGAATGGTGATTCTGGCCCCAGGGACAGTGAGGGGGTAGTGCCCATGAGGAGCCAAGACAACAAGCAGGTGGCAAAAGAAGGGACTGATTGTGCAAAGACCAACAGCAAAGCAGGTGAAGCCCATAACTACATTGGGTTTGGACAATTTCATTGTGATCACACAGCATAAACTGAACTAACCTGATCTTTGGGGCAAAGCAACCGGGTCCCAGGTGTAGTGGGACAGGGGTGAGAGGGAGAAACACCCAATACCTGCCCTTAAAAAATAAAACGAAAACATTTCATTTTTTTTAAAAAATGCAGCCCGTTTTCCTTCAAGGAAAACGGGCTGCATTTAAAAAAAAAATGCTTTATTTAAAAGCAGTCCCAGACATGGAGGTCTGCTAAGACAAGCGGGCCACCATACCTGGGAGGGCCTGCCATTCTCAATGGGGTCGCAAATTGCGAGTGCCTCATTAATATTCATGAGGCATGCAATTTGCGACCCCATTGAGAATCGCTAACAGTGTCTCAGACACTGTTGTACATTGGAAATTGCGACTCGCAAATTGCGACTCGCAATTTGTCGCAATTTGCGAGTCACAATTTCCAATGGTCGTACATCTGGCCCATTGTCATTTAATAACTTCCAGATCTCAAATTTATGTTTAGCTAAAGATCTTACATTTGTTAGACAGGCCTTGAGTTTTGAGTCCGGCCTCCGTGAGTCAGAATCCTCTTAATATGCAGTTCCCCCACAGGCTGAAGTTTAAAGCCACAATTTTTACACTTAAAAGTTTCCAATAAATATCTTTGTTTGCTGCCATGCTTAACACATCTTGGCTAATTAAAATACTGAAGCCCCTCTTTACTATACACTAATCTTACCTTCTCCTTGAAAAGAAAAAGGGCAGCATGGCTGGTGCTGGTCGCGTTCCGGTCACAGACGGGCGCGGACCGACTTGCCTTTGGTGCGCCTGTGGCGACCGTCTGCTATGTGTTCGCGCTAAAGTGTTCATTTTAAAGGTAAGGGAGTTCCACAAGCCCCGCCCAGACTGCAAAAAACTAGAGCATCTCCTACTCAATATCATCCCTACAAGTGTGTTAATTTGCTACAGTGATCATTGTCTTTTCGCTCTGTTCCTACTGCCCCAATTCAAATCAAGGCAAATTCATCCAATGTTTGAAAAACATCCCTTGCAATCCCCAGATTAAAAGTACATAAAAAAGAGGGTCAAAAATTGAGAAACAGTTTTCAAAATAAAAAAGTGCTCTTGTGCAGTCCTGTCTATCCACTACGCATCCGCAATAAAGTGTTCATTTTAAAGGTAAGGGATTTCCACAAACCCAGCCCAGACTGCAAAAACCTAGCACATCCACTGCTGTAGATGGCGTCCCTGCAAGTGTGCTGATTTGCTGCAGTGATAAATGTCTTTTCACTCTGTACCCGCCTCCCCAATTCAAACTCAGACAAATTCATACAATATTCAAAAAACATCCCTAACAATCTCCAGATTAAAAGTACATAAAAATGAGGATCAACAATTCAGAAACAGTTTTAAAAATACAATATTTTTAAAAGGTAGAAAAAATGTGCTCTCGTCCCATTCTGTCTATCGGCTAGTAGGCAAGGGTTTTGTTGATCGACCAAACAACCCATGAGAATAGATATGCACGACAATAATCCATAGTAGCCTGTCATAGGAGGGATTTTCTATTGTTTTGACAACTATCATTTTTAGCATATTGGTAATTTTATTACAGTATACCTTTGTTTGAAAGCTTATGCCCACCTACGTAAGGTCGGGTTTGTTATGATGACAAACCATTGTTAAAGGTTATAGTCCTCATTGTTTATTATGAAAAGTTACAATAAAGTCACTTAGCCTGACATATTTATTGTGTAAAGCATTTGTTAGAGTTAATAGGCATTTATTGGTGGGTTGTTATTACTCTGTGTACAGGCCTATAGATAGGTATTTTGTTACATGTGATCTCACACATTACCATAGTAAGCAAGGTTATTGTTGTTGGTTACCCACTGTGACAAGCCTTGGGAGTAGTAGATTATCACTGTGATGATTCTTGTTAGGCCCTTTTTAACCGGGTTATACATTGTTTGCCAACCGTAATTTAGTACATATTCGTAATTGTATAACTATATGCTGTATTTATGATGGTTCCAGTTTATGCGCACTTCAGTAGGCCTGTGTTGGTTGTAGTGTCAATGGTAAAGGCAATGGGCCTTATTGGTTTATTGGGAAAAGTTATGTCAGATTCTGTATGTGTGATTTGTTTATAATGAAAATGACAAAGCAAGAAGGCCTTACTTACTTATTATGAAAAGCATGTATTAAAGGCAATTGTCTCTTAAGAGTAGTATGTTATTTGTCCATGAATTTCCACAGATTACATTTATAGGTATTTATATGTATAGATATTGGTGCTAGTTCCCCCCTTTAACCAACCCTATGGGCAGAAGATTTGCACAGTAATAATTCTTGTTAGAATCTTTTTGGAAGGCTTGACATAAAAAATCATTAAATAATACACACATCCATACATATAAATATATATCCATATACATACATGGAGGGCCTTTGGGTCAGCCCTCTTCTGTCATTGGCCTGTCTGAGTGTCATTTGCACTGCTTTCATCCAAGACAGCATCTTGTATCAGTAATAGTTCGCTCCACATTGGTCATTGGCTCTCTTGCCCTGTGAACGATGGCATTTTCGAATCAAGTGCACATCCACCTGAAAATGAGTTCGCTTCAGCATCAGGGCTAGTTGGCCAGTCCTTTTGTTTTCAATTTGCTTGTATTCTAGTTCTTTCATTTCTTTAATTCTCCTCTCTTTATTTGAATTTTCCTTAAGAGGATGCTTCAGCTCTCCAGGCAGTGGTAATGGGCCGCTTACTTGTCGCTCATCTGCAGTGCACCACATTCCGTGTGGCCACTTCCTTTAAACCAGTACACCATTATGGAATGCTACTTTGCATGATTTCAACCTACGTCTGAGATTTGCAGTTCTATCTGGGTAAGAAAACGTTATTAGATCCATGCAAGTCACACCACCCTGAACTCGCCTGGGTGTCTAGGTTTCAGAAATGTCTGAGTTTAGTAGGTTTCTCTGAATGGCAGCTGAGCCCAGGGCCAAATACCAGAGCTATGCACATAAGCAAAATGGGTCCATTTGCACGACAAAAATTGTGATGCTGCACATTGCGTTTTTGTGGCCTGTTCTGCCACAGCCAATCGGCTCAGCCACACAAGCTGGGGATGGATTTTATCGGTAGAAGTGTAGGAATACAGAATAGTAGAATACTTATTAGTTCTTAGCAATTACATTTGTCTCCATTTTTTACCTCTAAGGGTATAAGACAGAACACATTTTGCAAAATGTCCTCAGAATCACAAGATAGTAAGGGTAAAATCAAATTCAAAGATGTATAAATGACCACTGTTCCTAAACTCAGTATCTTGAGCACATTTCGAAAATGCATAGGGTACCTTCATACCCATTTTCCATTCATTAGATTTTCCCATTCGAATTACTGCATGGTAGATACACTATGAAAAATCATATAAGCTGCTGGTCACCTATTGATTCTGGGTATCGAGTGCTTTTGGACAACCAACAAACACTATATCCCCCTGCGATCAGAAGCGTATGACGGATATAACGGTATATGACTTTTGCAAAAAGGGCACCGGAGCAAAAAATTACAGATGAAAATGTTGTGGCCTATTTCTAGTTCTTATTATTTACATTCTTTTTTATTTCAGTTATTAATTTTTGTGGAAAAACTATTAGTAATCTGCACAAATGATCTCTTGCCAAATTATGTCCACTTTTCAGAACTGTTTGACTTTCTGGGTTCTCCCAGGGGTTTCACACTTGTTGGCACCACGAACTGCAAGTAGCTAGGAACCACAAAAAATACGAAAAATCTACTGCTCG
Organism: Calotriton arnoldi; assembly: GCA_963921515.1. Taxonomy (NCBI): domain Eukaryota; kingdom Metazoa; phylum Chordata; class Amphibia; order Caudata; family Salamandridae; genus Calotriton; species Calotriton arnoldi. The sequence continues at coordinate 2,809,161 of CAWUFW010000373.1, read as the reverse complement.
TTAGAAAAATACAAAAACTGTGGTAAAAGAAATATTTTTAATAACTTTGCTTGTCCCTGAAATCTGGGAAGATGGTGATTTTATAACAGCAAACCTTTAGTTGATGACATTTTTAGAAAAAAACACTTTTTTCCACAGCATTTTTTCCCATTCCCCCCCCCCAAACCCAAATTTTGCTATATTTTGGCTATTGTCTCGGTTCACTCGAGGGAATCTGCAAACTCTGGGTACCTTAAAAATACTCAACAGGTGGGGAAAAATAAGCACATTAGGCATGGATGCCTTTGTGAAAAAAGTTATGAAGACTTAAGTGAGTGAACCGTCAGCAGCTACGGGGATTTTGCCCCACAGTGGAAAACAAGCATTCAAGAAAAAAACTTTTTTTTATTTTAAAGAGTATTTATCGTATTTTAACATGCCATTTGCTTCGGTATTTACAAGCTAAATCTTTTGATGACTCGGCTCATGCTTTGGCTCTTTGAGACATGCCTAGTCATTGCCTCTGCTCTCTGTATGCAGTTGCGGGTTTGTCCAACCCTAAGACCTTCATTACAAGTTGGATGGAGCGGAATTAATGCATGGAATTCCACTCCACCCGATTCAAGTGGACCGTGTTCCTGAACCCCATTTTCCGGGTGTAGGAACAATAGCTAAGTCTCTGTCCCTCTCAATTTTTGATTTCAGCAAGGGGGTTGCGTGTAATGCTCCTCATCTGCCAGAGCACTTTTTCCCCTTTGCCCCTGCCCTAATAGCCCTTCCATCCGCCTTGCCAACCACCTACACCCTGGCACACATTTACCACCTGCTCTGAGCGTTAAACAGCATGCAATTTTACACCCTGTAAAACCAGGTCCACAGTTATTCTCCAGTTCGTGGGGTTTAACTCATAATCATAATTGCACAGAATTAGCCAGGTGTTACTGCACGGCACTGCTGTTTCCAGGCGCGTACTTTGCATCCCGCCAGTACTGTGCAACATGAAATGAGGGCCCCGAGTGTGGCGCTGTGACCAGTGTTATTGCCCGTGTCGGTAGTATTCATTGTATTGACCCCTGCAGGATGAAAGACCCCACGAGGATTCTCGCCTGCGTTTTACAATAAACTACAGGTAATTAATCTGCTACTTATCAGTCTTACAAACTTCTCGGTTTTGAGTCTTGTGACATTCTTTTAGCCAGCTTTAAATCAGTTCCACCTGTGAAATATGCATGTACAACACAAACAAGCATACGGTTTATCGTGGACTTAGAACCATGATTCTTAACCCTAGGTAAAAGCTATATCGTCTCTGCTCCCGCGTGAATTCAGCCAAGTGTCCTGCCCCACTATTCCAAACAAATCTGGGATCCCTTATCTGTGGTGAAAGGAAGTCTGAGGGCAAGTTCACATACAGACAGCAGGTGGCGCTATTACCTCATCCATATGCACCTTTGTTACAACGGTCTACTTGCTTGACCTGTTTCTGCAGACTCTTGTACTGACTTCTTCAACAGGCATTTGCAATGCAATAGGTCTCGCATTTGCGAGAGTTTGAGCTATTGGCATTGTAAATGACAATGCCTTTTATTTATGTGTTTTGAAAACCCACTCTATACTATAGTCGTTACTTACAAGAAGCAAGGCTGGCAGTAAAAGAGGCGCAGTTACTTCCAGCCTTGCTTCTCCTAAGCAAAGTACAAAGTGCGTGTTTACGCACCGCTTGCAGGTTTTAAAAGCACATAAATAAAAGGCATTGTCATTTACAATGCCAGTAGCTCAAACTCTCGCAAATGCGAGACCTATTGCATTGCAAATGCTTTTTTGCTCTTGTCTTTGAACAATGATAAACGGCGCCTGTTACTGCAGTTACGATTCTCATTTAAATTAATCCTCGGCAAGCAAATACTGCAGTGTGCAATGACAGCCAGCCGTGTTTAACGGCTGTGCGAATTGTAATCACGTTTTAGTATGCAGATTCGATCTACATCGACCTTTCCCGTACTTAAATGACAAACATACCCGTTTGGCCCTAAAAAGAAAGAAGCGAACACTTAGCGTGAAAATGACAGTTAGCTGTGCAGTACACTCGCCCTTGAGAACAACTGCACACAACTAAGCTGCTATTGAGCACAAAATTCCCACAAAAGCAAGGAATCTCCCATAATTTATAAAAACTAATGTTATACTCATAAGCACTGTGTTCAATATTTCGCAATAAACCAAGGGCATGAAGGCTAGGACTCAAATAAATGGCACTACTCTTGCTCCATCATGGCAAATACTCTACTCTGTATTAACTGCAGTTTTCGATTTATTTTAATAAGGTAACCATGAACTGTTTATTAATAGGGTACCGTTTAAAAGCTTCTGAAGCCCTTCCTCATATCTCATTAAATCGACTTTTCGAGAAGAAAAATATGTAACTCACATAATATCGGTTCACGCAGAATAAAATACACAGGTGACCTATTTTTAATGAAGTTAATAATACCCCGACTCCCTCCCACACACATAGGATCAGACTTTATAAGGCAATGCCCATTGTATGTACTTGAGGCTGCGCGTGACAGGCAAACCAAATGTTTTTACATTACTTCCGCTTTGTACCGGGCAGCGCCAGCTAGCCATATTTAAAGGCTAAGCCTAGCCAAGTACCCCTTTCGGTATTCAGTGTAAGCCTACAATGCCCTTTGATCTGCGTGCTGGTGGAACAGAACAACGTTCAAAATCCATCTTCAGTGCACACGTTGCAGTCTGGAATTCCCTGCGGTACCATGTACAGGCGCTGGTAGCTGTGGTCTTGCCCCGCAGTTAATGTCAGCTAACACTCTGCCAGTACCATAGATTTGCTCAAGGAGTGCAGTGCGCCACTATCGCCTGCTTCCGCTTTGCCCTAAGAATGATGCTTACTCTCTGTGCCGCTCGCGCCGGTCACCTCCTCCGCTCCCTGCGTCTTTCTCCTGCTAGCGGTCACCAACGCCAGCAGCTCTGCTAGCACCAAGAGTCGGAGCAGGAGCGACACAACTACGAGTGCTGCCCCCTCCATGTTCTTACTGTGCGTGAAGCCAGGCTCTACCGCCACGTTACTGCACGCACAGGGAGGGAGGGAAGGGAACGAGGGGCGCGCACCCGCTTGGAAGGTGCACATTAAAGAAACGATCCAGTCCGGGTGGGCGGGGCCTAAAGGAGACAGGGCGGACACCAAAAAGCCTCACTTTCAATCAGAGGCCAGCGTTTACCATAAAGGATGACACGCGCCAATCAAAAGCATGGGCGGAGCTTCCACTCCACTTCCGAAATCAACTCGACGACAATAGATCCCGCAGAGCGAGCAGTGCATGCGCTGCAACGCTAGGCGAGACCTAAAAACGAAGTAAGATACAGATTTTGCCAGCACGGTGCCTTTATGAAGATAACCTGCAGAACGCCATGCCGTAGGTCTCTCCCAATGGCAGCGATCAGATCGCTCTAGGGGCGTAGCTTATTCAATAATATTAGCGGTGTGGGCATGAGGTTTCCCAACAAGCAACAAGGTGTATTCAAATAAAAAGAAAGGTACGGCTAATGGGAAGCGTAGTGGCCTGGGTTTGCAATGAGCAATGAGCAAGGTCAGAGGTATTCGTATGGAGTTATTTGGAAAAGTAAGGGACATTGTTGATAGTATTAATATAAACCTAAGGCCATAAGATGTTGAAACGTGTGTACACCTGTACCCAAGTGCATGCCATACAGCCTATCTGGAGGTCAAATAAGTACTAGACAATATTATAAGCTAAGCACCTGACTTTGCCAAGTTTAAAAAGTAGCAGAATGCAAAACCGCATTTACACAATATGCACTAGAATGTGTGCGCATGAGGCAAGGCATGTTCATTTCAACACTGTATTGTACGCTTGCCTTGAGTCTCTGAATTCTGCATTTTTTTAAAGTATATTTTAAAATGGGACCCAGTTACAAAGTGCCCGATGACACAGATGTGTATTCAAGTCAACTTAAAAGCAAGCCCAAAAGGCACCAAACATCTGAGACCCTCACCCGCTGCTGTCATACCCTGTACTGAAGCTAGGTATTAAGCTAGGAATTCAGTCTTACCTGATATTAATACCAGAAGTGTTTGCAAGTTGGACAGAAGGCTCGTCTCTTAACTCAATCTGCTTTTGGGCAGTCCACCTCCAGGGCCCTAGTTTTATTGTAGGCCAGCCACTCAAAACAGAGACCAGTGAGATAGTCTGGATGGGAGATACGTTGTCCACTCCAGCTGAGTTTGTAAACACAGCACTGTGGGGCGGAGAGGCCAAGTACAGCTGGCTTAGCGCCAAGTCAAACCTAGCATCAACAGGCTAGGCGGTCGGTGGTCAACAAGGGCAGGCGTAGTAGCAGCCCAAGACCAGCAACAGAGCAGTTCTAGGGAAGGAGTATGTAAAACCAATCCCAAGAGCAGTAGCAACAAGGCTGAGGGGTGCCGCATGAGCATTCAGAGGCCAAATGAGGAACAAACATAATATATTCTGGTAGAAGAAAACTGTAAGACAGCAGGAAAAGCTGTAGCTCACTTAGCAGTGTGTAACTAAGTAACACATCCAAAACATTTGGGATAATATTGGAAAGTTTAACATTCCCCGCAGTAGAGACTGGTGATGTGGTGAGCATAATAGCTGCTTTGACTTGAAACGAGTGATAAGAGCTCTTCAAGGAGTAAACTACTCTATCCCTCCATGAAATAAAATTACAAAAAACAGGGTTAAAACCCCCCATTTTAAAGATGACTTGTCAATTAACTTTGTCATAAAACCGTGAGGGATGACGTGAAATTTTCCAGTAATTTCAGGACAATTTTAAAAAGACATTGGTGACTGCGGCTGTTCATTCAATGCAACCTAATGTGGCCTTTTATATGGTATGGTAACTAGTTACTCTTCTGCTTGTAACTTCATTTCATTTTTCATAGCTGCCTCTTCCAAGTAGCTTCTCAACCATATGTTGTGACTGAGAATCTTGAAAGGGATGTTAGAAAAAAATGAATAAACAGATCCTGCATTCTCAGGCTCACACACCCACTGAGTGACAATGTGTTCACTTGTGTGAATGATGGGCCCCTGCAAAAGAGTGTGTGAACCAAGATGTATGACTTGCATCAAATGAGCAACTGTATTCTTCAAGCTGCAAGACCCGCACCAAAAGAGGGAGTCTGGGCCTTCATTTGTGGGATTCGCATCAAGCGCGATTGAGGTTATGCTCCAAAAAGTGTGAGTTGCAAGTAACTAGGGAGTTTGTTCTTTGAGAAATGAAACTCACACCAAATGAGTGAAATTCTTCTCTAAGAAGTGAGACTCATGCCCAATGCACAAGTAAGTTGTAGGACTTCATAACCATTAGCTACAAAGTGGTTATTAGCAGATGACTTTTTCATGAGCCCCTGAAACACTTTGATGTTCATGGACCGTATCTTGAAAGTGCCAGATTATCGCCAAAATATGTTGGTGCCCTGGCAGTCTAGAGGCCCTTGTAAATGAGTTGCTTTCTGAAAGCAGTGGTCAAGCACAGACCAATAGCAATTATTCAGCAAATGGGTTTGTAGGAAATTTCAGGGTTTCCTTTCCGGATAGATTAAGTGGTTCCCAAAGCTGGGGAACCCAAGCACACCAAAAGGGAATCAGACGTCTCTTATTTAAGGTTTGAAGGATGCCACCAGCATTGAACTTTCTACACTTAGAAAATCTTTATAAAATCCCAGTTATCTCCAGACACCCTCAAAGCCCACCTTGTGGTAGTTGTTGGCCCAGCAGGATGGAAGCAGGTAGGAAGAGTGTGGAACAAGCTACAAGTCCCCCTGATCGGAGTCTCCTTGGTGGGATTGGCTGGTGCAGTGGCCATGCTTGGCCATGCTTGCCAGACAGTCATTACTGCAAAGCTGATCACTTGCACATTTGTAGATCATTGTTGTGATTTCCCACTGGACCATTGGATCCAGACGACTGCAGTCAGTTTTCTTTATTCAGGCAGTGTCTGCAGTCTCCACAACACAGCTGGCAGGGTAATCTTCATTTGTGCCCCGTTTAGAGGATGGTGTAATTTGAGTCAGTTCTTCAGAAGCGAGATTTGCCAATTACCCTTGCCAATGCCCGAAATAATCGGATGCCTAACAATGTAAACATAATAAGCAGTGTAACTTATTTAGATGTAAGCGGCGACCAGTAACAGCCATAATGTCATGAATCCTTTGGAAAAGCCTTCAAAGGTGCCATCAGATATTAACTAAGCAAGTGACTCTGCACTGGTAGAAATGGAAAATGGATGGCTTCCAACAGTAGGAATGTATAATAAGCCATATAGACCTATCACAAAAGAATAAGAAACATATAATCTGAAAAAGACTCCAGCAAGAAAAGAGCCCTGAGCGCAACCCAAGGCCTCTGGTTCTTCTTTGGCACCAGGAAGTAGCAGGAGTAGCAACCACAACCCATTTCCAATGCAGACACCCTCTTGATAGCCCCATTGGCCAAAAGGCTCCTGCTGCAAAATAGGCAGATGGTTCTCCATCAGTCATTCTGGGGATGCTGGAAGGAACTGCGTAGGGGCCAGGAAGTTGTTATGGCAGCCAGCCCGGCAAGAATCATTGGTCCTTCCTCTAACTGGGTGGCTGTGCTCCACTAAGGCAACATTAAAGGGGTTTGGCAGGTGGGGCCGCGGGAGGGCATTAGCCTGATTGGCACATTGACCCTGACCGCAGGGTGGGTAGTTGCCACGGCCACAGCCTGGAAACGTCTGGGCACCTTGTTGAGGTTGTAATGGCTGCCTGTATGGGGGTGCCTCTGCTGAAGCCGTGAAAGTAACAATAGGGTTGATGAGGCAGACGAGGTGAGCAGATAGGCCTAGGGAGCGTGATGTGGCCCTGCTCTCTTTGAGTCACCACAGGGATTATTAGACATTGCCTGAAAAACCTGTCCACTGCAGCCAGGCATGCCAACGAATGGCTCAATTGATGCAATCTGTGGTATCTAGACCACAATGAATTTGAATTTGGCCCATCACAGCTGTCCTGTATGGCTTGGGTGAGGATAGATTGGAGGTCTTCTAGGACACCTGGGAGGACTTGAGCCACAGAGTTCCAAAGAGCGTGGGAATAGTGGCCCAGCAAGCAACAGCCGCTCACAGACCTACAGGCCAAATGGTTGAAGAAAACACCCTTTTCCCAAAGGTTTCTACCCTTTTGGACTCCCTATCGGGGAGAGTAGTCAGAAAAGTTTTCAGATTAGTCTGACTAGTCGATGCCTGCACCACTTACCTATCAAGAGAAGGGTGATGAGACAAAAGTGCAGGGATGTTGGGAGAGGTCGGTGGCGCTGTGCAATTTGGTGGTTTACCAGAGGGCCAGAGCAAGGTTTGGCCCAGTCCCCTAAGAGGGTATCAGTGAGGTCCTTGTGAATAGGGCTCGGTAGTGGTTTTCCCGGGCTGGAGACCTTCAGTCAAGACATTTGTAAGTGACCCCAAGCCGCGCCTGCCACGATAACTGGAGCACCCTCCGCATACTGTGAGAGTAAAAACCATCAATAAGGATCTAGTATAAGCTAGAGACGGACCCCTCGAGAGGCCCCAGCGGTGAATATATATTCACAAATAGGAGAGTCCGGGAGAGGGACTGGGTCTTCCCCACGAGGCCCCGAAGACAGTGCTGCAGTTGCCAGTATTGCCACCGTTGCGAGCGAGGCAAACTAAAATTCGACCATAACAACTCGAAATACAGGAAGGAATAATTGGCAAGAAAGTAATCGGTGGTCAGGATCTCCCTCTGTTCCCACTGTGCCCACCTGAGCATTGCACGACCAACAGTCATCCAACCATTGAACTAGAGTGGGGCACCACTATGAACGGAGTGATTGCAATGCAAGTGTTATGAGAGTCCTTCCAAACGGACCACATAGCCTTCACAGTAGGCGGGCAATGTAATGACATGCGGCACTAAAGTTGTACAAAATACCAAGGCCCAGCAGCGCCCTTAACATAGTTCGTACCCCTCGAGAGGCCTCAGCGCCAAATATAGTCACAAATAGGAGAGTTCGGGAGAAAGACTGGGCTCCTCCCCAAGAGGCCCGGTAGACAGTACCGCAGTTTCCAGTATCGCCAGCGGTGCGATCGAGGCAAGTTGAAATTCGACCAAAACAACTCGAAAGACCAGAAGGAGTCGTTGGCAAGAAAGTCATCGGTGATCAGGATCCCCCTCATTTCCCACTGTGGCCACCTGAGCATCGTGCAATCAACAGTAATCCGACCATTTAATAAGATTGGGGCGCCCCGATGAACGGAGTCATTGATATGCAAGAGTTTATGGGAGTCCTTCCAAACGGACCACATAGCCTTCACAGTAGGCGGGCAGTGGTCTGACACGGAGGCACTGGAGTCATAAAAAAATACCAAGGCCCGGCGGTACCCACAACATAGCTCGTTCCAGGGACACCCAAGCTGATTGGTCATCGGTGGACACCGAAAGATAAACCAGCAGTGAGAGATGGTGTGCCAAGTAGTGCAGTCGCGGCTGGCATGTTTACACGCGCGAGGGGGGGAGGTTTAATTCAAAATAAAAGTAAAGGAAAAAAAGTTAACTTACCCTCGCTGGCCCGGTCCCGCGTCGTGTCTGCTCCTCTCCTGGAAGCAGGATGCCTCCCTCCCCTCCCCTAAGCCAATCACAACGCTGCAATGGCAGGGTTGTGATTGGTCGGGACGCCGACCAACCAGGCGTCTATGGGGAGGCCAGAAAAGGCAGAGTGCACATGACTGGTTTGGTCGGCCCCAGAGGGCCGACCAAACAGTCAGCGCCCTCAACAGTGGGCAAGATACTCCTCCCCTGCCCTAGAGCAGGACCGCCCACCCGCCTGCCCCCAACCAAATCCTTCTGCTTTCTCGCAGTGTGCGAAGCAGAAACATAAAATGGTATTTATAATACCATTTTATCTTTCTGCTTTTCGCACTGCGAGAAAGCAGTGGGGCGATGCTCCTCCGCCCACATGGAGGAGCCGCCCCTGAAGTAGTGTAAGTACATATCAGGCAGGTGGAGACCCCCAGCTCAGGAATCAGCATGGAGCCTGGCTGGTTTAAGAAGGGGTTTCCTTCCAGCCCCGATGAATACCTTAATACTCCTGTTCAAGGCACGTAATGTAGGCTTAGGGATCAGAAGCAGCAGCATACCAAAAAGGCAATTAAATCTCCATGCCATTACCATCTGCACCCGACCCCAAAGCGAGACCTGCAAAGCAGACCAGCGCTGGAAATCATGCTTCATCTTCGTCATCAAGGGACACAAGTTATCAGCCACAATGTTGGTGAGGCCCCTGTTAATAAGAACACTCAAATATTTCAGCCCATTCTTTTTCCACGTGAGACCAAGGTGTGAAGGCCTCACATTTTGACCAAATATTCTTGTAGCCGCAGAAGACGGAGAAGGCACCAATAAAGGCCATTAAGTGCGGAATGGAAGAGTCAGGGTCGCTAAGGGTCAGAAGGATATTATTGGCATATAGCATGATCTTATTACAGCCCACGGGTGTCTCCACACCTTTGATACACTCAGCCTTTTAGCAGCTGCCAGGGGCTCTGGAGCCAATAAGAAGAGAAATGAGGAGGGAGGGCAACCCTGTTGCGTCCCCCTATGAATTGGAATAACTGCCCCCGCTGTCCACCTGTGCTGTCAGGTTAGCGTAAAGCCATCGAACCTTGGCCACAAAACCAGGACCCAACCCGAACTTTTGCATTGTATGAAACAAGTATTCCCATTCGACCCCATCGAAGGCCTTATCCGCGTCCAAAGAAATCAAAAGCTTGTCATCAGGGTCATTCCGTATATGCCAGAGAATATTTGAAAGGAGACGCATATGGTTACGAAATGGGCGGCCTGGTACAAAGCCCACATGCGAAGAGTGTATCAGGCTCGGAATCGCCCTCTTCAACCTTTGTTGCGAGGAATTTAGCAAGTACTTTAAGGTCTGCGTTAAGAAGTGAGATAGGACGATAACTGGAGCAAAGGGTGGGGTCCTTGTCAGGTTTCAAGAGGAGGCTTATGAGTGCCTTATTTACTCAGGCCGTAGAGAACCTGTGTCCTCCGCTTCTTTGAAGACTCTACAAAGGAGGGGCACCAGTGTTTGTTGATTTTATAGAATTTTATGGGGAAGCCATTGTCACCCGGCACCTTTCCGGAGTCCATCTCTGATAATACAGCTGAGATCTCATCTTACGTGATCTCCCCCTCCAACAATGCCGCACCTGCCTCAGACAAAGTGGGAAGGGGCATACCCTCAAAGAAGGCCTGCCCAGACTCAAGGTCTATTGGTGCCTCCAAGCAATAAAGGGAGCCCAGGAAGCGGGAAAAGTGTCGATGTTATCGCCACCAGATTAGTCACTACCCCTGCCCCCCATCGCCCCAAACCGTCGGAACAGCTTGCTGTGCCCCCCACTGCCGTAGCTGCACCACAAGAAGCCTACCCGCCTTCTCCCCCTGATCATAGTGACGCCACTTAAGCCGTAATAGTACCCATTCGGCCTTTGTCATAAAGTACATATTCAGGGCGTACTTAGCAGTCTCTAATTGGTGAAGGGGTGTGGGATGGCACGCATATTGTGAGGTAAGAGAGCACACCTCCGACTCCAATTGCGCCAGACTCTCCCTGGCCTCTTGATTGCGTAAAACAGAGTCTCTCTGGAGGTTGCCCCTCGTAGTGGCCTTTCTAGCTGCCCATAGGACCTGGGCTGAAGTGGCATTGGGCTTGTTGCCCGCCAAATATTGACAAATATAGTCAATGAGCTTCTGGTTGCATCTGATAGCCTAAACTGGGCACCGTTCAGCCTTCAGCGGCGTTTGGTGGTGGGAGAAACCTGTCCCAAGTCCAGTGCCACCAAGGCATGGTCCGTGAGCCAACGCCCTGCCGCTATGCTGCAATTCCTCAGAAAAACCAAAGAGGTCTGATTTATGAGGAAGAAATCTACTCTGGAGCAAGTGCCAAGCGCACAGGAAAAAAGTGTACTCCCTATCGCATTGGTGCATCAGGGGTCAGTCAGGCCGTGGCCATGCAAAACATCCCCCAAAAAAGCTCAGTCTTGAGCATTGGACCTGTCTGGGGGACCCAAGCGGTCCAAGTAAGGATCAAGCACCAGTATTCAGTCCCTTTCCCAATTCCTTCCCCGATGACCACTTTAACATTATCAATCTCTGTCAGCACTCTAGAAAGGGAGGAGATAAAGATCGTAGGGTCCCAGTTTGGGGCATATACGGATCCGACCACCAACATTCTGTCCAGCATTTGCAGTTTAGCGAAAACATAACAGCCTTGCGAATCCATCCATCTCCTCTAAACTGTGCTGGGGAGGGATTTACGTATGAGAATGGCTACCCCTCTCGTTTTAGTGGACGAGGAGGGTTCCGTTGAGGCACCTATTGCTTGTGAGCCCCTCAAATGACTGCTTCTGACAACCCGTCCCACCCAGTCTCTGTGCAACTTCTCTGATTCCGGGGCTGAGAGATGTGTTTCTTGGAAGAGGGTAATGTCTGGGGACTTGGTGGCAAGATTAGCGAGTTTCTTTTACCGTTTGATGTAATGAGTAAGGCAATTGACATCAAAGGAGACAAGGCGAAGATGCCTGGGACACAATGGCGAACCAATGGAAAGCAAGAGATGTACAGACAATAGAGCGTAGAAAACGGAACGCATGTAGGAACGCCGAACAAGGGATCAAAAAGAATGAGAGAAACAGCAAACACCCCCCCCAAAAAAAGAAAGAACAGATAGTGTCAAAGGGGTGCGAACACAAAGGAGCACTGTGGACCACGCAAATGGGATGGTGGTGTGGCGCTAGCCGACTAGAGCCCAACAAGTACTATATAGGGAGCTGGAACTGAGCAGAGTTGAGAAGAAAAAATAAATAAAAATGCTGGTGACCCACAAAAGGACACTTAACGCGTCTTTAGGCAACCAATAACAACACACTAACCAACTAACGTACTTTAAGCGGGTGAGTGAACCTCCCAAACCCTGAATCCCGCCCAGCACCCCCGGCCATACCCCAAATCAGCAACAGACATGAACCATGAACCACCCGGCATGCCGCACATGATACACAGCGAGTGGCACAGAACAGTAGCTGAAGGTGCACTAGGGCAAGAAGCATGCAGAGAGAGCAAAACACAACAGGGCTCTCAGAAACGAGAGGGAGAACCCCCGAGTGCCCCTGGTGTGGCGACAGTCCAACAAAGAACAACAAAAGAATGCTCCCCCCAGCAATAGTCAGTAGTGGATGGATCTTACTAGCACAGGGATACCCGAAGATGTGGGGGGTCCCCACCTGTGCAACATAATCTATCTGGCACAGCCATCAGGGTTTACGGGGGAGCAGGACTTGTCACAACCCCTGTCTCCTTGAGCAGAACCATCACAGGAGGCCCTGTCCCCCAATCTCTTCACAACCGAGTCCAGCCTCTGACTTCCGAGGAAGTGTCCCCTATGTGAGCTCCAGAGTCCTAGGGTGGGGAGACCTCCTGCCCAACCCCCGCACCCTCTGCCTAAACCGTATCGTCCAAGGCCATAGAATCCAAACTGGAAGGAAGTCCTCAAGGTCGACAGGGTCATCAAAGTCCCTGTTCTTCCCATTGATCGTGAGCAGTATGGTGGATCATTCCAATAAGCCATACCAGATACTGAGGGCTGGTCGCAGGGAGAGAAAAGTCCTGTAAATCTTGGCCCCCTGGTACCTCTGGCGGCCAATAGAAGTTGTTGAGCCTAGGGATAGCACAAAAAACAGCCAATAATTACCCTTGGAGTGTTACGACTAGTGTCCCCCCTCGGGCCCTTTGTGATTCCAGCCGCTGAGAGAAATGGAAATCTGTGAGCTTCAAGAGAAAGGTGGATAGAAACTGTCCATGTCTTTCCCCTCAGACCCCTCCGGCACCCCCAAAAAAACAATATTGTTCCAGCGACTGCAGTCCTCCAGCTCCGTCAACTGCCTACGGAGGTGCCAAACCTCGCTGCCAACATCGGGCCCTGTTTCCAGAACAGTCAGACAGTCCTCCACAGCCTCCACCCTGCGGTTCTGGGTGTCAAGCCGCATACTGAAAGCAGCAAGATCGCTCTGTAATGATTTTAAGTCAGCTGCCACAGACTTTGTGTCCTCATGCACTGAATCCATGGTCGACTTGATAATCATATCTAAACAACAAGAACGGATTGCTCAAAGGCACACACTTATACCTAGAATTTAGGAAGATGTACCTGGAGTGTGTACTGCCTAGAAAACCATCAGGTTTTGAAAAAGAACCCTCACTCACCTACCTATTAGGTGACATGCTTCATCATTGGGTTCCCACCCTGGTCACCGAATGTTTCCAGGGTGTGCTACGACGCCTGATTACAGCGGAGCTGGTTGTTTTTTTGGGTGAGATTGTGATTGTGAGTGAGAAGTGCTCAAGTGAGGTGCGATTTAAAATTGGCTCAATACTCTCGTTTTTATAAACTCAGTTTTATTATTGAGAGTATTGGTCAATGTTAAAAGGGTGGCGGATATGGGAAGGATATTATTTTGATCCTTCATAGCCTGTGATTGGTCTACATGTTTCAGCCATGTTCGAATGTGTCCGGTAGGGTCAAATGGCTTTCTTCAGGACCAATAGATGCATGCATGTACACTAAGACATGCAGCTACTGTGGTGATTGTACTTACAACACACTAGAAAAACTCCATGTCGCAGTTGAGTTCTGTGGAGAAAAATACAGAAGTCTAATCGCATTCATAGACATAAATATACATAGGCAGTGTTGAAAATAGTGATCAATGCAGGCGAGGAGATTGTCCTGGTCTGCTATTCGTCTCCGTGTCATTTGTACAGTCGGAATCACTTTCCAGATGACCCGAACAGTCATTAATATATCCAAAGGAAAAAACATTTTGCAGTGAAAACCAAATGTTTTTTAGCCTTTTATCTATCAGAAATTTCCATATAGTTCCCAACATATATGAGACATACAAGACATACCCACATGTAAACAGAGGTAAACACAAAACATTCTTTACACAAAAACACACACACTCTTTACAAAAAGTTGTGGCAGATATACCCAGTTCGATATCTGTTTCTCGTTTTCTTTCATCTAGCAATGTATGCATACCCTTGTTATCTTAGGCTAATGTCCAAAACGATGGACGGTTGGACCATGTCAATTGACATGTGTTAGCCCTTCAGTTGTAATTGAAATGAGGCCGACTGCGCTTTCACACCATATGTACACTGGTAGACATAATTATAGTGAGTAGTAAAGTAAGGTGTGAGTACTAACTTCTATGACGGTAGCGACTTGCCACCTGAGATCTGTCGAGAAAGTGGACCCTGTAGTCACACTCTGTAAAAGAGGTTTCCCTTTAGAATCTTAGCGGGTAAAGAGTTGAAAGTTATGCGGCCAAAGTTTCAAACTCGGTTCTCCCCCTCTGAGAGCCCACTTACTTCATCAAGGTATCTCACCCTCAGATACCTATTCTTCCTCAGTGCTTGGACTTGATACTCAGTCAAGACATTTATTTTGTCCTCTAAGGTGGGGAACTGGAGGTCGAGAACTTTGGATGCCCTCTGCATCCTTTGTTTGGAACCCACAGGAGGGTGGACATCCACGGGAAAGGGTAAAATCCTGGAACCGGAATTGGTCTAAACTTTCTATGGAGGCCTGGGCGTCTACTCTTGATAATATGAGACCTGTGCTTGGTATTGACCCTGAATCCAACAACATTAAAGTGAAACAATGGCTCGAGTTGTCATTAGATACTTTAATCCCTAAAAACTGGACTTCCAGCAAAAAAGTGGGGCACGGCGCAGCATGGTACTCTCCTAAACTCAGAGAGTTGAAACAGCTATGTAAGTTGCCTCTGAGAGAAGTTGGAGAAAGGATTTCTCCACTTCTGAGAAAATCAAATATAGAGACGCCGTTAAGGCTTATAAGGCAGAAATTAGAACTGCACAATCTGGCTATTACGTAAAGAAAATTATCTTAGCCTCTAATTCCCCCCGTGAAATTTTTAAAATAACAAAATCACTCCTGCAACCTCCTGAGCCCCTTTGCCCCCAGCGGATTCCCTAGGACGGTGCAGTAATTTGGCCCACTTTTTCTATAAGAAAATTGAAGATATCTACACTGCCTTTCCTCCCCTATCAGCCTTGGCAAGCCCCCTTGACTGAGGACCAACCCCAATCTCTAAACCCTCTATTGATTCCATTCCATTTATGAATATGAAAGTTTTAAAAACGCACTTGGATCGTCTGAAATCTGGCTCCCCCTGTGATGCTGCCCCCTAGTATTCTCAACCAGGTATTTGATTCCGTCGCTCCTGTTATTCTGGATCTGGTTAACAGCTCTTTCTCTTCTGGGATTGTCCCCTCCCTATGGAAACGGGCCATGGTTAGAGCCCTTTGAAGAAGCCTACCCTGGATCCCGAGGTCTTTGCTAATTATCGCCCGATTTCTCTCTTGCCTGGGATTGCTAAAATAAGCGAAAAATACGTCAATTGCGTTCTCTCCGCCTTTGGAGGTGAATGAACGTCTTCATCTTTCCCAAACGGGCTTTAGACCCCAGCAAGGCACTGAGACAGCCCTGCTAGCGGTGATTGAAGAATCGAGGAAGATACTGGATGTTGGAGGGTCCGCAGCTATTATATTACTTGATCTTAGCGCGGCCTTCGACACGGTCAATCACCAATTGTTGATAGCAAGACTCAGAGAGAATGGGGTGACTGGAACTTTACTTAAATGGCTTGAGTCTTTTCTAACAGGTCGGTTGTTTCAAGTTTTCGAGGACAATGCCTCCTCAGAATGGATGCCGCTGCAGTGTGGGGTTCCTCAGGGCTCCTCCCTGAGCCCCACACTTTTTAATGTTTACATGCGCCCTTTGGCTGAGGTGGTTGAGCCTTTTGGGGTCAAGATCGTCACGTACGCTGATGATACTCAGCTTATTGTGTCCCTCAAGCTTTTAGACAACAATAAATCTATTCTGGCCAATTGTTTGGAAAAGGTTTCAGCATGGATGGACTCTTCTTTCCTAAAGCTGAATGCTGCTAAAACTGAACTGATGTTTTTAGGTAAAATTACCAACTTGGAGAGCGGCGCACTATGGCCTAAATGTCTCGGGGCCATGCCTCCCCCTAAAGATCAAATAAAAAGTCTCGGAGTTTGGCTGGACCATAACCTGAACTTTAAGGTACAGGCTAATAGGGTGGCAGGTACCTGCTATGGAATCTTGAAAATGATTAGGAGGATTTTGCCCCTCCTGCCTTTCAACGCTAGGAAACTGCTGGTACAAGCCCTTATTCTCTCGAGGCTTGATTATGCCAATGTGCTCTATCTTGGTTCCCCTGTTCGACCATAAAGAAACTTCAAACAGTTCAAAACTGTGCAGCTCGACTCCTTATGCAGGCCAACAATAGGGAATCTGCCAAACCTTATATTAATTCTTTGCATTGGCTGCCAGTAGCCGAAAGAATCCAATTTAAGGCCCTATGTATCGCCCTTAAATCAATGTCGGATAGTGCTCCGCCAATTCTCCGATCCATTATTTCCCCGTATCTTCCTAAAAGATCCCTTCGCTCTGAGAAAAAATACCTTGCTAATGTCCCTAGAGTTAACCGAGCTAGGAGCGGTGGCCGTCTATTCTCTGTCATCGCTGCAAAATGCTGGAATCAGCTACCAGATCATATTCGGCTTGAGGCCAACCACCTTTTATTTCGTAAACGTTTGAAGACTCTTCTGTTCTCCTGATTTTTCCGATTTTCGCAGTTTGGGCTCTGTCTTTAGCGCTGGGAAGCCTCTGGTAGCCATGCGCTTTATAAGTGTCTACTCATTCATTCATAAACACTGCAAAAGAAGAAGTCTTCAGTGACAGGACCTGGGGTTGTGTGGAAGACAGGGCAACAGAGCCAATGGAAGAAACAGACATGCTTAAAGACCCTCTATGTACTGTTTTGTAGCACTCATATAGCACTTGCTACCACTATATGGGGTACTGAGGCCCTTGACTACATAAGAAGCAAGCTATGCTATGTATGGTGTGTGATTGGAAGGGTGTAGTCTGTGTTTTTGGTCCTTACATAGGAAGTGTTTCCATGTTGTGTTGATGACCACTGAGGTGTGGTTAGCCTGTTATGAGATGTAGTGCTTAGCAGTGTGGTGGGTGAAGAAGAGTGAGAGAGAGAGACGTGCAGTTTATGTTTTCTAATATGCTTGCAACTTTGAGCTGCTCTGCGGGTCCCTTTATGGTATTTGTTATGATTACAGTGTACTTAGCTGGTTACTGCGCTGGGTTTTCCAATCTGAAAGTTTGTTTAACATTTTTGATCCCGAGCAGGACTGAAAGAAATGGTGAAAGAGGTCTGTTAGGATGGACTTTGTTACTATCATCACATGTATGAACATCATTGTGTGATGTACAGAAAAAGTCATTGTGTGTAGCTAATTGGGGTCTGAAGTGGTAGACTAGATTGGAGTCAACTGTTTGGCCAGTATGTATATGCATATAGAGTTTTTTTTATAGGCCTAGCAGACACTACCCAACTTAAGAAGGTCTAACATAGAATACTACAGTACTAATCTTCTACACCAAAATGTTTATACAAGGGGTAACCAACACCAAAACCCTTGAACACTAAATTAATCTGTGAGATTCCATGTTACAAAATACTAGTATACAGCCTTCTATACAGTGTAATAACAATCTACGTTAAGGGCTTATTGACTTTAATAAATGCATTTCTCAATAAGTAGGTCCGACTACCTTGGTCATTACTTTTCACAATAAACAGATCAGACCTGTGGTATCTGACATAACTTTACATTTACTTTACAATCAGGCCTATAGGCTTTATCAATGGCTTGTCGCCATAACGAGCTGAGGCAGTCTGTATTGTGCATAAGCTGGACACCATCAGGAACAGTCATAAAAGTACAAATAGATACAAAATTGCAGTTGGTAAAAGAATAGACAACCCATGGGAAAAGGGGCTAACTAGAAAGACATTACAAATCTTCAGGTATTTGTAAGAGGGTATAACCAACATCAGAATTCTTGCCTACTACAGTACCCCGTGAAAGTACCTGCAACAAAATGCCTGTCTAGTAGCTTTAATACAGTGCAATGGTAACCTTAAATCCCTAGTGGCTATCACATCTAATTTTTACAATACATAAGGCAAGCCTCCTTTGCCATTTCTATTATAATAAACAAACCAGGCCTATATCCTTGATCAATGCCATGTCACCATGACCAACTCTGTCCTGTTTTGTTGAGCATACCTTTTCCCAGAGGGTAAAAATGTGACATACAACCACTCTTTTCCAGCAGAAGCACATACAGTTTCTGCTCAATGAAAATCTGTACTCGACTGAATCATCGTTTGCGCAGAGCCAAAGAAGTCATAAAATTACACATATGTACAAAATCATATTTGGCAAAACAATTTATGACTCTTCCTAAAATAGCATAACAAGAATTCTCAAAGTGCATATCTTCTATTCCTAGGGATTGTCGCAGGGGGTAACCAACACCAAAAGCCTTACCTACTACAATAATCTGTGAGAGTCCATGTAACAAATTCTCTGTCAACAAGCTTTAATATATTTTAATGATAGCCTATCTTTAAAAGTTTAGTGGCATTCAAATATGATTTTTACAATAAATAAGTCGGGTCTACTGCCTTTGTTGTAACTTTTCATAATAAAGAGATCAGACCTATAACCAATGTTATGTCAGGATAACCAACTCAGTTCTACTCTGTCAAGGATAAGCTTTACCACAAGGCAAAAGTGTAATAAAAGCACTCGTTTCCAGCTCAAGCTCACAAATTCTGCCCATTCAAAATCGGTACTTCGGGAATCAACATTTAGATGGAGCTAAATCCCCTCCCTGGGCAGCAATTAAATTACAAATATGTACAAAATTATAGTTTTTTACAAACCATTTTGATTAGTTTTCACATAGTAGGGAGAAAGCATGGTAATAATACATTTTACTATAGAGTATGTTTCCATGTTTATACCACCATTGTCCATGAAATGTTTGCTTTGCAGGAGTAACAACACTAGTAAAACGTCCAACAGAAACAGATCCGCAGTGTAGGGGGAGAAGGAGTCACTGTTAGTGGAGAGTAACAATATAGAAAGAAAAGCACACCGTGATGTTGATATCTGATGGATACAGTTCAGGGGGTGTTGCGTGGCTCACAAGTATTCTCCATACTAGATTCAACTCTTTAAGTTGACATCTCTTTCTCGTGGTGCCCTTTGCCACACTTTACTACATTTTTACTTTCCTGCTAACACATGAATGTGCTGTTTGTATATTTGTGATAGGCACTGACACTCCGTAGTCTGTCCAGTTAGTTCCAGGGTTGTACATGAAGAACACAATGCCATTGTTTTCTTTTGTTTTGTGCTCATTAGGAGACACTTCATTTTAGCTAGACAAAACCAAATAAGCCGCTCTGCACCTCTTCCACAGTTGATAAGAACAGAGCTTAACGCTTCCATGCTAACGCTCTTTAAAAGGAGCATTTCTATGCTGGGAATTATCACGGAACCGCAGCAGATTGTGACTGAGATGCAGCCCTGCTGACGCCGACCACCATCCTACTAAGGAAGATAACCTATGCAATCTGACCAGCTTCCTGACACCCAAGACCAAGGTATGGAGGTTAGGCTATCCCAACTTGATCTGGCAGAATAATGCTACAGCTATCCTTTCTTTACTATAGTGTAGTTACAGATAGGAGTAGGCAAACATTAGCAAACATTAACATGGTTGAATTGTTCATCCTGTGTAGCATTCTAACAATGCTGATTTCAGTAAAATGCCTCATCTTTCTAATGATCACAGCTCATGCTTTTTATGCAAGAATACGATTATTTCAATAAATTTTTGAAAATGCATTGTTCTATCTTTCTTGTGTTTACCTTGGGTGTGCAAGAGTGATAAACAAAAAGGTTTAGATCTGTTTCAGCAGATTCCTTGAGAATCAGAGTGTCATGTTTGAGGTCCCCTGTTTGGTTTAGGGGTTATATTTGGTACTGTGAGCTAGTCGGAAACCGACCAACACTTACGGATGGTATTTGTGGACATAGGACCAGATGTACAATGCATTTTACCGGTTGCAAATGGCCCACTGGGCCAGGTGTAAATTGTACAGTAGAGAGGAGAGGAAGGGGAGGAAACGCAAGCTCAGTAACCAACATCCCTCAGCAGGTGTGTGTCCTTTCAGGGTGGGAGATCTTCATTAGAAATCATTAGTTTGTGTGCGTGTAGCAAGGTGTCCCATAAGTCTGTGATCGGGACCTGACGAGCCTCCATTGCTACTCTGTTTGTATGGAGCTGCCATCCACCTGAGCCCAGTTCTGGAGATCATTATGCAAAGATGACAAAGAGTGGAGCGGTGAGGATTTTCATCGCCGAGTGACAGTTTGGCGCGCCAAAAGGAGGGCAGGGTCAAGAAACTGGGGTGGTAAGTTTGGCTGTGTCGAGTCTGGGTTAGCCACCCAGGAGGATGCCTCCCAGGGAGTGTCAGAGCAGCCACTCCCTAAGCTGAGTGAGTGTGGAGAGCATTCCGGATCAGAAGGGCCCCAGTTTTTCACAGCACCAGTGCATGTGACTCAGGTGCCACACGTCCGGGGCAGTTCGTTAAGGCTGGAAATAGTGCTTGTAATTTCACAGGGATAAGATGCGCTCTATGGAGATGGAAGTTTGGATAAACTTAAAGTGTACATTGCGGAATATTTGAGAGGGGTATTGCAGCATTGCTTGGCAATCTTTGTAATTAAACAAAATCTGGAGCTCCTCCTCCCAACTACGTCAAAGGGTCAGTAATGATACCCCTGCATGGGTTTGAATGCCCCCATATTATGCCAGGTTATGAGCCTCCTCCTGTGGCCAATGTTATGGAGGGTCTGCCGCAAAGCATGAGCAGAGGGTTCATGGAGGAGGGTTCGCCAGGTATGGTGTATTGCCATTCATACTCAGCCATAGGTAATGAACTCGCCCACAGGGAACACGCATTGAGCACACAGGGTTAGTAAATCCAGCAGAAGCCCATTTTCGAGTGGGTCGCCCACAGAGGACAAACCAACAGGCTCCTGATGCATGAGGTCATAGAAGGAAAGTGCTGCAGGGCGAATCAGGAATCCCAGCAGCGGAAGTGCTGTAGAATAGGCAGGTACAACCTTTTGTATTTTAAGGAACTACGCAGGCAACCATGCGCCCCATCTAAGGGTGGGGCGCAGGTGGGATGCCCTCTGGAATATGGAAACTGTACGCAGGGGCGGCTCCTCCGTTAGGGCGGAGGGGCATCGCCCCACTGCTTTCTCGCAGTGCGAGAAGCAGAAACATAAAATGGTAAAACTACCATTTTATGTTTCTGCTTCTCGCACTGCGAGAAAGCAGAAGTGCCTGGAGTGCCTGGTTGGGGGCGGGTGGGTGAACGGTCCTGCTCGAGGGCAGGGGGGAAGTGGCTTGCCCACTGTTGTGGGCACTGACTGTTTGGTCGGCCCCAGGGCCGACCAACTCAGTCATGCGCACTCTCCCTTTTTAGGTCTCGCCTGGCGTTAGCAGCGCGCATGCGCTGCGCTCGCCATGCGAGGGCTTCTTGGAATCGATACGGTTCCAGAAGCCGTGTCTGAGCTCCGCCTGCAATTTTGATTGGTACGCGTCGTTTTGCGTAATGCATTATGCAAAACACAGTGTGATGATTGCACCGGAGGCATTTTAATCCCTCCTGGTTGCCACCCTGTCCACTTTTGGCCCCGCCCCCCCGGGATTGGATCTTTTACTTGCGGCGGGAGACAGTGTCTTAATTAGCCGCTAAGCACTTTTTTTTCCTATTACCGCGTTTAACTTCAACAATGGCTGACGCACCTTTCATTTCTCTGGTTTATATTGCGCGTACTTTGCCCGAGGACAGCGCGATGTAAACAAGCGTCTGCAATGCGCGAGAGCTTGTCTAAAGCAAGGCTGACACAACAACTTTATTTACTATTGCCTCGCAAACCAAAGTCGAGAGGCCGGGTGTAAGTAAAAAAAAAAAAAATCACGAGACAACCGGCTTTGCAGTTTGTTTTTATATAGCGCGTACTTTGCCCGAGGACTTTAGAGCGCTTTAGCAGAGCGACAGATTGCGTTACATGTTTAAGTTTTTAAATTCTCCAGAGGTAAATAAAACGAGCCCAATTTAAGTAGGCGCAAGAGACGCATTATTTACTGAGATATTACACTGTTGTAGTAAGTATCACATCAAGTGAATAGCCCAACAACCATTTCCGCTTCTTCTACTGCTCCACCATGGCGCGGCATCGCCTCTGTTCGGCCGGGAGTCTCGACAGGCCAGGACTGGCTGAGCGCGTTTTACTGATACGAGGGACGGGTGGCATCAGAGGGCGCAAGGTTCCCAATCACGCGCTGGCAGCCTTGTCTTCACTTTTCATTTTCGTTTCTGATACTTGTCCTACATTTAATACAAGGACTACGAGAGCCGGAATGAAATAAAAACAAAAAACAGGGCTAGTTTTGGTATTCATGGGAAAACTTAAGATCTCAGATAATGATAAAGCGTACTTTGCGCACAGTCTGGGTTGCCAGATGAGTCCGTGGAGAGCAATCCCTTGGTTTGGTTTCCTGTTCCAACTCGCCGATTGTTAGCCCAACTACTCAGACTACAACTCCCAGAATGCACCAAATTAGTTGAATACAATATCACAAGCCTGAGAATAACAGTAAATCCATGTATATAGCGTTTCACACTACCGAGAACACGCTGTAGCGCTTTCGATGGACAGGAGTAGGAGCATTTTATGATGTCTGAGTGGAGTGCGCTGTCCCAGTTGGGTAAGAAAATTCCGACTTCATAAGCGTCATTACCCTTGGCATGAATATTACGGAAAGGCACATCAACTAATTGAACTATATTTCAGAATCAAGGAAAAGTTAGCCCTCCATAAGTGCCAGCTTCGAAGCACAGATGTGGTGCAGTGTCAGCCAGCTGCACAGAGTCTACAGTATGTACCGCTTTATAGACGGAAACAAATAAATGTTTCTTATTTGTCTTACTCAACAAACGGTATGCTGAGTTTGTGGGGGGGGGCGTTTAGGGAAATAATCTTGTCACCTTCGATTTATACAGCATTGGTGCATAAGGATGGCAAAACGTGCTTCACTGCAGAATGACAACACACACATATCATACCTTGTTCCCACATCTGTTTTCCTATGTGAGATAACATATAATAAAGGCAATTAATTGCTTCTGCCGTAGGAGAAAGTGCCCTGCGAACAAGGAGCACTGTCTATTTTTAGCTGCATAAAAAACACAGTTGGTGTTCTTTTTGTCAGACTCCTGCAAATTGGGTCTAAGCTAAACCATGAAAACCGATCACATTTGAATGCCTGCGTTTCAGTGGAGTGTGTCTAAGACCAGGAAAGTAAGAGAGCCCCTCTGAACATTACCATTAAAAATGCAATAGGTCTCGCCTTTCATTAAGTTAAAGCCATTTGCTTTGCTATACAATACCATTAGCTAAGCAAATGGCTTTAACTTAATCAAAGGCGAGACCTATTGCATTTTCAATGCTTGTTCTCTATGTAGGCTGCTGCATGCAGTCTTACCTAGGACCCTGGGATGGCTTTTCTATTGAGAATTTTGGGAAACGATAACATGGGAAGCCTTTGCTGTTAGATGCAGGCATTTTTTACACAGAGTACTACTTGAAATGCATTCATATTTTCTGCACTTTTTTTTAATGGCGTTTCTTGCATGACAACAGAAAATTAATTTAAGGAAATAGTGTCATCATATTGATGTACAGCACTGCACAGTCAATGAATGTATTTATTGTATAGTTAAAACCATTACAAGTGTATCAGTGTGTTCAAATGGGCAAATGATAACATCAGCATACGCAAAGATTGTCCTCTATAGCTCATAAAAATTGACAATTTCTTAAATGATAAATAATTAAATCGTATTGCTTTATTAACCTTCCTGCTTCCTCAAATTTGCTTGAAAATGCACCATTTGTCCACTCTTTTTTCAAAATTTTCTCGGGGGGGGGGAACCCCCCAAACCTCCCGTAGGTTGTTCGGGCTCGCTCGCTGCAGTGCAGTACAACAATAATTTTACGGCTCACCACTTTCAAATGTCACCAGCCGCCTCTCTGTACAGTATGCAGTGTTAACATAACATAACGTGTATTTGTAAAGCGCATGTTCACCCAAATGTATCTTGGCGCTGAATAACAGATGTTTATTGTTACCCAACTCAATGGTACTCATTTTATCGACTTCAGAAATATGAAAGGCAGGGTGGACCCGCAGGGATTTGAACCTGTGACCAATGTCACCATCTCCACCACATACACACGCAGACCCATCAAAATGCCTTCTTAGCAAGCTGGATGAGGAACATGATACAGAACAGCTACACGATTGCTATCCTAATACAGCTAATGCCAGCTCTAAAAACACATCTGCTACAAATACACACAATACTGATCACTCTTCTACAAAACAAAGTCTCACTATCACCAAAGGCCACTCTCTAAACTGTCTACTAATAAATGCTCGATCCCTCTCTAAAAACAAACATCACATCTACGACCTTCTCACAGATGCAAAACCAGACATACTATTCATAACCGAATCATGGTTGGGAGAGGATATGGCTCCAGTCCTGCATGAAGCCTTTCCTCTAGGCTATCAAACAATCACCCAAAATCGTATAGCCAAAAAAGGAGGTGGTCTAGCTGTTGTATTCAGGCAAACAATACATATCACTAAAATTGATGACATCTCCATAAAGAATTGTGAGGCTCTTCTAACAAGATGCAATCCTACACCGTCTTCCTCCTGTAACTTCCTGCTCCTTTACAGACCTCCACCTAGCAAGGCGACATTCCCAGACGCACTTCTAGACAGTTTCAAACCTGATAACAATACACTCCAACCTATGCGTTCTGGGTGACCTCAACATTTGTTTGACAAACCCAATATGACCCATCCAAAAACAATAATCACTGGCCAAGACGCACTGAACCTGCATCAGATTGTCCACAAACTGTCACACACCGCTGGACATATCCTAGATGTCATTTTTGCTAATACTGAACTAGTTACCTTTCAAACTATAACTCCAGTCACATGGTCAGACCACCACTTGCTTGCTTTCCAACATAAAACAACACTAAGCGACTCACCTAAAACTACCTTACATCCATCTACCTATCGGCCGTGGAACAAACTCAATTTGGAACACTTAGAAACACAACTAACATCAAGTACAAATCTGGAAACAATAAATTCTGTTAAAAAACTATATGAGTGGCTACAGGAAGATTTTGACATCCTGATACCACTTAAAACCACACAACAGAACAAAAGAAAAAAGCACCTTGGAGAAACATAGAAATAAAAGACATAAAACAACAAATTAGAAAGCTGCAACATACCTGGCTCAAAACAAACGCCAAACAAGACAAACTTCACCTACAAAAATTAACAGATTATACAAGTCGGCTATCAAAAAAGCTAAGAAAAGGTACTATTCAGACAGAATTCAAAACGCTAAATGTGCAAATAAAGAATTCTATAAAATACTCAATGAATTTCGCAAACCAAATTGCCTAGAAGGAACTCATCCTGTTACTCAAGATTTCACAGACAAACTGGCAAATCATTACACGGACAAAGCCGACACGTTGGACTCGTACTTAAAACAGAAACAAAGCACCAGCACTAACCCTTGTACAAAACAATCCAAGAATACTCTAACGAAGCCTCCCCGTTCCTTCCAACACATCTCACACAATGAATTTATGGACCTGGTCAAACCAAGCAGGCCTGCCGGCAGCCCTTCTGACCCCTGTCCACCACAAACTTTCAAGACAATTCTTTTAACAACTTCTGCTGCCACTCCAGTAAGAAGAATCATCAACGATTCCTTCACTACCGGAATATTTCCAGAAGAACTCAAAAATCACACATACGCCCTTTACTGAAGAAAACAAACTTGGACCCGCTGAACCCTGACAACTACAGACCCATTACAAATGGACCTTTCCTGGGCAAACTGATAGAAAGAGCAGCGTTCGCCCAGATGTCACAATTCATTGAAGAGAATGACATACTTTCAGACTTCCAAACAGGATTTCGTCCGGGAAGAGGCACTGAATCTGCCCTCCTTGCCATCTGGGATGACCTGAAGAATACAGTTGACCGCAACGGGGTTGCTGCGCTACTCATCTTGGACCTCTCGGCTGCCTTTAACACGGTTGACCATGACACTCTGAAACAAAGACTCTATGAAGCCGGCATAGAGGGAACTGCTCTAGACTGGATCGCGTCCTACCTTCGAAACAGAACTAATGTCATCCATACCCCACCTTTCTCGTCCAAACCGTACTCCACAAAAGCAGGGGTCCCTCAAGGTTCTCTCATCTCGCCCATGCTTTTCAACATCTACATGAAGTCATTATCAGTACTGATCAATAAATTTCACCTCACGTGCTATAACTATGCAGATGACACGCAAATACTCCTTCAACTGGACATTGGAAAATCACCAATTTTCAGCTGTCTCAGAGCCGTGGATCAGTGGATGACTTGGAGCCATCTCAAATTGAATGCTTCAAAAACGGAAATACTCACGTGTGGCGATTGGAAACATTACAACGCCGCTTGCCGCATGGCCTAATGAACTGGGATCACCACCTAAAGTATCGAAGGAAGTAAGAAACCTCGGAATGACCATGGACTCCAAGCTGTCGATGAATGCCCAAGTGGACAAACTAGCAAGATCAAGCTTTGTCACTATAAAAACGCTGCGACGAATTTTCCCTCAGTTGGGATTTCCGCACAAGGTCCAAGCTACCATCTCCCTTGTTCTGTCCAAACTCGATTACGCCAATAGCCTCTACCACGGATCACCTTTAACAACCATGAAAAGACTACAACGGATTCAGAACTCGGCTGCCAGACTACTCTTGCATATCAAACCGCGAAACCACATCTCCCCTGCCTTGAAAGCCCTGCATTGGTTACCGGTTGCCAAAAGATCCACGTTCAAGCTGCTTTGTATCACCCACAAAGCAATACATGGAATGGGACCGCTCTTCATCAGGAATAAAATCACCAAACACATTCAACAGAGGAACCTCCGCTCTAAAGGAGCATCTCGCCTCAAAATCCCAAGATACAAGAAAAAACGATGGGTGGCACATCCTTCTCTGTTCAAGCAGCCAAACTATGGAACTCTTTACCCCCCAACATAAGATCCACCGACAACCTCCTTAGCTTCAGAAAACTACTCAAGAATTGGCTCTTCCCCACATAAGCACCATACGCAAACAGAAATTTACAGCATATCCCTCTGTATATAAGCATTTGTTTTCACTATAGATATGTACCTATCTTTGTGTATTGCTTTGTATAAACATGTAGAATAATTATGTTGTTGAGAGAAAAAAATAATAATAATTATAATAATAAATAAATAAATAAAAATCATCTTTGGTCTACATGTACTTACTTCCATTGTGCATCTATGTACCTTCCATGTACTTGGATCTGTGTCTGTTACTTTTCTCCTGAAAAAGCATATCCAATGCACTACCCTATTTCTCATCCTGTGCCTCTATCAATATCTTTAATCTACATATACTACCTCCTTTATGTATCTATATACTTTCAATGTACTTATGGATCTATATATTTATCACTTTCTTCTAATTTAGCATTTCCAAGGCACTACCCTATTTCGCAGCCTATACTTCTCTCAATATATCTTCTAGCCCAACCTTCTGACTCATCTCAAACTTCTTTCTACTACTCTTTCCAATGCACTACCCTATCTCTCATCCTATACATTTATCAATATATCCTCTACATCCACACTCTCATTTATCCCAAACCCCATACCACTACTATGATCCCCAAAATAACCCTTTATAGACTCTCTCCTACTCTACCCCTCCTTGCATCATCTGACACCTCTTTTACTATACCGATCCCCTAAAACAAACCTTTCTAAACTCTTCCCTC
Source organism: Calotriton arnoldi (assembly GCA_963921515.1). NCBI lineage: Eukaryota > Metazoa > Chordata > Amphibia > Caudata > Salamandridae > Calotriton > Calotriton arnoldi. Next base: position 2,781,100 of record CAWUFW010000373.1, on the reverse strand, counting down.
TGACTCCTCCCCTCCAAAACTCCTTTTTACTCATCCAAAAGCCTCCTCCTACTGCTAAGACCTAAAAAAGAAAAATCCTTCACTCTTTTATCCCTCCACTATCCTTTCAATCAAAATTAACAGACTAACATGTTCACTTCTCATATTCCATATTCAACTATACTAATTCACCACTAATCCTTTATGGGTTCCAGAGTAGCGTGCTACTCGCCAATAAAGCGTCTCAACACCCCTTCAGGGTTACAAGCGCTATATAAATGCAAACCTTTTCCCTTTTCTACCTCTCCCCAACCCTTCTCAATCCAAATAACTGACTAACATATCCACCACTAAAATTACTTTCATGTTTCACCATACTAATTCAACACTAATACTTATGGGTTCCAGAGTAGCGTGCTACTTGCACTTCAAAACCCCAACAGGGGTAGCAAGCGCTATATAAATACAAACCTCTTTCCCTCGTCTATCCCGCCACCTACCCTTCTCTACCCAAATAACTGAATAACATATCCACTACTCAAATTACTTCATATTTTACTATACTAATTTTCAACACTAATCCTTAATGGTTCCGGAGTGGCGTGCTACTCGCCAGAAAAGCGCTTCAACACCCATCAGGGGTAACAAGTGCTTTATGAATGCAAACCTTTCTTCCCTTTTATCCCTCCGCTATCCTTCTCACTCCAAATAACTGACTAATATCCACCACTGAAATTACCTTCATATTTCACCATATTAATTCACCACTAATCCTTTATGGGCTTCCGGAGTAGCGTGCTTCAACACCCCATCAGGGGTAACAAGCTCTATATAAATACAAACCTTTTTTCCTCCTCTATCCTTCTGCTATCATTCCAAATCCAAATAACTGACTAACCTATCCACCACTTAAAATGAACTTGCATGCTTCACTATACTAATTCAACACTAATCCTCTATGGGTCCCGGAGTAGCGTGCTACTCGCCGAAAAAGCGCTTCGACGCCTCGTCAGGGGTAGTAAGCGCTATATAAATGCAATTACAATACAATACAATGTAGTTGAACAAAGGCCCCTACAGTGGATGCATTAGTCCACTAAGCAAACAGGCCCGGCAGTGTTCTGCTTTTTATCTAATCTGCTGTGAGGTCCGTCTTAGCCATGTACAACATTACAGTTGGTAAAACAATATACAGCCCTTCCCAAAATGGCATAACAAGGATTCTCCAAGTACAAATCTTCTACCCCTCTGGATTGTCTAAGGGGTAACCAACACTAAAATCCTTGCATACTGTAGTAAATTGCAAGATTCCCTGTAACAAAATACCTGTGTACAAGCTTTAACACAGTGTAATGAAAATCCACCCCTTAAAGGCCTACTGGCTTTTAAATGTGCTTTGCACAACAAGTAAGTCAGGCCAACTGCATTTGATGTAACTGTTCTTAATAAAAAGATCAAGCCTGTTGCCTTGATCACAAAAGGTGATGGGAGGAATGCTATAAATAAGTATAACCCCTGGAAATCGCTTGGTGTAGCATTCCAACCCATCGTTCTCTTGCCCGTCATGCCCCCTCAGTTTAGACCCAGCCATATGCAAATCAGTCTTGACTCTGCTCCAATAGGAACAGTCCAGCCCGAACTGCCAGGCCAGGTCCTACTTGAACCGGAACCCAAGACCTGTTTCACCCTGATTGTTATTTTTTGTATACTTTTGATCAGTAGCTTGCCACTATAACCAAATCAGTCCTGCTGTGTTGAGCATACGCTTTTCCACAAGGCAAAAACTGCAATATAAGCACTCTTTTTCAGCATAAGCCACAACTTAATTCCACTCTATATCTGTACTCATGGCAAGCACCAAATGGGCAGAGCCATGGTCCCTCTCTGTACTATTCTTGACAGCTCGTTTTCTGTTGATTACATAAGTGCTGGTGACTGCTGGTCTATCAAGCCATGCCGAAAAATGTGAGTATTTTGAAGCACTATTAAATCATAGCATTTATTTGGCTGTACAATTATGGAGTTTCCTTTATTGTGGCAGTTTGACATTTAATAATGGGAGAAAGGTAACACCATTAACACTCAGTAGAACTAAAAGTAATGACTCAACAAATGTAAGCGTGCAGATGGGGTTTACTTTCTAAACATCTGGTGTCATGGCGTTAAAATGGGTCTTTTTTCCATGTAAATCTCATACCTGTTTTTAACAAATAAGCGAGTGTATGTTACTACTCACTGAATTCTTAAGCAGTAAAAACACACATTGATATGGCCGCAAAGTGGTTAGTGTCTCTAATTATGCTGTGTTTCCACCAAATGGAAAACGGAAGAAATACTTCCCAGTTTACCAAAAACCTTAACCTATATCTGCCCTCCGGGTTTGGTGGCGGAAGGCCGACTGTATGGTACTACGAGGCCGCCTGCTTCTGGCAGCTAGTATGGGTCCGCCCCTGTGTACACCAGGTGCTAATCCCTCTGGGCTATTGTACAAGAAGCGCCATCCATCTGAAGTCTGGTCACTAAGAAATGGATAGCAAGTATGACACCCTCCCCCCCCCTCCACACACACACACACACACAGAGGCCACACCGAATTCCAAATACAGGGTAAATCCAGGGCTTTAAGTGGGGGAAGTCTGTGGGGGTCTGAGCACCCCCAGTTTTTTTTGGGGGGCCTCGAAAGGGGTCTCTAGGGGGCTCTATTTTCGGGCCTCAAAGGTCAAAGGTAGGGTGACCAGACGTACCGGGTTTTGTTTGGTGTTTCGGGTGAGCATGCGCGCGCACTGCTTAAGGCGTGACGTCATTGTAGCAGGAAGGGAAATCCTTTGAAGAGAGACACTTTCTCTCGGGATTTCCCTTCTCTTTGAACACGCATCGCCACCTACGTCATCGTGCCAGCCATCGGCACAACAACAGCTGGTTAGAACCAGCACAACCCTGCTTTTACGGCCTGCAGCAAGATTTCTCCAGCAACCAGTGTGACCCTGCTCTGCCTTAAAGCAAGCGCGGGACGAGGGTCTACAACAGAATCCAGCAGCAGTGACACTACCACTACCAGTGCAGCCCTGCCCCTGTCGGCCCGTCATCTCTATGCCTCAAAAACCTGTCTGATTTCTCTAGATACATACCTGCCCGTCTTTTTTCTCAATCATATGTCTATTTCTAACCAACCGACCGTCCACCCATCAGTCAGTTTATCCATCCATGGGTCGTTTCCTTTACATTATATTCCCTTCTGTGTGTTAGTCCGTCCAGGTGTCTGCTTCTGTTCACTGATCGCCTAATAAATAACGTTTACAGTAACACATATGTGATAACGTGGAACCACACATGTCAAATCACACATAGGATGAACAATAACACATGAAATACATACCGACGTTGGCATACACTCTAGCGCCGGTGCTTGCACACGCAACCTGTGAGCCTGTGAGCCTTCAGAAGGACTTGTGCCAGCGCCGGAAAATACCAATAAATCACCCAGCCACTGAATATAATAACTCTAGATGCATTAGGAAGGGAGTTGATATATATATATATATATTACAGTTTTATATAGCTCTGTCTCGACCCGAACGTATTAGAGCGCTTTACGTGAGCTACATGAGCACTAGTTACATTACACAAGATCATATACATTTTTGGGGGGACTGGGGGGCACAGTGAGATTAAGACTTAATCTCACTGTGCCCCCCAGTCCCCCCAAAATGTATATGATCTTGTGTAATGTAACTTGTGGCTGCATTGAAAATGTTCAGGCACAATTCAGAAGTAAGTAGATATCTCAAGTCAATAGTAAAGCCGACCCAGACGAACCCCTCTGAGTTTCATTTTCATCTACTTTCACATTGCTCTGCTCTTCCTATGTTTACTAACACTGATGGAATTAAGTCCTGTGTGACTGTTAGACCTGGCATCCTTGGCGTGGTTTCCCTGACTTTTTGCCTCTACCTCCTACGTTTTGACACTGTGATGGATTTCGTTTTGCTGGTTTAGATGTTTGGGCACTTTGCCACTGCTGATCAGTGCCAAAGTGCAAGTGCTCCCTGGTTAAATTATTACTGTGATTGGTTATCCATGATTGGCATATTTGTTTTACCAGTAGGTCCCTAGTAAAATGCACTAAGTGTGCCGGGGCGGGTAATTCAAATGCTACTAGTGGGCCTGCAGCACTGATTGTGCCACCCACATGAGTAGCCCTAAAATGGTGTCTCAGGCCTGCCACCGCAGCGCCTGTGTGCAGTCTGTGAACTGCCATGTTGTCCTGGCCAGTGTTCCCTTTTCTTACACATTGGACACCCCTATGGTAGGCCCAAGGTACCCCCCTGGGCAGGGTGCAGTGTATGTGAAAGGTAGGACATGTACTAGTGTGGGTAACATGTCCTGATAGTGAAATACTGCCAATTTCGTTTTTCACTATTGAAAGGCTATCTTGTCCATAGGATAACATGGGGAATGCTGTATGGCTTATACTTAATAAATATACCTTTTTACCTATTTTATTATCCTTTGCTGGATGCGACTTCATGATTTTCTTAAGCACACAATGCTAGTTATCTTGATTTAGACCTCGCCCCTACTCGGATAGGCCACACCCCTTTAAGAAATTTGCCACGCCCCTTTTAGAGCACCCCCAGTTTTTTTCCCCACTTAAAGCCCTGGGTAAATCCATTGGTGCTGTGACTTCTGGCCTTCTGTGATGCATGGCTACATTCGAGGCCCTGCATGACTAAGGCTTTCCTTCAAAGTTTGTTTACAGTGTTGCTGTCAGAGAGGCAGAAGAATGAGCTGTAGAGAAACAAAGCACAAAGATAACCAAGGGCGGCAGCTAACATGATGTGACTGTGAGTCATTCAGTGTCGAGAGACGAAGCTGCAAAATATCTGGCACCATGAGACAGAGGAACTGAGGTCAACCAGCAACAGGAGATGAAACTACAGAATACTTGGGAGCAGTATTTTCTGGTAGTAGTCTGGTGACTAAATACCTCCTTCTTTTTATTTATTTTACGCCGCTTTCAAAGGGAACATCAGTTAAAATCAATGGTGTAATATAAAATGGAACTTGTTAACAACAAAATGTACACCTACCTATGTGGTAGCCCTATCACATGTGACAAGAAAAGGCCAAAACCACAATAATGACAAGGTTTATTTTGAGGAGTAGAAATGCCAACAAACCGCTTCGGCATCTGGGACTAAATGGCTGCAGTATCTAAGCTCGAATGGTGGAAGTGTCTGGGCCCAGGCTTTGTCAGCAACCAGGGAATCCCACCTAACTCAGACATTTCTGAAAAACTAGAGATCTGAAGTCATCCAGGGATGCTTGGTTTGCCTGAACAGGCGAGGGCAATAATTCAACTGTAAGAGCAAAGGCAGGGTTCAACACTATGGGCAGCATTTACCTGCCAAACTACCAGTGTGGTGTAGGAACTGCATTTACCACACCAACCGCAGCTAAACTACCAAATCTCAAGCTGTCTATCAATATCATGGGCGTCTGCGGGGGTGGAGGAGTGCACGGGGGCTCTTGACTCCTCCCCCCTGGATTTTTCACTTGCCCTTTAATGACTATGCCACTGCCCCTTTGACATTGTTAAAAAGGGTCGGAGGGTGGATGCGTTAAAATTATGCTCCCCCCCCACTTAAAAAAAATTCTGCAGACTCCCATGATCAATATGCCAGGCATTTACCATTAAAGTAGCTTTCTTTTAAGGGGAAAAGTGTCGGGGTAGATCAAAAATTCCTATGTCGCATAGCAGAACTGTTGTCCGAAATTAAAATGTAATAAAGGCGTGTACAAATTCCAGAATGCATAAATGTCAACATTTCAAAACAGGTATATTTTGGAGGGAAAAAATGGGGGAATGTATTTTCCCCATTGACTCGCACTTAAGTGGAGGAAATTTTAGGGCGGTGGTAAAATAAAGCCATTTTTGGCTTTAAAATCGGATGTGTTGGCATATATGAATAATGCACAGGAAAAAGCATGGGTACATGGGTACTCGCAAACATTTTCCCAGGGACCTCAAACCTTGGTCTGTGATGTGACCGAGGGCCGCATTGATACCAGCAGGGTGGCGGGGTTGGGGGGTGCGGTAAGGTGGTTATGGAGGAAGCAGAGCATGTACATCTAGTGGCTGAATTGCACAATGTGAAACCAGAAAACCTGGGATTAATCCCAGCTTCCCCACTTTACCAAATTGTATGAACATAGGCAATTGTTTTATTTCATTTTCCCTCCTTTTCCTTCATTATCACATATAAGAGGACGTCGAAAATACAAGACTTAAGTATGTGCGCTGTAGGGGGGCGTGGCTAGCCGCCTAAGATGGCGGTCGACTCTTGGTAGAGCTCCGGTTCCCTCGGGGGGTTTCACTTCTCATGTACCGCCTTCCCAGGTCAACGGACGACCGGAGACATCGCCAATGTAGCGCTGGGGTCCCCGGGATTGTTCTGTGCCCCGAGTGACTTTCACGACCACGGGGGAGAGGGGGTTTCGATCCGGGCCCGGTCCGCTGCTGTGCGCGGGCGGAGGCCGGGGTATCGAGTAGGCGGTGGACGCGCAGGGCGCGAGCGGCTGGCGCGCTGTGGTGCGAGGCCCGCCCGATGATACTGGACATCACGAGTGCGGCGATACCTGACTAGACGCCGTAGGGGTTACATTCCCCCAGCCTCTTCAGCGGTGCTGCTTTCCTCCTGTGTGCCCTGCTCCGACTCCCGGGGGAGCCGCGGGCGAGCGTGGGTGGACGGGCGCGCCGCGAGGCAGCGGCCACAAGTTGACTGAGAGCAGCTGGGCGGCCCACAGCCTATGATCCCCCCCTTGGACCGTCGGCCGACGGGAGGGGCCACACCGACGCGACAGGAGGATTCCTCAGCGAGCTCTGCGGTGAGTGGCGATGCCCGCACAGGCCCGCATTGGCCAGGACATTCCACCCCACACTTGATTGCCTTGCTGGGGTGCACGGCTAGATTCCCGCCCCACGACTGGATGGAGGCCGGGAGTGGCTCAACGACTTCACGCACTGGCCAGAGATCCCTCTAGAGAGACCGTGCCGCTCTCGCCCGGCGGCTGCAGCGGAGGCGGCTCTCCCCCCTGCGCAATAAGCGACGCTACTGCGGAAGCCCTGCTCTGCCCGCCATTGCACCTACTGTGCCGCCGTGCACTCGCGCCTCGAGGTGAGGCCTGCACCGCGGGCACAGAATCAACGGGACAGCCGGAGTGGCCTGGTGAGACCGCGATACGCTTCATGATACTGAGCGCACATGAGGAGAGACACGGATAAGCCAAATTGGGCAGCAATATTGATGAGGAGCCTTTCCCGAGCTAATAGCTGAAGATACTGGGCCCTGAGATCTGTACTACTCATCAGCTATAGTATGGCCCGCTTCATTACCAATCCTGACTGAAGCTATACAAGGGGAGCACTATCACAGATTCCTTCATAAGAACATTCCGACCACAAGCAAAGTGTTACTACCGGTCTCATACACCCACGGCCTACCGAGGGTTGGTTTGGTCCTACCCGTATATCCACATAGAGCCCTGACAACACTTCTTACAGTTGCCCACTCAGTAGACGCCACTCCGCGCCCGCACGACGGACTCATATAATGGGCAGAGTAAGGGCAAAGACACTAGAGGGCCAACAGGGAGCGGGCCCCCCCTCCGCCATGGTGGAGCTATCCAGTCGGCATTCCTCACCACGGGCCGTAACCGCGGAGCTTGTGGAGAATGCACCAGATAAACTGGACTTGATTCTCAAGGAGATCCGTGACTCCAGGACGGCACTCGAACTCCAGATCGGCACGCTCACCACAGGGCTTACACAACTCAGAGCTGATCATGGTAAACTAGCCGACACCGTCAAGGACCACGGACAATCTATTGAGGACCTGGACCCCCGAGTCACAGCAAACTCCACAACACTGCGACAGCTACAGCAACAAATGACAGGCCTCCTGGACCGAGTGGAAGATGCGGAAGGTAGAAACAGACGCAACAACATCCACGTCATTGGCCTGCCAGAGCGCAGTGAGGGTGTTAAGGCGGCAGAATTTATGTAGGCATGGTTCAGGGACCATGTTGAACGGGAGGGGCTATCCTCATACTTCTGCGTCGAACGGGCACATAGAATTCCAACTGGGCCGCCCAAACCTGGCGCACCACCTCGCCCTCTGATAGTGAAAATTCTGAATTATAGGGACCGCGATGTCTTATTACAGAAAGCGAGAGAGAAAAAACTGATTCAGTTCGAAAACCACCGCATTTCGCTATATCCCGACTACACCATCATGGTTCAGAGGCAAAGAGCGTCCTACCAAGCCGTAAAGAAGAAACTACAGAAAGCACAACTCAAATATGCACTTCTGTACCCCGCCAGACTGAAAGTTATTTGTGATAAAAAAACTCACTTCTTTGAGAGTCCCGCGGACGCCGAGGAATGGCTCGAAGTTATGGGGCTGGGTTCTAGCCAGGTCAGCCATTAGGATTTATCAACGCAGGGCGCCAGCAGACTTCCATCATCAGGATCTCGCGGACATCCGACTCACAATCGGGGCAAGGGAGGCGCAGGACCATCGCGGGAACAACAACGGCGCGACCAGGAAGGGGCCCTTGCCGTCGCTGGGGCTTTTCGGGAGGACTCCAACAAAATCCCCACGGACTCGGAGGACAGCACACTGAACTCAGACTCCGAGCACAGTATAACTCTATTTCCTACAATGACTCCCCAGACGGCGGATAATATCATCGATAACTAAAAGCTGTAGAGACCATTCGCTGTAATGGTAGACCTTTTGGACCTGTTCAAAGGAAATGTATGCTGCTGGCTTGGGCTCCACCTCCTGGCGTCCATTGTATCCTTTCTTGGCAGTCCTACATTTGAACATTGACATCGCAACGTTGAATGTATATTAATGTGGAGGGTCGGGAGGGAGGGGCTAAGACTGTTTCTGAAACTGTTTTATGGCACACGTTCCTATGGATAACCTGGACACCAACACATGGCGCTTATTGTATCCTTTTTTTGCAATCAAAAATACGTGCATTACCATTTGGTTATAACCTGTACATTAACATGGAGGTCTGGATTGTTTGATACAACTGTGTGCATTTACCATCCCTATATATGCACGAATTGGGCTTTGTTTGTACGGGAACTACAGCCGGTTAATACATGTGCTTACCTCAGGCGAATGATACTGTCTTAGACAGGTATAATTATAAAAAAAAACCCGTAGGGTCCCGTAGAGCCGCCAAGTAGCTGACCTCACTGAGAATATGACCGCGACTAAAAGCGGCAGCCTCCCTTCAAGCGTATGCACCGTTATCTGTTATGTAATTCTTCTGAATTGTTGTTGGGCCCAGCGTAGTTCGAGCGCTGCGCCATGTTTTGTTAATGTTCAGGGAAATGGGGACTCCTGGTTGATTTCGATCTACTGGCTCCACATAACGTGGAGCTCCACATTCTATATAGCGATATGCCTGGGATGGGTACCACGTTAGGGTCTTATAACCTAATCACATGGAACGTACGTGGGTTGGGGGCGATTCAGAAGCGACATCGTGTACATGCATATCTTCTCAGGCGTAAGGCACACATAGTGTTCCTCCAGGAATCTCATCTAACCGAGTCCGAAACTCAAAAAACACGTAAAAAATGGAGGGGACAGATTTATTCCACTAACTACTCTGCATTTGCCAGGGGAGCAACCATTTGGATACGCCATGGGGTCCCATTTCTTGAACTGGAACGTCGTGTGGATGACCAAGGGAGATACATCCTGCTGAAAGGTACACTAGATGGCTCCTTGGTGATCTTCGGCAGTGTTTATGCCCCTAATTTTGATTAAGACCGCTTTCTGCATCGACTGGGAGCGGCATTGGCTGACTGGGATGGTATCCCTTGGGTGCCGGGAGGAGATTGGAACGCTGTACTTGACATTACCCTGGATAGATCACACCCTCCCCTATATGGTACAAACGCCAGTAAATTAGCTGACTTGTTTGCTACATGGGCTAATGGCTGGGCGCTCTCTGATCCATGGCGTTGTCTACACCCTACTCATAAAGAATACTCATTTTATTCTCCAGTACATAGCCTCCATACCAGAATAGATAGATTCCTTTGTACCAGATTCAATATTACCCAGGCCTGCCAATCCACATACCTAGCAAAAACCTTCTCAGACCAGAATCCCCTAGAACTCACACTTAACTGGGGTAAAGTGCCTACCCCAGTACCCACCTGGAAATTACATCCGCAACTGCTGGAGGATGCTCCATTTCGAACAGCCCTCTCCAATACCATAACAAATTACTTGGCTGAAAATTGGAACACGGCCTCCTCTAACTTAATTGAATGGGACGCCCTGAAAGTGGTGGTACGGGGGGCATCGATAGGACAGCTGGTGGGGGCGCGACAGGAGATACACCAACATTTACTGAGGATAGAACAATGGATGACTATGCTGGAACAGGAGGCAGTAACTGACCCTGACAAGAAAGACAAGTTACAAGCTGCCCGTATAGACCATGCTGAAACTCTGGAGACACTGCGGACAATAGATCATAGAGCATTTCTACAACGCAAACACACAGAGGCAGACAGGTCTGGTACACAACTCGCCCGTATCGTCCGGGATAGACCCAATTCACCGGTTATAACTAGAATCCGTACACCGCAGGGACATATAGCACATACTCAAAGAGAAATAAATATAGCCTTCCATGATTACTTTAGTACGCTTTACGCAGTACCTATTCCTGTGGAGAGCTCCACTATAGCAGAGTTCTTGCAAGATCTCCCCATCCCGACACTTTCTGATGAAATACAACAAGAAATAGACGGCCCCATAACCCAACAGGAAATTCGAGCTGCGATAAAAGGTCTAAATCGTAATAAAACACCTGGGATTGACGGGCTACCCATTGAATTCTACCATACATACTCAGAGACTCTAATACCTGCACTGGAAGCGGTATATAAAGCCGCCTTCGAGACTGGTCATCTACCACAATCCACCATGCAAGCACTAGTTGCGTCGTTACCCAAGCCAGGTCGCGATGGCTTAGAGCTATCTAATTATAGACCCCTTTCACTACTAGCGACTGAATATAAAATTCTGAGCAAGGCTCTTGCCAATCGTATACAGCCACATCTTAATGCACTCATACACGGAGACCAGTGCGGGTTCCTACCAAACCGTAGTACATCCCTTAATATCCGGCGGCTACATTACGTCATGAAGGCTACTCCACACGCTTATCAGGCTGCAGGATGCATAGCGCTAGACCTCCGTCAGGCCTTTGATTCTCTCTCCTGGGACTTCATGTTCGCGACACTTCAACGCTTTGGGTTCCCGGCCGCATATCTAAAATGGGTACGATTGTTATACACATCTCCCACGGCTAGAGCACGCACAGGCCGCTATATATCAGACCAATATACAATACATAGGGGTACTAGGCAGGGATGTCCGCTATCCCCTCTGTTGTTTGTTATTGCGCTGGAGCCTCTAGCGATAGCACTTAGAAGATCGGCAGACCGGCTTGGCATACCCATCAATGGGTTAACTCACCTAATTTCTATTTATGCAGATGACATCCTCTTATACCTACGTGACCTAACAGCGGATACCAATCCCCTCCCCGAGGTGTTTGCCAATTTCGAACGTCTTTCGGGCTTGGCCATAAACACGGGGAAATCAGTGGTTTACTTCTTTCAGGAAACACCATGCCCCAATACTCTACAGTTCGGCGATTACACCCTACCAGTTGCCCCTGCCACCTTTAAATATTTAGGTATTCAAGTTTACAGAACGCAGGCGGATCAAATTGACGGTAACATTATGCGGACCATAGCGGCCCTCCGTGCCAGTGTAGCCTTCTGGTCCTCTCTGCAGCTATCGGTGATGGGGCGAATCGCCATCTCAAAGATGGTGATGCTTCCTCGCCTCTTATACTATTTTGTGAACATACCTGTTGTTCTCCCACAGGGAACGGGCCGCAGACGAGTGAGACTCCAGAAACTGCAGCTGGAAACTCGGAGCGGCGGCCTGAGGGTTCCGGACTTTAAGGCCTACTACTATGCCAGCCAACTCCAGTGGCTCTCTTACTGGACCGCGGGGAGGAACTTACAAGAAATTGGGTACACACCTAGAGATTTGAATCGGGGTGAGCTACATGCACTACTCTTACCTAAAGCTAAGATCCCTGTGGATAGCCCCCCCCTACTGAAGATCGCTCTGCAATGCTGGAGGAAGGCGTTATCATATGCCTCCCAAACACCTCCTTACGCGACGAATATCCCCCTCTTGGGCATCTCTACACCGCAGGGTAGACTCACGAAGGCCAGGATACAGGATTGGGTAGACGTAGGGGTGGAAGACATCGGAGCGTTTTTTAGTAATGGAACTATGCTTGACCACGATTCATTTGTCCAGGCTACGGGCGCACCAACACGCCTATATCTATTACACGCTGCTGTTTCACATTCTATTAAAAACACATGGGCCCCACAGCACAGTGAACCCTCCCAACATAATCTGGTACACCTTTTATACTACATGGGAAATGGAGGACACTTGGTACGATGGTTATACACTTGTATCCGAGCACATGCAGCAATCGCACTCACGTCCCTCAGAATGCACTGGTCCGATGATTCTACTACGGAAATTACGGACACGGCTTGGAAGTGCATGCTGGAACACCCTAAAAAAGTGTCACGCAATGCGAAACTAAAATTCATTCAGACAATGGTCCTTCATAGGTCATATCTCACCCCTAAGAGGATTCATCGCATGTTCCCAAGTTCCTCCCACTGTTGCCCCCGTTGTAAAGGAGACGAGGCAGACTTCCTTCATATGCTCTGGTCCTGCCCCCACCTTCGAGATTACTGGGAGAGAGTTCGTCACACTTTAAGTGAAGTCACACAAATCTCTGTTTCGAACGATGCTCTGAACTGCCTCATGGGTCTCCGCAGACGCACAAAGGTACAAAAGGTACGATTGAGATTTCTAGACTTAGCCCTTATTTTAGCAGTAAGAGCCCTCACCATGAGATGGAAATCCCCCAGATGTCCTGCGGTCTCTAGCTGGCGGGCCGATATGCTCCAGTGGGGGAAGGCGGAGGGAGCTGCCCTCCGAAAGGAAGAAGAACGAGGGCTGCGAAAACAACCTATTTCGATGGAATGGGAGATCATGCTACATGAGCTCGAATCATTTGACTTATTGCCCCCACAGGGCACCCCACCCTCATAATACATGACATCACTTTAGGATTCTTTGTCTTTGGGTTCAGAGACCAAGACCCACACACTATAAGTCAAGGGCGCTATAGACCTCTCAGAGATACGCTACTGGTATCCTACTTTGGATTATTACGGAAGTCCTTTATCGACTAACCAGGAGTTCGGGCTGGGAGGGTTAGGGAGGGAAGGGAGGTGGTTGAATCAGTTAATTCCGTTAATTTGAAATGTACATGCTTTATACAACCGATTACTTTATCATAACTATGATATCCCTGATGTTTACGTTGCCATGGGAGATTTATGGTTCTTTAATCCTTATCGAATAATACGAAAATATATGGTACTTTCATGTCAAATATGTGTAATATATGTTATAAATACAAAAGACTGTCACCGTACAATAATGACTGCATTAGATAGAATGTCATGGTCATCAATAAAGTATGTTATAAAAAAAAAGTATGTGCGCTGTACAAAACCTTCTCCTGTGTTTGATTTAATAAACAATAATGTTCAAGTATAATCGGAACCCAGGCCACCCTAAGAGTGCATTTAAAAACTGACTTGCCTCTTAGTTCTCTATTGGCACTGTTGTCAGTGTGTGGGGAAGAATGTATGTATCTAAATTCATGTTTGAAACCCATCACTTAAAAAAAAAATACTTCTCAATGCACTAAACGAATCTGATGTACTAAGGTGAAATGGTTTTGCTTGTTAATGAAACGCACTTTGAATTTTGGAGAGACCTTACTATAATTTTACACTTTTGCTGCACCTTGCTTTGAAAATGAAGTGTTCCTAAACTTAAGTGGTGCAGGGCAACCTAGTTACTTTCTTTCTTTAACTTCAATTAACCTTTAACTAAAGACTTGCCTGTGTATTTAATATTGTTTTAATGTTAGTGAACAGCTGCCAGTGCTGCTGTTGATCAGGGAGCCGTACTTTGAGTATCACTGTAGTATACTACTAGTGCTACTCGTGCATGGATCTGGGAATCTTGAAGGTTGTGTGTTGGCAAATCATTTTACTAATAAATATTTATTGTAATCATTGAATTACTTGTGTTGCCCAGGATTGACAGATGATTTGACCAATAAACCTTTATTTTATTCACAGATGACTTGGGAGACTGAGACTGCATTACTAGACAGGTGCTTAGTCACCGTCCTTTGTTGTTAACGTTTACACTTTGGCGCTGATGAATGACCCTTTCTGGCTGAACGAGGCCTGGACACTCCCCGCAAAAGTAGACTTTCTAGCTAGCGTAGAAGCACACGTAGAAAGAAGCGAAGTACTCGTAGCTACTAGCAGTGTCACTTCCTGATCAGTTATGAAACACTGAAACCACCTCCTCTCGTGGTTAATACTTTTGGGACCCTCCCATCGCTTCATCCCCGGACACTCCCACACGCACTAGTTTCTTCGGTCTCGCTAAGCTGTGCACGTTTAGAGCCCTTCCCTCGCAGGGGTTTGAGGGCGGTCCCTGTTCCTTTGCCCAGCCCTCTCATGTCAAAGGAGGCGGGCCGCCACCGTGTTTAATAACACAGGCTGACGAAGGGATCACGAGATCTTGTGCGCTGACTCCCAGTCAGCTGACCTGCTTTGGGGCTCCTCTGAGGGGGTTCTGGAGTGCAGTGACAGACCTCTCACAAGGATGATGTCATTGTCACGTGCCCAGCTGAAGTGATGATGTAAAGGCCTGAAATAAGCCCTGCCGAGACTCCAGGGATAGGGTGACCAGGCGTCCCGGATTTGTCCGGACGGTCCGGGTTTTTCACCAGCTGTCCGGGCAGATTTCAGAAATTTAGCTCCTGTCCCGGTTTTTAGAGAGGGTCAGCTGAAAACGGTGGGAGGTGTTTTTTATGTTGTACAAAGCAGGGATAGTGAGCAGTTGTTTCTAGAAAGCAAGTTAATTAACAGGGAAGCTTCTGGGTTTAAAAATTGCATTTTATGTATGGTCTAACTACCTGTTCTGTAATTCCGTGCTGAGGAGCGCTGTCATTCGGTGCGCTCGCTTGAAGTAAAACTGTAGTCCTTCTTCCATTTCCATGAAATGTCCCGGTTTTTGGCTTTACAATTCTGGTCACCCTATCCAGGGAGAGCCGGTTTTCTGTGTCGTTTGTTTAACTCGAAACTATATTCTGGTGGACCCACGCTACCCAACCCAGTGTGTAGCCCGGTGCCCGACCATTTGTTCACTTACTGATCACATCGTTACGCGTGTGCATCATGTCTGTATGACAATGTACTCACCTGAGCACCATGACATCACAGAGGAACTATAGCAATATAACCTATTCGTTTGCAGACCTTGAACACATCTGCAAACATGTGACCAGGTTCAACAAATAATTAGTGGAGCCAAGCTGACCACCCACCCCCATTCACCCGTCTCACGGGCATGTCATCGAAGTGAAATGCTGTGTGTGGCTCACATTTATTTATGCGTTTTTATATAGCGCGGACTTTACCCGAAGGTGTCAGAGCGCTTCACAATAGGAACAGTAACATTACATGAGGAGAAGGTTACAAGGGAGCATTAAAACAAAAGCAAGCGTTACATTACATGAGGAAAAAGTGACAATTGTGCAAATAACAAAAACAAACAAGATACAAAAAGAGGTAGGTATACGTTACAAGAGGAAAAAGTGACAGGTGTGCATGATACATAAGATACAAAATACAAATAGAGGTATAATACTGCAATAAGTGGCAGTCACTCAGAACACACTGGGAAGGCACTTCAATAGGCATGGAGTACAGAATTTCCTATAGTGGAAGAACTTCCTTGAGGGAGTAGAGAGGGCGTGAATTAAACAGGAGACTTAAAATGAAGGGTACACAAACAAAAAATCCAACACAGCACGCAAGGGTGAGGAATGTACAGGAAAAAGTACAAATTTACAATGAAGAGCGAACTTCCTAGAGGGGCCTGAGAATGAAAGTATTAGTTCTGAAAGTGTCTTTGGAAGAGAAGAGATTTGAGGTCAGCTTTGAAGATCCGGGTAGAGGAGGTGGCACGGAGCAATGAGGGAAGCGAGTTCCAGATTCTCACCGCATTGCCTGAGAAGGATTGCGCCATCGATCTTTCCCTTTTGAAGACGGGGGGCTCAAGCAGAAGCTTTTCCGCATTGCGAGAAGGGCGAGAGCCACTGGGCAATTTCAATTTATTCGCCAGGTAACGAGGGGAGGACGTGTGTAAGGCTTTGTGTGTGATGCAGGCAGTTTTGTAAATAGATATTGCCTCGATCGGAAGCCATCGAAGAGAGGACAGGATAGGCGTGACGTGGTCGCTTCGTTTAGACCCTGAAATGAAGCGAGCTGCTGAATGGAGGATGGATTTGAGAGGGGAGAGGTGGGATTTGGGTTGGCCCGTCAGAAGAGAATTGCAATAATCCAGTCTTGAGAGAACCAGAGATTGTACCAAGGTTTTTAAGTCTTTCTCCGGTAAGAACCAACGGATCCCCCATAGAAGGCGTAACTGGTAACATGCGTTCTTAGCAATAGAGTTGATGTGGGAGATTAGGTTGAGTCTTTTGTCAAGAATGACACCTAGGGATTTAGCGCTGTCGACAATGATGGGTTTGTTGTTGAGTAGGTTCAGCTGATCCATCCAAGATTGAACAGGAGGAGGTGAGAGAGAGGTAGAGAGGAGGAGGAATTCAGTTTTGGCGGGATTAAGAATGAGTTGGTGAGCTAACATCCAGTTGTGAATAGAGTTGAGAGTAGAGTAGAGTAGTGAGAGATCGTGTGCGGAAGACACCTTAAGGTAGATTTGAGTGTCGTCCGCATAAAGATGGTAATGGATCCCAGATTTGCTTAGAAGGTTCCCTAATGGTTCCAGGTAGAGATTAAACAAAGTGGGTGCCAGGATAGAACCTTGAGGGACGCCTTGACCTACAGCCAATGGAGATGAAAGACTGTTCGCTATCTTGATCATTTGGGATCTGTCCGAGAGGAAAGAGGCAAACCATTTGAGCACTGTGCCATCCAATCCCATTCTCTGTTGAAGAGTGTTGAGGAGGGTGCTATGATTAACAGTGTCAAAGGCTGCAGAGAGGTCTAGAAGAATCAGAAGACACGATTCCCCAGAGTCGAGTATATGCAGCGCATCATCAATCACTTGCAGCAGGGCTGTTTCAGTGCTGCAATTTTGGATGAAGCCAGACTGGAAGACGTCGAGGAGGTTATTGTCCATAATATGTACGGAAAGTTGTTTCGCAACACATTTTTCGGTGATTTTCGAAAGAAAAGGGAGGTTGGTGATAGGGCGGAAGTTGTTGAGGTCGTTCGCATCGGCGGAGGTTTTTTTAGAAGAGGGGTGACCTGTCCTGATTTGAGGGCAACCGGGAGGGAGCCTTGACTGAGGAAGAGATTGACTAGCCTGGTCCAGTAAGAGAGAGTATAGGTGTAGAAATCGATGGCGATGTCGCTAGGGATGGGGTCAGAAGAATGGTTGGAGGGTTTAGTTTCGAGGATGCATTTGAGGAGGTCATCTTCCGAGATGACGTCAAAGTTCTGCCAGGTAACTAAGGATTTCCGCTCCTCAATGGGGGTGGGGTGGGCGACCTGATCCACCAGTGCTTTGACCTTTTCATCAAAGAATATAGCGAAATCTGCTGCTTTCTTTGTGGAATCCTCAGGCTTAATGGTTAGGGGAGAACAGTTTGGGTTTTTGATGAGGTCAAAAAGTTTTTTGGGTCTGTTTTTGGCTGAGTCAAGGAGGGATCTGAAATGTGATGCTTTTTCAAGGAAGATGTGGTTGTGATATTTGGATCTTGCTGAACGTAGAAGAGAGAGATTGGAGGTGGAAGGAGATTTTCTCCAATGTTTCTCCAGGATTCTAAGGTTTTTCCTTTCATCGTAGAGAGCTTTATTGAACCAAGGTGCTGAGGGGGTGGGTCTTTTCCTTTTGCTTTGGAGTGGAGCGACATTGTCGATTTCGACTGCTAGTACTGAGAGGCACTGAGAAGTGAGATCGTTGACATCCACGTTAGGGTCAAGTCTAGGAAGTGCCCGCATAGCAGAATCACAAAAAGTGTCAAGATCAATGTTCTTAGTGTTGCGGAACCAGGTAGTAGCTCTTTTAGGTTGGCCGAGAGTTATAACGTGCGATAGGTGAAAACGGAAGGGAATGAGGAAGTGGTCAGACCAGTCTACATGGATGGGGGGAGCAGTAGTCAGCAGGTCTGCTTTGGATAGGACAAGGTCCAGAATTGAGCCCTTGGAATGTGTGGTTTCCGAGCAATATTGGAAGAGATCATTGGCTGAGAGAAAGGTGGCAAGCTTGTTGGCAGCCGAGTCTTCCAAAGAGCCCCAGTGGAGATTAAAGTCGCCCAGGAAGATCTGTCTGTCACTTTGAGAAAATTGGTCACTGATGAAGTCAGTCAGTTCCTCCACAAAGGAAGAGCAGTTACCGGGCGGGTGGTAGATGGCATGGAATCTAAAGGGTGAGCCGTGATGTATTTGAAGTTCTAGGGATAGGCATTCGAATGTACGGAAAAGGGTGGTAGGGAAGGCTTTCATTTGAAGGGAGTTCCTGACGATGATAGCGACACCGCCCCCAATTTTGTCTGCCCTGTCATTTCTGAGGATAGAGTAGTCAGTGGGTACCAGAAGATCAAACAAAGTATGAGAGGAGTCATTAAACCAGGTCTCAGTGAGGAAGAAAATGTCAAGATTCTGGTGGGTGATAGTATCAGAGATTTCCAATTTGTGTT
Source organism: Calotriton arnoldi (assembly GCA_963921515.1). Classification (NCBI taxonomy): domain Eukaryota; kingdom Metazoa; phylum Chordata; class Amphibia; order Caudata; family Salamandridae; genus Calotriton; species Calotriton arnoldi. The sequence continues at coordinate 2,762,146 of CAWUFW010000373.1, read as the reverse complement.
TGATTGCAGATCTGCAGTTGTGGAGCAAGCAGTGCAGCTCTGACGAAGATGTTTTGGTGATGGGGGTGTCAGGGTTGTTAAGGGAGTTAGGGATAAGGTTCTTGAATGAGGGTGCCCGGTAAGAGGGAGGCTGGTAAGGTCTGGCAGAGGAGATGGTCTGAATAGGGAACTGCGTAGAATTATTAGGAGAGGAAGGTGGAGGGGGAGTGACGTTGGTGGTCTTGTAGCTGGCCAGTAAGTTGGTGATGTCTGCAGAGGACAGACTGTGGTTGGCTTTATTGGGGCGCAGGAGCAAGGAACTCCTCGGGAGGTTGTTAGGGAAGGGGGACATCTTGGCGCTTAAAAGTGAGATGGACGCTACAAGCTGGGAAATGGAATAGATGAGAGAATCAAGTTTATTTTCCAGGGAGAGGAGAGCTGGGCACGGAGTGTTGGGTGGCTCGATGAATAAGGGAGGGAGTGCAGAGGGTGAGGGAGGACAGGGAGGGGTGGGGGAACGGGTTAAGGGAGGCGGTGCAGAGGGTGAGGGAGGACGGGGAGGGATGGAGGAGCGGGATACGGGAGGGAGTGCAGAGAGTGAGGGAGGACGGGGCGGGGTGGGGGAACGGGATAAGGGAGGGAGTGCAGAGGGTGAGGGAGGGAGGGGAGGGGTGGGGAGTTGGGGAGCAAGGGTAGAAGGTGAGGAAAGATGGTGGACGATAGGAGTGGATGGTGAAACAGTGGTGGGAAGAGAAATATTTTTACTGGTGTTGAACAGAGGGGAAGAGAAGAGATCATAAATATGAGGAGAAAGTTGAGGAGTAGGAGGGGGACAAAAGAAGGCCGGAGGTAAGGGGAGAAGAGGGGAGAAGAGGCTGAACAGGGAGGGGAGGGCGGGGGGTCAGATGAAGGCCAAAGGTACGTGGAGAAGAGAGGAGAGGGGGCTGTACAGGGGGAGGGCGGGGGGTCCAAGGAAGGCCAGAGGTATGGGGAGAAAAGAGAGGATGGTGCTGGACAGGTACTGTAGGCTATGAAAGGTGAATGTAGGGGGACAGGTAACAGGTGGAGTGGGGGGGATTGGGCTAGATGGAAACTGAGGGAGGAGTAAGGGACTGCAAGGTCAGAGGGAGAGACGAGGAAGGAATTGTCGGGGAGGGAGACAAGGTTGGGAAGCAAGGGATGAGGAAGGTGGGGTTGACGATAGATGGGAGGTGGAAGAGAAGAATTTAGGGTACGGGGGACGGGGAAGAGCAGAAAGGGATGAGGTGAAAGGGGGAGGGAAGGGGGAGGTAAGGAAAGTTGATCGGTAGACCAGGTTGTAAGAAAGGTGGAATAAGAGGGGGAGGTGGGTTGGCTTAGGGGGATTAGGGGGAGGCGAAACGTTGGAGAATCGGGCAGATGCAGGGCGGGGAGGGGGGTGGAGGCCGGAGGCCAGACAGACAAGATAGGGGAGGAACATTTTGGGAAGGGGGAAGAGAGGGAGAGGAGGGAGCAAAGGCAGGGGGAACAAAGGGTAGGCCTGTGTCTCCCGGGAGAGCGGCCTGCTGGAGTATAGGGGGGTCAGGGGGAGAAAGGGAGAAAGGAGAGGAGCTCAAAGAAGAGTCGAGGGAGATCATAGTTGTGTTGCCCACACTCGTGCCCGATGGATCATGGAAAAGACTAGTGAATGAGTATATGCTCCAGACTTTGAGACTAGTGATACGTCGCCTGTTTATTCATTTTGTACATCACCAACCAACCAACCAGTGATGGCCACCCAAGCTGTAACCCACTGATCCTGAAAACCAAGAAACAAGCCACAGAAAAATAGGGTGTGATATAATTAACACAGGCAGTAATGTGACTTTGTTATGGCAAGGTCTATCGCAACAATATCAAACCTTTTGCAGTTGTAGCTGAGGTTCGAACGGCAATGTGATTAAATAGGGGTGAAATATTTGATCTACAATTGTGTTTTCAATATTCATGTTTATTTACCTGTTATTACAAGGCAGTAAATGTTCGAGCCAATACTAAGCATGCATTTGAAAAAAAAAACAATGCATGCATCAATAGTAATTCAATAATGCATGACATGCAATCAAACACAAACAAATGCAAAGTTTGCTTTAAGAAGTCCAACGTTTCTGATAGCCCTTATATTAGTACCTCAACATTGATGTCTATCGTGTCAGATGCACTTACTTTTGACACATTGGGCCAGATGTATGACCATTCACTTTAGCGAGTCGCAAATTGCGACTCGCTAAAGTGAATGTACAACAGTGTCTCAGACACTGTTTGCGATTCCCAATGGGGTTGCAAATTGCATGCCTCATCAGTATTCATGAGGCAAGCGCAATTTGCGACCCCATTGGGAATGGCTAGCACTACCAGGGATGGTGGCCTGCTGGGGTCAGCAGACCACCATGTCCGTGACTGCTTTTTAAATAAAGCAGTTTTTTTTAAAAATGCAGCCCGTTTTCCTTAAAGGAAAACGGGCTGCATTTAAAAAAGAAAAATGAAACTTTTCAGTTTCATTTTTTAAGGGCAGGCAGTGGTTTCTGGGACCACTGCCTGCTCTTAAAAAATATTTTCGTAAACACTCACAAAGGGGAAGGGGTCCCCTCGGGACCCCTTCCCATTTGCGAGTGGTTTACCACATACTTGAAGTAGGTGGTAAACTACGAGTGTTTTGCGACCGCAAATGCGGTTGCAAAACAATGGTACATGCCATTTGGATTCGCTTTTAGGAAGGGACGCCCCTTCCCATTAGTCGCAAATGCTATTTTGTGAGTCAGTGACTCACAAAATAGCGTTTGTCATACCACCACACTTTTTTGCGGTCGCAAACGGGTTGATTTCCCTTTTGCGACCGCAAAAAATGGTCGTACATCTGGCCAATTAAGGAAAGGGTGCCATGGGACATCAGTGCAGTTTAACATAGTCAGATCTCAGTAGTTTTCGATCCTGTTATGTTTTTATTAACACTTTCAGCAAGTGAGACGGGTCAAGCATTTCAAGCAAAGGAGCAGAGCTATAATTATAGTCAATACGAGAGAAAGAAGTGACAAACTGTGCAGTTTAAACATATTGGACTAACTCGATCTGCTTGTGATTGAGAAATTGGCGTCCATGATTAGCTCTAGATTCCTCACTTGCATCGAGTTGTTTGGTGGCGGGCCTGTTGCTGAGACCATATTGTTGATGGGAAGTATTTGGTTTATTTGCCGCATATCAATGTTTCAATTTAAGAGGTGTTTGTTTTCCTGTAATTAGATATCATCCATTATTTGACCATTTAAGGCAATGTTCATTCAAGTACAAGTTAAAATCAAGTGGGTTTCATGCTTAAATATGGTTTGTGTATTATCTGCATAACAGTAACACTTGAGACTGAAGGAGTAGATTAGGTCCAGTAGAGAGCCACAGCAAATGTTAAAGAGGAGGCAGAACTGTTAGGTGCATTAGCTGTGAATTGAATGGAGCGACCCGAAGAGATGAAGTGATATGATGATTTGTCTGATAGAAAAGATGTCATTTTGCTTCAGTTTGCTCCCTGTACTTGTGATGTTGCCAAGTAGAAGCTTGGGATGAAGAACAGTATCAAAGGCAAGGGAGAGTGAGTTCAAGTAGTAAGTGGGCTGGTACTCCAAAGTAGATATTTGTCTTGAAGTAGATGTTACTATCTATTGGCCGAAAACAGCCTGTCATTGGCCAAAAGTTAGAAGGATCTATTGGTTCAAGGCCGGCTTGATTTAGGTAGGGTTTTATGTAAGACTTTTAGGCTCTGATTCTGAGTTCGACTGAATCCAGGTGTTTGTTATTACACCAGATAAATAACAATACCCTGGGGTACGTTATTAATGGGGTGTGATAAATAGCACCTATTACAAGTTTCTGGAGAATAACATGCTGATTTTGGTGCTTACCGTAGCATCATCTGCATGGCACAGTAAATACGTACACTTTAACCCCTGTTAAATTCTGGCTGGTTTTACCTGCCAAAATTTAATGAAGGGTGAGATATATAATACTCTCTGTATCTCTGTAATTATTGAATGCTGTAAATACCACCAAACTCGTAATCCGACCCCTGTGCACCCAAGAGTTTACACAGGAGGGTAGAAAATACAGACCCACTCGTCATTAGGTAGTTAGAATTCCATTGTGATAATACCTGTATTCAAGCAGTTGTTGACAGCTCTGGCTGGATTGGCTGCAGAGCTATTCAAGAAGACATAGGTCTGCCATTGATTCTGCTGACCTATTAGTGTTTGCAGTATACAAAAAAGTGAAAGATGGAATGCTTGAATTATTCTCAGCCACTGGTAATTACTCGGGCCGTATCCCTGTTGATACTTATTTAACACACCATCATGCCACCTCAGTTTGGACCCAGAGAAATCCAAATCAGCCTTGACCCTGCCCCATTGAGAACAGTCCAGCCCAAACAGCCAGGCCATGTCCTCCATGAACTGGAACAGGAGCGACATAGGACCAGTTTCAATCTAGTTAAGGGTCATCCACCAGGTATAGCTTGGTTTCAGTGACACAGTATGCACGAGACCCACATCTGGGCACCCATCCAACTTAGGGTGACACTCTGAAGTATACAAAAAGTGATGGATGGAATGTTTGAATTAATCTCAGCCAGTGGTGATTACTTGGGGCCGCATCCAAGTCCCTCGTTATTTTGCACACCATGCCACCTCGTATTGGACCCAGCCATTTGGAAATCAGTCTTGACCCTACTACAATGGGAACTGTCCAGTCCAAACTGCCAGTCCCACCTAAATTTGAACGCAAGCAACCTAGGACTGCTTTTGCCATGATGAAAGGTATGGCTTTGTTCTAGTGACACAGTATGCATGGGGACCCACGTCTGGGCATACCCGTCCCAATTAAGACGACGCACTAAAGTATACAAAAAGTGATAGATGGAATACTTGAATTAATCTCAGTCACTGGTAATTACTCAAACTGCATCCCAGTCCATCGTTAATTTGCACACCATGCCACCTCAGGTTGTTCCCATGCACAGTGTGTCACCGGAACCAAGCTTTGCCTGGGTGATGAGCTCTAATCAGGGCAAAACCAGTCCTAGGTTGCTTGTATTCCGGGCCAGAGAGGACCTGACCTGGCAGTTTGCGTATGGCTGAAAAATACTGAAAAATGGGGGTGGATTGGCAATTATACATCGCTCCTCTTACGCTTGCTTCATTTCAAAATTGATGAACATTAATAATATTGAAGGGATGGCCTTCCCTATTACCTCAGCCCCCTCTTTCGCCCTTTGAAGATCGCTTATCTATTGCCCCCCCACCCCTGACGCTTCAGCTGTCTCCTTACAATTTCTTTCCAACGCTCTGGGCCAACTGTCTCCTTTGTATGCTAATTCTGTGGTTCTTAGGGACTTCAATCTGCATGTTGATAACCAGAACAACAGACTGGCACAGCAATTCCTGACTTGAAGGTTTTTTCTTGAAACAACTTGTAATGGAACCCACTCACAAAGCAGGTCACACTCTTGATCTCATTCTCTCTAGCCCTTCCACACTTAGGGTTGGTCCTGCTCTAAAACTCACTTGGTCAGACCATTTTTTGCTTCCTTTCAGCGTTCTTACCCCTGCTCCTTGCCGTGCACAGGGTCTGGTTAGGAAAACATCCAGACAATGGCATAAAATCTCTGAAGTACTTCTGCTTGAGACGCTACAGTCCATCCCTTTTAAGTGAAGTGGAGATCTGGAATTAGACTTTACCAGCCTCAATAACTGGCTGGTTGATGCACTGGATAAGATTGCTCCTCAAAAACCCTCAAGTCTAATAGATCAAAACCATCTGCACCCTGGTTTTCTGATTCACTTAAGGCCGAAAAATCCCTTTGCAAAAGGCTAGAGCGAAGATGGAGGCTGGCTTACGATACAGAGTCTAAAGCAACATACCAGGCCGCGCTGAAAAGCTACCACTCCGCCATACGGAAAGTTCAAGAATCATTCATTGCCTCCTGCATTTGTGAGACAGCTAACAAACCTCTCAAACTTTTCAAAATTGTTAATTCCTTCCTATCTCCCATTGCCAAAGAAAATATTCCCTCCCCTTCGGCAAAGCTATGTCAAGAGCTGTCTGAGTTCTTTTTCGAGAAAATCCAGAACATTTACAAGCAAATGACTATGCAGGTTCTCTCCAGGGTTTGCGGAATGTTGCTCCTATTCAACCTGGCCCTTTTCTCACAAGGTTTTACCCCATTTCCCTGGAAGACTCAGCGGCAAAACTTGTACTTTGCAAATCTGGCTCCCCTTTGGATTCCTGCACCCCTGTGATTTTAAATCTCGCCACTGCTGTGGTCAACCCCATCCTTAATATACTGATGAATACGTCTCTTGAATCAACAGTGGTTCCCAAAAATTGGAAACAAGCACTATTGCTCCAGGTGTTAAAAAGCTGTCTGCTGACCCAAATAGTCTTAAGCAACTTCAGGCCGATTTCTCTTCTCGCTACAATTGCTAACATTTTCGAGAAAAGGGTCAATAGGCAGTTATCTCTCTTTCTAGAGTCTAACCTCCTTCTGACATACTCACAATCCGGTTTACGTGCGGGTTACAGTACCAAGTTTGCCCTTCTCAAGGTTTCAGAATTCATCAAGGGAAATCTCGATCAGAGCATGCCACTTATGGTCATGCTTTTGGATTTGTGCTCGGCGTCCGATACTGTATCCCGTGCCTACTTGCTAGGCAGACTCGAGAAGATGGGAATTAGAGGCTAGGCTCTGCTCTGGCTCAACTCTGTCTTTAAAGATCGTTCTCAAGCAGTCTTCCTGCCTTCTTTCACCTCTTTATCTAAGCCTCTTGAGTGCAGAGTGCCCCAGCGTTCGGTGCTCAGCCCCACCCGTTTTAACATTTACCTGGAGCTTCTGGACAAACGTACTGAGTCCTGGGGGGTACCGGTGGTCTCCTGCGCGGATGACACCCAGCTCCTCCAGGTTTTCCATGAAAACGCTCTAGCAACTTTGAGCTCTTTCAAGCTGCTTGAAGGCAACAGTAGAACTGATGAATGGAAGCTGAGTAAAACTTAATTCCGAAAAAACTGAGACCCTCTTTTTTGGCACCAAGTCCTCCCCGGATGCTAAAATTTGGTGGCCATCAGAATTAGGTGCTCCCCACTCCCCGCCGCCGGTTGTGAGGTACCTCGGGATAAAATTTGACTCCAATCTCACTTTCAAGCCCCAAATTAAGTCTCTTTCCGCCACTTGCTTTGCCACCTTGAGAGCTCTTTGAAGGATGCTGGACCTGATTTCTGAGGATTGTCGGAAAACGATTGTCCATGCCTTGGTCACGTCCAGACTAGACTACGCCAATAACCTGTATTTTGGCGTACCTGCATTCCTAATTCAATGGCTCCACACTATCCAAAACTCCGCTGCATGCCTAATCCTGAAGATTCTGTTGCGTTTGCCGGTTTCTCATCACCTCCGGCATCTTCATTGGCTCCCTGTCATTAAGAGGATTCAATTGAAGGCTCTCACCTTTGCCTATAGGCATAAAGGTCCTCTTTACCTTAGGAGAAGACTGAAGCCCTATTCGCAAACCAGAACCTTAAGATCCAATAATCTGAAACTGTTCCAAGTCACTTACAAGTCCCTCAAATTTAAAGTAAGAAGAGGTGGGAGTTCTTTCACACACTTGGCTCCCAAACATTGGAATGCACTGCCACTTAGTCTGCAGCCCTTCTAAATCCTGCTTTAGACAGAGTCTCAAGACCCGGCTTTTTGACTCCTGCCAAAACTTCTTAATGGCCCCCCTGGCCTTCTCCCTGTCGAAATTGGTCTCTCAACTCGGGATGAAGTAGCCAAACACAACTCTTCCAAATTTTTCAAAAGTAAAATTTTTACTGGTAACATTGCTTGTTTGTGCTTTGGACTAAAAAGCTGAACTTTACGTTTTCTTTAAAAGTCTATATCTCTGAAACCCTCCGGTGGATTTTGCTAATCTTGGTGTCTAAAAATACATAACATTTTAATCTATTTTTATAAATTGGTGATGGGTTTCTTTCATGTTGCATGACTTTATTTTGCTGTCTGGTGCTTCTAAATGCTTTACACTAGTTGTGGACAATCTTAAATCTATATGAAGGGACCCCCCTCCACAAGGCACTTCTATGTGCCAAGCCACACCAGTACAAGCATTACGCTTAGAGCTCACGATATTGAGTGCCTTCTCTAGATCTCTGGCAAATGTATTTAGGTGGGCATATAACATACTACATGCACCAGAAGGCTCTCTGAGAGCTCTTTTGAAGAGTGAAACCTTTATGGAAGAAACAATCTTTTATACTTTTAACAAAAACCTTGCAACTGCATTAGAGAATTTTCAATGCACTATTACCCTCCTGCAGTCTTGGTCACCAGCACTTCTGAAGCTGTTTTAAAAAAATATGATACCCAGACTAAGTTATGATCTTGATATTACATACTGTTCCCAGTTAGTTAACTATAGGCCCTTTCCTGATAACCTGGTATACAAGACCCATCAAAAATACTTAAGGTATGCATTAGATCGCTGCACTAGGCAATGTATCATCATGTTACGCTTAGGCATTCTTCCATTAAATGCCAATACTTAACACTGGAGAGATACAAGAGGCAAGTCAGGATCATGTGATCTAGGCAGGGGGGAGAACAAGATATTTTGCACGTGGTATATGTCTGCCCCAAGAAAGTTGTGCTAGAAGCTAGGGATCATTTTATAAAACCTATGTGCTTTAAATATAATATATATCTAGAATCAATGACTTCATTGCCTTAGTAAGGTCACCTCCTGATGAATTTGTGTGTAATAATCTGTATAACTTTCTTAAAGCGTTTTTATCCTTGTATTAACTGAAGAAACATTTGGAGTTTGATACATTCTAAAAGTTTTTGTAGTTATTTTTATGAATGTTTTATATTGTTGATCTCTGACGAGGTCTAAACCAATAAAACCAAATTGAATTGAGAGCTTTACACTAGTTCCTAGCTTCTGTTTAATTAAGCCTTACTGCTCGAAGCCATAGCTACCCATGGTTTAGCTAAAGGTTTTACAAATGAGACTGACTGGACCCAAGACGGTTTTGCGAGTGTATTACATGGTAAGGTCGCACAGCCATACCATATAATACACCACAATACTCACACTGAGTAATTGCGAGTGGCTCAGATTAATTCAAGCATTCCATCCATCACTTTTTGTATACCATTAGTGTTTGCAGCATTGATTAAGTCTTCTGTGGTCAGGAGGTTAAAGGTGAGTAACTGTAGTTGGAGAAGTGTGGCTCAATGGTTAGAGCGGCAGACCCTGATGCAGAGATCTGGCCCGGGACCAGGGTTCAATTCCCGCCTCGGCGGGTCTTGGGCTCAATTTCCTCGGACCTGATAATTCTCGCCTCGGTGCCTATTCTAATCATGGGTCCCACTCTGCAACTCTGGGCAATAGCTTGCTTAATCTCCACAACGGCCCCAACAGCGCTGGGATGCCTGGCTTCACCTTGGGGGTGCCCATGAGTGGACATCTCACAGGGAAAAGCCAGGAAGGGTTCCACAGCGGTATGCGTACAGCGCCGGGACACCCCTTTGGGGGTATAAGTGCGCTTTACAAGTACAAATTTCATTTCATTTCAAATTTCATGTTTTGTTATCTAATTAACTGAGCTGTGATGCTAGAATTGTGGTTGAGAAGTGGGAAGGCAAGGAGGGAGACTGAAATTAGTAGGTGGGAAGTAATTCTGGCATCCCTTGCATATAGCAAGTGCCAGTGGTGAGGAGGCCTTTTGCTATGTTGCCAAGGAATCTGGATTTCCTAAGGTACTACCACCCGAGATTGTGGCTGGATGAGCCTTTTTCCTCTGAGCTCTTCTAGTAGGGCTGTTGTTTGTGAGCTTGAGTCCCATCATTAGGTCTACAGATCTGTCAACAGCTCTCCCTATTCAGATACCCTGTCGCATGTTAAGGGCCCTTTGACACTGTCAGTCTCCAGGATGCTGGTCAGCTCTCAAGGCTGCAAGTCAGCCCTCCATGACACAGGGAAGGTCTACCTAAACAAGAGCGCTAACTGGCCTCATGGCTTGTTAAGTTTACTGGCTCCAGTCAGTTTTCATCGCTACCTTCTTCTGAATAGTTCTTCGGAAGAAAGAAAAATAAACATCCACACTAACTCACCAGTTACAGGATCAGGAGTGGTTATTCCCACTTGTGTATGCAGAAATAATGTATATTTAGACCAGTCATAATACACTGAGGCACAAATAAGCACTTGTTTACTATCCACAAAACATCAGATTTACAGGAGTCAACTAAACATTTACAGAATGAAAAGACAATAACAGAAGCCATATTAATTTCAGAAAACCATATTATTGCTTGAAGATGTTGTTGGAACAGGAATGTCCCCTTCAGAGTGTACAGTCAAGTTGGACTAACGTGTGGCCGACTGAGTATCTGATACCCTGGTTTTTGATTTGTGCTCTAGCCTCGTACTAATCTATTGTGCACGCAGAGGCCTATGCCTGTACCTTGACATGAATGAGTTCCTGAACCAGTCCTGTGACCTGGAGAGCCACACAATTCATGCCCTCATTTTGCTGACAGTGCACTATTCTCCCTGGAGCGGGTTTAGCATGCAGAGCATACCATGTTTTGTGAATCCATAGTCGTGACCAGGCCTTTTTATCTGTGTCACTGTAGTGGAGGCCTACCTGCTACACTCGTGTGAAGTTCTGCTTCAATCTGCTAACCCTAATCCTTGTGCTAACATCCCAATATATGTTGTGCGAGTTTATGTATGTGGCTTGTGTAGTACATGGAATATGTGCATGAGTTAGGTGGAGTAATGAAGGCCTGCAGGTTCCATTTTGAAAGCTCATAGCCTGCTCCTTTGCACAAGATGGAGGTGAGATTGTTTTCCCAGACAATGGAAATATACTGCTGTAATTCTTCAGGCCTCGTAAAATGTACTCGCCCACTCGCAATTGCAAGTAAACATTTATCAGGTTGAGCTATTTTTAGCACCTACTGGTCCCATCTGGTAAGTAAACTAAGACTGGAAGGAACAGCTGTTCTGTTCATTCAGAAAGTGAATGAGCAAAAAGATGCCATTAAATCTTGTTTTTATATTGACACATTTCAAGGAAAGAGGTCAAATGTCAGTTTGTCTTTTAACTACTTGCTGCTTGGAAAATGAGGTTTATTTTTCTCTCTCTTACTAGAGTTAGAGGTTTTTGTCAAGTGAGCTGTCTGAAGATGTCAGTTATTTTTCTCTAACACATAACATTTAAATAAATAGCCTGTAAATTGATATTACAAATATTTCAAAATATATCAGGAATTACAAAAGCTCATTTTTTTGTAATTAATAAGTGTGATGCAAACAAAGAGTTAAATAGGACCAAAACAAACCAGAACACTTGTGGCCATTTCAATGTAAAATCTGCTGATTACAAATGACAGCATGCTACCACTTCATGCTTTAGTTATGTATTTATTAAAAGTGATAGTTTTTAAACATAATTTGAGAAACGTTCCTGCCCCCACCCTGATGAAAATGCTGTTAATTAACTAAGAGGCAAGTCAGGGGCCATGTGTATCCTATATGTGACTAGATTTGTATTATATATGGAAAAAAAGTTTCGTTTATTAAATCAAACAAGAGTTTTTTGTACAGCAGACATGCTGAACTCGCACATTTGGAGAGGAAACAAGGCCCCTTTAGAAATTAACTTAGGCTCTTTTGCTGAGAGGAGCTACTGATTAGTCTTCCTGTAGCACTGTCTTTTCGTAGATGTTGGGGGTGATTGGTGGGACTGCTGTCTCTGCTGTTTAAGGTGAGAGGGATATTTTAGCTAAGGCCAGCCTTTTGTCTTCCACCTCGATCACTGTTCAGTGTGGCTGATGATAAGCTGGGTGCAGAAAACTCATGTCTCTTTGTGCCTCTGTAGTGGGTACTCCAGGCTTGAGAATACCCTACAGTGAGAAGTATCTTTTTAAACAAAGGCTGTATGCGAAGAACAGCCTAGAGAGGACACTGAAACATACCTCACCCCAAAGCCGTTTTGAAATTGCAGACAGAAAATTCACTTCCTGTATCTCCTTTGTGTAAAAGTGGGAACCACTGACCTCCTTACTGTTCCAGTTCCAAGTCCTCTTTGCCCAAGGAAGGGAGTGCACTGCAATGTATTTTGAGGGTAGCGGTGCACCCAGAGCTAGTGTCTGACTGACAGCCAGCTTCCCAGACGAGAGGGGATATTACCTGGAGTCTTGCCTTGCTTTATGCTCTTGGAAGAACTGTATCCCTGACCTGAAGCACCTGGAAGCCATTTTGCCTGTTGAGAGAGTGACAGATCCTGCTAGCCCTCCAGGAACTGTGACTGCACCGAGAGTGCCAGAAATAGCCAGACCGTGGTGCTGAGGGTCTACCAGGAGAAGAGAGACTGAAGAGAACGACTGGCGTGCCTGAAGAGTTTGAGCGCACTCCAGAAGATCGGTTTGTAGTTGAAATTGTGGTTTGCGGTTAACCTCGCTACTGTGCAATAAGAACAATTTCAGCTGACCTCGTTACTTATATCTAGAGCTGTGCTCATGGCAAACCTCACCACTAAACCCCATAGATGTGTCCATGGTAGACGTTGCCATTAAAGTGAAAAACTGTGCCCATGGCGGTCATCGCCACCACAGCCAAGACATGTGCTCATGGAAGTCGCCACTGCCGCATTTATGCAGTGCACCCCAGGACAGGTAAACATCTATTCCTTCCAGGTCAGACTCCAGATGATGTCTCCTCAACTCTGGGAAGCTAGCTGTCTGGCAAACGCCAGCTCTGGTTGCACAGCAGTTCTCTGGGTACTCTGCGGAGTACCCTCTTCCTTGGTCAAAGAGAAATTAAAACTGGAACAACAAGTAGATCAGCAGATCTCATTTTCATACAGAGAAAGCAGACGGGGATGTGTATCTTCTGTCTGCACTTTCAGAACCTGTTTAAGTAGGTTCTGCTTTCATGTATCCTTTCAAGACTGATTCTAGACTCCATCTCTGTGAAGAATGATATTCCTCATAGCAGGGTTGTCTCTAGGTTGGAACACCCACAACAGAGGCACAAAGATGTGCGAGTATTCTATACCTGGCTATGCATAGCTGCACTTAAATGACCCTTCACATTCTGAAGTCCCACCGTTCACCTCCAACATCTACCAAATGGCAGTGCCCAGGAGAACTCATCAACAGCTCCTACAGCAAAAAGACCCAATTGAATTTCTAAAGGCAAGCCTGTCTCCTCTTCCCCACTTCAGAGTCTAAGTCTCCTCCCACCAGCTTTAGAAATAACATGAATGCACTTCTACTGTTTGGGAAAATCACCTCCTCTCCATTTTGTGCTCATGAACATGCCAGGGACTCTCACAATGTAACCCACAGGCCTATGTTACTCTAATTCATTCGTACACACAATGTGTGCACATGCATGTCACACACACGGGCATACATACAAATATGCACAGGAATGTTAGCGCTAGGACCTGGGTTAGCATGTAGCAGCAGAGCTTTACAGTAGTGGGCCAGTGGGACTCCATTCAGATTAACAAAACATGATATGCTACCACCACCGTGCTACATACTAAACCCATGACAGGGACAGTAGTCCACTGTCTAGACAGTAAGAGCACACTCTGTGTGCCCCTCCAGGTCAAGGACAGGTCCATAACCTCTCTCATGTCAAAGGACGGGCCTGGGCCTTCATGCACACGCTGGATTAGCATGAGACTGGGTACAAAATCAACAAGCATTTTCTTTTTTTTTAAAGATATTTTTATTAATTTAAAACATAAAACATACATCACATGTCAAATAGTTTCACATAGTGCACCACATTGATAACATCTATAAGGTTAATGGAATCAATAATGACTTAGGTCTACGCTTCGGACTCAAAGCTGCCCCTTTTAGTCATTTCCATATCTACAGTTGGCGAAGTACACAGCTCACCTCGATACACGTTCCATTTACCCCATTTTCTATCCCATTTCTTAGGACAACCCCGGGATTTAAACACATCTTTCTCAGCTATCATACATTTATCTAATTCCTGCGCCCAACTTTTTGGTGATGGCTCCTCTCCCATCCCCCATTTCATTGTAATAGCCCGCTTGACTAGTGTGTATCCCAGTGTGGTCATTTGTTGTTCAACCTCTGTTAGGTCCGTTGCCTCCCAAATATTAAGAAGCCCTAAGCGTGGCGTAAGGCTAATTTCTTTATCTAACGCCCTTTGCATGTGTCTTGTGGCTCTTTCCCATAGAATTTGTATGCAGGGACATTCCCAGATAATATGGTAAAAAGTTGCCTCCTGACTGCAATGACGTAAACACATCGAGTCTGGTCTGTGTCCAAGTTTTGCTAGCATGACCCCAGTGAGGTATGTTCTGTGAAGGACATTTAATGGGATCAAGCGGAGCTTTAGAGAAACGGCTGCTTCCTTTGGGGACATTAATTCTGTTTGCCAGTCGTTATCTTCAATCTGTCCAATATCGGCTTGCCACCTAGCCCGAAGAGTGTAAACGGATCTGGTAGATTATTGCATAATTTCTTGTATGTCAACGAAACAACTTTCTCTGATATAGGTTCCGACAGCAATCGATCCTCTAGAGGGGAGAACTCTGGGAGATTGGCAAAGTCAGAGAGGGCTCCTGTGAGGGCATGACGGATCTGTAAATAACGGAATATTTCCTCTTGAGCTAGTTGATATTGGTTCTTTAGTTCCGCGAATGTTAACATTTTACCTTTTTTCACTAAGTGGCCTATGGACGAGATGCCAATGGTATCCCACTTATCAAATCCCGGTTGGTGACATAGTAAATCCAGTTGTTGGGTAGACCAAAGCGGAGTAGCCTGAGTCAGTCGGCCCGACCATCCCAAACTTCGAGTGGCTTGGTGCCATATCTCTACTGTGTGGGCTGTCGGACCTAGATATCGATTTTTCCGAACTTTTGAGTAGAGGGCTCCTAAGTAGCCCTCCCTGCCCATTTGATATTTATCCAGCAGATATGCTGGGTCCACCGGTGAACGATACATCCAATGGTTCACCACTATCAATTGGGAGGCCCAATAGTATAGTCGCATATCCGGGAGGGCTATACCACCATCATACCAGCCCTTAGTCAATTTTTGTATAGCTATCCGAGGTGCCCTCCCATCCCAGAGCAAAGTTCTAACCTCACTGTCAATATTTCTAAAGTACGAGTCGGGGACCTTGTGTGGACAGTTCTGAAGAATATACACAAACCGGGGGAGCGCCAGCATCTTAAAAAGGGCAGCTCGACCCAATAGGGAGAGGGGAAGCGACCTCCAATGTTTGACATCGTTATGAAGTCTCTCCAGTGGAACAGCCAGGTTATTATCATAAAAGGTCTGAGGGTCTGGAGTTATAAAGACTCCCAGATATCTGAATCCTACTGTGGCCCTCTCCACCTCACACCCCAGAGGTAGTTTCGGTATTGAACCCTGAATTGCAAAGATCACCGACTTACTCCAGTTTATTGAATAACCGGAGTATTTTCCAAAATTTGTAAATATGTTTAGGATTCTATCCACCGATGCATAGGGGGATGCGAGGTATAACAGGACATCATCTGCGTACAGAGAAATTCTGTCCTCTTGACCTTCCGCCCATTTCAGCCCTTTGACGAGTGGATCCCTCCTCACCCATGAGGCCAGAGGCTCAAGAATTAGTGAAAAAATCAGGGGAGACAGGGGACAACCCTGTCTGGTCCCTCTTTTCAAGGAGAACATTCGAGACACCCGATTGTTGACCCTAACCTGCCCTTTCAAGTCAGTATAGAGTAACTTAACCCAGTTCCTAAATTTCGGGCCAAACCCCAGGCGCCGAAGCACCTCAAAGAGATATGGCCATTCTATAGAATCAAACGCCATTTTGGCGTCCAGTGACAATACCACTGCGTCTTCTGCTATGACGTGTTTGCGACCAAGGACATTATGGAGTCGGCGGAACAAGCATTTTCAATGCAATAGGTCTCGCATTTGCGAGAGTCTAAGCTATTGGCATTGTAAATGACAATACCTTTTATTTATTTGTTTTAAAAACAACACATAAATAAAAGGCATTGTCATTTACAATGCCAATAGATCAAAGTCTTGTAATTGCGAGACCTATTGCATTGCAAATGCTTGTATGTTTAGCCGCCATTTTGAGTCATGATCGAAACTAACTTCTGTTTGTCTCTGCAAGAAGCCGCCTTGGTGATTTTCGTTTCCCTCAAGGTTGGGCCTCGCTGTACTAATGAATACACTGTTCTTATTAGCGCATACCTTTCCCACTAGATAAAGCCCAGCGATGGGCGCAGGCAGAACGACCTTAGCATATAGATAGTGTGTGCCAAGTCTCAGGATCGAAACGTATCCCTCTGTACCTTCTTTGTGTAACTGGCTCCAACTGGAAATTTCCAGTCTGGGCGTGTTTTATTGGTCCTGAATTGTACATAATGTATCACCATGTGTTCTGATGGCAGTCCTCTCTGCAGCACCCCAAGAGACTGGGCAGACGGGACTCCGCTCGAGTGTATCTGAATAAACATATACTTGGTTTGTATTCTCTACTGTCTGATCGACTCTTCATTTGTATGGAAGGCTGAGAGGTGGTCGCGAGTGACCCGGGTGGCCCTAATTGGGTCACTTCCTTCAGTGTGCACATACTTTCACTCAATCACCAATGCATACCAATAGCCTCACAATTACGAATAAACCCATGAATACTCACACAAGATACATATACATGCGAATACAGATAAATACTCTCATCAAAAAACAATACTCACACATAAAGTCAATTACTAATATTCACATGTATACTCATGGAATTATCCCACACACCAATAACCATACTTATCAGTAGACAGACACACTACACACACAAACAGAATTACCAGTACCCAAAATAAGACCGACATAAACACAATTATGGATACACACCCACACACACATACACTGACAATTTCTGATTCGCCTAAGTATGCCTATGGAATTTCCTATCCACTGATGCATGTACATGTTTATCAGTACACACATGCACCGGTGCACTCATAGAATTACCAATGCCCAACATTAGATCAGAAATGAAACCATTACAGATATACACAGACACATACTCTCACACAATTGGCGATGCAGCCACCTAAGCTCACAAAATTACAATACAAACATATTCTCACATAATTACCAGTGAAAACACATATATGTACTGACACAATTATCAAGACACAAGCCCAATTAGCATTGCACATTACTTCATCCAGGAAATTAGTCTGACCTTGACTTGGCTCTAGATCCTGCAATGCTAGCACTGGAGACAGCATCGTGAAGTTTCAGCCCCTGGCACAACAAGATGGCGGCCATATTCTTTTTAACGGCCATGGTCGAAGTAAAATCACAGCAATGATCGAAGTGCTTATGTTTTGCGCTCTAGAAATGCTTCATTCATTCAAATCTTGTTAAATGCTAGCATTCGCCATTGCTTACTAAACCTACAAATATTATATAATATACCATATTATAGATGCACATTTAAATAACATACCTCTGAGCCAAGTATGTTGCAGCTTTCAAAGTTATTGTGTAACTCTAGTATGATGATCTTCATCAGAACCTAGAACATACAAAATTCTGTACTGGACAACCAACAGACCCGCAAGTATCAGCGAAAGAAGCCATAAAAAAATGACACTGGCTTCCAGTCAGGCAGAGATGCAAATTTAAAGTCCCATGCCTGGCTTTTAAATCACTACATGACCAAGGACCAATACAATTCAGGAACAAACTAAAATGGTATGTCCCCAACAGAACCTTACGGTCAGGAATGGCCAGGAACATGGCAACCACCCCCTTCAAGAAGGCCACATGGGGAGGTAGGAGCCTTTTCAGATCAGCAGCAATGCTGTGGAATACATTACCCATTACCTTAAAAACAGCACCCTCCTTGATGAGCTTCAGGAAAGGTCTGAAAACGTGGCTTTTCACACAGACCACCTGAAGGAATTTACCTGATCACCGCCTGCACTATTGTTCCTTTTGTTTTCAGTTTGTTTATAGCGCCAAGACGCCTCTGGGCATTAGTTGCGCTTTATAAATCTAATTTCAATTCAATTCAAGTGTTTTGTCATTAGTCACTCAAACAGGTGCGCAGATGTTCTAAAGTGCACGCATAACATAATCAGTGAACATATACACTACAACTCAAACCCCTCGAGAGCACCAAAAAACCACTGAAGGACATTTGAACGCAATTCATAAATAACTGTAGCTAGATCTTTTAATATTGTTAAACGCTTACTCCTAATGGCGTTTTACGGAACTAAGATATTTCAGAATTGATTGCCCAGGTGGAAGGTGCCTGCTTCAGAGCACTGAGGCTTGATAGCCTATTAATCTCTGCACAAGTTTGTAGCACTCTTCGCTAGTTTGCATTAGAGATGTTCAGGAGAATGGAGTTCGGATTGCATGCCCATTCAATACTTGGCCACTTTGCTGAGACTGCCAGCAAGAATAAAGCAAAGTATTATGGCGATGCAGCGCTTTAGCGGGATCCTGATGGAGATGCTGCTGCACGCTATTTTCGGCTCCACTACCCTGCGCATCCTAGATTAAAGAGTGTAATGAACGTGTAAGAGCGGTGGTTCGTAGTTTTTGAGGTCTAAATTATCACAAAACAGCCACACACAAACTCCCATAAGTACCTACCCCACACATAAAGACACACACAATGACACGACTCCTGCAGAGATACCTTAGTTACACACACGCACGCACACACAAACGCAGCGGACACATACACAAACACAGAGACACGAAAGCAACAACGCTCATTGTTAATGAGCAGCGGAGTGGTTTTAAATTTCAACTACAATTATGGGTGAAATAGAATGACATCAGCACCCGCCACACTCCCACTCTGGAAGCACTGCCGCCCCTTTAAGACTCGGACTTGTGCACTTTGTGTGTGCAAAGACACGAAAGCAACAACGCTCATTGTTAATGAGCAGCGGAGTGGTTTTAAATTTCAACTACAATTATGGGTGGAATAGAATGACATCAGCGCCCGGCACACTCCCACTCTGGAAGCACTGCCGCCCCTTTAAGACTCTGGCTTGTGCGCTTTGTGTGTGCATCCTTATGGGCGGCAACAAAAGGAGACAGGGCGGTAACAAAAGGAGACAGGGCGGTAACAAAAAGAGACAGGGAGTTACTGAGGCGGGACTAACAAGCCTCATAATGAATGGGAAGCCAGCGTTCACCAAGGACAATGCCACCAGCCAATTACTAATATGGGAGGAGAGTGGGCGAGGCTTCCACAGCACTTGCACATCTAACCTTACTACAGCATGCCTCGCAAAGCGAGCAGCGCATGCGCTGCAACGCTAGGCTCGACCTAAAAACTAGTATGCCAGGAAGGCATTGGAACACGACTGTACATACACATTGCAGGGGACATTGCTGCCCCAACAGAATATTATACATTTTGCTGGAGGGAAGGAACCAGGGGCGGCTCCTCCATTAGGGCGGAGGAGCGTCGCCCCACTGCTTACTCGCAGTGCGAGAAGCAGAAACATAAAATGGTAAAACTACCATTTTATGTTTCTGCTTCTCGCACTGCTAGAAAGCAGAAGGGTTTGGTTGGGGGCGGGTAGGTGGGCGGGTCTTCTCTAGGGCAGGGGAGGAGTGGTTTGCCCACTCCTGAGGGCGCTGACTGTTTGGTCGGCCCTCTGGGGCCGCCCAAACCAGTCATGCACACTCTGCCCTTTCTCCATGCATGCTGCAATGCAGCCTACATGGACAAAATGGCCTCCCCATAGGCGCCTGGCTGGGCGGCGTCCCCACCAATCACAACGCTGCCATTGCAGCGTTGTGATTGGCTTAGCGGAGGGGAGGGAGGCTGCCTGCTTTGTGTTCCTGCCAGAGGCAGGAGAGCAGGAAAACGCGGGACCCTGCCGGCCGGCGAACAGGTACGTTTTTAAAATTTACTAACCCCCCCCCCTCCCAGTGTGACCCTCCTGCGCGACTCCCTCCAACCCCCACGCCCCCACCCGAGATTAATGCTGGCCGCAACTGGAAGGAACCCTCATATGACCTCCTTGACCATCCATGTCTTTGCCAGGTTTAGTAATTTCAAAGGGATTGGAAAAAGCCCAGAGATGAAGATATGGGTAGGCATTGTTAGAAATGTGTATCTTGAAGTTCTGTAGCACTTCTATCACAATGATTATTGAAAAGGAGTGGTCCATGGCTCTAAGAGATCGTCTTTGAAGAAACTTTAGAAATGGGTAGTAAATCTGAATGAAAAGAGGCTCAATGCGTAAGAGATGGTTGAGAAGAGAAACAGGAAAGGGGTCTACCTGGCTTAAGAAGAATTTGACCATATCACCTTAGAGGTAGTTCAAGATTTGGAAGCAGAGGGAGAAGGAATGCTTGTCTGAGGTTCTGCAAAGACTGCTTATGTCTCTATTTTAATACCAAAATGATGACAAGGCAGTTTCCAGATCAAATTCACTCGGATATTTAGAATGTTATTTGCTAGGAAACGCTCTTGCCTGCTTGGGGTGGGGTGGGCTGGGGAACTTGTCACCCACAGGATACTATTAAGCTGTCAAGTAATTCCGAAGTGACTGGAAATATGCACATCAGTACCAATCCTGTGGAAGGACTGAGTCAGTTGTAGAGTGCTACCCCATGGTGCATTTCTTAAGTGTCTAGAAGATGAGAAAAATCGTTTGCCAGGGAAGCCAGTTGCCAGCTGGCTGAATCCCCAGCGAACATCAAGAATCCAGTGAAAAGGAACATTCTGTGAACCATCTCCATCAAGAGACAAATTGCAACCACCAAGATAACTGCTCTCCCTAACCCTACAAGCTTATAAGGCTGGCACCACCTTAGATTGTGTGGTGAGCAACCTTAAATCTGTGATGAGCATCTCTGGTATGCTGGTTTCCGTAGACAGCTAATTTCATAACACATTCCTAACTTGCTGTAAAGATTCTTTTAACATTACATTATTTTCTCTGGGGTTATTTTTATTTCTGCATAACTTCTAATGCATAATCAGGTTTTCTGAATTTTTGCCTTATGAAATGCATATCTTATGACTATTTGGATTGGACAATGTAGGTTATTTGGTTAAAGTGGTATGGGGAGAGTTTTACGTTCACAACTTATGTATTTTCTCCTGAGTGAAACATGTCTACCTCTGAGGATCCTCTGGGGATTCCCCTGTTTGGGCAGTGATGAGGTCTGTAAGCAAGACAGTGGGTTTCTTTCCTCACTGCCTTCCAGGGGCAATTTTCTAAATTGATTCTACAGCAGACTTGTATGGCAGTACATCCAAGGTCCTTTCCAAGATTTAAGCATCACAAATTTAGATTTTTTTATATTCTGCTTTTTGGGAATTTTGACTTTTAAAATGTATGGGAAATGACTTTGTGCCTAGACTTAATGCTCCAGCTCTGAAGGAACTGTGCAAGGAGGAAAGTCTCTTGACTGCATGGTGCAGAGCCACACAGGAGAGAAGTCCCAGTGTGCCAACAGGAAGGAACAAGCATTTGCAATGCAATAGGTCTCGCATTATTAAAGTTTGAGCTATTGGTGTTGCATTTGCAAGAGTTTGAGCTATTGCCATTGTAAACGACAATGCCTTTTATTTATGTGTTTCGAAAAGCTGTATGCGGTGCATAAACACGCCCTTTGTACTTATAGTCCTTGCTTACGAAAAGGAAGGCTGGCAGTAAAAGAGGCATAGTTACTGCTAGCGTTGCTTCTCGTAAGCAACGACTGCAAGTACAAAGTGCCTGTTTACGCACCGCTTGCAGGTTTTTAAAATACAGAAATAAAAGGCATTGGTATTTACAATGCCAATAGCTCCTCCTCAGTGTTAACTTTCATAACATGCAACTGTCACAAAAGACTACATTACCCTTGAGAGTCTAGAACAAATGTTACAAAAGTGGATATATATCCAGCGTGAACCATCTTTCAGATTACCTACCGTCAGTGCTTAATTTGTAAAATATGCAGGTGCTGAAATGTTTGTTGGAGGCCACACCTACTTTTCTTCAGCTCCACCCATTTTCTCCACTGGCTCCACCCACATCCTCAACTGGCACTGCTAAAAGTCAGATGTGTAATACCCGATCGATCTGAATTTCAGCAAGGGAGCCTTCCTCATAGTAAGGTTTTGAGAGGAGGTTCCCCTGGGCTGCCCTGTGAACATTTTGAAAAAGATTAAACCAAAAGTGCATTTAAAGCACAATTTTGAAATAAATTAGCTCAAATCAAGAATGCAATGAAAAGGGACAATTCCAGTGCTTTATGAGCCGATTTCTGGAAAGGACAATACCATTTCTAACAGAGTCTACGTCAAGATAAAACTTTTACATAGCTTATGTGACAAAAATAAACTAAAATTTGACATACAAAACCCACTGTTTTAAATTATATATTGGCTACACTCGATGAAGAATAATAGATTCTCTAGGGGTGTTGTTTGTCCCGATCGAAATGCAGATGATCTTATACGTAGGTAGGTGACATTATTGGCTGTCAGTCTGTTTTCTTAGCAGGGACCTGCGTTGGGTCCCGGAAGTCCTGGTTACATGAGGCAGGAGTGCATGTCTGCTTAAGCCTTATGTTTTATCCACCTCTCAATGCAATGTAGTAGAGGCAGTGCAGTGCCAAGGCAAGGACCTAAACCTGTCTAATTCAGTGTGCCTCAGCCTATCGCTGGGCACCAGACAAAAGAATGGATTGGCTAGCAGTGAAGGTGCCCTTTACTGTAGGGGTCATGATGGCCGCCAGATAGAGTGTTATAGAAACAAGGTCCCCGGCCCAAAGTGGTTTTTTGGGCAATTTGAAATGCGACCGTAATGTTTCTGCCTCAACAAGATTCCACCAGATTTGGTGTAGTAATTCTGCCCCTCCCATCTCCTGCCTTAACAATACCAGAGGCCCAGGTAAGGGTGGGATGAAAAGAGGACATAGCCATAGATTCTGTTCAATTCTCTATGCCTGGTTCATGATGCAGTGTATTCACTCGGCAGCTCTCCCCTTAAGTCTCACTGCAGGCTGTATCTTCCCAGTCACACCTTGCGGTCAGTGTCTCACTGTAACAACTTAAATGGGTCCTAAGTTTCGCCACTGACAGGCTTTTCCCGTTACAGCGCCCAGAAGCGGATACTGCTTCCGGGTTTTCTCAAGGAGGAGTCAAAGGTCATGAGTTGCAGGAGACTTCTAGAGTAAAGACCTGGCTTTTCCTGGTATTTAAAGATCGTTACTCAGTACTTGAAGGCAGTAGGAGTCCATATTTGACCCGTTTTTAGCGCCAAGATACCCCATGGAGTGATAGTTAAGTTGAGGCAGCTCTACTCAATAAAACAATACATAGGGAAAAAACACACCCATTTCATAATACATGCATTACAATTTGAGGCACAGGGAGACAAAGTCGAAACTGGGATCAGAATGAACTCATTCAGATTCCAAGGACAGAATTTACCCACTTGTCACGATTCCTCCTCTGGGGGCACCACAGCCCCAGGGGCCTTTTGGTTGTTAAATATGAGATGCTAGTGTTAATAAACTCAGCAGCATTCCCTTGACCTCAGAAGGATGAAAGCGGCAGCTGAACCTGCCTTCTTCAGCTTACACCCAGATCAGTTATTTTCATGAACCTACGAGGTACCTTACAGGGATTGCACCACCGAGCAGCAGTCCCATGACCCCAGGAGGCTCTGGACCCTGTGGCCTGCAGGGCGTGCTCAAATCAGCGCAGCACTCGCTTTATTCTACAGAAGAAGGTATTTTGCCGCATTGGAACCGCAGGTGTTCAGCCCGCTGAGCTATCTCACCTGTTTGTGCGTTCACAGAACGGAAGTGGGCAGGTGAGGATGAAAGCCCTGCCGCTGTCTATCCCTGAGTGTGTACGCCTTTCATCTGCAGTGCCAAGCCCTCCCACTGCACTGCACACCTGAGTAGCCCACCCAGACAGGAAGCCCTCTTCCAATTACCGTCTAGCTCTGTAATTACAGGTCGCCTCGAGCCCGGGGGCCTGGACCTCATCTGGGGCTGCGTGACTTAAGGGGCACGGGGAAAAGGGGTGGATGAGGTGGGTGGGGGAGGATTCCTTGAAGTCTACAGTTCAGTGCTATGCACCTTTGTAATTTAATTTATATTCAATGATGACCGACCCGAATTAATCGAGGGACCTTGCAGAGCCTACCTAGTTCAATGTGCCTCAAGTAGCTAGCTGAAACATCTGCATGGGTAAAAGAGAATAGCATCGCGTCTCAGAAGAAATAGAAATGAATACAGATTTAAAAATATGCTTTATGCAGGTACTTTCTATTTCATTTTAATACATTTCAGTCAGTGGCAGGGCAGCGCCGTGAGGCACTGGGAGGCTTTACATGTGGCAGGTGTTACTACCAGGACTGGTTACTATGGTGCACCAGCACTGCACTCCGCTGCACATATCAACTTTGTCACAGTGGGCTCAGCTGACTGCATTAGCAGCTGAGACCTCACCTCCTCGGCTGCCTCAGTCTGTGACTGCCCTAGAGACGTGGCCTAGGCTATAGTAGAGCGTCCGTGCCACTACTTATCCGGGGATGGGGCACCTTCCCAGATTTGCTACTTTCCAGCAAGGAACTGGCGCCAACCCCAGTGTCAGTGACCTTTTGGTGACTTTACATTCTACCACCGAACAAACCATATGAATGAATGGGCGGGCGTGTCAATCACACACAACTTTCTAGCTAGGACCTCATGCCCTGGACACACAAGTGCAACAGCAGGTTAGTGACCTTGACCTTGCATTTCTGGGGCTTTACAGCAGTTTCTCGATCTTCTAAGAGTTTCTTGGTGTAATTTGTGAAATTAATCTATTTCCCGCCTCGTCTTCATTGCTTAATTTTGCCCGTGACAAAGTGTCACTCATAGTCGTTGAAATTATGTCACTCAGAGTCATATTTACATAATAGAAATTATTAAAATGTCCAGTCCTGAAAATGTCACACATGGCAGTGGCACTCTGAAACCTTGGCAGCTATGGGCAACGTGAACGCCTGTACAGGGCAGTGCTGCTTGCATCGTGTGCACAGTGCAGGTCAGGACGTGATCGTGTATATGCAGTGTTGGGGGCCGGGGGTTTTACCGGCGGGGAATTACAAGGCGGGCGGCCCTGCGGATTCCATCAGAATGAAATGAGGAATAACTGGCAGACTCACAAACAGTGAGCTCTACTTCAGCCAGCCAGTTATTTTCTCATTTCCATCACCATGGCATTTCCCCAAATTTCAATGAAGCCTGAAAATGGCTGGGCCTGGGCAACCACAGTCTGTACTCTGTAGTTGTACTTAGTACTAGTAGCACTGCTGCACCTGCAGGTAAAGTTACCCCGTACAGTCATCATCGTTACCTGTGGGCGTAGGCCGGCCGGCAGGGACTCCGGTGGGAGTCGGGACACGACGAGCGAGTCGACCAGGGCTTAATTTGTGCCGGTGCACCGGCACTTAATTGACAGGGCCGGGTCTACACTCTGGCTGGCACTGACTGACGCTCGCACATCACATTTCTATTAAAGTTTGTGCAGCGGCTGCAGCCGGCGTGTTTTGATCTTCTCCCGAGTCCGGACCTGAGCTGAGCCCCCCAGAGAAAGAGATTCCATGATTTTTTTTACCTCCTGTCACAGTCCACTCCTGGAAATACATTTTAAATGTGTTGAGGCGGGCGGCGCGCGCACTGCGCTACGCGCCTCGGCGGCCGGCGGCCCTGCCCTAGTGGTTCAGTGTTGCCAGTGCCTGCCCTGAGTGCCACTAACTGGGTGGGTGGGCGGGACGAGATTATTTGAGCTGGATTTGGTCAGGATGGGGTAGGGGCACCGCCGCCACGACAAGAGTCATCATCGCCAACGCCAAGTCGGCCCGTGGCGTGTTGAGGGCTTGAGGCAACTGGATGGCAGCATCGATCAGCCTGGCGGGCGGCGGCCTGGCCAGTAGTAG
This sequence comes from Calotriton arnoldi, assembly GCA_963921515.1. NCBI lineage: Eukaryota > Metazoa > Chordata > Amphibia > Caudata > Salamandridae > Calotriton > Calotriton arnoldi. The sequence goes on along the minus strand of CAWUFW010000373.1, from coordinate 2,736,118 downwards.
TGCTACTGCCTTCAGGTATTAAAGGCAGTGCAGACCCGCGCCCGCTGGCGAAGCCAGTGTGTCGTCGACCTACCGTTGTAATCTACATGGTGCAATCCGCCCTCCTATTGTCCCCCGCCCCTCCTTCTTTCCTTGACACTTGCAAGGTTCCGTGCTCTAAATTGGAGCTCTCAGGTGCAGCTGGCATTAGAATGTTGGTGAGGAGAAGGAGGAAAGAGCGCGCACTGGTAGAAGACGTATGTTAAGTAATAAAGACTTCTACTTACTTTACTTTTGTAGACTTGCTATTTAACACCTACTTTCCTCTTCAGTCCTTTATGTGGTCGGAATGGGCTAGATAAATTCAAATATACAAGCCTAGAAGAAAGAGCTTGGCCACAACAACAAGCACAGAATAGAAACCGCGCGCGCACCACAGAGGAGCCGAACACGAAACCAGTGGTGCGCGCGCACCACAGAGGAGTAGGGGGGGAGGGAGCGCGGCAGCGAGACGAACGCGCGCTGCTGCGTGTGCTGGCCACCGACGGGAATGGGCGGAGCAAAGGCGGGACATGCGCCCGCCTTTGCCCAATTGCGTGCTGGATCTTCTAAAAAAAAGAACGCGAAAGCCAGTGGCAGCCGCGGAAAGCAAAACTACACGCACGAGCGTGTGGTTAGCTTTCTAAAGCCCTTTCTAGAGGTCTCGCGCTGCGCGAGCAGTGCTACGCACTGCAACGCTAGGCGCGAGACCTAAAAACAAAATCTGAAGGAGCACTAGGTGCCTTTGGAGGAGAATGAAAGGCTACTGAAGCAACAAAGGACCCTACAACAAAGATGTTTAGAACACGAAGCGGAAACCTTAAGGAACAGAAGACACCCTCTGTTCCTGATTGTAGGCAGGAAACATGGTGAAGGGAGTTCTGGACGTGGCACATACCGATACTTACATATCCGTAGAAGAAGCACTGAGCTATTACTGATAGACATCTTCACATGGTTTAGGGTTTTCTTTTGAGGGGGCTTGTGAGGTGTATCACGTGGAAGATTAGTACTGAAGATTGGTTTTCAAGGGGGCACTGAAGTTAGAGGCCCGTCAGAGCCCCGAGGAGGCTGGATTGGGCCCTGCCTCTATGAAGCTCCTTCCTGTAACGTAACTTTTTCAGCCTGTTTCTTTGAACGTTATATGAGGAAAAGCCCTCCTGCGATCATTTGGATTGTTTGGGACAGGGGAATTGGGGAGAGAGTATCTGACCCCCCTTTTATTCTCTAAAACAGGATGGGGAAGAAGAAAGCAGTCGGCGCTTCTCCTGTTTCGTTTTTTGTGCCCAAGCGTACATAGATTGATAAAATGTTGGAAAGGGCAGTGGACGTTATCAGTACGGAGATAGCGCTCACAGATAGAAGACTCTCCTTAAATTCCATCACCAATTTAGATGCATTGCTCGTGAGAGGGCTAGTTAATATACCTATGATTCTTCCCCTCCTAGCACCTCAATGCACCCACCAGAAATGTCAACTTCACAAATCAGGGGTCTTACATCGGACACCCCTTGCAGTCCTGCAAAAGTGGTTAAAACCAGGAGCCCTAAGCGGGGCACTCATCCTTTTATGAAGGATGTCCGAATGCAAACAGATAGAAATGAAAGTATGGGGCTCTCGGAGGGTTGTTACTAAAAAGTGGAAGAACTATTGCAGAACAAGCTGGCCCCTTTATGTCCGTGACTCGAGGCCATTGAAATGCTGCTGGCCCTGTTGGTATAACAGAGGCTTCCTCCTTTGACTTCTGAGGTTGCTGTTCTCACTAACATCCATGGTATAACTGAATCTCGACCTAATTTGGGGAGCCTGCAGAGTATGGCCAGGGCAAGGGGACTTTTGGGGTCAAATCCACAGTCCAATTTGCCATCCAATGGGGGTGGTCCCGCCATTTCTGGGGGCTCTGGCAAGCTTCAGCTTAGCAGCTATCAAGAGGAAGTGGGACCAGATGATGCCTAAGTCAGCCGGTTAGGTCTGGATTAGAGGGAACAAACCCTCGTACCTTGAGTCAATTGCGTATCGATCTCCCGCCACACCCTGTCCCTATGTGTGTGCTCGTTGGAGTGCCCTCCTTACGTGAAGTCTAGGGTGAATCACAAGAGGACCTGTTCAACAAGTCTTAGACTGGTTAGCTCAGGGGCTATCCATTCCGCCTGGCAAATTAAATCTTGATGGTCAGGAGGGTTGGTTGGATCGGTCAAGGCCCTGTGCACTCTAGGGGTGACTGTGTTATTGCTAGTTTTAGATCACCTCAGTTGGTGCAGAGACTTTTGTTCGGTGACTTGTGTAAAGACCTCAGGAGGGGCTCTATCCCTGTGGTGCCTCTTGGTTTCTTGTATAAGTCCTGTTTGCTCTTACCACCACCTCAGTCCCTGTAGGAACCCTCGCCCAATGAAGGAGGCCCTTACTCCTTGCGAAACTCTTCTTTTGTCACTTTTTCTACTAGGTTAGGGGGGTCATTAACAATGTCCCAGGATCGTTTAAGGGTACAGTTCCAGGTTCCTGTTTCTAATTGTTTTGATGCCCCGTCGGATAAGTAAGGTTTCCATCTCCCCGGTCAGGAGTGCTCAACACTGGATCCTCTGCCCTGGAAAGAACTGTCAGTGGGACTTCGGCTGCTTGCAGGTCTCTATATTCATTTATGAGCTGGAATGTGGCAGGTCTTAAGGAGAAGATTTCTGATACGGACTGGCTCCATTTTTATTAGGGACTATGCATTATGTTATCGCTTTTCAGGAGACATAGGCCATCTCTCCCCCAACTTGTTAAGGTGTTTTTCAGTTATTCCAGTCCCAATGTGCCTTCTGTGCGAGGGAGAGCCAGGGGAGATTTTTTGTTTTGGTTTAAGCTTAATCTAAACCTGAAAGTTTCAGTGATAGAGTCCAGTAGTGTCGCCTTCCAAGTTTTACTGATTAAGGACAATTTGAGTTCTTTCAATTTTATCTGATCAACCTTTATAAAAATGATTATCCAATGCCGCCTGTGTTTATTTCAAAGAACTGTTTTGTTTCTTAAGGAATCTAACTGCATCCTAGGACAAAGTTGCGGTACCCATAAAATATATTCTTTGTGGGGACATTAACGCTAAGTTTTCTTTGTGTCCGGAGGAGCCGCAAATGAAGAGTTTTGGAAATTGGGAGGCCCTAAGGGAAAAGAGGGTGTACAGTTGGGTCATTATTTAGCTGAGCATGATTTGGTGAATTTGGCCTCTTATTTTAGAGGAGACGACCACTCCCTACCCTTTTACAGAGGTGTTGGTTGAGTCTCTACCATTGATTATATTTTTGCCAACAGAGATTTCCTTTCACAGTTTTTAAGGTGCACAGAAATAGAGACCCATTGGGGGGACCATAATGCTCTGACAGAAATTAGATTTTTCCAGCCCGTAGGGTCAACCCAGCTTCTACAGTTGAGATTTCCCAACATTCATATTTCAGCTTAAGACTAATTTGGTTCTCAAAGAACCTAAGGCTACTCTTAATATCTTAGTGGCCAAATTTCTACCATTGGTCTTGGGTTGCCTGACGGAAGAGAGCGGAGAAGCGCCTATTCCTCAGTACAGCTCTCTATGTATAGGAATCACTTAATGAAGACAATTAGACCGGCTCCGAAATGCCCATGTTGGTTCGATGGATCCTGTTCTGAGGCTAACCACTGATTCGGAAGGGCCCTTGTGTCAACCCCCATGGATCCCAAGGCAGTCGCTGAGGCAAGCAGAAGCTATAAGTTAACCATTAGGGTCAGGAAAAAATGTTTAGGTAGCAAAGATTGGGAACATCTTGAGCTAGCTGTAACTGGTAAAAGTAGTAAAATACAGTAGCGGTCGGTGGTGGGAGTGCCGCCGGGCCCTGACGTGGGGCGGGAGGGCAGGGTGGGGGTAGAACTACGGATTACGGGCGATTACAGAGTACACATATAAATAAATAAAACGAATTTCATTTCTCGGGCTGCATCACATTTGGCGATGCAGCGAGAAACGAAATTCGTTTTATTTATTTATATGTGTACTTACCTGTAATCGCCCGTAATCCGTAGTTTACTACCCCCCACCCTGCCCCTCCCCCGCCCCACATCAGCGCCCGGCGGCACTCCCACCACTGACCGCTACTGGTAAAATATTCTGGAGCACAGTAAATAATATCAGACAGAGAGATGCACCGCTCAATCCTTTATTATCCTGCTGTGTAGCTGTCCCGACCTTGGTAACCCATTTTAGTGCTATATATCAGATTAGGGAGGACAAGTCGTTATCAATCTTATTAAGTTCCAGACTTTGTAACTCCACCCATTTACGACTCTCAGTAAGTGAGGTCGCAGGAGCAATAAACCTGGGTTCAGGTAGGAAGGCTACAGGCCCTGGTGGGGTTCCAATGGATCTTATAAAGAGTAACAGTGAACTTTGGGGCCTCATGCTCAAAAATGTATTGAACAATTCTTTTGGCTCCAAAGTTCCAGGGTCTTGGGCACTGTCAATTATTGTCCCCATTTTTAAGAAAGGGGACCGGAACCTGCTGACCTGCTATCGCCATATGTCTCATAGATAGCTCAGTGAAGTATTCGGCAGAGTACTTTTTGAATGTTTAAAAAATTGATCTAGCCAGAACAATATGTTATCCCCATTTCAATATGGCTTCCGTCCTGGGCTGGGTACAGTGGAGCAATGCCTAAATCTGCAATTAATTCAGGGCAAATATACGATAGCTGTACAAGGCCCATTGTACCTAGCCTTTATGGACTTGTCTACAGCTTTTGACTCAAGTCAACAGAACCAAGCTTTGGTTATTATAGTTGGACATGGGTGTTGAGGCTGCCATTCTAGATTTTCTTTAAAACTTGCACAACAATTTATCAGCTACAGTGAGATTCGGCTATAGCGGGCAAAGCTCTGATACTTTCCACTTAGCCCGAGAGGTTCGGAAGGGGTGCATTTTGGCCCCCTTCCTTTTCATTCTATATATTAACAACTTATGTCCCTACCTGGGAGCTGTCAATTCCAATGTACCAAAGATTGGAAATAGGTTAGTCCTGGCATTATTATATACTGATGATGCTGTCTTGATGGCGAGGACACCAAGAGCCCTTCGAAGCTTAGTGGAAGCCTTTGTCTTGTTTGTGGGCAGTTTAGATTTATCCACAACTTTGGGAAACCCCACATTATGGTGTGTAGGCCAGGAAAGAAAAATGTGTCCTCCTTGCCACTTAAAGATAGGTCTATGAGTAGTGTTAGTAATTTCAATTATCTCTGGGTTACTTATTACTCAGGTCGCTCTTGGAAACCACACCTTATTATTTCTTGTATGAAACTGAGCGGGGCAGCCGGGACCATCCTAAATCTCTCCTACTCAACTTTTAAGGGCTCTGTCACTCCTTTTATAAAAATATATAACAATCAGGGTATCCCTGTGACTGTGTCTGGTGCAGTGATCTGGGGTTACCTAAACCCAGCGGCTCTACAGATTGAAGAAAATTGCATCTTTAGATGACCCCTTAATCTCCTGCCCTCGACTTCATGTTGTATTATGCACACCGAGTTGAATTTGCCTTATATTTCCGATATAATTAGGTTGGCCCGGTTGCTTTTGTGGGTTAGCATATGGACCAACACCAAGGCTAGTTTTAACAGGGAAGTATTTTTAGACTGCCTCCTGCTTGACAGATGTTTTTCTATCCCTTGGCTGAACTGCGTATGTAAGTCTTTTGATGATCTAGGTTTACCCAATCTTTTTCTAGCACCACTTACTATATTTAAATCACAAAAATCCCTAGTGAAGAACTGTTTTAGGGAGTACAGCCCAAATCAGCGTCTGGATCAGGAGTGTGCCAAAATGTCTGTGAAAATTTACTTTATTACTTTGGCATCACCAGATCCAGCTTTTTATCTTACCTTGGAGCTGAAAAAATTGGAAAATTGCTCCTTTTTATTAGGTCTCGCGCCTAGCGTTGCACTGCGAAGCACGAGACATTTAGTAGGTGAAAAACGGGGATTCAGCACTGACCTAGGAATCGCACACGCTCGTGCGTGTGCGATTCCTTTTGTGCTACCCCATTGGCCTTTTCGAGCGTCTTTGTATAAAAGACTGCACGCAATTGGCCAAAGGCGGGCGCATTGCTCCGCCCATGGCCTATTGGTGTCTATTACGCGCTTGGTGCGCGTAATAGACACCAATAGGCCATGTGGTTTCAATTATCGTGCCCAGACACGGGCGTGATAATTGAAATCACATGTTTAACACGTGCTCAGTACATCACAGATGAAAGCAAGGACAGCTTGAATTAAGGTACAGAAGGGGACGCATATACCGCTCATTATCACAGACGCCCTCCTCCTGTAACAATCGACCCGTACCGAGTTCACATCTGGGGGGGGCGGGGGGGGAGAAGAAATGGGTGAACGCGAGAGTAACGTGGTCCACTCATTTACGTTGTGGGTGAATCACTGCAGATGGCTCCGCGTGTGCACGCAAAGCTTTTCAACAGACTAGCCCTCATCTCTGTTGTAATCATTGCCCATGTCAGGGTTTACAATGTTTTCAACAGTGAGGTGAAGTCTGTGAGTCATCGTCTGCTGTTGGGGGAGATACACCCGGAGCGGTTCCCAATGCCTGTAGCTCTTGATGTCGGGGGTTGTAGAGTGGCCCATACCTAGTAGTGTTCTTTACATACTGCTAGGTCTCGTGACCAGGCTTTTATTTCTCTGGGTGACAGTGTGAAGAGTTACGATTTTTTTGTGACAAATGGAGGATCTGCGTGGTTTGGAAGATCTGAAGCAAACCGTATGACCCGTGGACTTCAGAACGGGACACTGCACCAATAAGCAGTGATTTATTCACGGGGAATGTACAATGCCCCTTTGAGCTGGTTAAGTCACTCCCTCTGTACCCCATACAATTGCTCTGACTAAAACTGTGATATTTTTTCACCCCCCTCGGAGATTATCTGTTTGGAGAACTCTTAAACTTGAAAACGAGGGAATCCTAAACTGTGCCTGTTCTGTGGGTGTTAGGGGGTGGGTAGCTTGTAACAAACACTACTTCTGTAGTGCAATATTGCACTGCTGTTTCTGTCAGCCTCTTACCTGTTTTGTGCGAGGGAATCCTGTACAGTAACTGCCAATGTTGGATTTTTGTTTGTGAAGATAGCTAGCTTATCGTACGGCAGCGAGTGTAGTTATGCCTTCTCCCCGCCCTACCAATCCTCCCCACCTTAGCTATCCGTGTGTCCAACATGCACTTAGCGGCAGGTCTACGTCTTATCTGTGACGTTTAAGTGTGCAACTTGCTGCTTACGCTGTTTTTTTTGGGGGGGGGTTGTGGAGGTACATTTTACTACTCCAGCCAGGGTTGTGCCTTGTATCTGTGTGCTTGCCGTCCTGCTGTATCTGTTTTGTTCAGAAGACGTGCTCGGTGCGTGCCTGTCTGCACGCCTTCCATCTCTCTCGGTGCCTGTCCAATTTTTCCGAGAAATGCCCTCTACAGTACGGGTTGTGTAACTAAAGTTACTCTGCTGTGTGTGGTGGAACTATACTGCACCCGGGACGAATTCATTACTGCTCTCCATACTGAACTTGTGTTAAGGTTGCAAGGATGGGTTTGGTTAAGTTCCGGTGTGTATTTAATAGTTTTATTTAGCACATAAGCACCGAGATGTGAACAAATGAAGCCTTGCTGTCTGTGCTTTACCTACGCTAGTCCCTTAAACTAAATTATGCTGTTTCGGCATGTGCAAAATATGTACTAAGTAAATAAGAGAATCTTGCACGATTGTTGTCTGTGCGTAAAGGAACGTTTTTAGGTCTCGCGCCTAGCGTTGCAGTGCGTAGCACTGCTCGCGCAGTGCGAGACCTCTTGTATGGGGTTCTGAAAGCTGACCACACGCTCGTGCGTGTGATCAGGCTTTCGCCGGCAGGCATTGGCTTTCGCGTGTTTTTTGTAAAAAAGGCCCGCGATTGGGCAAAGGCGGGCGCATGTCCCGCCTTTGCAACGCCCATTCCCGTCCGTGGCTAGCACGCGCAGCAGCGCGCGTTCGCCTCGCTGCTGCGCTCCCTCGCCCCCGCTCCTCTGTGGTGCGCGCGCACCACTGGTTTTTTCCAGATAGTATCTGAAATAAGTTTCGCAGCTGCTTTTAAAAGTGTTGAAGTATTGAAGTATTATGCATTGCACTATGTTCACACAGTATAAAAATGTCTGCCCCATCTTTAGGCCGCTCCTCGGACTTCTGTGAGGCAGAACTCCCGTGTTTTCTGCTGACTGTCTTTGGCGTGGATGTACGGAGGAATGTTTGATTACAGTGTAACAGGTTTGGTGGCGAACTCCAGATAAATGTACACCACGCACGCAAAATGTTCCTTTGGGCATTCAGTTCAGCTACTTGCAGCGTTGGAGGGCTCTGCTCTTCGATGTACTTCCTGACAGACTGCTAAGTTTAAAGTGCCTGTCGGGCACAGGTTGCTCTTTTGAAACTTTCTTAGATTTTTCACTGAGGAACAGTGCCGATGCCAACAATGAGAATAGCACTGATGATCCCAATGGGACTAGTGCCGATGCCAACAATGAGAATAGCACTGATAACCATGGGACTAGTGCCCATGCCAACAATGAGAATAGCGCTGATGATACCAATGGGACTAGTGCCGATGCCAACAATGAGAATAGCACTGATGATACCAATGGGACTAGTGCCAATGACAACAATGAGAATAGCGCTGATGATACCAATGGGACTAGTGCCCATGACAACAATGAGAATAGCGCTGATGATACCAATGGGACTAGTGCCGATGCCAACAATGAGAATAGCACTGATGATACCAATGGGACTAGTGCCGATGCCAACAATGAGAATAGCACTGATAACCATGGGACTAGTGCCCATGACAACAATGAGAATAGCGCTGATGATACCAATGGGACTAGTGCCCATGACAACAATGAGAATAGCGATGATGATACCAATGGGACTAGTGCCGATGCCAACGATGAGAATAGCACTGATGATAACAATGGGACTAGTGCCGATGCCAACAATGAGAATAGCACTGATGATAACAATGGGACTAGTGCTGATGCCAACAATGAGAATAGCACTGATGATAACAATGGGACTAGTGCCGATGCCAACAATGAGAATAGCACTGATGATAAGAATGGGACTAGTGCCGACGCAAACAATGAGAATAGCACTGATGATAACAATGGAACTAGTGCCCATGACAACAATGAGAATAGCACTGATGATAACAATGGGACTAGTGCCGATGCCAACAATGAGAATAGCACTGATGATAACAATGGGACTAGTGCCCATGACAACAATGAGAATAGCACTGATAACCATGGGACTAGTGCCCATGACAACAATGAGAATAGCGCTGATGATACCAATGGGACTAGTGCTCCTGACAACAATGAGAATAGCACTGATGATAACAATGGGACTAGTGCTGATGCCAACAATGAGAATAGCACATACCAATGGGACTAGTGCCGATGCCAACAATGAGAATAGCACTGATAACCATGGGACTAGTGCCCATGACAACAATGAGAATAGCGCTGATGATACCAATGGGACTAGTGCCGATGCCAACAATGAGAATAGCGATGATGATACCAATGGGACTAGTGCCGATGCCAACAATGAGAATAGCACTAATGATAAGAAAGGAACTAGTGCCGACGCAAACAATGAGAATAGCACTGATGATAACAATGGGACTAGTGCCCATGACAACAATGAGAATAGCACTGATAACCATGGGACTAGTGCCCATGACAACAATGAGAATAGCGCTGATGATACCAATGGGACTAGTGCTCCTGACAACAATGAGAATAGCACTGATGATAACAATGGGACTAATGCCGATGCCAACAATGAGAATAGCACTGATGATAACAATGGGACTAGTGCCGATGCCAACAATGAGAATAGCGCTGATGATACCAATGGGACTAGTGCCCAGGCCAACAATGAGAATAGCACTGATGATAACAATGGGACTAGTGCCCATGCCAACAATGAGAATAGCACTGATAACAATGGGACTAGTGCCCATGACAACAATGAGAATAGCACTGATGATAACAATGGGACTAGTGCCCATGACAACAATGAGAATAGCACTGATAACCATGGGACTAGTGCCCATGACAACTATGAGAATAGCGCTGATGATACCAATGGGACTAGTGCCGATGACAACAATGAGAATAGCACTGATGATAACAATGGGACTAGTGCCGATGCCAACAATGAGAATAGCACTGATGATAACAATGGGACTAGTGCCGATGCGAACAATGAGAATAGCACTGATGATAACAATGAGAATAGCACTGATGATAACAATGGGACTAGTGCCGATGCCAACAATGAGAATAGCACTGATGATAACAATGGGACTAGTGCTGATGCCAACAATGAGAATAGCACTGATGATAACAATGGGACTAGTGCCGATACCAACAATGAGAATAACACTGATGATAACAATGGGACTAGTGCGCATGACAGCAATGAGAATAGCACTGATAACCATAGGACTAGTGCTCATGACAACAATGAGAATAGCACTGATGATAACAATGGGACTAGTGCCGATGCCTACAATGAGAATAGCACTGATGATAACAATGGGACTAGTGCCGATGCCAACAATGAGAATAGCACTGATAACCATGGGACTAGTGCCCATGACAACAATGAGAATAGCGCTGATGATACCAATGGGACTGGTGCCAATGCCAACAATGAGAATAGCACTGATGATAACAATGAGAATAGCACTGATGATAACAATGGGACTAGTGCCGATGCCAACAATGAGAATAGCACTGATGATAACAATGGGACTAGTGCCGATGCCAACAATGAGAATAGCACTGATGATAACAATGGGACTAGTGCCGATGCCAACAATGAGAATAGCACTGATGATAACAATGGGACTAGTGCTCATGACAGCAATGAGAATAGCATTGATAACCATAGGACTAGTGCTCATGACAACAATGAGAATAGCACTGATGATAACAATGGGACTAGTGCCGATGCCTACAATGAGAATAGCACTGATGATAACAATGGGACTAGTGCTGATGCCAACAATGAGAATAGCGCCGATGATACCAATGGGACTAGTGCCCATGACAACAATGAGAATAGCGCTGAAGATACCAATGGGACTAGTGCCCATGACAACAATGAGAATAGCACTGATGATACCAATGGGACTAGTGCCGATGCCAACAATGAGAATAGCACTGATAACCATGGGACTAGTGCCCATGACAACAATGAGAATAGCGCTGCTGATACCAATGGGACTAGTGCCCATGACAACAATGAGAATAGCGATGATGATACCAATGGGACTAGTGCCGATGCCAACAATGAGAATAGCACTGATGATAACAATGGGACTAGTGCTGATGCCAACAATGAGAATAGCACTGATGATATCAATGGGACTAGTGCCGATGCCAACAATGAGAATAGCACTGATGATAACAATGGGACTAGTGCCGATGCCAACAATGAGAATAGCACTGATGATAAGAATGGGACTAGTGCCGACGCAAACAATGAGAATAGCACTGATGATAACAATGGTACTAGTGCCCATGACAACAATGAGAATAGCACTGATGATAACAATGGGACTAGTGCCGATGATAACAATGAGAATAGCACTGATGATAACAATGGGACTAGTGCCCATGACAACAATGAGAATAGCACTGATAACCATGGGACTAGTGCCCATGACAACAATGAGAATAGCGCTGATGATACCAATGGGACTAGTGCTCCTGACAACAATGAGAATAGCACTGATGATAACAATGGGACTAGTGCCGATGCCAACAATGAGAATAGCACATACCAATGGGACTAGTGCCGATGCCAACAATGAGAATAGCACTGATAACCATGGGACTAGTGCCCATGACAACAATGAGAATAGCGCTGATGATACCAATGAGAATAGCACTGATGATAACAATGGGACTAGTGCCGATGCCAACAATGAGAATAGCACTGATGATAACAATGGGACTAGTGCTGATGCCAACAATGAGAATAGCACTGATGATAACAATGGGACTAGTGCCGATACCAACAATGAGAATAGCACTGATGATAATGGGACTAGTGCGCATGACAGCAATGAGAATAGCACTGATAACCATAGGACTAGTGCTCATGACAACAATGAGAATAGCACTGATGATAACAATGGGACTAGTGCCGATGCCTACAATGAGAATAGCACTGATGATAACAATGGGACTAGTGCCGATGCCAACAATGAGAATAGCACTGATAACCATGGGACTAGTGCCCATGACAACAATGAGAATAGCGCTGATGATACCAATGGGACTGGTGCCAATGCCAACAATGAGAATAGCACTGATGATAACAATGAGAATAGCACTGATGATAACAATGGGACTAGTGCCGATGCCAACAATGAGAATAGCACTGATGATAACAATGGGACTAGTGCCGATGCCAACAATGAGAATAGCACTGATGATAACAATGGGACTAGTGCCGATGCCAACAATGAGAATAGCACTGATGATAACAATGGGACTAGTGCTCATGACAGCAATGAGAATAGCACTGATAACCATAGGACTAGTGCTCATGACAACAATGAGAATAGCACTGATGATAACAATGGGACTAGTGCCGATGCCTACAATGAGAATAGCACTGATGATAACAATGGGACTAGTGCTGATGCCAACAATGAGAATAGCGCTGATGATACCAATGGGACTAGTGCCCATGACAACAATGAGAATAGCGCTGATGATACCAATGGGACTAGTGCCCATGACAACAATGAGAATAGCACTGATGATACCAATGGGACTAGTGCCGATGCCAACAATGAGAATAGCACTGATAACAATGGGACTAGTGCCCATGACAACAATGAGAATAGCGCTGCTGATACCAATGGGACTAGTGCCCATGACAACAATGAGAATAGCGATGATGATACCAATGGGACTAGTGCCGATGCCAACAATGAGAATAGCACTGATGATAACAATGGGACTAGTGCTGATGCCAACAATGAGAATAGCACTGATGATAACAATGGGACTAGTGCCGATGCCAACAATGAGAATAGCACTGATGATAACAATGGGACTAGTGCCGATGCCAACAATGAGAATAGCACTGATGATAAGAATGGGACTAGTGCCGACGCAAACAATGAGAATAGCACTGATGATAACAATGGAACTAGTGCCCATGACAACAATGAGAATAGCACTGATGATAACAATGGGACTAGTGCCGATGATAACAATGAGAATAGCACTGATGATAACAATGGGACTAGTGCCCATGACAACAATGAGAATAGCACTGATAACCATGGGACTAGTGCCCATGACAACAATGAGAATAGCGCTGATGATACCAATGGGACTAGTGCTCCTGACAACAATGAGAATAGCACTGATGATAACAATGGGACTAGTGCCGATGCCAACAATGAGAATAGCACATACCAATGGGACTAGTGCCGATGCCAACAATGAGAATAGCACTGATAACCATGGGACTAGTGCCCATGACAACAATGAGAATAGCGCTGATGATACCAATGAGAATAGCACTGATGATAACAATGGGACTAGTGCCGATGCCAACAATGAGAATAGCACTGATGATAACAATGGGACTAGTGCTGATGCCAACAATGAGAATAGCACTGATGATAACAATGGGACTAGTGCCGATACCAACAATGAGAATAGCACTGATGATAATGGGACTAGTGCGCATGACAGCAATGAGAATAGCACTGATAACCATAGGACTAGTGCTCATGACAACAATGAGAATAGCACTGATGATAACAATGGGACTAGTGCCGATGCCTACAATGAGAATAGCACTGATGATAACAATGGGACTAGTGCCGATGCCAACAATGAGAATAGCACTGATAACCATGGGACTAGTGCCCATGACAACAATGAGAATAGCGCTGATGATACCAATGGGACTGGTGCCAATGCCAACAATGAGAATAGCACTGATGATAACAATGAGAATAGCACTGATGATAACAATGGGACTAGTGCCGATGCCAACAATGAGAATAGCACTGATGATAACAATGGGACTAGTGCCGATGCCAACAATGAGAATAGCACTGATGATAACAATGGGACTAGTGCCGATGCCAACAATGAGAATAGCACTGATGATAACAATGGGACTAGTGCTCATGACAGCAATGAGAATAGCACTGATAACCATAGGACTAGTGCTCATGACAACAATGAGAATAGCACTGATGATAACAATGGGACTAGTGCCGATGCCTACAATGAGAATAGCACTGATGATAACAATGGGACTAGTGCCGATGCCAACAATGAGAATAGCGCTGATGATACCAATGGGACTACTGCCCATGACAACAATGAGAATAGCGCTGATGATACCAATGGGACTAGTGCCCATGACAACAATGAGAATAGCACTGATGATACCAATGGGACTAGTGCCGATGCCAACAATGAGAATAGCACTGATAACCATGGGACTAGTGCCCATGACAACAATGAGAATAGCGCTGCTGATACCAATGGGACTAGTGCCCATGACAACAATGAGAATAGCGATGATTATACCAATGGGACTAGTGCCGATGCCAACAATGAGAATAGCACTGATGATACCAATGGGACTAGTGCTGATGCCAACAATGAGAATAGCACTGATGATAACAAAGGGACTAGTGCCGATGCCAACAATGAGAATAGCACTGATGATAACAATGGGACTAGTGCCGATGCCAACAATGAGAATAGCACTGATGATAAGAATGGGACTAGTGCCGACGCAAACAATGAGAATAGCACTGATGATAACAATGGAACTAGTGCCCATGACAACAATGAGAATAGCACTGATGATAACAATGGGACTAGTGCCCATGACAACAATGAGAATAGCACTGATAACCATGGGACTAGTGCCCATGACAACAATGAGAATAGCGCTGATACCAATGGGATTAGTGCTCCTGACAACAATGAGAATAGCACTGATGATAACAATGGGACTAGTGCCGATGCCAACAATGAGAATAGCACATACCAATGGGACTAGTGCCGATGCCAACAATGAGAATAGCACTGAGAACCATGGGACTAGTGCCCATGACAACAATCAGAATAGCGCTGATGATACCAATGGGACTATGCCGATGCCAACAATGAGAATAGCGATGATGATACCAATGGGACTAGTGCCGATGCCAACAATGGGAATAGCACTGATGATAACAATGGGACTAGTGCTGATGCCAACAATGAGAATAGCACTAATGATAAGAAAGGGACTAGTGCCGACGCAAACAATGAGAATAGCACTGATGATAACAATGGAACTAGTGCCCATGACAACAATGAGAATAGCACTGATGATAACAATGGGACTAGTGCCGATGCCAACAATGAGAATAGCACTGATGATAACAATGGGACTAGTGCCAATGCCAACAATGAGAATAGCACTGATGATAACAATGGGACTAGTGCCCATGACAACAATGAGAATAGCACTGATAACCATGGGACTACTGCCCATGACAACAATGAGAATAGCGCTGATGATACCAATGGGACTAGTGCTCCTGACAACAATGAGAATAGCACTGATGATAACAATGGGACTAATGCCGATACCAACAATGAGAATAGCACTGATGATAACAATGGGACTAGTGCCGATGCCAACAATGAGAATAGCGCTGATGATACCAATGGGACTAGTGCCCAGGCCAACAATGAGAATAGCACTGATGATAACAATGGGACTAGTGCCCATCCCAACAATGAGAATAGCACTGATAACAATGGGACTAGTGCCCATGACAACAATGAGAATAGCACTGATGATAACAATGGGACTAGTGCCCATGACAACAATGAGAATAGCACTGATAACCATGGGACTAGTGCCCATGACAACAATGAGAATAGCGCTGATGATACCAATGGGACTAGTGCTCATGACAACAATGAGGATAGCACTGATGATAACAATGGGACTAGTGCCGATGCCAACAATGAGAATAGCACTGATGATAACAATGGGACTAGTGCCGATGCGAACAATGAGAATAGCACTGATGATAACAATGAGAATAGCACTGATGATAACAATGGGACTAGTGCCGATGCCAACAATGAGAATAGCACTGATGATAACAATGGGACTAGTGCTGATGCCAACAATGAGAATAGCACTGATGATAACAATGGGACTAGTGCCGATACCAACAATGAAAATAGCACTGATGATAACAATGGGACTAGTGCGCATGACAGCAATGAGAATAGCACTGATAACCATAGGACTAGTGCTCATGACAACAATGAGAATAGCACTGATGATAACAATGGGACTAGTGCCGATGCCTACAATGAGAATAGCACTGATGATAACAATGGGACTAATGCCGATGCCAACAATGAGAATAGCACTGATAACCATGGGACTAGTGCCCATGACCACAATGAGAATAGCGCTGATGATACCAATGGGACTAGTGCCAATGCCAACAATGAGAATAGCACTGATGATAACAATGAGAATAGCACTGATGATAACAATGGGACTAGTGCCGATGCCAACAATGAGAATAGCACTGATGATAACAATGGGACTAGTGCAGATGCCAACAATGAGAATAGCACTGATGATAACAATGGGACTAGTGCCGATGCCAACAATGAGAATAGCACTGATGATAACAATGGGACTAGTGCTCATGACAGCAATGAGAATAACACTGATAACCATAGGATTAGTGCTCATGACAACAATGAGAATAGCACTGATGATAACAATGGGACTAGTGCCGATGCCTACAATGAGAATAACACTGATGATAACAATGGGACTAGTGCCGATGCCAACAATGAGAATAGCACTGATAACCATGGGACTAGTGCCCATGACAACAATGAGAATAGCGCTGATGATACCAATGGGACTAGTGCCGATGCCAACAATGAGAATAGTGCTGATGATACCAATGGGACTAGTGCCCATGACAACAATGAGAATAGCGCTGATGATACCAATGGGACTAGTGCCCATGACAACAATGAGAATAGCACTGATAATCATGGGACTAGTGCCCATGACAACAATGAGAATAGCGCTGATGATACCAATGGGACTAGTGCCCATGACAACAATGAGAATAGCGATGATGATACCAATGGGACTAGTGCCGATGCCAACAATGAGAATAGCACTGATGATAAGAATGGGACTAGTGCCGATGCCAACAATGAGAATAGCACTGATGATAAGAATGGGACTAGTGCCGACGCAAACAATGAGAATAGCACTGATGATAACAATGGAACTAGTGCCCATGACAACAATGAGAATAGCACTGATGATAACAATGGGACTAGTGCCGATGCCAACAATGAGAATAGCACTGATGATAACAATGGGACTAGTGCCAATGCCAACAATGAGAATAGCACTGATGATAACAATGGGACTAGTGCCCATGACAACAATGAGAATAGCACTGATAACCATGGGACTAGTGCCCATGACAACAATGAGAATAGCGCTGATGATACCAATGGGACTAGTGCTCCTGACAACAATGAGAATAGCACTGATGATAACAATGGGACTAGTGCCGATGCCAACAATGAGAATAGCACATACCAATGGGACTAGTGCCGATGCCAAAAATGAGAATAGCACTGATAACCATGGGACTAGTGCCCATGACAACAATGAGAATAGCGCTGATGATACCAATGGGACTAGTGCCCATGACAACAATGAGAATAGCGATGATGATACCAATGGGACTAGTGCCGATGCCAACAATGAGAATAGCACTGATGATAACAATGGGACTAGTGCCGATGCCAATAATGAGAATAGCACTAATGATAAGAATGGGACTAGTGCTGACGCAAACAATGAGAATAGCACTGATGATAGCAATGGAACTAGTGCCCATGACAACAATGAGAATAGCACTGATGATAACAATGGGACTAGTGCCGATGCCAACAATGAGAATAGCACTGATGATAACAATGGGACTAGTGCCGATGCCAACAATGAGAATAGCACTGATAACCATGGGACTAGTGCCCATGACAACAATGAGAATAGCGCTGATGATACCAATGGGACTAGTGCTCCTAACAATGAGAATAGCACTGTTGATAACAATGGGACTAATGCCGATGTCAACAATGAGAATAGCACTGATGATACCAATGGGACTAGTGCCGATGCCAACAATGAGAATAGCACTGATGATAACAATGGGACTAGTGCCGATGCCAACAATGAGAATAGCACTGATGATAAGAATGGGACTAGTGCCGACGCAAACAATGAGAATAGCACTGATGATAACAATGGAACTAGTGCCCATGACAACAATGAGATTAGCACTGATAACAATGGGACTAGTGCCCATGACAACAATGAGAATAGCACTGATGATAACAATGGGACTAGTGCCCATGACAACAATGAGAATAGCACTGATAACCATGGGACTAGTGCCCATGACAACAATGAGAATAGCGCTGATGATACCAATGGGACTAGTGCTCATGACAACAATGAGGATAGCACTGATGATAACAATGGGACTAGTGCCGATGCCAACAATGAGAATAGCACTGATGATAACAATGGGACTAGTGCCGATGCGAACAATGAGAATAGCACTGATGATAACAATGGAACTAGTGCCGATGCCAAGAATGAGAATAGCACTGATGATAACAATGAGAATAGCACTGATGATAACAATGGGACTAGTGCCGATGCCAACAATGAGAATAGCACTGATGATAACAATGGGACTAGTGCTGATGCCAACAATGAGAATAGCACTGATGATAACAATGGGACTAGTGCCGATACCAGCAATGAGAATAGCACTGATGATAACAATGGGACTAGTGCGCATGACAGCAATGAGAATAGCACTGATGATAACAATGGGACTAGTGCCGATGCCTACAATGAGAATAGCACTGATGATAACAATGGGACTAGTGCCGATGCCAACAATGAGAATAGCACTGATAACCATGGGACTAGTGCCCATGACAACAATGAGAATAGCGCTGATGATACCAATGGGACTAGTGCCAATGCCAACAATGAGAATAGCACTGATGATAACAATGAGAATAGCACTGATGATAACAATGGGACTAGTGCCGATGCCAACAATGAGAATAGCACTGATGATAACAATGGGACTAGTGCCGATGCCAACAATGAGAATAGCACTGATGATAACAATGGGACTAATGCCGATGCCAACATTGAGAATAGCACTGATGATAACAATGGGACTAGTGCTCATGACAGCAATGAAAATAGCACTGATAACCATAGGACTAGTGCTCATGACAACAATGAGAATAGCACTGATGATAACAATGGGACTAGTGCCGATGCCTACAATGAGAATAGCACTGATGATAACAATGGGACTAGTGCCGATGCCAACAATGAGAATAGCACTGATAACCATGGGACTAGTGCCCATGACAACAATGAGAATAGCGCTGATGATACCAATGGGACTAGTGCCGATGCCAACAATGAGAATAGCGCTGATGATAGATGATAACAATGGGACTAGTGCTGATGCCAACAATGAGAATAGCGCTGATGATACCAATGGGACTAATGCCGATGCCAACAATGTGAATAGCGCTGATGATACCAATGGGACTAGTGCTGATGCCAACAATGAGAATAGCACTGATGATAACAATGGGACTAGTGCCGATGCCAACAATGAGAATAGCACTGATAACCATGGGACTAGTGCCCATGACAACAATGAGAATAGCGCTGATGATACCAATGGGACTAGTGCTCCTGACAACAATGAGAATAGCACTGATGATAACAATGGGACTAGTGCCGATGCCAACAATGAGACTAGCACTGATGATAACAATGGGACTAGTGCCGATGCGAACAATGAGAATAGCACTGATAATAACAATGGAACTAATGCCGATGCCAACAATGAGAATAGCACTGATGATAACAATGGGACTAGTGCCGATGCCAACAATGAGAATAACACTGATGATAACAATGGGACTAGTGCCGATGCCAACAATGAGAATAGCACTGAAGATAACAATGGGACTAGTGCCCATGACAATGAGAATAGCACTGATAACCATGGGACTAGTGCCTATGACAACAATGAGAATAGCGCTGATGATACCAATGGGACTAGTGCTCCTGACAACAATGAGAATAGCACTGATAATAACAATGGGACTAGTGCCGATGCCAACAATGAGAATAGCACTGATAACAATGGGACTAGTGCCGATGCCAACAATGAGAATAGCACTGATGATAACAATGGGACTAGTGCCGATGCCAACAATGAGAATAGCACTGATGATAACAATGGGACTAGTGCCGATGCCAACAATGAGAATAGCACTGATGATAACAATGGGACTATTGCTCATGACAGCAATGAGACTAGCACTGATAACCATGGTACTAGTGCCCATGACAACAATGAGAATAGCGCTGATGATACCAATGGGACTAGTGCTCCTGACAACAATGAGAATAGCACTGATAATAACAATGGGACTAGTGCCGATGCCAACAATGAGAATAGCACTGATGATAACAATGGGACTAGTGCCGATGCCAACAATGAGAATAGCCCTGATGATAACAACAGGACTAGTGGTGATGATAACAATGAAAATAGCTCTGATGATAACAATGGGACTAGTGCTCATGACAACAATGAGAATAGCACTGATGATAACAATGACTATAGCTCTGATGATAACAGTGGGACTAGTGCTAACGAGAACAGTGAGAATAGCGCTGATGACAACAATGAGACTAGTGCTGATGACAACACTAATGACAACAACGAAAATAGCGCTGAAGATAACAATGAGACTAGTGCCGATGACAACGAGACTAGTACCGATGACAACGAGACTAGTGCCTATGACAACAATAATAGCGCTGATGATAACAGGACTAGTGCAGATGGCAAAACTGCATGATTAAGAGACTGTTACTCAGGGTCCGCACTGCTCATTCATAGGAGACACTGTCCTGGACTCACATGCCTCTCATCAGTGTGCACACTGGTCTTTAACCATATTCCTCCAACAGATTCTAGCACATTATTACAGGTTAATATGTTCCTTGTGAGGCCTCCTGACTCCTGCCATTGGGATTTAAGTTCTGCCACTATTTTGATTATAATTCCAGTGCTGGAGCATTGTGGTTTTGGTTACACGAAGCCATCTCGTGCTTTACCTGTACTTGTTTGTTTTTGTGAGTAACGTTAAAGGAGCCAGTATGCGCTGTGGAAAGGGCTTTTCGGTAACAACAAGCATTTGCAATGCAATACGTCTCGCATTTACGCGAGTTTGACCTATTGGCATTGTAAATGACAATGGCTTTTATTTATGTTTCAAAAACCAAAACAAAAATAAAAGGCAATGTCATTTACAATAAAAATAGCTCTCACTCTCGCATTATTAAAGTTTGAGCTATTGGTGTTGCATTATTTTGCAATGCCAATAGCTCAAACTTTAATAATGTGAGACCTATTGCATTGCAAATGCTTGTTATTGTTGCTGTTGTGCCCTATACATCTGCAGGGAAGTAAATATGCACTGCTCTGCGTGTGGAGTTATACTGTTGATGTCAACACTGTACCTGTTGTGAGCTTTAATGAAGATTAAGAAATCAGTTTGTCTGCACTGAGGCAAAAATTACATGCTTTGTCGTCTCTTGTGTTTGAAAACACAGTGGAACCGTTTTGACACGGTTTCAGATCGTGGAGAAGGTACCTCGTTTGACGGTAGGAGGGCCGGGGCACGAGGGGTGAGCTGGACGGCAGGAAGAGCTGCTTCTTCCGTGAAGCGTGAACGTGCTGTTCGGCTGTCGCCGTTGTCCTGAATCTGCCTCTGTCCAACCTCCTTAGGTTGCTCTGCAAGGCCACTGCTTATCAGTCAGCTAGTGAATGGTGAGGTCTGGGCTTTGAGGAAGAGAATTGTATTCACAATTCCTCTCACTAGTTCCCCTCTCAACTACTTTATTTTCTCCCGCCCTTCATTTGTGCTTTATTCCTTCATTTCCACCTCCTTCGCCCGGACATTTATTTTCACCTCTGCAACCCTTTCCCGCTTATTGTTGAAATGTTATTTCCTCATTAATTCGTGAGTCACTCAGTGGGCCCCCGCCGTTCGCACCAGCCCGAGGGGCTTTAGTGTTGACATTTTGGTGGATTTTCCCGTTTGTACATCTGTTTGGAGCTGCCCAATGTTTTCATTGTTTGCAGTTGAGATTTCACATTTTGTGTGAATCCTTACAATTTTGCCTGAAGCGAACACGCGCCATTCGTGTATTTGCGTGCTCGGCAGATTGAGAATCTCTAGAAAAAAGTGCGCATTAAGCTAGAAGGGTACCGTTTTCCTGCAAACATACTCCGAGATCCTTGTAAAACTGCAACTTGCAGCTTTAATTTTCCGTAGTCTGCTAGGCCTTTCAGATCTGAATATTTAACAGGCGCGCTTTAAAGTTTAACTACAACAACAGTTAGGAAACACAACAAGTAATTCACTTCGGGGGATAAGGATTTATTTTTATGTCCGTGGGAAAGGTGCTCGCACAGACTGGGCGCATCAGCACACATTGGCTGAGGATGGGAAACTTACAGTATGGGCCACTCGCAAAGACTTGATTTGCACAGCAGGGCAGGTGCTGGCTTAGTGATTTACTGAGCAGGCCACACATAATTATTGGGAAATGTGCATAGGAAAACAGTCCATAGGAAGTAGGTGTTGTGCACCGCAGGACAAGTGCAAGAGGCTGTGCTCAGCACAGCTGGACACCAGCAGGCTTGTTTCTTGCGAAGTAGATTACCTGAAGTGAGTTGGGTGGTACTGCAGTCATGGCTGACAAAGCCGAGTTTACGGGCCGTAGGCTCCGGGGGGGAATGCCATGTATTCGAGTTTGTGCAGTTCCCGGCTGTCTGGAAGTAGAGTTGTGGATTCCATGCATCTCTCGGAATGACTTGCGATGAGTTTGGCCCCTCGTTTTGCCTTCTTGAAATTTTCATTGGATCATTTGGACGTCCTATTAAATATCCGAGTGGACGGCGTTTTGACATTTTTTTTCATAATTGCTAGTTATATGACACTTTACCCTCTATAATGTCGCCTCAAAACACTAAGGATAGACTGGAGCTGCACTAAAAACAAGTTGAACGAATGAGGAAGAAGTGTGGTAGGTAAAGTGATAGCCTCAAAGCACCTTTGTATATTATCGTATAAAATGATTATGCTTGCTGGGCAGCTAAATCTAAGCGCCTGGTTGCTAGGGAGGGTGAAAACCGCAGAGGTAGCAAAAGTGGCAGAGTTAAGGGCGACATGACCAGGAGTAGATTCAGGGGTTGGACGCAGTTGCCTTTCCTGGAGTCTGTTTGGGTTTGTTTGTATGGCCTTTGTAGCAGTTTGATTGGGTAGCTCTAATTTTCTTTGAATGTGTTGAGTTTGGTTCAACCGGGCTGGTTTCTGGCTTATTTCTAAGTTTGATGGTTTGGTATATTTTTCTTGGGCTTATTGTGGATTGATTGCCCTTCATTCTGCAGTTTGGTGGGTGTCCGTCTCCCTACTTTGTAGAGTTTCACTCTGGGTTGCTTTCCTTTTATCCTTGAGTTCCCCAGTGTTTGCTTTATCTTCTTCGAGTGATGGCCAAGTACTTTGTGGAATTTGTTCTGCCAGTGTTTGTCTGCTTTTAATTGCATGTTTTTAGGTCTCGGCTGGCAATAGCAGCGCGCATGCGCTGCTCTCGGCATTTGAGAGCTTCTTGGAATCAATACAGATTCCGAAGCTCTCGGAGGCGGAGTTGAAGCCCCGCCCATCTTTTTAATTGGGTAGCGTCAACTTCCATGCAAAACGCTGGCTTCTGATTGTAAAGGAGGCTTCTTAGTCCCTCCTTGTTGCCGCCTTGTCTCCTTTTGGCCCCGCCTACCGGGATTGGATCGTTTACTGGCGGCGTGACACTCGCTCCTGCATTAGTCGGTACGCACTTTTTCTTCACATTCGCTTTGGCAAAGTCAGTCAGCAGTGCATTTACGCATCGCGCTTTCACTTAAAGTGAAAGCGCGATGCGAAAATAAACACGCGGCTGCCTTTGCGGTACCGCGCTTGTTTCTTTTAGATGCGTTGCGTGGTTGTGTCCGGTAACTGTAAATGTATTTTACTTAGGAAAAATCACTAAGAACCGTCCTAGCTATATTACTAACATTAACTAACACTTTTTTTCTTTTAGATGCTTTGCATGGGTGTGTCCGGTAACTGTGAATTTAGGTGGGAAAGTGTATCTATTATTTAAATTCGGTGACTTAAAAGATACAGCAGCCGGTAAATGTATTTAGATTTTAACATTGCCGTCTATTTGGCGAAGAGCGAGAAAGTATTGTAAGGGGAGAGAGGCCAGCGAGCGCCCTCTGCTGGTGCGTTGCTGTGGGCACCGGCCGCTCCGGAGCCCCGTCGCTCGCTCTGATGGGAGCGCAGTGTTTTATTTGTGTCGCGCGGACCTCGGGAGAGCGGACTCGGCGGCAAAGAGCTTTTCTCCCTGTTTAACGGGGCTGACAAGTGTGCATCAAGGAGGCCAACAGAAGAGGAATTTTACCCGGGCAGGCTGTTGACGTAAGTATGTTAGTGAGGCAAGCTTTTTTTTTTTTTTAATGAGCACTTTGCAATTTCTCTCCATTTACATTAGCTTCGCTCTGCATGGTTAAGACGACGTTTTCGCACCACGATGTGTTTGTCATACAAGGTGTTGCACAACACTAATTTGTGACCCAAAGAAACTTGCAGAGAATATTAAATACCAGCCAAATTAGCCTCTGTGTGTTGGTGCAGCCTGCTATTAAAAGATGGATATACATGATAATAGGAAAGTACTTATATGTGTGTTTATAAGGAATGCTTTCAGGATAAGTGCTGGAAGATAAGCTGCTTCCCACCTCCCTCACTTCCGTGGCTAGATTCCATGTGGCAGGCATGTGAAAGAGAGTACAAGGAGTGAGAACAGCCTTTCTCGGTTCTTGTGCACAACAACACTACAGAATAAACAGCTTTAATATTATACTTGAGGTACTGGTTGGCCTTGCAGTGACTGAAACCAGACTCGAGTCCTAGGCTTGAATCTACCAGCCGGATGGGATACACCCTCAGACATGTAGTCCAGGCAGTGGGGTGTGGAAGGGAAAGTGACCTGGAACAACTGGGATAGGAAGTCCCCGATGATAATGTAGTCATCTTGGTACCCTTCTTTACACTGCATTCTCTGTAAACATATGTGTCAGTGTGCACGTTTTCACCAGGGCAGCCCCCGACATGGTGCTCTCACAGGGCAAGTTAAGTGAAAGCATTGTACAGCCGTAGTGAACAGGCTGCGCTTCCTTTGTGTCGTGTTTCCACTGACTGTGACAGTGCCCCTTACCTAATGAAGGAGTGTTAAAATATTAATTGTGCACGGATTTATCCCGGACGTTCCCATAGCAACGAAACAGAGTTAACGGCGAAGGCAACAGGCTATTATGCTGGCACATAAGTCTTACATTATTGGCGTACAGTTTGAAGTCCAACATTATCAAGTACAAAAAAGGTTATTTCACAGCATGCGGTGCACATATTCTCTGTAATATAAACAAGCATTGAAAATGCAATAGGTCTCGCTTGATTAGTTAAAGCCATTTGCTTTGCTAATGGTATTGTATAGCAAAGCAAATGGCTTTAACTTAATAAAAGGCGAGACCTATTGCATTTTCAATGCTTTTTCTTTCCTGTTACTGAGTCCCTTCTCTGTACCTTTTCCTTGATTTTGCTCTTCCAAATAGCTTTTCATTATTTCCCTTATCTCCCTTCCTGTCTCATTTCCCAGCACTCATGTTCATATGGTTCTACATCATTAAGATGTGATTGCAGCAGATAACAAGCATTTGCAATGCAATAGGTCTCGCATTTGCGAGATTTTGAGCTATTGGCATTGTAAATGACAATGCTTTTTATTTACGTGTTGGTTTTCAAAACAGATAAATAAAAGGAATTGTCATTTACAATGACAATAGCCTAAACTCTCGCAAATGCGAGACCTATTGCATTGCAAATGCTTGTTGGTTTTAGAGATGGTACTGTGTGGAGACTGCTGTGCTTTTATGGAGATGCTCACCAATGGAAATCTTGTTTGTCTGTCCTTGCAATGAGAGTTCTTCTCAGTCTCTGCAGCACTCCCTGTTTTTCTGTAAATACTATAAAACCTATTTTATTCAATCTCTAAATCATTTCTAAAGGACTCTAACATCATGACATGCAGAGAAGCTTTACTGTTTTTACAGCCTCTAGGAAATCGCAATTGTGTTCTCAGGGTATGTTCTTTACTCAAATCTACAGTAAACTGCAGAAAATCAATGAAAGGATGGTAATCCTGTAGAGAAAGGGTTGTCCATGCAGGGTTGAGCTGCCTGTCTTTTAGGTTGTAAAGTTTTGGTTCCTTTTGAAGATGCTGTACCTTTGCAGATGATTAACCAAATGGCAAGAATCAGATTTTAATTATTTATTATTTCATAATTGTCTGTATGAATTTTATGTATCTCTTTTATGGTTTCTTGGAAATTGAATAAAGATTATGATTACGATGATGACTTACTCATGTAGGGATTTCCACGTAGCTAAGTCATAAAGAGCACAAAATAGAAGCTAGTGAAGCACTTGCCCATTTGAAACAAAGTGCAATAGCATTTCTGTAATAAACACAGGACAAATACATTACATAGCAGAAAAGAAAGACTGGGACCTGAATATCTAAATTGACCCAGCCCTGGATAGGTCTGGGAACTCAGACCGTTCCGGAAAACAGGCAGCACGCATAGTCCGGGATAATATGACCGAACGTGGGCTGCTTGATCTGTGGAGAGTGCGTAACCCCAATGGGAGGGAAGGAACATTCTCATCATCGACGCATGCCATGTGGTCAAGACTGGACTACTGGCTGGCCACCCCTGAGGTCAATGCATGGACGAGAGAGGTCTGCCATTGTCTTGTGGCATCCTGGCCCTGGCCTGCCTTGCTAAGTTGTCTTGGGCCTGGCTGCCATGATGCTTTTCTTTGCACGCATTGCTCTGGGCCGTTGCTCCTTCGACCTCTGCTCTTGCTAAGTTATTTTAGCACTGTCTGCATTTTCTGTCTTTCACCTTTTCTCCTGTTCACTTTGGGCTCAGTCTGCACAACATGTACAAGGTCGAATAACAACGTTTCCTTGTTCTTGCTGATTTGGCCAGTCCCTCGCACCTAGACATAACTCTATGTACAGCTGCCATGGAGAAATTAGTGTGCTTTTAATATTGCGGTTTGCCCGCTCTACACACACTTGGAGAAAACCTTTCCAGGGAGAAGAGCTGTGATTGTCTGCTGATGTAGTTTTGCATCTAGAGACTGAGGTATAGGGGTTCGCTATTCAAAGCCCAGAGGTCTTCTATTTTTATAATACACTAGCTTCCAGCACGGGGAGGGTGGTAATGTTATTTAGACATATATCCACTGTTTTATGAGATGCTTTCACCGTTTGTATTCTATGGGGTTGTAACCATGCTGATTATATTATTCTTATGCATTATGATAATAGTACTGACACGTGTACTGTACCTTAGAGCACGTAAGTTGAAATAAACATTTTAACCTATACTGTGTCTCTTCTTACGCACATTGTGGACAGGTACGAGTGTGACGAAAGAGTGTTCTTGCCTCTGCGAGTCCTGAGAGAGAGATACCGTGTTCTGGGTTGTCTAATCATTGGTACATTGGTGCTAATGGGACGCTAAGGCTAGTTGGGTTGGGGTTTTAGGTGCTAAGGTCTATGGTTGGCTCGCCACTATATTCCGAGGTCCTATTATCCTGTGCATAGCTCTGTGTGTGTGCAGAATCCCTATGACACCATAAGACACTCTCTGACCATGCTCCGGTTAAGCTAATACTGGTGATTCCTGCTCGATTGCAGAGAAGTTTTAGCTGGAGATTTTCTGCGACAGCACTACTAGATCAGGTTTTCAGGGTGGAGGTCCGCACGGCTATCACAGGGTTCTTTAAATTCAACGCTGGCACGGTGCCGGGCGCAGATACACTGTGGGAGGCATTTAAGGTCACCATAAGAGGAGTCTGAATTAGAAAACAAGGTGGCATACTGAGAGATATATGCCAACAACTGCAAAGGTTAGAACAAGATATTCAAGGCTCAGAAAGGCAGTATGAGAAGACACCAGCGCAACAGACCCTAGCAGACATTAGAGAAAAAATTACGGCATATCAGGAAATGGCTGACCGGGAAATTAAATACTTGAACTGGAGCCAGGAGGCGAGAGCCTACGGCGAAGGGGGGCGACCTGGTCGCAACCTAGCCAATAAACTTAGAACTCCCCAGGCACCCACATATATAGTACAGATAGAGAACACCCAGGGGAGCCTACACTATGACACTCCCTCCATTACACAAACCTTCCAGGCGTTCTACACTGAACTGTATGCATCGCGTGTGACCGCCACACCACTGGAAATTGCAGAATACATGGACGATATAGCACTAGCCTGGCTATCCCCGGGTTAGCGGGAATATCTGACACAGCCCATCATGCCCGAAGAGGTTCAAGAGGCAATCTGCTCGTTACCTAATAGTAAAGCCCCGGGAATTCTACAAAGCATTCAGTGATCTACTGGTGCAGCATCTACTTAAAATGTACTCTGAAGCGTTCACTATCTTCTTCACTGAGGGAGGCCCTACTCATTACGCCTCATTACTCAAGACAGATAAGCCCCCAAATCAATGTGGCTCCTATAGACCTCTTTCCCTAATAAACACAGATGCTAAAATACTAGCCAAGATCCTAGCTACTAGACTACAGCCGTTACTGCACGCATTAATATTACAAGATCAATCCGGGTTTACACCAGCCAGATTGACAACACACAAACTCCCCACCATTTTTGCCTTTTTTCACCAATTGGAACCCTCAATGTCAGCTGCTGCAGTGCTGCTTGACGCCGCCAAAGCTTTTGACACCATAGAGTGGGCATTCCTCTTTGGGGTGTTGCAGCACATGGGCGTCCCCCAAACATTTATAAAATGGATAATGCTGTTATACACAGACCCAAGCACACGGATTAAAATAAATTGTACGGTGGCCTCCCCGCTGTGCATCGGCAGAGGCACGCGACAGGGATGCCCACTGTCTGGGTAGACTCTGGCCTCAGCTTTCAGACGCAAACAAAGAAAGTAGCAGGAACATGCTTTGGCATCCTACGGGGGCTCAAACCGTTGCTAGGGTTTTTTGACCCGTCTATTAGGCAGGTTATTGTCCAGGCTTCCATTCTGTCTAAACTGGATTATGCCAATTCGCTCTATTTGGGATCTAACAAGGCAGAAATTGCAAGACTGCAAAGGGTCCAAAACGCTGCGGCGAGAACCTTACTGGGTCTGCCCAGGACATGCCCTACCACTAGTGCAGTTCGTCGGCTACATTGGCTGCCTGTGGCCAAACACATAGAGTTTAAGGTCCTTTGCATGTCTTTCAAAATTTTAAATCTTTCCTCTCCAGACATCCTGGCCAATTTGCTTACATTTTACATCCCATCCCGTCAACTCCGGTCAATGGGGCAGCATTTGGCGGTTGTTCTGCGGGTGAGGAGGGTTCGTGCTGGTGGACGTTCCTTCTGTGTATTGGCAGCCAAACTCTGGAACGCGCTCCCCATCGGCATTCCCAGCATGAAAAACTACTGGGCATTCCATAAGGCAATCAAAACTCACCTCTTCCCTCCACTGTAGGCTGCTTCTGTTGTCTATAGCTCTGCAGTTTTCTGCTATCAGCGTTGGGATGCCCCTTTGCCGGGGCAGCTGTGCACTATACAAAACCGCATAACATAACATAACGTAACATTACTGTTTCTTCTAACGCTGGAGCCCCTAGCATTCAAAATTCACCAGAAACATAAAGAATCGGCTCTGAGATTCAGACTTAGGCCGATTAATATCTCGATATATGCGGACGACATGATACTATACGTCCGGAATCCAGCCACCCATCTAGCTACGTTGATTAGAGAGTACATCCGATTTGAGCACTATGCGGGACTGTGCATCGATTGGGCAAAGTCAGTTATTATACCGCTAACTCCAGCGACACTACAGTTCCAAATTGAGTTCCGGTTAGACTGGAGTGAAGACCCAGTCAAGTACCTGGAAGTCTGGGTACATAGGGATCCAGCCACAGTTATCCGGGAGAACTATGGGCAGGCAGTAACAAGGTTAGAAGACCAGATTGCCAGATGGATCAAGCTCCCCTTGTCACTTGAAGATAGGATAGCACTCCTAAAGATGGTCATCCTCCCCAGGTTCCTTTATTTATTTGTGAATATCTCAATTGTGCTGCCCACACGCCTGCTGAACACTATACGCTCACATATGTTAACATTGGTTTGGGCAGGCAAGCAACCTCGGGTTCAATGGCAGACGTTCACTCTGGCCTATGCTCAAGGGGGTTTCAGAGCCCCAGACATCCACCTTTAATACCTGTGTGCCCAAGCACATTTTGCGCAATATTGGTATCACCCTCACGATTACATACCACGTGACGATTGAGGCAGATGACGCACATCCTCTCCCTGTTCGACCCTTCTACTTCAAAGCAGAGCGGGCATCCCCAACTCTGAGATCAACAGTCAAGTGCACAACCTCGGCATGGCAAAAGCTAGGCTCCTGCGCTCAAAAGACACCGCTATATGCCCCAGCGCTCCCACTTGCCTACCATCCGGATATATCAGTTATGCACGACAAAGGCGCAATTGCATTATTACAGGACGCCGGATGCACAACTATGGGAGATGTATTTGCCGAGGAGAACTTTATTACACTAGAAGGCCTCACGGCTGGGCATCCCCGAACCCTCCCTTATGGTATTCACATATGTTCGCCTACGGGGTGCAATGAAACAACTATTTGCGTCATTCCCTGCAGAACCAGACACCCTGGGCTCCCTTCAGGCATTGCTCACCATTCGAAAACATCTCATTACCACACCATAGAACACTGCACTTCGGGGCAGGGAAGGGGATGGGCAGGAGGCCCAAGATAGGTGGAACAGTGTCCTAGACTGTCACCTTACACAGGAAGAATGGAGCTATTGCTGCACACTTACCGGCAAGCTCACTGTTAGAAATGGGATTTTTGGTAGGCTAGGGCATGTGCCAAAGCAAGGCAGAAACCACCAATCTACTCAGGATAAGGGAGTTACACTCCTAAAATAACCCCTGCTCACCCCCTTGGTAGCTTGGCACGAGCAGTCAGGCTTATCTTAGAGGCAGTGTGTAAAGCATTTGCACATAACCAACAGTAATACAGTGTAAGCACTACAAAATGACACCACACCAGTTTAGAAAAATATCGAATATTTCTATATAATTAAGACAAGACCAAAAACGATAAAAATCCACAATACAGTGCTTAAAAATCTTCAGTTATCAAAATATGCTTGAAAAACAGTTCCTTGATGTCGATAGCTCCGTCCGGGGCTATCACGGCGTCGTGAACAACAAATTCAAACAGTTCTGGCTGACTGCGGCGTCGCGGGCCAGCTACGGTGTCGGGCAGACCCGCAAACAGTACCTTTTAGAAATGCAGGGAGTCGGCCACCTCTCGTTGAACTTCCAAAAGCACGGCGTCCGCAGGCGCTGGTTCCGGAGGTCGGTGCAGGAGTCGTCGAGGCCCTCGAAGTCACACGGGTTGCAGATCGAACTCCTCTCTGTTGAAGTCAGGAGCGGTGGCGTCAGCAGGCGTCGGGTGCTGCGGTGTGAAGTGCAGCGGTGCGGTGCCCGCAGGTCGCGGTGCGAGCAGCGGCTCGGTGGCGGCGTCAGATGGCGTCGTCGTGAGACCAGGGTCGCGGTGCGAAGTGACGGCAGTGCTCGTTGCGGTGCTGGCAGGTCACGGTGCAAGCAGCGGCGTCATCGTTGCTGAAGCGCTGTCGTCAGCTGACGAACTGGAGTCGATGGCGCCGGCGTCGGTAGGCCAAGGCTGCGGTGCGGGATGAGGGCGGTGCGTCGTGTAACTTTACGAGCTGTGCCCTCGAACCACGGTGCAAGCAGCGGCGTCGATGTCGGCGTGGAGCGGCGTCGTCAAGGATACCAAGGCGTCGTCGTGAAGCGAGGCGGTGCGGAGTGCGGTGCCCACAGGTCGCGGTGCAAGCAGCGGCTCGGTGGCGGCGTCAGCAGGCATCGTCGGTGAGACCAGGGTCACGGTGCGGCATTGCGGCGGTGCCCTCTGCGGTGCCTTCAGGACACGGAGTCGGCAGCGGCGTCGTAGACGGCGTCATGTTGCTTTTTCTTCTTGTTGCAGCACAAAACACACAGTTCCCAGTGCTGAGGGCAGAAGAACTTGAAGTCTTTGCTGTTCCTGAGACTTCTTGAACAGGGGGCAAGCTCTACCTCAAGCCCTTGGAGAAACTCACAAAAGTAGATTGCAGAAAGTTCAGACCAGTCCTTTCACTGTCCAAGACAGAAGCAGCCACTGCAGGCCAACACAGCAAAGCACACAGCAAAGTGGTAGTTCCTCCTCACAGCTTCTCCAGCTCTTCTTCTTGGCAGTCTTCTTGGTCCAAAAGAGTTCTAAAGTTCAGGGGTTTGGGCCCCAATATTTATATCCCAAGATCCTTTGATCTCTTAGGCAGAGGGTGTCTGTCCCCAGCCAAAACCAGTTCTGCCTTCTCTGGTGTGACTTCCTGGCAGGAGGTGGAGACGGCATTGTCAGAGGCAGACCAGGCCCGTTGAGGTGCAGGGAAATCTCCTCCCCCTTCCCCAATTGCAGCTCAGGTCTATTCAGCCCTTTCCTGACCCACCTAGACTATCTGGAGCCACTCCTGCTCCCCAGCCTTCTGTCATCCAAAACCCAGACAGGCAATCCACATTCCAGCAGAGGCACACGGGTGACTGAGCAAGAAAATACCTACTTTCTAAAAGTGGTATTTTCAAACACAGAATGTAAAAATCACCTTCACTAAAAGATGCATCTTTAGATTCTGAGTTCAGGCATACTAAACTTTATTTTCCTACCTAATTCCCCGGGCCAGTTATGTTTATAAGATGTTATAAACAAACTCCCCATTTTGTCCTATGGGGAGCAGGTAGCCTTGCAATAGTGAAAACGAAATTGGCCGTAATTCACTATCAGGACATGCCACACACACCAGGGCATGTCCTACCTTTCACATACACTGCACCCTGCCCACAGGGGTACCGTGGGCCTACCTTAGGGTGGCTGACATGTAAGAAAAGGGAAGGTTAGGGCCTGGCAAGTGGGTGCACTTGCCAAGTCGACATGGCAGTACCAGACTGCGCACAGGCTCTGCAATGGCAGGCCAGAGTCACATTTACGGGCTGTTTGTGTGGGTGGCACAATCCAGTGCTGCAGCCCACCAACAGCATTTGATTTACAGGCCCTGGCACACGCAGTGCACTTTACTAGGGACTGACACATAAATCAAATAGGCCAATCATGGAAACCACAATCCATAACACACTTTACCACTGATTAGCAGTGAGGAAAGTGCTCAGAAACACTAAGCCAGCACAAACAGAGTCAAAACCGGGAGGTCAGAAAGCAAAAACTCAGGGGAAACACGCCAAAAGATGCCAAGTCTAACACTCACCTCCAATTTTAATCTCCATATAATACACTACAAGTACCTCCAGCAAACATACTACACCCTGACCAAACTACTCCGTTATGGTCTGCAGCCAGATGCGAACTGCAGTAGATGTGGCGCTGGGGAGGCAGATTTCCTTCACCTGGCGTGGGCATTTCCCAAAATCAACCAGTACTGGGCGGAGGTTGCAAGCGCCCTCATCCACATGATATCGGAAACAGTCCCCCACAGACCACAATTGTGCCTACTGGGATATACTAAACCACTGCAGGTTGCGCACAGGAGGTTTGTAGCTATCGCACTTTTGCTTGGAAAATGAGAGTGTCCATGGTCGGGGGACAAGATTTAGCACTAAAATTGACACAGTGGCTCAGAGATATGTCATACTGTAAGGGAAGTTTGGAGCTCTATGCTGAAGAGCTACCAACAGCGTCACGCCCTAAGGACATTTGGGGTCCACTCACGCCCTATTCCCAGTCCACACCGAGTGATTCTGGAAACAACGGCAGCCAAGACCTATAGATTGTGCTCATGCTATGGTTCATTGTAACAAAGTGTACTGTGTATTCCCCAGAGGATGTCAAAATGCATAAGATGGAATAATATAGTAGGCTCCGGATGTCACTGTGAAAATGTTTGCTTTTATGTTCCTTTTTTAACCTTGGTATCTGTTGCTATTATGGAAACCTAATTTTAAAAAAAATAGAAAAGAAAGACTATTGAATGCCACAGTAGGGCACAGTGGAGTGCCCTACACTTGCCCCTGATCATCGACTTCACGTGTGAAATGATATTACTATTACAATTCTGTTTTTAGTTTAAATTATAATTGCAGTATTACTGCACATGTTTACACTATTTATACTCCTCTTCTTTGTTCCTCCTAAGGACCCATTGCACCTCATTGTATTCCAATAGGCAATGATGGGAGCGGTGGCACAGATGTTTAGCAGGCTGACACATCTTTATAATAAATATGATGATGGGGTACGTATTGGGAGTCCATGTCTATGCAAGGAGGCACAACACAATATTGGGAGTCCAGCTTTGAAGATCGATGACACTGCTCTGTAGTAAGGTGACATTCTGCCGCACTGTTTTGGCTCCACGCCCGACTGAAATGACAGAGCTAAACTGGGTTATCGTTTTGAACTGGGATTATATTACAGATTTATAATGTACCAAGTAGTTTATACCGGCGGAGTCTACTTCAACGTTGAAGGGGTTAACGACTGCCATATCTGATCCCAAAATTAATCCGTGGAAATGTCTGTGGACAGGCTAAAATGGACAAAGTGCTGTCCCGACAGCTTGATGGGGTCGGCCAGCTCCTGCACAGGTTCGCCGAGAGGCCCTCCGGTCTTGGGGCCAAATACTAACCGCGCAAAATAATACGTCCCCACGAATCTCCCATATCTCACAGATATTCATTGGCTTTAGACTGACTAGGGACCCCTTAAGCTCTGGGGGCTCCATGAAGAGTTGGGGCGCTGCTTCGCAGGGGCTCCTGTGAACATGGCCGATTTCTCTTTTCGCCTTCTAGTGGTTGATAAAATGTGTCGTCCTTGTGTAAAATAACTGGTGTTCATGTAAAGCGCTCCAATACCGCCTTTGGGTCGAGTTCGCGCTATTTAAAACTGCAAAAAATGGGGGCTATATAAAACTGCAAAAAATAGAATACGATTTTGCGTTGTTATTCAGGCACCTACAGACGCAGCAGTTTCTGCCAAAACAGAAATATGTAATATTAATTAGCTAGGCCAGACATGTAAACCATCTTCGTCATGGTGACTGGGCACAAAGCTTGGCCGGTCGTGTGTTTAGATCCCCCTTGCGGTGTCACCGTGACGTCAGCACAACACTCCTGATTCTGGGCGAGGCCGAGTGCATACAGGCCGCCTTCAGATTTGCAGGACGCAGAGAAGGAGCTAGAAGGGCTGTCCAGACCGAGCGGGACTTTCCCGGGATCCACCTCCAGACCAAGGTTTATAAGGAGCGTCCGGGACCGGGGACAGGCAGAGCTCGCGCACCGACTGACGCGGAGGTTGTGTAACTGGGACTTTACCTGACTGCTGCGTCACAAACCCGGGTTGTTAGGATACGAAAGTTCTGAGAGTTCAGCGTCCTGCCTTCTTCTAAACGCGACACTCCTCCAACCCCGAAGATTCCGCACAGTCCGAGCGTCCGCTGCCCCGCCATGGCGCTGAGGGTGACGGTGAAGGCCTATCTCCTGGGCAAGGATGAGGTGCACAGGGAGACGCGCCGCTTCCAGCTCCAAGATCCGGAGGGCATTGCCATCAACTACCAGGACCTGCACAAGAAGGTGGCGGAGGTCTTCCAAGGCCTGCGGGGGACGACCTTCCAGATGTATTACAAAGGTAAGGGGGCACTTTCAGATATTATATACCTACCACATGGTACACTGGGTGGGCTCTCCCCTAGCCATTCTGCCGTGTCCTTTGTTTTGGTTGGGGTCTGCAGTCTGCACTAAGGAACTCTCGATTTTGATGATTCACACA
Organism: Calotriton arnoldi; assembly: GCA_963921515.1. NCBI lineage: Eukaryota > Metazoa > Chordata > Amphibia > Caudata > Salamandridae > Calotriton > Calotriton arnoldi. The sequence goes on along the minus strand of CAWUFW010000373.1, from coordinate 2,699,752 downwards.
TGGCGATTTTGGGAACATGTAATGTTTAAAGTGCTTAGTTCTCAAGAGGCTTCGTGTCCTGTAACATTTTCATCTGGTCCTGGCTTGTGGCGAACAGCACTATTGTGACGTGTAGGCAGGTTTGTCAGCACAGTTGCCTATACAGCCATTACACGAAGAAGCCTGATATTCAAACGTCGGACTTGTTAGTGATCTGGTACATAGTGTAGTTTGTAAATTGAACGTTTTTATGATGTCTACTCCCGTGTAAAGTGTTCTGTCTGATGTTGAAAACTGCATGGTCCACATTATAAAACACCTCCAATAAGTACAAAAAAAAAAAGGTTCTTAACTAACTCCACCTGTAAGCGTAGAATCTCCTAGGCACTGATAATGTGAGGGGAATAGTCGGCTGAGGCAGGAGCTGTCGACCAGCAGGTGTGATTTCATATAAATAAGCTTGACAGCTGCTGCCATGGCAGATAGGTAGGTGACTGTGAAGACATCCTGTTCGTCAAGCAAAAGGGTATTAGAAACAATCCAGCCACATCAGTAACCACTAGTCACAAACATTCGATTAAAGAAAAAATCCTTCATATTCCGTGCTATACACCAGTTCCACAAGGTGTCCGTATTATAAGGGAGCACTACAAGCTGTAGGCAAGAGGTGTGTGTGTGTGTGTGTGATGGAATGCTGGAAGGATGATGTAATTGCTGTTTGCTTTTGGGCGTTTTATGTATGTCGAGGCAGAGGGTGTCATTTTGTAGGAGTTCTTAGCAGGGGGCTTGTGGGGTGCTTTTGCCTCGAGAAGAAATGGTAAGCCTTAAGATGTGTGTGAAAGTACATTTCACCTTACAGTGGAGACTGACGAACGAGTCCAATGCTCAAAACCCCGCTGCCTCCAAAGACCAAGGTTTCACCCTTCTTACTTTCGCTAAGTGCCTTTCAGTATGAGTTGTAGTACATTAACTTGTTCCCTGGATCATCCTTTCGGTCGGACTGGAGGACTACCTGTGCCGATATCTGCTGTGTACATATTGCACACCCAGGTTTTGACCTATTGAGCGGTTTGCTTCCCATGATGCCTCAGCTGGTCTTTGTCCTATTATTCAAACCATCGTTTTTGCTGGCAGAAGTACAGAGCTCACGAACATTGTGTTCCTGCTCTGTACACGAGCTGATTGTTTTTACAAATGTTGGGCAGGTTAAGTCATAATAAAATTGCTCCACACTCAACCGCAGAATAAAAGGTCTATCATCGTCTACAAATCCACCTCCTACTCCAAAGGGATCAGTTTGTTCTTGAAAGGGGTCCAATTTTACTTATGTTTGTTATCCAGCCTTAAAAAGCCTCCCCCTCCTCGAACCAGTTCTGTTCAGTTTTCAAACACTGAGCTAAGTAGGTCAGGTCATGGAGAGCACTTCAGTGAACGATTTTAATGAAGAAAATGATCAGTATGGAACATGGCAATAATGCATTAATTGCTTGATCATTTGGGGGAGTCAAATGTTTATTTTGCTTATAATGTGTACACTAAAAAACGTAATTGTTGCTAGGAACGAAATGCGTGGAGTTGGGCTATAGAGCGAGACATGACTGGTACAATGACAGAAGTGGCATACAAAAATACAATAGGTGGTTAAAAAGGAGGACTCTCAGTTGCAAGAGGAAGAAGTACATGAGATAAAATACTCAGGACATGGTGTCCCTTGGTTAGGCAGTCTTTGTTACAATGACTAAGTCCATTAGGCATTTGCTAGATTATGGAGTATCAGTTAGTGAATAATTAAACATGGACCAGTGGCAGGAGTGTGGGGGATCGAAAGGCTACTTTTGAAGAAATGGTATTCAGGAAAGACTGCAGACAAGGGTCGGATCCTTAGGATAAAATATGCTGGTGTGCCTAAATAGGCCCTAGGTGGGGATTTACATTTGGCTGGCTTTGTGGTGTGTGGATTGGCACAAAGTATGGATATGCAGGGGGAGGTGAGGCACGGTCTGCACCATTACGTTTTAATCATTTGTATATGGTACTGTAAATCTTCAAGGTCCTCCCATTGATTGATTGCACTCTTCCCCTACTTCTGCAGATGGAGACGGTGACCTGATTGCTTTCTCGAGCGATGAGGAGCTCCAGATGGCAGAGTACTACACAAAGGATGTTTTCTGTGTGTATATCAAAGGTGAGTCATGGATGGAATCTAAATGTGAAAGATGGGTGTGGTCTACCCGGTCTTTAATCCACTAACCCTGTTTTTTATTTCTTCTTTGGTGCTGCAGAGAAGAAGGAAGGGCGCAAGCGTGAATTCCATGGGCACTGTAGCCAGGAACGAACACCAAACATGGTGCACCCTAATGTGATCTGCGATGGCTGCGATGGTCCTGTGGTGGGCAACCGCTTTAAGTGCACAATATGCCCAGACTATGACTTGTGCAGCACCTGCCAAGCCAAGGGCCTGCACAAGGAGCACCACATGGTCATGTTTCCATCAATGCCGGTGAGTGGACAGATGCTGAAAATGGTTTGGAAAATGGGAGCATTGACAGCTCATGCAAAGGGTCGGAGGGCTAAGGGCTATAAAATGAGTCTGTTAAAATGATGCCACTCAGCCGTAACAGGTGGATGCGGGGGTCCGGGAAAACTGGGACACTGCCCGCTTACTGAAAAGGCTTGAGGAGCTATTGGGAATCCAGTGTCTCTCAAAATGATGTAACTGTGGAGCAACACAGAGGGATGTCGGGTGGGGGCAAACTGCTGCAGAACGTGTGGTGGGGTGTTCGAGGGTTTGCGAAAACTCCAGTACTAAGTAATAGCATGAAAGATGGAAAGGGCAAATAGTAATAGATTCTGTAGATAGGAGTCTCTGAAATTGCTAGTAGCAAGGGGTGGCATGACTAATATGGTAACCTGTCTCTAAAATAGATCTTTGAAAATACTAGCACTGACTTGAACATGCTTGTCACTTTTTTAAAAGCCAGTACCTTGCGATCCACTGACTCTATTCTGGACCAAAGTGTTGCAGAAGAATTGTATTCAGGTCCCTTTAGGAAAAATCCATGGTTGTGAGGTGCTTCAGTTCCCAGCCATAGAGATTTGAGCATGCAGTGGACGTGCTGTGCACCTGCTCTCCGCCATGGCAGCAGTTGCTTGGTACTTGCCATGCAGGTTCTCTCCTGCTGAGGACTCTGATATGCTGGTTTCTGGCGAGGCAGTACTCTCGGGCTCTTCTAGGGGACACCTATCCTGTAAAAACCTGAGCAGTGACTCGCAAACTGCAGGTGCCCCAGAGATTAGATGGGTTTCACACCCATATTGCTCCTCAGCTCGTATTGTTAAAATTAGCTAGTTACCTCAAACTTGATTAAGGGGCTGATTTAATTCAAGGCGGATTGCCCGTGGATCAGCCATGGGGACGGAGTAAATTACTTAGTCCCCATTGTGGAGAGGCCGCCCACCTAATTTATAAATGACTGCCAAGCAGGAGGTCATTTATAAAAGCATTTGCAGGAAGCGCCATGATAGCGGTTCCTGGCAATGCATAATTACTCTGTGCCTTGGGGCTGCAGAATGCAGCACAGAAGAATTATTTTTGGGAACAAAATATATATAATGTTTCCCTTGCCATGGTAGTATTCTCCCATTGCGGGGGGAGTATTATAACGATTTTACTGTTCCTTACTGCCAGTTTTTACCTGTCAGTAAGAGACAGTAATGAGTACATGTCTGCCTATCCAAATTGGGCGAGCGGACTATAGCCATTTCAGGGCCATCTGAGAAGTTTGGCCTTTGCAAAGACAGAGTAGTCTCTGCCGTGGGAAAACTGAAGGTCCGCCTACATTTAAATAGGGCAGGCGGACCTTCATATTAGCGGTATGTATTCTCCGTTGCAACGGAGTATACATGCCGCCAATATATGTTTGGGCTCGAAGAGCTACATTCTTTCTCAGTTGACATGACAGAGTCCTGCCCACAGCCTGGGGTGCAGCTTATGGCTTTCCTATCTTCACAAATTCTACTGTGTATCCTTTACATTGTTGTGCTGGTAGTTTTAGTTATTCAGTTTACAGTTTGGTCACTCTGTATGTCATAACCTAGAAGGTCTTACAACTGTACATAATCTGTTTTGTATTCTTGAATTGGTCTATTATTGCTTTAAGATGCATGTTTTTTTTTGTTTACTCCGTTTTTTTATCGACTAGATATTTTGGTATGGGGCTACCTGACCATTTCAGTATTTGCTGCCCTAGCAATGTTGCAATGGTCTAGCAATGTTGCTATATTTGTTATATACCTAGCGTTTCATAGGATGCAACCTCTTGTATGTACATTGGATGAGTGACTCAAATTTTGTAGGGCAATTGCCCAGATTCCTAGTACTCATGTTCTCTCCTTTGTTTTGTATTGCCTTTTCAATATCTGCTTTCAGTGAAGTTCTGTGGATATGGAATGTATTTTCTTGTAGGTTTATAATATATCCCCCATGGCTTGTAAGTCCATCATCTGATCTTATGTATCAATAAGACAGCCTCTCCCGCCTGTTTGGCAGCCCTCCTCCATATGTTTATAGGTCTCTATCCTGCTGGCGCAGTGAGTTCTTTCTGTCACCCCCCCCCCCCCCCACAGCCTCTTAGGTCCATACCTCATTCCATAGGACTTTCCCTCGTCCCATAGGACTTTTCCTCTTTTAACAGAAGGGTCTTTTGTTTTTAGCTTTCTCCCCCCTCCCCACACACACTTTTCCTCCTCCTTTTTCTTACGCCTCTTGCCATGTGACATATGCTACCAAAACCAGATACTTCTACATGATGGCCCATTCGTTTAGGCATCCGCTCTCCATTTTGCACGACACACCATCATTCCTCTCTAAAATGCCTGACTTAAAAGTAATCTCTCTCAATGTTAAGGGCCTTAACCACCCAGTGAAACATAGAATCTTGGATTACTGCAGTGTGATCTTAAAGGAGATATAGTCTTCCTCCAAGAAACTAAGGTTGGCCACAAACATGCCTTATCCCTACGTACTGGTTCAATCTCTGATCTGGCCTGCTCCTCCGCGATTTCAAAAAAGAATGTTGTGATAACTCTCATTTCAAAATGCTCTGACTAGTTTTGATTGCGGTGGAGCAGGACAATGATGGCAGATGGGCCATTGTCAGGCTTTTGCACAGTGATGGTGAATTTTATGGCATCAATGTTGATGCCCCTAATGGTGATAACCCCCAATTCTGGTGTGCCCTTAACTCGCAGCTTGCCTTCCTAAAACATTCAGTCTGAAGCGTATTGAGGGGGGAGACTTCAATCTACCCATAGATGGAAGCGGACAGTTGGGCTACAAATACAGACCCCCCCTAAAGCACAAAGCCATGATTCATTTATGCACGTCCCACAAATTGCTAGACGTTTGGCGCCGTCAGAACCCTACAGGATGTGACACATTATTTTCTCCTCACAATGCCTTCTCTAGGATCAACTACATTCTGGTTAGCGCTGATCTTTTTCAGGACTGGCTTGATTCCTCAGTAGAACCCATTTTAGTCTCGGCCTATGCAGCCATCACAATCTTTTTAAATTTTCCTCCACGTGTCCTGTGAGGTGCATGAATACTGAGCTCCTAGATTCCAAAGAAGATAGGCGGTAGCTAGATAAGAAATTTCTCAATTTTTAAAAGAAAATTCTGGCTCAGTTTCCTCTCCAGTGGTCCTGTGGTATGCTCTGAAGTGTGCCACTAAGGGTTTCTGTATCAGCTGAATGTCCAAACAAAAACCAAAGACATTAACACTTCTCTTTCCAATTTGAATAAAGCAATTAAAGACGCCCCTATACAGACACGCCAAAGACTCCACCGTGATGACAGAAATCGAGAGACTCGAATATAAGTATAACTCGATTATCAGTAAAAGAGCAAATCTGTCAGTTCAAGCCCAAAAGGGTAAAAGACTCCTATCTGAATAAAGCTGGCAAATCGCTCGCAGTTTACCTAAAATTTAAACAAAATACCTTAATTATAACCGCGATGAAAGATCCTCAAGGCGCTAGTAAGACCAAAACATCAGACATTTTAGAAATCGTTAAAATTTCTATGCCTCTCTATACACCCCTAAGATTTCGGCCTCAAAAGAATCATGTGCGACCTCCCTTAAAAATATACCCATGAAATCTCTCCAATAAAGAGAAAATATCCCTCAATGAGCCAATCAAAACTAAAGATATGGTACAAGCGATTAAACTCATCCCCAGGGGTAAAGCCCCAGGACCTGATGGTCTCCCCATAGATTTCTATAAGACCTTCTCTGACCTGATCTTGCCACCTATGGAATTATTATTCAGACATTTTATCAACTCCGGCAAAGTCACAGACTCGCAGCTACCATAGTAGACCTCCCCAAGGAGGTAAAGGACCATCTTGACAACAAAAATTACAGACCCATCTCCCTCCTGAATATGGAGGCAAAAATTGACACAAAAATCTTAGCTAAAGGGTTAGAGTCTCTGATCCCTAAACTGATTCACCAGCCACAATCAGGGTTTGTTAAAGGCAGACTAGCGTGTGACAATACTAGTCCTTTTTGTGCCATATAATCGAGGAAGTTTCCTTTCCCCAATCTCCGGCCACTGTGGCTATTGCGTTAGATGCTGAAAAGGCATTTGATAAAGTATATTGGCCTTTTTTTTTTGAGGCGTCCCTAGACAGATACAACTTAGGTGACTTCTTTTCTTCTATGGTTATGTCTTTCTATGCTGAACCCGCAGCCAGAATTAGAATAAATGGGGCTCTCTCTAACCCCTTCTCCCTCCACCAGGGCACCTGTCAACGATGTCCCCTACACCTCCTTCCTATTTCTCCTCGCGATAGACCCCCCCCTATTGATCATGATTAATGACAATCCTGATATCAAGGGTGTCAACTTTGGATCTCTCATATTCAAAACGTCTGCCTATACTGACGATATACATATTGTCTCAGAAAACCCCGACATAACGATTCCCAAAGTTATTGCCCTAATTCAATAATTTGCAGCATTTTCAGGTTACATCTTTAAATGGAGAGAAGACGGAGATTATGTCGCTAAATATCCACTGCCACTCCTCGTATATTGGACAATCCAGCCTTCAATGGCAACCAAAAATGATAAAATATTTAGGTATCTGGTTCTCCAATAATCTAGCTGAATCATCCTCTTTCAATGAACAGGAAACTCTAGACATAATTAAGGACCTACTATCCTCCTTGTCTCCAAAGTTCATATTGTGGTCGGGGAGACTAGAAACTTTGAAAATGATGGTCATGCCTCTTGTGAATTTCTTGTCCACGATGCTTCCTCTACTCTTATCCACATCCTTCTTTAGTACAGTTGACAAGCTATCCCCGAAATTCCTTTGGGCCAACTAGAAACCCAGAATGGGCATTAGGAAGCTCTGACTGCCATAATTGTTGGGTGAATGCGGTCTTCCCATTTGGTCTAACAATCAGATGGCCTTTTTTGCTGCACGTGACGCGTGCTTTTTTGACACCCACACCACTGTATCTGTTCCATGGCTCATGGTGGAACGTCATCTCATCTTTCCATACTTGCTACCTGCGAAATTGACAATGCCTACTTTGGTGCTACCTCACTCCATCCGTATCCTTCTTGATATGATTCAAGCTCTCAAGATGACAGATAAACTTGTGTCCCATATTCTAACTAAATCCTCACCCCTCTCTGTGGAAAAACCCTAAAACGACAACAATGGTATCTTTCAAAGTTGGCCCCATCTGGGCGGCAAAAGGCATCAATATGGTATTCGACCTGCTTGCTGCTGTCCTCCCTCTTACCTTTGCCTTACTTCAAGAGAAATACTCTTTACTCAATTTGGATTTCTATTGCTTTTTAAATATTAAAGCAAAACTCTCTAAATTAGACACACTGCTGCATTCTGGTCTGTCTATGTTCATGCAGCAAGCTAGCAGAGGTGGCCACTTAGCATCAAACATCTAACCATTATTACAAAGCTCACATCTCCACCCATTCAGAAACAGTGGTCTCAGTATCTTCAAACTCTAGATGGTCCTCCCATACCAGACTCCAGCTGGCCAAAAAACTCCCAACAATCTTCTCGGAAATAAACTGATCCAGACTCTGACTCGGTTTTACACTACGCATTTTCTATATTGGACTCCATCTAGAATGTTTAAGTTGATCGAATCTAATCATTGCTGGTCCTGTAAAGAAGCTACTGGTAACCCTGTCATGCAAGCACTTATCAACTTACAGGCCAGAGGTTCAAATGGCTCATCACCGTTTTTAATATGAGATTTCCCTTAACCATGACTCTTGTAATGTTGGGCCCATATACACTAAGCCCCCCACTGGACTTACCTGAGAAAGACCTAGCTCTATTAGACTTACTGGTGATGGTGGCCATCAAAGTCCTCTTATTAGAATGGAAAGCACTAAATAACATTTCTTTTCACACGTGGTGGGCCTGGGTCATTTACCTCAGAACACATAAAACAGTAACTCTTCATTCCAAGACAGTTGCCCCATCCCAATCGATTTGGCGCACTCTTGATAAATTTGTGTCCTCCACCTAACGTCCTCTCGTTCACCACTCTATTTACTACATGTAAGCCGGCTTACTCATTCTCAGCATAACACATAATCCCCCATGGCGTACACCCCTTCCTCGAGTCACTCTTCCCCATCTTCTTTCCTTTTTCCTATTGCTTCGCTGATTTCACATAGTTGGCCCTATGGATTCCCCTTGTTGACTTCATTCAACAGGTCTTTTCCTCCTGTTACCATTCTTTAGTATGTTTCACTTATTTTAACGACTAGATTTGTGTACAATTTCCCATTATTAGGCACAATGTTATAGTAGGTACCTAGGATATTATTGTGAGTTGACATTTCTACAATATGTTTCTCGATATATGCTCCTTGGCGGCTTTTGACCATTCTCCCGCCTATATGTTTAAGTGTCTGCTACTAATATCAGTCATTGTCCCTGTCATGATTGTAACATTTTGGGCCGTAGATATGTGCATTGTGTTTATACTTTCACTGTTTTATTTTCCCAAAAATGTAATAAAATATTTTGGGGGGAAACAAGTGGCTCGTGCCAGCCAGCACTGTGTGGGAAATTAAATACATAATCAGCCCAGTTATTCCAATATTCTTACAAGATTTATTACAAGTTAATACCACACTTTTACATTCTTTCTGGGGAACGTGTACATCTATTCTACTCAAGCCAGATTAGGGAGAGCGTGATCGCCCAATCCTCTTGAGGATGCTTTCACTGAACTGAGCCAAAGGCAACCTGCATCACAATGCTCGAATGTAAATGAAACCGAGCTTCTGCTGTTAAAATCTGCAGGCGCTTTCTTTTGGAACACTGGTTGTTGCTCAGAAATGATCGAAGCTCCGCTTCTAGTTTTGGCTGGGGCTGTGCAGTATCATTGATGCTCCATTTTATTAAAGTGGTCATACACCTGTCTGGCACATCACAAGTAAAATGACCCCAGTTGTTTTCTTTTGTTGGCTTGTTTATGCTTGTAGTGCATAGGATAAAACATGGCTTTTAGGTGAGTGTGCATAGACCATTGGAGTAAACACTGTGCACCAAGTCAAAATGGGTCTTTTCCCCTTTGAGTATGCGCTCTGCCTGCAGATACATTAATTGCCACCCGCTGCTCACGTAATTCATCATCCTGGGTCTCTCTGAGGTCACTTTCGTTCAGGTTTCTCCTTCCTCCAAACACTACTTTGGAGAGAATCCAGTGAGAGGTGTTTTCTCCTGTGGATTAAGATTCCGAGAGCAACCCTGAGGACTGTAATCATTTTAGCACCAGGTTTCTTGTTTCCAGTATGCCATTGAGAGAGTCCATTGCTACAGAGAACATGAAGTGGAGAGTGAAGACGGACCTGCTGAGACCCACACACAGGCATTGCCTGCTTTACTGAAAGCAGGGAAATAAAAAGATCTACATAAATATTGTTTAAAAGAAAGATAAATTATAAAGAGGGGCACCAGTGTAGTCTCCTCACTGTTAAGGCTTCTCACAAAGACCATACTTAGCTCCAAATGGCACCCACAGGCTCTTGTGAGCAATAGTGATTATCACAACGGACTCCTAGTTTGGGTTGCTAGGTTTATCTGTGTGTTTCCGTTTCTGCCCTTCAAAATGTTTATGATCTTTTGTTAAACTTTGACCTCTGTCTTCCTTTCTAGGGTTTTCCACCCTGTTTTGGCAATGGCTTCATGCGAAGGATGAGGGGTGGCTTTTCACCAATGGGATTCCACAGGTTCCCGCATATGCCCTGGATGTTCAATGGCCCTTTCAACCCTGCTCAATGCCCTGGACAAGCGCCAGCAGGAGCCTCTGCATGCCCGGGTCAGGCACAGCCAGAAGCCGGTCCACGGAATACATCAGCCGAGTCGGGTAAGAAACTATTCAAACTGTAACCTACAAGCGTTTGGTGGCACAGCGAGGGGCGTAGCTTCGGGAGGGATTGGGGGGGGGGGAGAGGAGGGCGTTCTAGGGTGTGCCACCCGCCCTCCCCCCAAATAAATAATGCATTCTTGGCTTGGTAGTTAGGTGTGAAGTCCTGAGTCAGGTCTGCTTACTTTGTTGTTTTTCTCGTTGTGAGCCAGGAATGAAAGACCAAACGGTGATCTTTGATGTAAATAAGAGAGCGATAGACAGTGATACTCATCTGGTGGCTGAATTTCAAAATGTGAACACTTTGTGAACAAATTAGAATCAATGCCATCTTCCCTTCTTATCCAAATTGTGTGATCTTACGCAAACATTTTATTTAAGAGTTTCTTTTTTTTTTTAATCATGAGGACACTTTTAAATAAGTACGTTCAGAATGTGCGCTGTACGAGCACCTCTTATGTTTGATGTAATAGACTATAATATTGCTCCATCTGTAATAAGATTCTAGCCCACGTTTAGGGTTTACATGACTACTGACTTCCTTCTTAGATCACTAATGGCACTGCAGTTTAAGGGTGAGAATGACTGTTCCTAAAAAAAGATCATATTTAATGTCTGACCATGCAGTGATCTAATCTGTTATACTAAGGTGAAACTTCTGCACGTTAAAGAAATACACTACTTTGAAGAGTTTGTTTCATATTTTTACATTCTGTTTTTGCACAATATCCATGCCAATTATTTTCAAGCATTGGCTCGTTCACAGAATCTTAGAGCCAACTCATACCCATGGGTCGGCTTGCCCTATTATTTTCCTGCACGCATTCCCCTATTTGAGACTCAGGCTTAGTACATGGGGCCGTCAGTCACTTGATAAAATGATTTGTAAAAGGAGACGACTAGAAACATAGGACCATGGCCACATGCAGCAATTTGACAACTCAACAATCATGGCTTTTTGTAGCAGTGACAAAGAATAGTGTGTGCAGCAAAAATACATTTAAAATAAGTGATGCCAGGGCAGGGACTCCAGGCTCTTGAGTTCTAAGTGACAGTAGTCATGAGTTGCCATGGAGAACTACTAAGCACAAGTGGGACGGGCAGTGGCGTAGCTTCATTAGGGATATTTGGGGTGTAACACCTCCCAAATACCTTTTTGGTTTGCTACGGTTGGATCTGGGGGCCCCGAGATGGGTCTGCCATGTCTGTCGATGCAGTTTTTCTAGTAATATTTTTGGACCAGTCTTAAAAAATAATAATAATATATATAGCCGGTTAAATAAAAAAGTAGTAAATCCACACGCACAGAAGTACTCCTTGAATTGGGGCAAATTTGCTACTTTTTGGAATTAAAAAACATTGGTAGTAAAAGGTTTGGAAATCTGCACCAATTTCAGGTTTCCAGGCATACTACTGGCAATCAAACACCCAAAATGTGATTGGAGAAATGTTTGCAAATAGTCTAACCAGTGACCTTTGCTCGGGTAGCATTACAACCCATTGTTCCCCCACTGTGCAGCTCTAGACAGAGGCCCTCCTAATGAACATCAGTACTGACCCTGTTTCTTGTGAAAACAGTCCATCCCCAAACTTGGTTATGTCACCCATCCACTCTGCAGCCCACTGCCTTTGTGTTGGCAAATTTGAGATTCCCACTTCCCGATTCTCACTGACTAAGCTATGCCCTTCGGCACAGCTGCTGTTGAAAGAAGCCTTTTGTGGTACATGAAGTAAAGTATATAATTGTTGGCTTACTTTAGCAGCCTCCCACTGACGGTTGCCTGTAGTCTGGTTGTAATTAATCCACGGCCACTAAGAGGTGCAGTGATTATACTAGCAGAGTGCTGCCTGCACACTTGATCATTAAGAGTACATGTGATGTGAACACCATAAAATCCACTGGAACAGCTTGTGGTACCCGCATCCAGTTTTACCTCCAAGAGAAACATATGACTGTATTAAATTCCACGCGAGTACGGTCTTATGTGACTACGTTAACGTCTATCTGGCACCTGCCTGTACTTTGACAGTAGCAAATGTGACCAGGAGGGCAGCCTGGTATTTGACTGCAGCAAAATCAAAAAACAACAACTGTTTATAAACAGACTGGACAACCAGAATACCTGTTTGGTGGCAGCAGTTACTGTTAATGGGAGCTGTCTTTAGGATGGTAGTGATGTACTCAGTAGATAGGTAGCTGAGGTGGTACGGAGAGAAAATGTAACTGATAACTCACGGATAAAACTCACTTTTCAACTGCAATAGAAAACTCACTTTTCAACTGCAATAGAAAACTAACTTTTCAACTGCAGTAGCAAATTAATCCTATTACATCCAAGACATAACGTAGAGCATTGTACTACATTTCCAAAGTATTTATTGTCCAAAACATCATCCCACATTTCCTTTTAGCGACTTCCACTGGTGAACAAGCTCAGGATGCCAATTTTGACTTTTTGAAGAACGTCGGTGAGAGTGTGGCTGCCATGCTGAGTCCCCTGGGTAGGTACTATAAATCAACCCTGCTCTTTTCCTTTAGGAAACAAATATTTACTGCTTTGTGGTAGAGTATTAAAATGGTTGCTTCTCCCCTAGCCTGGAGGTTTCCCCATGCACCCCCCTCCCCCCCCCCCCTTTAGGTGAAATCTAGAACTGTTTTGGGGGTTCGCTTGTATGTGATGTTGTTAGAAATGGGATTTTTGGTAGGCTAGGGCATGTGCCTAAGCCAGGCAGAAACCAGGGCATGTGCCTAAGCCAGGCAGAAACCACCACTCTAGTCCGGATAAGGGAGTTACACTCCTAAAATAACCCCTGCTCACCCCCTTGGTAGCTTGGCACGAGCAGTCAGGCTTATCTTAGAGGCAGTGTGTAAAGCATTTGCACATAACCAACAGTAATACAGTGTAAGCACTACAAAAGGACACCACACCAGTTTAGAAAAATATCCAATATTTTTATATACTTAAGACAAGACCAAAAACGATAAAAATCCACAATACAGTACTTAAAAATCTTCGGTTATCAAAATATGCTTGAAAAACAGTTCCTTGATGTCAATAGCTCCGCCCGGGGCTATCACGGCGTCTTGAGTAAACACATCCAAACAGTTCTGGCTGACCGCGGTGTCGCGGGCCAGCTACGGTGTCGGGAAGAACAGCAAACACTACCTTTTAAAAATGCAGGGCGTCGGCGACCTCTCGTTGAGCTTCCGAAAGCACGGCGTCCGCAGGCGTTGGTTTCGGAGGTCGGTGCAGGAGTCGTCGGGGGTCCTCGAAGTCACACACGTTGCAGATCGAACTCTCTGAAGTCAGGAGCGCTGGCGTCGGCAGGCGTCGGGTGCTGCGGTACAAAGTGCAGCGGTGCGGCGTGTGGTGCCCTCCGGTCGCGGTGCAAGCAGCGGCTCGGTGGCGGCATCGGATGGCGTCGTCAGTGAGACCAGGGTCGCGGTGCGAAGTGAATGCGGTGCTCGTCGCGGTGCTGGCAGGTCTCGATGCAAGCAGCGGCGTCGTTGCTGAAGCGCTGTCGTCGGCTGACGAACTGGAGTCGATGGCGCCGGAGTCGGTAGGCCAATGCTGCGGTGTGGGATGAGAGCGGTGCATCGTATAACTTTACGAGCGGTGCCCTCGAACCACGGTGCAAGCAGCGGCGTTGATTTCGGCGTGGAGCGGTGTCGTCTGGGATACCAAGGCGTCGTCACGAGGCGGTGCGGAGTGCGGGGCTCACAGGTCGCGGTGCGAGCAGCGGCTCGGTGGTGGCGTCAGCAGGTGTCGTTGGTGAGACCAGGGTCGCGGTGCGGCGGCGGTGCCCTCTGCGGTGCCTTCAGGACACGGAGTCGGCAGCGGCGTCATAGACTTCGTCGGGTGGCTTTCCTTCTGTTGCAGCACAAAACACACAGTTCCCAGTGCTGAGGGCAGAAGAGCTTGAAGTCTTTGCTGTTCCTGAGACTTCTTGAACAGGGGGCAAGCTCTACCTCAAGCCCTTGGAGAAACTCACAAAGTAGATTGCAGAAAGTTCAGTCCAGTCCTTTCACTGCCCAAGACCGAAGCAGCCAATGCAGGCCAACACAGCAAAGCAAAGTGGTAGTTCCTCCTCACAGCTTCTCCAGCTCTTCTTCTTGGCAGTCTTCTTGGTCCAAAAGAGTTCTAAAAGTCACGGGTCTGGGCCCCAATATTTATATCCCAAAATCCTTTGATCTCTTAGGCAGAGAGTGTCTGTGCCCAGCCAGAACCATTACTGCCTTCTCTGGTGTGACTTCCTGGCAGGAGGTGGAGACGGCATGGTCAGAGGCAGACCAGGTCCTTTGAGGTGCAAAGAAATCTCCTCCCCCTTCCCCAATTGCAGCCCAGGTCTATTCAGCCCTTTCCTGACCCACCTAGACTATCTGGAGCCACTCCTGCTCCTCAGCCTTCTGTCATCCACAGAATTTTCAAACACAGAATGTAAAAATCACCTTCACTAAAAGATGCATCTTTAGATTCTGAGTTCAGGCATACTAAACTTTATTTTCCTACCTAATTCCCCGGGCCAGTTATGTTTATAAGATGTTATAAACAAACTCCCCATTCTGTCCTATGGGGAACAGGTAGCCTTGCAATAGCGAAAAACGAAATTGGCCGTAATTCACTATCAGGACATGCCACACACACCAGGGCATGTCCTACCTTTCACATACACTGCACCCGGCCCACAGGGGTACCTTGGGCCTACCTTAGGGGTGGCTGACATGTAAGAAAAGGGAAGGTGAGGGACTGGCAAGTGTGTGCACTGGCCAAGTCGACATGGCAGTTACAAACTGCACGCAGACTCCGCAATGGCGGGTCTGAGTTACCTTTTCAGGGCTACTCACGTGGGTGGCACAATCAGTGCGGCAGGCCCGCTGGTAGCATTTGATTCACAGGCCCTGGCACACTCAGTGCACTTTACTAGGGACTAACAAGTAAATCAAATATCCAATCATGGAAACACCAATCCATAACACAATTTACCACAGGAGCACTTGCACTTTACCACTGATCAGCAGTGAGAAAAGTGCGCAGAAACACTACGCCAGCAAAAACAGAGTCAAAACCGGGAGGTCAGAAAGCAAAAACTCAGGGGAAACACGCCAAAAGATGCGAAGTCTAACACATGTCCCCTCCAGCTGAAAGTAGGGAGAACTACCCACCCTCCTCGGAGTTCTCTTCACTAAGGCGGAAGAACCTGGACAGACCATCTGCATTGGCGTGTTCTGTGCCAGGACGGTGTTCCACCGTAAAGTCCATTCCCTGTAGGGAGATGGACCACCTCAGCAGTTTTGGATTCTCACCCCTCATTTGCATCAACCATCTGAGGGGCCTATGGTCTGTCTGAACCCGGAAGTGAGTCCCAAACAGGTATGGTCTCAGCTTCTTCAGTGCCCAGACCACAGCGAAAGCTTCCCTTTCTATGGCACTCCACCTCTGTTCCCTGGGAGTAGTCTCCGGCTAAGGAAGACTACAGGCTGGTCTAGGCTCTCTTCGTTCAGTTGTGAGAGCACCGCTCCCCCTCCATGCTCTGAAGCTTCAGTCTGCACGACGAATTCCTTGGAGAAGTCAGGGGTCTTGAGCACGGGTGCCGTGCACATGGCGGCCTTCAGGGCATCAAAAGCCTTCTGGCAGGACTCAGTCCATATCACCTTCTTGGGCTGCTTCCTGGAAGTCAGCTCTGTTAAGAGGGCAACAATGGTGCCATACCCCTTAACAAACCTCCTGTAGTACCCGGTGAGTCCTAAGAAGGCCCTCACCTCTGTCTGGGTCTTGGGGGGCTCCCAAGCCAGAATGGTGTCAATCTTTGGTTGTAGGGGCACCACCTGGCCGCTTCCTACCTGATGTCCCAAGTACACCACCGAACCCTGCCCGATCTGGCCTTGATCGTGAGGCCTGCCCTCTGCAGCGCCTTCAACACTTCACCGAGGTGCTGCAAGTGTTCTTCCCAGCTGGAACTGAACACTGCGATGTCATCCAGGTAGGCAGCACTGACATCCTCCAGCCCAGACAACACCTGGTTGACCAACCTCTGAAAGGTGGCAGGGGCATTCTTCAACCCAAAGAGCATCACCCGGAACTGGTAATGTCCTTCTGGGGTTGAAAATGCTGACCTCTCCTTGGCCCCATCGGTTAAGGCAATCTGCCAGTACCCAGACGTTAAATCAAACGTGCTGAGGAACTTGGCAGCTCACAACCGATCAATGAGCTCATCAGCTCTGGGGATGGGGTGTGCGTCAGTCCTGGTGATGGCATTGAACCCACAGTAGTCCACACAAAACCGCAGTTCTGGAGTGGCACCGGGTGCAGCAGCCTTTGGGACCAAGACCACTGGGCTGGCCCAAGGACTGTTGGAAGGCTCGATCACCCCTAACGCCAACATCTTAGAGACCTCCTCCTTGATGCTGGCCCTGACCCGGTCAGTCAACCTGTAAATCTTGTGCTTCACAGGAGGGCTGTCACCGGTGTCCACGTCATGGGTACACCAGTGAGTAACACCTGGGGTCAGGGAGAACAGTGGGGCAAACTGTCCCAACAACTGGTGACAGTTGCCCTGCTGCTCTGGAGTCCGTGTAGGGGAGAGGATCACACCTTCCACTGACCCATCGCTCTCCTTAGTAGACAGGAGGCCAGGGAGAGGTTCACTCTCTTCTTCCACCCCATCATCTGTCGCCAAGAGCATGCTCACTTCGGACCTCTCGAAGTGGGGCTTGAGGCGGTTCACGTGGAGGACCCTCAAAGGGTTCCTTGGAGCCCGCAAATCCACCAGGTAGGTGACATCACTTTTGCGCTCCACCACCTCAAATGGCCCAGTCCACTTGTGCTGCTAGGCACAAGGTTCCACTGGGGCCATGACCCACACTTTTTGCCCAGGTTGAAATTCGACCAGAGTGGCATTCTGGTCATACTATTTCCTCATTTCTTCCTGGCTGGCTTCTATGTTCGCCTGCGCGAGTTTCCTGAAGTGGGCAGTTTGGTTTCTGAAGGCCAGCATGTAACTAAACACATCCTGGGGAACTTTCCTGGGAGCTGCCTCCCAGCCTTCCTTCACCAAACTCAGAGGTCCTCTCACAGGGTGACCATACAGAAGCTCAAAGGGACTGAACCCAAGAGACTTCTGTGGTACCTCCCTGTATGCAAAGAGAAGGCACAGCTAGAGGACGTCCCACTTACGCCTCATGAGTTCTGTTAGACCCTTAATCATGCCCTTCAAGGTCTGGTTGAATATCTCCACCAGACCGTTACCTTGTGGGTGGTAAGGGGTGGTGAACTTGTAGGTTACACCACACTCCTTCCACAGGGATGTCATATACTTGGATATGAAATTGGTCCCCCGGTCAGAAACCACCTCTCTGGGGAACCCCACTCGGGAAAAGATCCCCATTAACGCCCGGCCCACCACTGGCGCCGTCGTTGTCCTGAGAGGTATTGCCTCCAGGTACGGGCTGGCATGGTCCACTAAGACCAGGATGTACCTGTTGCCCATGGCTGCCTTGGGATCCAGTGGCCCCACAATGTCCATCCCTACCCTTTCGAAGGGCGTTCCAACCACTGGAAAAGGTTGGAGAGGAGCTTTGACCTTCCTCCCACTCTTACCACTTGCCTGGCAAGTTTGGCAAGACCTGCAATGTCCATCTGACTGCCTTCGCATTTGGGGCCAGAATAAGTGGGTGACAAGTCTGTCAAAGGTCTTGTCCTGCCCCAAATGTCCTGCCAAAGGCACGTCATGAGCCAGACCCAGTAGGAAGGTCCTGAAGCGCTGGGGTACCACCAGCACACGGGCTGACCCAGGCTCAGCGACCTTAGGCTCACTGTATAGGAGATCATTCTCCCAGTAGATCCAATGTGATCCGGACTGATCACCAGCTGCCTGGTCTGCAGCCTGCCGACGCAGACCCTCCAGAGAAGGGCACTCCTTCTGCTCCTTGCAGAATTCCTCCCTGGTTTCCCGCGCCCCTTGACCTTTCTCTTGGCAGGGACTTGGGCCACTGTTTCAGGCTCCAAGTCCTCTTAATCACCCTCTCTGGCTGCCATTGACCAGAGTGGACACGCATGCCCACTCTGGCAACCCAAGTATCTCCAAGTGAGACCTTAGCTCAACATCCTTCCATAAGTACTGCTCCAGGTCGTTACCTAGCAGACAATCTACAGGCATGGAAGGGCTCACAACCACCCTCAAGGGACCTGAGACCCCCCCCCCCCCACTCGAAGGGAACCTGCGCCACCAGACACTGGCGCTCTGAATTGTCCGCCGCAATGACTTGGTGGAATGCCCATGGGACTACCTGCTTCTCAGAGACCAGGTGACACCGGACTGAGGGTCACACTGGCTCCAGTATCTCTGAGAGCCTCTACCCTTTTCCCATTGATGGTCACCCAGGTGCTGTATTTCTTTGTGTTAGGGGGCACCGGGTTTCCTGGGACCATCTCACTATCCCCTAGTGAGACGAGGGTCATTTCTGCGGGGTCCCCACCCTCCTGTGAGTACTCCTCCCCAAGCGCTACACTAGCCAACACCTTGGACTGCCCACCGGTGGGTGGCTGTGCCCCCTTAGGGCACTTGGGGTCCCCCTTCATGTGACCCATCTGGTCACATGCAAAACACTTGCAGGGGCCGGTCTCAGCAGACTTCCCTGACGAGACCCCTTGTTTCTTATCTCCTGGGGGATGGGAACCTTTACCCTGGGTGTTAGTTTGGGGCCCTTTAGAGAACTCCTGTGTTTTACCCTTGTCCCCCCCACTTTTCTGCTGGGGACCCTGCCCACCTTTGGCTGAGTCTCCCCCATACGCTTTCCTGTGGACCCTGGTACTCACCCAGCGGTCCGCCTCCATAGCAAGCTTCCTGGGGTCAGTCAGCTTACTATCAACTAGGTGCTGGCTCAGATCTGCAAAACATAGACTAGACAAGTGCTCCCATGCAATCAAATTGTAGAGCCCCATAAAATCTGTCACATTACTGCCCTTCACCCAGCCATCCAGTGACCTGCAAAACATATCTACACATTACAACCAAGTGTTGGCATCGGACTTCTTACTGGACCTGAACTGATCCCTGTACTTTTCAGGAGTGAGACCATACTTAGTGAGAAGGGCGTCCTTCATGTCTGGATAGGTGAGGTGATACCCCTTACCCAAAGCTATTAAAGTTTCCCTTGCTTCTTCTGGGAAGAGAGGCCACAATCCTGCTCCCCAATTCTCCTCAGGGACCCCATTCATGTGTATCGCTGCCTCGTAACTCTGAAACCACCTTTGTATGTCATCCCCCTTCTTGAATTCTTTGCCTACATTCTTAGGGATGTGCACAATCCTGTCTTGACGGGTTGCTGCCACCATCTGAGCTGTCTCTACTCCTCTGATCCAGCTCCTTTATCCTGAACTCATGCTCTAACATCATCCTTTTCTCCTCCATGGCTAACTTAAGCTTCTCCAGTTCTACTGCAACTCTCCTTGCTTCCCGCCTGTCCTCCAGCTCTCCTGGGGACAGGCCACTGCTGCTTGGCCTGGAGGGTTCCCCCCCTTCCAAAAGCACATCCACCCTAGGAATAGGCTCCTCCGCCTCTCCACTGAGATCACCAGACTGCTCGCTGGCATGTCTGGCTGCTACCCAGGCCCTCAGCGCCTTTTGTTGCTCCTCCTTCCTCGTGAGGCCTCTGACTTGGACTCTAAGGGTTTTGCAAATTGATTTCAATTGTACATTGTAGGATTCCAACCTATCCTCCTCAAAGGCAATTTCCAGGGATGCAACAGATGATGTTCTTGATTCAGGCATGATGAAGTAGCAAGTTCAAACTGGCAAGATCAAAAATAGGCCAAAAAGAACCAGTATGTGGCACGTAATGGTCTGCGATATGGTAGTAGTGCACACCAATCACTGTAAGTCAAGTGCAAACGCAAGTCCTATCCTCACCGCTGACAACCAATGTTAGAAATGGGATTTTTGGTAGGCTAGGGCATGTGCCAAAGCCAGGCAGAAACCACCACTCTAAAGACGCAAGAAACTACCTGCCCCGTATTTTCATCACATGGCCCTTAACAAGGGTCCTAAGATTCATCCACTATCTCTGGAGCAGATCAAGGAAAAAAGTGAATAATTACATCAAGTATTACAAATTTTGTAATAATTTTATTAATTGTATAATCATTTCGACAATTTATAAAAACACATAATGATTGTCACAACAATTGATGATCAATAAGACAAAATTCAAAAAAATACCGTCCCACACACCTACTTCAAACAAAACACTCATATCATCATATATTCCCAGGATTCATCATAAGGACTCACACATCATTCACACAACTTTAGAAGAATAATATAAGATAAAAATTGTGCATAACAGCCACAAGATGGTCCGATGACAAAGAGAAATACAAGTCATCAAGGGGTAGGGATGAGAGTAATCCAGCTGCCCCCACACGAATAAAGCCAACGCGCGTTTCGGTGTGTTGCCCCAGCCGGGGCTACACCTTCATCAGGGCGGAGATGGACAATAAGGGGTGGGACAAGACACACATATTTATGAAAGCCGAATGCGCCCAGTATAATTTCTTAAAATGAGGGCGTGGAAGAAAGAACCAGCAACGAAGGCTTCTCCAAAACGTTCAAGAAAATTTTTTTAAAAGTCACGGTGGGTTTCTTCTTCCGTAAGATTCAAGGAGATCCTTTTCTAGAAGCCAAACAGGGGATGATCTCATAAAGAGAGGCAGATCCAGCACATTTCGGCGATTCACAGAAATCAAAAGAAATCTTTTTTGTATGTTGATTCATACGCCGCGGATCGATCAGATCCGTCTATTCAGCGAAACAACAGGGAGGGGGGGGGGCTCAAATGCACACCTCCTCGTTTGCCCAACGTGTCCAGGCAGAAACCACCACTCTAGTCAGGATAAGGGAGTTACACTCCTAAAATAACCCCTGCTCACCCCCTTGGTAGCTTGGCACGAGCAGTCAGGCTTATCTTAGAGGCAGTGTGTAAAGCCAACAGTAATACAGTGTAGGCACTACAAAAGGACTCCACACCAGTTTAGAAAACTATCCAATATTTTTATATACTTAAGACTAGACCAAAAACGATAAAAATCCACAATACAGTACTTAACGGAAGATTTTTATCAAAATATGCTTGAAAAACAGTTCCTTGATGTCGATAGCTCCGGACGGGGCTATCACGGCGTCGTGAGCAAACAAATCCAAACAGTTTTGGCTGACCGCGGTGTCGCGGGCCAGCTACGGTGTCGGGAAGACCCGCAAACAGTACCGTTTAGAAATGCAGGGCGTCGGCGACCTCTAGTTGAGCTTCCGAAAGCACGGCGTCCACAGGCGTTGGTTCCGGAGGTCGGTGCAGGAGTCGTCGGGCCCTCTAAGTCACACGCGTTGCAGATCGAACTCCTCTCTGTTGAAGTCAGGAGCGCTGGCGTCGGGTGCTGCGGTGCGAAGTGCAGCGGTGCGAGCAGCGGCTCGGTGGCAGCGTCAGATGGCGTCGTCGGTGAGACCAGGGTCGCGGTGCGAAGTGAATGCGGTGCTCGTCGCGGTGCTGGCAGGTCGCGGTGCAAGCAGCGGCGTCATCGTTGCTGAAGCGCTGTCGTCAGCTGACGAACTGGAGTCGATGGAGCCGGAGTCGGTAGGCCAAGGCTGCGGTGTGGGATGAGACCGGTGCGTCTTGTAACTTTACGAGCGGTGCCCTCGAACCACGGTGCAAGCAGCGGCGTCGATTTCGGCGTGGAGCGTCGTCGTCTGGGATACCAAGGCGTCGTCGTGAAGCGAGGGAGTGCGTGGCTCACAGGTCGCGGTGCGAGCAGCGGCTCGGTGGCGGCGTCAGCAGGCGGCGTCGGTGAGACCAGGGTCGCGGCGTTGCCCTCTGCAGTGCCTTCAGGACACGGAGTCGGCAGCGGCGTCGTAGACGTCGTCAGGTGGCTTTTCTTCTGTTGCAGCACAAAACGCACAGTTCCCAGTGCTGAGGGCAGAAGAGCTTGAAGTCTTTGCTGTTCCTGAGACTTCTTGAACAGGGGGCAAGCTCTACCTCAAGCCCTTGGAGAAACTCACAAAGTAGATTGCAGAAAGTTCAGTTCAGTCCAGTCCTTTCACTGCCCAAGACAGAAGCAGCCACTGCAGGCCAACACAGCAAAGTGGTAGTTCCTCCTCACAGCTTCTCCAGCTCTTCTTCTTGGCAGTCTTCTTGGTCCAAAAGAGTTCTAAAAGTCAGGGGTCTGGGCCCCAATATTTATATCCCAAAATCCTTTGTTCTCTTAGGCAGAGAGTGTCTGTGCCCAGCCAGAACCAGTTCTGCCTTCTCTGGTGTGACTTCCTGGCAAGAGGTGGAGACGGCATGGTCAGAGGCAGACCAGGCCCTTTGAGGTGCAAGGAAATCTCCTCCCCCTTCCCTAATTGCAGCCCAGGTCTATTCAGCCCTTTCCTGACCCACTTAGACTATCTGGAGCCACTCCTGCTCCCCAGCCTTCTGTCATCCAAAACCCAGACAGGCAATCCACATTCCAGCAGAGGCACACGGGATGACTGAGCAAGAAAATACCTACTTTCTAAAAGTGGTATTTTCAAACACAGAATGTAAAAATCACCTTCACTAAAAGATGCATCTTTAGGTTCTGAGTTCAGGCATACTAAACTTTATTTTCCTGCCTAATTCCCCGGGCCAGTTAGGTTTATAAGATGTTATAAACAAACTCCCCATTCTGTCCTATGGGAAACAGGTAGCTTTGCAATAGCGAAAAACGAAATTGGCCGTAATTCACTATCCGGACATGCCACACACACCAGGGCATGTCCTACCTTTCACATACGCTGCAACAGGCCCGCAGGGGTACCTTGGGCCTACCTTATGGGTGGCTGACATGTAAGAAAAGGGAAGGTGAGGGACTGGCAAGTGTGTGCACTGGCCAAGTCGACATGGCAGTTACAAACTGCGCGCAGACTCCGCAATGGCGGGTCTGAGTTACCTTTTCAGGGCTACTCATGTGGGTGGCACAATCAGTGCGGCAGGCCCGCTGGTAGCATTTGATTCACAGGCCCTGGCACACTCAGTGCACTTTACTAGGGACTAACAAGTAAATCAAATATCCAATCATGGAAACACCAATCCATAACACAATTTACCACAGGAGCACTTGCACCTTACCACTGATCAGCAGTGTGAAAAGTGCGCAGAAACACTACGCCAGCAAAAACAGAGTAAAAACCGGGAGGTCAGAAAGCAAAAACTCAGGGGAAACACGCCAAAAGATGCCAAGTCTAACAGATGTGAACACCATAAAATCCACTGGAACAGCTTGTGGTACCCGCATCCAGTTCTACCTCCAAGAGAAACATATGACTATATTAAATTCCACGTGATTATGTGACTACGTTAACTTCTATCCGGGACCTGCCTGTAGTTTGACAGTAGAAAATGTGACCAGGAGGGCAGCCTGGTATTTTGACTGCAGCAAAATCAAAAAACAACTGTTTATAAACAGACTGGACAACCAGAATACCTGTTTGGTGGCAGCAGTTACTGTTAATGGGAGCTGTCTTTGGGATGGTAGTGATGTTCTCAGTAGATAGGTAGCTGAGGTGGTATGGAGAGAAAATTTAACTGATAACTCATGGATAAAACTCACTTTTCAACTGCAGTAGCAAACTAATCCTATTACATCCAAGACATAACGTAGAGCATGGTGCTACATTTCCAAAGTATTTATTGTCCATAACATCATACCACATTTCCTTTTAGCGACTTCCACTGGTGAACAAGCTCAGGATGCCAATTTTGACTTTTTGAAGAACGTCGGTGAGAGTGTGGCTGCCATGCTGAGTCCCCTGGGTAGGTACTATAAATAAACCCTGCTCTTTTCCTTTAGGAAAGGAATATTTACTGCTTTATGGTAGAGTATTAAACTGGTTGCTTCTCCCCTAGCCTGGAGGTTTCCCCATGCACCCCCCCCCCCTGTTTAATCATGCTTTAGGTGAAATCTAGAACTGTTTTAGGGGTTCGCTTGTATCTTATGCTTCTACAGCCATGCAATTAAACGTCTCTGTGCTACTTTGATTCTTTGAACAGGTATTGAAGTGGACATTGATGTGGAACATGGTGGAAAGAGGAGCAAGGTTACCCTTTCGCAGCAGCCTGGAGCTGAGGACTCCCCGCAAAGCATGAACACGGAGCCCAGTTGGGAAGGCACCAGTGCCCATCCTGGCTTTCAGGATGCAGGCAGCCAACATGAATCTCAGGGCAAGGATTCTCAACCGAACAACTCACTTGGGGAGCATGGGGGCTTGAATCAGGAAGCTACTCTGGAAACTGAGGACTCAATTGCAGAAAGGATTCAGCACATCGCACTGCACTCCCCTAAACCACTTGAGCCGGTACAGTCCTGACGTTTGCACGCTCGCCCTAAATGCAGGCCTTTTAAAATGTATGCATGTTGCTTATGTCCCTAAAGATGGGAAATTGCTTTGATGGCTGCTGTTTACACTGCTAGTTGCTGGTGGCGAGATAGAGGTTCCTCAGTCTGGACTCTTATTGCCTGTTTGCATGCCTGCGTCTCCTGCTGGTATTTGAAATCCCAGTTAATTTGGTTTAAAACTTTTCTCAGCAATCCTCCAGCCTCTCTTTACTTCCCAGGTGGATTTTGTTTAGGAAACGGGTATGTTCGAGGCATATGAGCTGCAGATCGTACACTGTGCATGAGATCGCCATCTGGTGTTGGGCTCGGATGCTTGCACTTTGTTGTTGTCTTGGAAGAGTCTTTTGTAGTCACGAGATAGGTGACTCCTCCTTTGGACGATAGTGCGCATGGGCATCGACTCCATGGTTAGATTGTTTTTTTCCGCCATCGGGTTCGGATGTACCTTGCTGCGCTCCGGATCCACATCGATCGGTTCCCCTCTCGACGCGCAGAAGAACCTCCTACCGTTCGACGGTATTGTTTTCGATCGCGATCCCCTCATCGCGTCTCCACTCCAACACTGTTTCGAGTCCGGTCGCCGACGTTGGTCCGTTGGGCGTGTCGGCGCCATCATCCAGCATATGGAAAGGACTCCATTTAAAAAATGCAGGTGTGGGGCTAAATTCCCACACACAGATCTCCACGAGATCTGTAATCTTTGCCTCTCTCCAGAACACGAGAGCCAACACTGCCAAGCCTGTGACTCCTTTCGGTCCAAAAGACCATCCGTGATCGCCGGGCCCGACGACACGAAATGTCCAGGTCAGCCGCTCCCGCACCGGACGACATCTTTGACACAGGCTCCGACAACCCGGACACCGGAGATTTACAAATCGACACCTCCGGAGCCGAAGACTCAGGGTCCGACGACCAACTCATCACACCACACCAACGTACTGTGAGTACTGACGTCGATGCCCCTGCCCCCAAGAAACAAAAGGCTTCGGTCACACCTTCGCCTTCGGGCCTAGGTCTGCACCATCACAAAGCTTCAGGAGCCCCGCCTTCCGGCTCGACTCCCAAGCACCTAAAGCCTTCTGGCAGCTCGGGACCGAGCCAGCCACGTCCCGGAGCCGAAAAACACTCATCGGCACCGAAACACAAGACTAAGGTCTCGGCACCAACAGACCCTTCGGCGCCAAAGTCCAAGGTCCCAGACACCTCGACACCGAAGCATACCAAACCTTCGGAGTCGACAAAAAACCCTCGGTGTCGAAAACTTCACCAAAGGACACCAAACAACCTCGCAAGCCCAAACAACACTCGGAGCCGAAATCTTCGATGCCGACCAAACACGCCAGCTCAGAAGAACTCTTGGTTCCCATCGACCCAAAGCAGAAAACTCTGCACATTGACCCTATTACCGGACAGGTACAATCAGTAATACCTCACAAGAGGAAGATACAGGAACCAACCACACCTGAGCCACCTCATAAGAAGAAAGACTCTTCCACATCACCTATAAGGTCTTTCTCTCCACCTCCACAACACCTCAGCCCTCTACACTCCCCGCCTCACTCTCCTCCACCTTGTTTTTCACCACAAGGGGATACAGACAGGGAGGATCATGATGATGACATGCAGTCACCTCACAACACCTACACTGATGACGACCTTCACAGTATCCCACCACAAGACCCCTGGGACAGTTATGACCTCCCAGATATACCTGTCCCTGAACCATACCCATCAAAAGCCTCACCTCCAGATGATGCTATAGGGTTTTCACAGGTGATAAACAGGGCAGCACAATACCATGGTGTCAAGTTACACTCAGACCCCCTGGAAGAAGACTTTTACTAGAAACTTTTAGCCAGCCTCAAAAGTCTACCCATACTCTACCTATGCTTAAAGGCATTATTAAACATGCCCCTGAGGTCTTCAGAGACCCAGTTAGGGCTAGGGTTCTTAACCCAAGGATCGAGAAAAAATATAAACCTGCCCCTTCTGACCCAGCTTATATTAAAGGCCAACTCCCTCTAGACTCATTAGTAGTTGCTAATGCACGGAAAAGGGCAAACTCCCAGACTACTGGTGGGACACCACCACCAGACAAGGAGTCCAAATTACTCGACGCATCGGGAAAAAGAGTTGCGTCTCAAGCAGCAAACATGTGGCGCATCGCCAATTCCCAAGCCTTACTGGCGAGATATGACAGAGCCCATTACGACGAGCTTGAAAAGCTCATTGAGCACCTTCCAGATCAGTATAAGACCAAGGCCAATGATCTAATACAAGAAGGCAAGATTGTCACAAACACCTCAATAAAGTGCGCCCTTGACGCAGCAGATACAGCAGCACGCACAATAAACTCAAGCGTTTTGCTGCGCAGACACGCATGGCTACGAATATCTGGCTTCAAGCAGGAGGTACAATCTACCATCCTCAATCAACCCTTAGACCAGGAACACCTGTTTGGGCCTAATGTGGACACTTCTCTAGAAAAAATGAAGAAGGACACAGACACAGCCAAAGCTATGGGAGCTCTACAAGCCACACCTAGCAGAGGTTCCTTTCGTCGCTCCTTATATAGAGGCGGCTCCAAAACTACAGCCACAGACACCACCTCTGCTAACTACAAAAACACCACTCAAACCTCCTCTAATAGAGGTTACTCCAGAGGTAATTACAGAGGTAATAACAACAGGGGTAGAGGACGCGGGTTTAACACACGCACCTCCCCTACCACCAAACAGTGACTTCCCTCCGTTTCCCCCCGATCATTCCACTCCCGTCGGGGGAAGACTGTCAAAGTTCCTACCTGCGTGGAATTCCATCACCACCGACAGGTGGGTAATACAAATTATCCAGTATGGTTACTGCCTCGAACTCACTTCTACTCCCCCAACATACCACCCAGACAGCGTCCCATGTCCACGGAACATCTAACGCTCCTCAATCAAGAGGTTCTCTCTATGCTCCAAAAGCACGCAATAGAACCAGTCCCTCTACAACATCAGGGCACAGGGGTTTACTCACTATACTTTCTAATCCCCAAAAAGGACGGTTCCCTCAGGCCCATACTGGACCTCAGACCCCTCAACTATTACATTCACTCAGATCATTTTCACATGATCACTCTTCAACAAATACTTCCACTACTCCAACAAGGCGACTTCCTTGCCACACTAGATCTCAAGGACGCCTATTTCCATATTCCCATTCACCCTGCGCACAGGAAATACCTAAGGTTCATAGTGGACGGACAACATTATCAGTTCAAAGTCCTCCCATTCGGGGTGGCAACAGCACCAAGGGTTTTCACCAAGTGCCTAGCAGTAGTAGCTGCGCACTTACGAAGACAACACATTCACGTGTTTCCGTATCTAGACGACTGGCTAATAAAAGCCAAGTCACACAACCAATGTGTACAGCACACACTCCAAACAGTTCGGCTACTACACAATTTGGGGTTCACAATAAACCATACCAAATCGCATCTCCATCCCTCCTACATACATCAGTACCTAGGAGCCACAATCGATACCTCCAGGGCCCTTGCATACCCCAATCCTTCCAGGATAACAAGTATGCAAGCCCTCATCAACAAATTCCTACCTCAACACTACCTTCCAGCTCGAGTGTTTATGCAACTCGTAGGAATGATGGCCTCGTGCATCTTTATTGTCCCTCACGCACGACTTCAAATGCGGCCCCTGCAAGAATGCTTAGCACGTCAGTGGAACCAAGCTCAGGGCCAGCTTACAGATCTGGTGTTGGTAGACAGCCGCACTCATCGCTCTCTGCAATGGTGGAACATACAAAACATTTCCAAAGGGCGGCCGTTCCTAGAGCCAGTTCCACAAATAGTGCTCACAACAGACGCATCTCTCACCGGGTGGGGAGCTCACCTCCTTACCCACACAACGCAGGGCAGCTGGACCAAGTCACAAAAACTGCTCCACATCAACCACCTAGAATTATTAGCAATATTTCTAGCGCTAAAGTCATTCCAACCGCATCTTACTCACAAGACTGTCTTAGTCAAAACAGACAACATGACAGCAATGTACTATGTACAAAAACAGGGGGGACACACTCTCTACAGCTGTCTCGCCTGGCGCAAGCCATATGGAGATGGGCCATTCCTCAAAACATTTACCTCCTTGCAGAACACCTTCCAGGAGTTCACAATCACATTGCGGATCTGTTAAGTCGACAGACACAACAGATTCACGAATGGGAACTGCATCCGCAAGTTCTACAACCTTTTTCCAAATGTGGGGCCATCCACAAATAGACCTGTTCGCCACACAAGAAAACACAAAATGCCCAACCTTCGCCGCCAGGTTCCCACACCCGTCGTCCAAGGGCAATGCAATATGGATGAACTGGTCAGGCAGATTTGCATACGCTTTTCCGCCTCTCCCACTCATTCCCCTAGTAGTACGCAAACTCAGACAACAGTCTCTAACAATGATCCTAGTTGCTCCCACATGGGCAAGACAACCATGGTTCACAACACTTCTCGAACTCTCAGTAGTTCCACACCACAAACTGCACCTCTCTCCACACCTCTTAACTCAGAACCATGGAGAGATCAGACACCCCGATCCAGGTCAACTGAATCTGGCAATATGGCTCCTGAAGTCCTAGAGTTCGGTTACCTTAACCTTCCACCTGAGTGTATGCAGGTCATTAAAGAAGCCAGACGTCCCACTACCAGGGCTTGTTATGCAGCAAAATGGAAAAGGTTTGCTATTTATTGCAATAACAACAATATCAACCCACTAGATGCCTCCATACAAAACATTATCTGTTACTTGCTGCATCTGCAAACATGTAACCTAGCATACTCATCCATAAGATTACATCTTGCCGCTCTAGCCGCATACTTACAAAACAGACAGCATTTGTCACTGTTTCGAGTACCTGCAATTAAAGCCTTTATGGAAGGCCTTAAAAGAATCATTCCCCCTAGATTGCCACCCTCTCCAGCATGGAATCTAAATATTGTCCTCACCAGGCTCATGGGTCCCCCATTTGAACCTCTGCACAAATGTGAGTTACAATTTCTTACATGGAAAGTAGCCTTCCTAATTGCAATAACCTCTCTCAGAAGAGTGAGTGAGATTCAGGCTTTAACCATACAAGAACCTTTTTACAAATCCATCGTAATAAAGTAGTTCTCAGACCAAACCCCAAATTCCTACCTAAAGTAATTTCTGCTTTTCACCTTAACCAATCAATAGAGTTACCCGTCTTTTTCCAAGACCCAGACTCTGTAGCAGAAAGAGCTCTACACACACTAGATGTCAGAAGAGCCCTACTTTACTACATTGACAGGACCAAACCTTTCAGAAAGACAAAACAATTATTTGTAGCTTTCTCCCCACCACATAAAGGTAATCCCATCTCAAAGGCTGGCATTGCTAGATGGATAGTCAAATGCATTCAAATTTGCTACCAAAAGGCTAAACGCACCTTAATAATTCCCCCTAGGGCACATTCCACACGTAAACTAGGGGCTTCTATGGCATTTTTAGGAACATCCCCCTAAATGACATATGTAAGGCAGCAACATGGTCTACGCCACATACCTTTACCAAACACTACTGTGTTGATGTACACGCAAAGCAGCAAGCTGCTGTGGGCCAAGCTGTTCTTAAAACACTTTTTCAGACTACTGCAACTGATACAGGTGACCACCGCTAGGGGAGACACTGCTATACAGTCTATGCACAGTGTACGATCTGCAGCTCATATGCCTCGAACGGTAAATGCTACTTACCAGTATGCATCTGTTCTTGGCATGTAGAGCTGCAGAGTCGTACACGCCCACCCACCTCCCCGGAACCTGTATCCGTTCCAGTATAATCTTAATTAGATATATTCACATGGACATCTTTTTCTTCTTACTGACTCCATCTTTTCCCATCATGGCGAAAAACAATCTAACCATGGAGTCGATGCCCATGCGCACTATCGTCCAAAGGAGGAGTCACCTATCTCGTGACTACAAAAGACTCTTCCAAGACAACAACAAAGTGCAAGCATCCGAGCCCAACACCAGATGGCGATCTCATGCACAGTGTACGACTCTGCAGCTCTACATGCCAAGAACAGATGCATACTGGTAAGTAGCATTTACCTTTTTTCTTTACTTCATTTAAAGATAACTTTTTCACTCCTTTCCACAAATCAGTGGTAATTGGTTGGTCGTGTCCTTAGCAAGTTGTTCTTAATGGCGAGACCTCTTGGAAACTTGTAGGATTGCTGCAGTGTTTTTAAAGTACCCCCGTTTCAGTATTTGTCATGCACTTTGCCACTATAAGCTCCTTGGTGCTCCCTAGTCTAAAATGCATAATTTATCAGATGTGCTCATCCCTAATATTTTTTGAAAATCTTTTCTATTACTGTTTGGTCGGTGCTAAACACTTGCACAGTTATTACTAAACCACCTGAAATGTCGTGGATAGAGAAATCCCGGGGTGGAGAGGGAGTTTTAAGAGCCCACCGTGATATGTTGTATAAAAGATACATGCCTTGTGATCTGTGTTTAATCGCATCAGTGGTTCAACCGACATATAGCCGGCTCTGCCTGTTACCAGAAACTGCCTGTTACCAGAAACCCCTGTAAAGCGTGCCATGTAAGGGTTTACCCAGAGGTCCTTCTGCCACTGGAATATAAAGCCTCAGAGCTGCATCCTATTTAAAAGCAGGGTCACTAAATATGGGTCCACGCGAAATTTTAATCACATCAGCAATTTTCTCACAATCACAAATGACTCCATTTCACAATATTTTTGCCTGCGGGTGACTGGTTAGCACAGAATGTCTGCTCGTACCTATCTTCTGCTGGTATATTGCAAGATGTTTTAGATGAGGTGCATGCCCTGCGTTAAAAAAGGTCACCTAAGATACCAGCCTATTTTTCACTAAATTTTGCAGAATAAAATGCAATTTCACACACCGCTGCTCTGATTCTCCTTAAATCGGTGAACAACCACAGGTGACACATAAATGGTTAAATTAAAGTTTTAATGCACGAGATTTTGTGTAGCTTTAATTTAAAGAGGTGTTAGTTATTCTAGGTTCTGTAATTTAACTTAATTTCTTTCTTGCCATTCTTGTCCCCAGGAATTAGGCGAAAGTAGCAGCCCAAACGCCAGCGGTGACGACGACTGGACTCATCTGTCATCTAAGGAGGTTGACCCCTCTACGGGAGAGCTGCAGTCACTACGCCAGGCAGAGTCCGAGGAGGCATGCTCACTTGACCCCACGCAGGCCTGCAGCCCACCCAAAGATGCACCCACTGGTCTGCGAGAGGCTGCCATCTACCCACATTTACCACCAGGTATGTCTGGGTAGTAAAATGAAAAAGAGTGGAGGCAGCACCAGGGATGGAGTCACAACAGCCAATATGTTCTATTCAGATATCTTTATTCTTCTTTAGGTTAAAACAACAGCCAACGCGTTTCGTTCCTTTTATAGGAACTTCGTCAGGGCTGAAAGCAACATAAAACAGTACATAAATAACCACTTTTAAAATACATAAAATCAATTACAAACAGACATTTAATCTTCGTGACACACAGATATTGACAGACATCTAAAAAAGATCAAAAAGTACGTTCTCTAATACCATATGGCACTAACACTGCATGAACAGGACTCACAATCAATTGGTGGTGATCATATCTGTCCCACCAGTCACTTACGGTAAGCCATCACAATAGTCAACACATAATTGGATAAAGTTATCAATCCAACATAGCCATACATATATACATATACATCGATACACGTGCATATACACACACATATATATATATATATATATATATATACACACAATACAGAACATGAAAACCTGGGGAAGGAGAAAGAGAAAGACCATATCGGTGTCTTTCAGGCGAACACCCTTAAATCAAAACATCACCATGTAATATTCTCATATCGATGGGGATATACCCCGATCACACTGTTATGATTATAACGTATACTCTGTAATACTTGATATTCAGGTTTATTAGAAATGAAGAATGAAGAATTGAGGAGAGAAGATAGGAGGTGGTGATAATGAGAAAGGAGAAGCAGTACACTAAGAGTAATAAAAGACACCCCATATAAGTGAAGATGGTGGTGTGCTATATAATAGATATAGTAACAACCGCATACCCATGAATGACTCTACAGAAATTTGTATATATATACATTCTACATCCTCACCGAGAGACTTCTGTACCAAACAGGTCCCACTTTCATAAGCAAGGCGAAGGTCAGCCCAGATGTAGTGAGTTGAATGTCAAATTCCGGCCAGAGCACGCGAGTGTCCCTACATTCAACGTGAACAAAAATAAGTGCCTTAAGTCTCAAATCACATCGAATTAGAGGGAACTACATGTAAGTTGTACATAACTTGCAAAGGGCTGTATTCCATTTATCTAAATGGGTTCGCATAAGGTATTCGTAACTCACCTATAAAGTATCAGTATGATATTCCGACTGATTTCAGTTGTATGTAGTAACTCCCTCACAAGTATCAAATGGAGTAATACGTGGTTACGTGAGCGGGAGGGTCCCGACTCATAGATCTATAAGAAATGCAATTATGAAAGACGGAAAGCATAATTCTAATCTGTCCAGATTGTACGTTTCCAAGGCCTATGTGTTTCAGATTAGAGAATATAATGAGTCCCCTACGGGCAGTTCCGCTTATTGCTGACTGCGATCTTTTTATCGCGCCACGCCACGTGAATCCAAAGAGAATTGTGAATGACTAAAAAAGCCCCTTGTTCACTATATCTACCAGGACCTAATATACAATGATCTATATTTCTTACCACACCCCGAACACGTTTGGTAGGGAATGGGTAAGCCTTTAGTTTATTCTGGGGGTGGTGGGGTTTACACTCCCCTGCCCTTTGGTTGCTGCTTTTGGTACAAATAACTTAAGTCTACTACCTAAACGAGCCTTTAACCAAACCAGAGGTATACTTATTTTAGTGCATGCATTTAGGTGACTTGCACCTAACCTAGGTGTATTGGAATGATTTACGTATAACAGATTAGAGTGTGTCAGCATTTTAATTTGTCTTTTTCTTTATTTTGCAGAGGCCGACCCTCGCCTGATCGAGTCCCTCTCCCAAATGCTGTCCATGGGGTTCTCGGATGAGGGTGGGTGGCTTACACGCCTCTTGCAGGCCAAGCAGTGTGATATTGGGTCCGCATTGGATGCCATCCAGTACTCTCGGAAGCAGCCGCCCCCGCATCCACGCTAGTAGCAACATGGCCCCTGCCTACACTGCTTGTTGCGTTTTCCGTCTCATGATGTCGCAGGGTTTTATTCACATCGCCATCTA
The DNA here is from genome assembly GCA_963921515.1 of Calotriton arnoldi. Taxonomy (NCBI): domain Eukaryota; kingdom Metazoa; phylum Chordata; class Amphibia; order Caudata; family Salamandridae; genus Calotriton; species Calotriton arnoldi. Next base: position 2,665,592 of record CAWUFW010000373.1, on the reverse strand, counting down.
GGTTCCAAGCCTTCTTATTGTTCTGTCTGCCAGTAACAGTCTGTCTTGTTGCTTACAGCTGCAGCCTCGGATATGCTCATGCACTCTTCCACCCCTCCCCGGGCGTTCATTGGTTAACATTTCACCCTGTCCTGAGTTTGATGGAAATGACCAACATTTAAAGTCAGCCGACAAGACCAGTGGTGCAGCCTGCAACCACTAACCTGTCCAGTTAAAGATATTTACTTACTTAGAAGTCACTGGGCAGTAGTTTCCAAACATGCTAGAATTTAGTAAGGTAGCAGTGAATCCTCTATAAAGCCTAGGGTTTAGTCCCTGCAGCAAATGACTGACCCAGATAAAACCACCTTCTCAGTGGGTAAATGTATGTGATAAAATATTCCATGCAAGAGGCTCCTCCCTTCCCGTTTAACATGGCCTCTGTAGATCAGTTTTTGTTTTGTTAGGAAGGCAGATATCGAGTGTCTGCGCATCAGTTTGCCCAACCCCTACTTGGTAAGTTCCACCAATTGGCTTTAGTTTGTGGGCAGCTTCCCTGATGGAAACAAATGCTTCATAGGTAATGGGTGGCGCAGTGACAACAGGAATGCCCATATCAACATTAGGCATGCACAGCACGAAGGGCAGGGTGCTGGTCCGCAGAGAGCCACCAGTATTTGTGGTAGTCACTTGAGGTAACAGACCTAGTCCTAACTAATCTTATAAACCGGAATGACTAGCAGAATAGTTTAAGAGCAGGCGAGTTCAGAGTATTCTGTAAACATCATGCCCACGCCTTTGGAAAGTAACCACCGTAGGGGTAGAGAACACACTAGGGCGGTTGGTTTGGGGTAGGTTGTGGAATCCCTTGTGGGAGCCAGTGAGTTTTAAACCTTAAAATAGCATTTTCAGATGAGAATGAAGGTGCCTCTTTGGACAACGGGGGGGGGGGAGCGGGGTAGGTCAAGAGCCCCTCTCTTTCCCCCACCCCCCCAATATCCCGCTGCTTCACCGACATGAACATCCTTGTTATCTCCACACAAAAGAGCTGCACTGCTGTTTAGCGTTTTCGAGTTAATAAAACCTATTTCTGGATGTTTATTCTTTACTCTCTGCAAATAAATATTTCTTATTCTGAAATGCTCTGTCGTGTCCTTTATCCGGAATGCAGTGAATTCCAAATTAATAGCAAATCACATGGACAAATCTTCCATTACAGTCTCACTAGAACAAAGCCTTGGACGGAGGTGGGCTGGCCAATGGAGAAATTAATATATGTTCCTACTGGCTGACGCCTCGCAAACGGCATTAGGGGTGGGTCAGAGGCTAACTAGAAGCACATAATCTTACATTTCTAAAGTGTACCACTCGGAAGCGAAGAGGCTGCTACATTACTTTTGTGGGCTCTATTCAGGCGATCTGAATGGGATCACCATCCGTCTACCACGTTTCTGATTAAAAATAAAATAACTTCTGGTGCTAAATGTTTCATATGCATTTCTGTATTTTACATTGCTATTATCATCTCACTATTCCCTTCTGAAATGATTTCGTAATAGTGGAAGCCACATTTAGCTTCCCTTCGGTAGCAAGAATTCGGGTGGATATATAGTCTTAATTTTTCACCTAGATAATGTCCTCTCGGGTCTCATGCTGGTATGGTAAACGTTTTCCTCCAACAGTAACTCTCCAGCGCCACCAGTTGGTATTGTGAGTTTAGGTGGAACTCCCCCAGCTGGACAGGACGATAATGGTGTTTAACAGGTTTAACCTGTGCATTGACGTCAGTCCCTGAAACTATTACCGTGCCCATGTGAGATGTGCAGAGAGAAACTCAAATACCTTCATTGGCGGTGACAATAACACAAAACACATTTGCATACATTGGCATCTAATTATATGCAACATTGATTCATCAGGAGGTGGTAGGGCAGTGAGGAATCTAGGAAGATTATGTATACACCAGAAATATAATTAGAAAGCTTACACAAGAGTGAACATGTAGCTGCCCAGCTGATATCTGCCACCCAAATGCACTTGGTGAGATCTGTGGAAGCAGCCATGGCCCTAGTAGAGTGAGCATGAATTCCCTCCAGAGGGTCTTGGCCATGGCGTAGCAGATATTGATGCACAGGATGACAACGTGAAATGGGGCATTTGGTCACTGCCATGCCTTACTTGGTTGATGTAGTCAGAGATTGCACTTCTTGGATTCAGTTTATATAACTGCTCCTCCTTGGGATGAGGAGGCCAAAGAATAGAAAGGTGATTGTGGGAAGGCCAAGACTATTGCACCTCAATTGTGGGAGTTGTCTTTTGCCACTGTTGTACTGAGGCCCATCCTACTATGGCTCTGAAATTTGACCAAGTACAATCCCTTCTGCGGCTAACTGAGGGTAGCGAAGGTGAGCAGTCACAGGCTTCTCAGGGAGGTATTGTGGGAGTGCTCAAGCTCCGAGTTCAACAATCAACATACATCAAGTTGATATCCAGTCCAGTGCTCACATTTGCAAGAAGGGACATACTTTAATCACATTGAATGAATATATGAAAGTCCGTGATTCTGGGTGCTTTTTTTTTAAACAAATTTTATTTGTCAATTCACATATGTCATGCAGGGCTCTGCTCACCAGAGTCAACTTCCAAAGCATACCCAATACATCAATGACAGCTAACGACTGTTGTTTTATCTCCCCCCCCATGAGCAACCATACAAGACATAGGAGCATTGGACAGTAACGCCCCCACCCCAACTACCCCCTCCCACAGATCGCACTAGTCCATACTACCTCGGCCACAGCATTAAAAGGAAGATGTTCAGCAGGTCCTGATCCAAGCCCGCCACCCCTTGCTCCTTCCCGCCCCTATACGGGATCCTCGGCTTAAACCGGCAGCAAAGACTCCTCTATCACCGGGGGTTCCAGCCAGAGGCCCCGATACTCCGCCCATCGGTTCCATATTTTATAATGTTTGCGCGGGCTCCCCCTGGCCACAAAGATGGGTTGCTCCAGACCCATGCAAAAGTCCAGGCCATTTTTCCAAGCTGCCACCGAGGGAGCCCTCGTTGCCTTCCAGGCTTGAGCCATGTCTCGTTTAGCCAGGGTAAGGCCTAGGAGCAGAAGGTGTCGTTTATAGGCATTGCCCCCTCCATAACATGCAGCAGTGCCAGCTGTGGTGTGCGAGTGAGCTCCCAGCCCAGAACCTCCGAAAGACAAGCAAATACCCCACTCCAGAAGCGATCCAGCGATGTGCACTGCCAAACTGTGTGAATAAATGTACCCTCCGCCCGGCCACAGCGCAGACATTCCGGGGAGGCGATCATCCCCGCCCGCCACAATTGCGTCCTAGTAAAGTAGACCCTGTGGAGGTATTTGAATTGGACTAGACTAAGCCGCACAGCTATGGCCGCCCCCCGCGGGGCTGCTAGGGCCTCCGTCCAGTCCTCCTCTTCCAGCCCGCCCACATCTGCCTCCCAGTCCCCACGGAGTTTCTGAAGTGTAGGGGAGCAATGTGTGACCAAAGACTGGTAAATACGTGATATCTTTTTTTCTTTTAAGTCCCCCATAAAGATTTTAGCTTCGATGGGACTAAACTCAGGAATGGACTCCAGACCCTGCAGGCTAGGGGATAGCGCATGACGCAGCTGTAGGTATCGATAGAATTGTGTCTTGGGCATATGGAACTCCTCCTGGAGATCCCGAAAGGAGTTAAGGGTCGTGCCCCTCAGTACATCGCCCAGGGTGGAGATACCAATGGCGTCCCATCCCCGAAACCCCGGGAGGGCCGCCAAGTGGGGCAGGCGCCCATTGTTCCACAGAGGAGTCTCCCGGGTCAGGACGCCCCACCAGCCCATGCGCCGCAGCGCCTGCCTCCAAACCATGAACACCACTCGTGTAACTGACGGCAGCGCGCTCCGCAGCTGTGCCGAATACAAAAGCGTGTGTAGTGTGTGATGACCCATCAGGTAGCGTTCCAGTGCGTACGTCGGGTCCTCCCTTTTCCCATACCACCACTCATTGAGGACCAGAAGATGCGAGGCCTGATAATACGAGAGAAGATCCGGGGATGCCAGCCCCCCACAATAGGTGGATAAGAAGCATGTACGTACGGCCACTCGCACTCTCCCTCCCACAGAAACTGCCCCAGCACAGAATTCACCAGTCGGAACCATCTAGCCGGAATCGGGTACGGATGATTCTGCAGCTGGTAGAGAAGTCGGGGGAGCGCTACCATTTTGAAGATCGCCGATCTACCAAACAGCATCAGGGGCATACGGGACCAGGACTTAATGTCCGCTCGCACCCGTTCCCACACCGGTGTCATACTACGCTCCCAGGCAACGGCCGGTACATCTGAGAGCACCACCCCCAGGTATTTCAACCCACCCGCAGCCGACTGAACCGCGGTCGCCCATGCGCCCACCCTCGTCTGCCCACCCAGCGCCCACAATGTGGATTTGCGGGGATTCATGTAAAGACCCGACGTTTCCCCGAAGATCTGCATTATACGCAGAAGCCGGGGCCCCGTTCTGTCTACTGCCGTCAGGAAGAAGAGCACGTCATCCGCATACAACGCTATTCTATCGGAGAGGCCCTTGGCCCATTCAAAACCCCGTACCTGGGCGTCCATGCGTACCCAGGCCGCCAGGGGCTCCATGGCCAAGGCGAACAGATACGGCGACAGGGGACAACCCTGCCGCGTGCCTCTCCGAATATCAAAGGTGGAGGAGGCGGCGCCTGCAATTCGCACCGACGCTGTCAGGCCCGTATATAGGAGCTTCACATAGGAAAGAAATCGCGGACCCAGGTTAAGTCTAGGAAGCAGAGCAAACGGGTAGACCCAGCTCAGGGAGTCAAATGCCCTGTCCATGTCTGCCAATAGTAACGCCGCTGGTTCCCCAGTTCGTTGAATCTCCGCAACCGCCACTTGCGCCCTTCTGATATTGTGCCGGGTAGCCCGCTGGGGCATAAATCCCGCCTGATCGGGGTGCACAAGCGACGCAATATGAGGCAACAGTCGATTGGCCAGCGCCTTTGCCAGGATTTTGGCCTCCACATTTAAGAGGGAGATGGGGCGATAAGAGGCGTGGTGCTCCGGGGACGCCCGGGCTTATGGAACACCACCACTTCCGCGTGTCTCCAGTCCGGGGGAAGCACACCCTTGTCCCGAGCCTCTTCCACCACAGCCCGGTAATGTTGGGCCAATTGCACATTGTACCGACGAAAAAACTCGCTCGGAAACCCGTTGGGTCCGGGCGCCTTCCCGGGATTTAATTCTCCCAGGGCCGCTCCCAGTTCCTCGTCCGACAAGGGGGCCTCCACCTGGTCCCGCTGCTCGTCCAAGAGCGCCTTGGGTGGCAAATCTGTGATAAATTTCTCGACTGTGTCCGCCGCCAGACATTCCCGGGGGGCATAAAGGTCCGCATAATACGTAGCAAAACTCTCCGCAATAGCTGGAGGGTCCGTAATCGGAGTCCCCGCCGGATCCCGAATTCCCGGTAGGGCCTGGGCGTGAAAGGTGCCCTGACAAAGGCGATGCAGCATCTTACCCGACTTGTCCCACCATTGATACACCCTGCTGCGCGTTGCCAACCAGACCTGACGTGCCTCATCCATCAGCAGAGCTGCACACCCCTGTTGGGCCAAGAGCAACTGCCTCACTCCCAGGTCACTCCCGGTTCTGTCGCTCAAGTATCTCTATGTTCGCCTCCGTGCGTGTCAGCTCGATTCTGGGTGCTTTTACATGTAGTTGCTTTCTCTGTTTTTTCCACAGGCAATCTCCCAGGGTTTAGGGGTTCCCCCTTCTCTAAGGACAATCAGGAGTAGGGTGAATCACACTCAGTAGCAGTTTGTCACTCAGTTAAAAAATGAGCTCCGTCTTTTATCCTTTTCTGTGTACGGTTGAGTTCTCACGAGTCACACACCCAAGGGGGCTCTCCCATGCACTCAAAACAGCTGCAGACAACCGGCAGTCCAGGGGTTTGTTCAGAAATCTGCAGTTGCAGCACCAGTATTAGCCTAGTGTATTCAGCAGATGCAGCCCGACGGGGCCTTCATCAAATAGCAGTTGCAGTCTCCATCCGGGCCTTCAGTGGTCAAGCAATTGCAGCCCCAACTGGGTCTTTCAGCTATCGCAGTGTAGCAGTTCGTGCCAAGAACCGGAATTAGTGTTGGAGGGGTGAGGCTAGGGTTGTTTCAAATTGCTATTGTGCAGTCTGTTGCTTCCTGGGCGCCCTACAACCACCTGGGACGTTTTGGACTCCTCTCCTTCCTCGACAGTCTCTCCCCCTGGCACACAACTCCAGCAGGAAATAGAGACTTCAGGTGATGTCCTTTCACCTCTGGGAGATTGTCTGTCAGGCAGACACCAGCCCTGATTGCACAGCAGTCATTTTGAGTATACTGGAACATTCTCTTCCGTGGTCATAACTGACCTGGAATAAAAAAAAGGGTGATTTGGGTCCCACACTTATACACAACTTCTAGACCGGGGGTGTGGATCCACTGTCTTTAACTGTAGAACCGGATTGGGCTGTTATTTTTCAAGTGCCCTTTCCAGGTTGTTCTCTAGACTCAGCCTTTGTGTAGAATGAGGCTTCTCACTGCAAGTAGCACTGGGTTTGTCTCCATCCTGCAGCACCCACAACAGAAGCACAAAAGAAGTGTGAGGTTTCTGCACCTGGCTGTCATCCGCCCAAACGAAGGAGTAACCAGTGAAAGACAAAAGCAGGCCTCATCTAGAGACTTCCTCACCTTTCACATGAGTTTGCAGTCCCACAACTCTACCATCCACCAAATGTAGTGCTCAGGAAGAATAACCAACAGTTCCTTACTAATCAAAAGGCCTCATAGAAATTGTAACAGTAGTTCTATCTCTATTGCTCTCATCAGTGTCTGTCTCCTCCCTCCATACACTTTTATTATCTACGAACAGTCCTCACACTCCATATTGTGCTAGGCCAGGTCAGAGGTATCCAAGAAGGATCCCACTGGCCTGTATTACTCAGTTACACAATCTCAGGATGTCTGCACAAGGGATTGAGCATACACAGAGAAGTGGAACTTGACACAGGTGGGCAAGTAGACCCATGTCCTAGTGACCTAGATAAAAAGGTCTTGTCACACTGTTAATGCTCTTCACAACAGTATGCTGCCACCACAGCTCTATGTGTTAACTCATGATTTGTTCAGTAGTCCACTGTCAGTGCTGAGGGCATGCTTGGTGCACCGCTTCAGGTCTCCGGATGGGTCCAAGAACTCTCATAGTCTAAGTCTCAGCACACACGCTTCAATTAGTGTGATGCCAGCGCCAAAATAAATCTGGATACCAGATATATACACACCCTTGGGCATTCAGGGCAGGGAATACCTGTATACCATGAATCGGACATTCTTGTGCCAAAAGTGATAGACTGGGCTAATTGAAAATCCAAAACCACATGCTGTAAGAAGGCTGGGAAGACCTACTTGTCCGGGTAAAAAACTGCGAGAAGGGACCCCAAAAGATTACCAAACCAGATCATCCATGTCCAATCTTGAGCAATCGAGGTCACCTGTTACCAATCCATCCACAGGCCCTGGGACCAGCTGTACCTGAAGGTATTGCCAAGAGGTAAGTGTATGATACCAAACTGAGGACAGTTCCGATTTTGGGCAGTGGCAAAGAGGTCCAAGGATTCAAAACCCTATCTGGAGAAGATCACTTTAGTCACTTTGGGGTGTAGTTACCACTCGTGGTCTTCCAGGGAGAAGGCAACAGAGTATTCACTCTCATGTTGAGAGAAACTGCAAGATGGGCCTCTACCAGGAAAACCCCCTTATGTTTCGCTCACTTCAAAACTCTAATTGCCTCACAGCATAGGGTCCATGACTTCTTACCAACCTGCCTGTTGAAGTAAACAGTGGTGGTGGTATTGTCCAAATGGATCTGAAGGGCACTCCCTGAGATGGAAGGGATAAATGCCGTCACAGAAAGGCGGACCACCTGCAACTTCAGCCCATTTATGTGCACACGCTACTCTGACACATATTAAAGGCCTGTGCTGGCATTTCGCCAAACAGGTAGCCCAGGTAGCAGGCATCTGTCACCATGGTGGTCTAGACTTGCAGGAGCTGAACGGGTGACCCACCTCAAGATTGGGGAGGACTATCCACCAATGCAGATTCAACTGGAATATCTGCACCTGGGCCAAGAGACACCCGTGAGGTTGGAGCCAATACCATGGCAGGCACTACTGAAGGGCTCAACCATTTTGTGTGAGGAACCAACAGTGCACACTACAATGAAGCCAAGCAGACATAAGACTGGAGATACATTTGAGTCTTAACTCTCGTCATGCATTTCGTGTCCAACACCGCATCTATGAAGGCCAACCACTGAGCTGGAGTGACGCTGGATATTGATGGTAAAGCCCAAGTAATGGAGAAGGATCACCGTGAGCCAAAAATGTTCCATGACCAGCTCCGGGGAGTCTGCCTTCACCAGCTAGTCATCCATATATGAAAACATGGATTCCCTACCATCCCGAATATGCCACCAAAACTACCTGCACATTAATAAAAAATGCAAGGTGCATTCGTCAGCCTAAGTGGCAAGACTGTGAACTGATAGTGCTGGTACCCCAGGGGAAACATTAGGTAACGCCTGTCAGCAGGGATAATTGGAAGATGAAAGTGAGCATGCAGGAGATCCAGGGACGCAGGCCAATCCCCTGTAGTCAGGGCCAGCAAGATATGGGTCAGATAGTATCCTGAACTTGGTTTTCCAAATGAACGAGTCCAGAAGGTGAGATCCAGGATTGGTCTCAGACCTCCGCCTTCCATGGGGATCAAAGTAAACGGAGTAGAAGCCTGTGCCCCTTTCTTCCAGAAGTACCACCTCTAGAGCCACTTCAGCAGGACAAGGCCAAATACCTCCAGAATTTATGCGTGTGCTGAAGAGCATGCCTTGGTAGAAGGGCAGTCAAGGGGGAGCAAAAAGAAGGGATGGGGATAGTCCCTTTGGATCAGCTGGATGACCCAGCAGTCTTTTGTGATCTTCAAATTGATGGAAAAGTGGAAGACCCTCCCACTGGAAGATGGTGGTGTAAGGGGATGAGTGTGGAATGTTTTGAGGCAGCAGAGCTGGCGGAGGACAGAGGAGACTAGATCGACTGCTGGAGACCCTTAAATCCAGCCCTGACAAGAAAGGAGCGGCACATTTGTGAAGTGTCTGGAGGCACTGGTGAGCTCTGGAAGAGCCCCGGAATTTTCTGTATTGTACCTGCCTTGCTGGTGGGGGGAGGTCCAACAAGCAAGCTGTAGCCCTACTGTTCTTGAAGCGTTCCTGGGAGAAGTCAGCCTTGTCTCCAAAACGCTGCTCATCAACAAAGGGCACGTCATCAGAATGACTTGGGCATCTCCCAAAAAGTCAGTGGAATGCATCTAGCCATGACGATGAAGTGTGACTGGGTGCCCATGGACCTGGCTGGCCTTGGTATCCATGGAATCCAAGCCACACTTCAGTATCTGCTTTGAAGTGTTTGTTATCACTGATCAAATTGGAAAATGGCTTCATGTGTTCTGGTGTTTGCCAGTTTGGCCAATTCCCACAAGATATCGACTTAGTAGTCATGTTGTATTTGCCATACAAAGAGTTGATCGCCTGAAGCAAAAGCTTTCCAGCCCATGGTGTGCATTTGTTTAGGACCCCTATCCAGAGAGGCCACCTGAGGTGCGATGTGTTGTGGGTGCAGCGTGGGAGGTCGAGTATGAGTCTTGCAGCAGTGTTCTGGATGGCCTGGAGTCTGTGTAGGAGTTGTTTAGAGATTCCGGCATAGAGAGTGTTGCCGTAGTCCAGCCTGCTGGTGATGAGTGCTTGTGTGACGGTCCATCTGATGTTCTGAGGTAACCATTTGAAGAATTTTCTCAGCATGCGTAGTTTGTGGAAGCAGGGGGTGCACACTGCGTTGACTTGAGTCGTCATATTGAGCTTGTCGTTAAGGATGATCCCTAGATTTCCTGAGTGGTCTGTGGGTGTTTGTCCTAACTCCGACGGCCACCAAGTGGAGTCCCATGGGGAGGTTTTGTTACCGAAGACCAGTACTTCCATCTTGTTTGAGTTGAGCTGCAGGCAGTTGATTCACATTTAGTCTGCTACCATGGTCATGCAGTTGGTGAAGTTGGTTCTGGCAGTGGTTGTTTTGTCTGTCAGGGAAAGTATGAGTTGCGTGTCATCGGCGTAGGAAATGACGGTGATGTCCTGTGATTGGATGATATTTGCGAGCGGTGTCATGTATATGCTGAAAAAGGTGGGGTGAGGGACTATCCCTGTGGGGCTCCGCATATCAATTTCTTGGTCTCTGATGTGAAGGGTGTCTGACCCTTTGGGTTCTTCCCATGAGGAAGGAACCGATCCATTTGAGAGCGGATCCTTGTATGACAATCTCGTGGCGTCTTCTGATGAGGGTGTTATGGGAGACGGTGTGGAAGGCCGCAGAGAGGTCGAGCAGGATAATTGCTGCAGTTTCACCTCAGTCCAGGATGATTTGAATGTCATCAGTGGCCGTGATGAGTGCTGTTTTGGTGCTGTGGTTCTTTCTGAATCCTGATTCAGTGTTGTCTAGCAGATGGTGAAGTTCGAGGTGGGTTGTGAGTTGCTTGGTGATGGCCTTCTCAATCACATTGCCTGGATAGGGAAGCAGAGAGATGGGTCGGAAATTGCTCAGTTGATTCGGGTCGGCTGTGGGCTGCTTGAGGAGGGCATTGATTTTTTGCAAGTTTCCATTTATCTGGGAAAGTGGTGGACGTGATGGAGGTGTTGATGATGTGGGTCAGGGTGGTGCTGACTGATGATGTTCCCAGATTGTGGATGTTATGGGGGCATGGGTTCATATGGGCCCCTTAGTGGATGGTCCACATGATTGTCGCTGTCTCGTTTCTTGTGAGGGTTGTCCATTTGCTCAGTTGGCCTTCTTGGCTGGTGGTGGGTGGGTTAGCAACAAGTTCTCTGGGGTTGGGTTGGTATGCTAAGTAGCAGTATTTGTTTACGATTTTGCTGTGGAAGAAGTTGGAAGGTTGTTGTGAGGCAGCGATGTTGGGACAGAGGCTTAGGGGGTCTGGCAACTTGTCTTAGGACTGCTTGACAAGAGAAGGAATTTTTCCAGGCAGACAAAATAGGTCCCACTAGTCCCTCGTTAAATCGAAGGAAGGGCTTCACAAATGAAGTAGGTTGCAATATTTCTGTCAAAATGTTAGACTTGGATTTCTCAGAGGGAAAGCAGTTCTCCGTTGGAAGCCCTGAAGGGTAAGCAGTGTTCTCTGGGGGGAGGTGTCTAGCTCACTGGCAAATTGTATGCCAAGATAAAGGTCAGCATTAGAGTAAGTTAGAGGAAGCCTACTTTCGTCCTCACGATCATTAACTTTCATATAGCCATTGTCTGGCACCGTTATGAACTTGGAGTCAGATCCGAATAACTCCTTTATCTGAGCATATTTCTGGCTCTTGGAAGTCGTGTGTAATCAAGGCAAGCTCGGACCTTTCTTTAGCAGCTTAGATGTTTTCACCCAACTTTGAGAGAGCCATCAATATTGAGTCCCAGCGTGACTACTTGGACAGTGGCAGACAACCAGGAGATGGCACTGTGGTCTGTGATTTCTTTCTAGAAACAGAGGCCAGAGCCTGTGGAGGCATGAAGTTGGGAGGCATCAGGGTTGGCGCTGCTGTAGTTACCAAGGAGCAGGTCAGCCCTGTGGAATGCCCTACATGGTACTCAAGCTACTCTAAAGACGTCCAACATGGCCTTGCGCCAGGTTGGCAGACGGAGTAGGGAATTCCAGCTAGGTCTTTTGCAACTTTAGATCAGCTTTGATAACAAGGAACATCCCAGCATGGGGGAACTGTGCTACATTTTCAAAAGGTCACAGGAACAGGGTTGTGTGCTTAAAGGGAGGATTTCTCCTTCCTATGATGCTTTTTGTATTTTTTTTTAGATCATTCCATATCAAGAGACCTACCTATAGGAGAAGAGATATGTTGTGGCATATTGTAGATAAAAATGACGTGGCCTCCGGCTGCATCAGGGAATATGAGTTGCTTGCTTTGGCGTGATGGTGAGACCCAAGATGCCGAATGCAGATCTCTTGTGGATCCAATAGAGACATCCGCCTGTGGCAATTACAACAGGGTTTAAATGCTGACACCTTTGAGGGCGACATTTTAACTAGCTGACTAAGCTGAGCCATTGTTGTTAGTGAAGCACCGTTGGGAAGAACTCTGTGTCGATAGGTTGTGGACAATCAGGAAAAGACACCACCATGCAGCTTGGCACATCTTGTACACCTGTATCGTAATTTCCAGCAGGCGTCGTCGCTGCTGAAGCCATGTGACATTCTCTGGCAATGCTGGAGCACCACTGGTGGACAAGTCTGATCCCTGCGAGGATATTGTTAAATTGAGGAATTGTCCAGGAGATGTGCCATTAGAACGTATCAAAATAACCGGTGCAGAGCAGAACTAGGAAGAGTCCTAGTGTTATTCGGAACCTTAAACAGACAATGAAATTCTGGCTTCATCTCAATAACACAATACCTGAAATAACACACGTTCAGTTGAAATGAATTCAAAATTTGTAATGACTTTCAACTATATACATATATTATTTTGTATAAAACAGTTGCTCCAAGGTTGGTGGATAGTGAGTGCTTGAAAAAGTGCTCGTGAATAAGTGAGGAGAGAATAAAAGAATATAGTACCTGTATTTACAACCAAATAGACTGAAGCCTGTCTGAAGCACAAGCGCTTTACATAATTGTAATCCACAATTAGAAGATACAGTGCAACAATTCCATGTTATATTTGTGGGGAAAACTATTTCAGTTAAGGTAAATAGACGTAGGACTGTCGACGTTTCGAAGGGGCCCTCGTGGTTTCCCCAGATAAGGAGCCGGCTGGCCTATTTTAAAGCTACCACCTGTTTGGAATATGGTGGTACTCAGGATTCTCCCCTTTTGTCCTGATGAAGACCCTACCTTAAGTTTTAATTGGCCTTTCCACTATCCTGGGTCGAAACGTCAACAGTCCTACTTCTATTGACCTGTACTGAAATCATTTTCCACATAAAGATAACATGGAATAATTGTTGCACTGTATCTTCTATTCGTGGATTACAAATATGTAAAGCACTTGTGTTTCAGACAGGCTTCAGTCCATTTGGTTGTAAATATCGGTACTATATATCTTTATTCTCTCATTTATTCACAAAAATATTTTCAAGCACTCACTATCCACCAACCTTGGAGCAACTATTTTTTACCTAATAATATATGTATATTGTTGAAAGTCATTACAAATTTTGAATTCATTTAGACTGAACCTGTGTTATTTAAGGTGTTGTGGTTCTCTTGGGTACTCCTTACTGTCTAACATAAATAATTTCCGTTAGTACCAATTTTGTCTTGTATTAAACTGTACCCAGGTCCTACGGTTTACTGGGTTTCCCCATTGCTGTGTAATGGTTCATCTAAATAACAAGCATTGACAAAGCCAATCGCTCTTTCATTGCCAATGCTTTTTGGTGACAGTTATTGTCTTTGCCAATGCTGGTGCTTTTAAAATGTGCAGGCATTGGCATACATGCCAATAAACCTGATTCAGGCGGGAGATTCCTGATTTTTAAAGCCGAAAATGGTTTAATTTTGGCTGTCTCCCATCTGAAATTTCCTTTGCTTCAATAGAAGTCAACTTCCTCTTCTAAAATGTTGCCATGTATGCATTGGGAACGACAATGGCAGCGAGCAGCCGTCTTGAAAGTCTATTTCTACCACTTTCAAGATAGCTACCAGGTGGAGTGATGCAAAGTGGCTATCTTGTAAGCATGGAAAATAATGGTATACTTTAAAGATGGCTGCCAAACTGCATCACAAAACATGGCCACCTCCTACAAAATATAAGAAATAGACTTTCAAGATAGCTGGTCGCTGCTTATCAATTAGCCAAGGCCACACATTTTAAAAGCATCTGGCATTGGCAAAGACGATAGCTGTGGCTGTGTGGAGGAGGAGAGAAGACCCTGGAAGGGGGCACCAGAGGCACAGGAAAAGTGCTGCAGGATAACATCCAGGGCACCTGCGGAGTGGTCAAGAGTTTGCTAGGGGAGAGAAAACACATTCTAGGAGGGAGGGCGGAAGGAGAGAGACAGGCTGGGTGAGCTTGGGGAAACAAAGGAAAGTGCGTGAGTCCGCTCTGAAAGAAAGGGTCAGGGGAAGGAGTAGATTTTCACTCCCAGGGTGTGCTAAATGAGAACTGAAAAAAGACTTGTTCCCTGATGTAGCACGTGAAAAGATACAACCTAGTCAATCAAAAGCGAGGGTAAGAAGAAAAGCTCCAGGGTGGGACAAACAAGAATAGAGAGGAAAGCCAGGCAAAAACAGCAGAGAACTCAGGGGAAAAAAACGTTAGTCAGGACAAAGGGGCTGGCTGACTCGAAGGCCACTGTATATAGTACTGCATGCAATGCTGTCTTTAGCGAGACCACAAAATGCATCACAAAATCTCTTCCACACCAAGCACTCAAACAGCACAAATGTGAAATCACACACTACCCACTTGGCAAACTGTCAGCAAGCTTTTCACAACCCCTTCTCAAGAGGGGACCAGATTCCAGAAACTAGAGCAAGTCCTACAATACCAATACAACACCAAGATATCTGCAGTGTTATAAATCCATACACAAAAAGAAAATATTGAGGGGAGGGGTGGGGGAGGCGGTCATTTTCTCCAGCACTGCATTCTGTGAAATACACTCGAAAACCAGTCTGTGAAGGAAAACGTTACAAAAGAAAAAGTGAAGAAAAAAAGTATTCTTTATCCTAGAAGCAAAGAGACGACAGAAATCGTTGCAAGACGTTATATTCTGTCATCAGAATTGTTCACAGTACAAAAAGGTCAAAAGAATGTGTACTGCACTACAGAACAAGTTACTTACCTTCGGTAATGATATATCTGTAAGAAACACTAGTTAGTTATAGATTCCTTACCTTAGAATTACCCCCAGGCGTCAGACTGGATCCGGAAAGTTTTTTCGTCCGCAGTACCTATGCGCGTCGGAAGGTGGCGTCGGTTGGCTCCGCGTCTGTCGTCGGCGTTGTGGTCACCGGGATGACGTCGCAGCAGCTACTTAGACGCTGCCCTCGCGCGCTGACGTCAGTTCTGTACACGACTTTCCGCGCCATAAACGCAGAGCCATGCAAGACACTGACCACTGGTGCACAAAACTAGGGCCCTGAAAGGATGTCCTTAACCCTAGAAATCAGTTCGCAGAACTGGGAGGATGGGTGGGGCGGTAAGGAATCTATAACTAACTAATGTTTCTTACAGATATATCGTTACCGAAGGTAAGTAACTTGTTCATCTGAAAGAAACACGTTAGTTATAGATTCCTTACCTTAGAATAGATATCCCAGCAGTACCAACCCCGGTGGTGGGTCTGCGAACCAAGATCACACCAGAAAGTCCTGGAGAACAGAACGGCCAAAGAAGCCGTCTCTCCGGACTTGGCTGTTCAGGCAGTAGTGTTTGGTGAACATGTGCAGCGATGCCCACGTGGCTGCCTGATGGATGTCATTCAGAGGAACCCCTCTTCCTAAGGCAGTAGAGGCTGCCGTCGCCCTGGTGGAGTCAGCGCGTAGCCCGACTGGAGGCTCTTTTTTAGCCAGAGAGTAACAAGCCTTAATACACAACACGACCCATCGAGAAGTGGTGCGTTTGTGTACGGCCCGACCCTTCTTTGCGCCCACGTAACCAACAAAAAGTTGATCATCCACCCGGAACTGTTTCGTGCGATCCAGATAGGAGAGCGCACGTTTTGGGTCCAGACGGTGGAGCCTCTCTTCCTCCTTCGAAGGATGCGGAGGCGGAAAGAAGGTGGGCAAAGTAATGGTCTGCCCAATGTGGAAGGCAGTGACCACCTTAGGAAGGAATGATGGAAGGTTCGGAGAACCACCTTGTCCGGATGAACAGACAGGAAAGGAGGTTAAGAAGAAAGGGCCTGGAGCTCACTCACCCTGCTAGCAGAAGTGATGGCCACCAGGAAAGCAGTCTTGAGAGTTAAGAGCCGTAAGGGACAGCTATGAAGCGGCTCAAAGGGAGCGCACATTAAATAAGTCAGGACAAGATTCAAGTCCCACTGAGGCATAACGAAGGGGATTGGAGGAAAAAGATGTGTTAAGCCTTTTAAGAAACGGTTAACTACCGGGGACTTGAAAAGAGAAGGCTGATCTGGCAGCCGAAGGAATGCAGAGATGGCTGACAGATAGCCCTTGACAGTGCCCAGAGCAGAGCCCTGCTGGGCTAAAGAGAGAAGGAACAAGAGTACTTCAGAAAGAGGGGCAGAAAGGGGATCCACAGCCTTTGCTGTGCACCATGCCACAAATTTGTTCCACCGGCAGGCGTATACCGACTTGGTGGAGGGACGCCTGGCTGCCAAGATTACGTCACAGACTTCGGGAGGCAGGTCGAAAGACGTCAACTGCCGCCGCTCAATCTCCACGCAAGGAGGTGGAGACTGGACAGGTTCGGGTGGAGGACCGTCCCCTGCTGCTGCGACAGAAGATCCTCATGAAGAGGCAGTCTGATCAGAGGATCGATAGCCATGTTGAGCAGCTCGGGATACCAGACTCTTCGTGCCGGAGAATGACTTGGGCCCGGTCACGCCTGATCTTCTTCAGCACTCTGGGCAGAAGTGGTATAGGCGGAAAGGCGTACAACAGACCGCAACTCCACTCGCGACGAAAGGCGTCACCTAGCGAGTGCCGCCTTGGAAATTCCAACGCGCAGAATTGCTGACATTGCGTGTTCTCTTCGGTGGCGAATAGATCTAACCAAGGCTCTCCCCATTGTTGAAAGAGACCTTGCACCACCTCCGAGTGGAGACGCCATTCGTGATCCATCATGCACCTGCGGCTGAGTTCGTCCGCCCTGGCGTTCAGTGAACCTGCCAGGTGTTGAACCACCAGGGACATGCCCTCTTCTCACACCTATCTTGAACACCTTTCTTTTACAATTCTGTTTCTTCGTCTTAAGAAACATGTCCTCACATTTTTCCCTTCTCACCTTTCCACCTCCCTTTCTCTATCTCACATACCCTTCTCTCACATTTTCATTTACATTTCTGTCCATCATCTGATTCCCTGCTCTCCCCATCATTCACTTTCCTCAGGCTCACCACATACACACACACACACTACTCTTCTTCAGAGTCATACCACTATTGTATCTCATACATTCCTTTACCACATCTTCTTTTCACATCTTGTAGTCTCACCTTATTTTCACACCTTCTTTCAAGGGTCATCTTTTCTGTCTCACACACCTCTTTCTAACCCATTCTCGCTCACCACTAACACCCTCACCTCTCAATGAAATGCTCCGCTCACAAACGCACATTACCTTCCCTCTTTCAAGTCCTCCTTTCTGTTGCAAATCCACTTACTCGCTCTTATCACTACACTGCAGTGCTTAATTCGTAAAAATATAAGTGCCAGGGCCCTTGTCAGGAGGACACTGCAGCTTGCACCATCCACTGCCCCTGCCAGCGCTGCCAATGACAGTACCAACTCTATTAACCATCACATTCTAACAAGTGTGACAATTCAGACTATTCCAGGTCCCCAAGGCTATACGAATGGCTTGGGTGGCAGGCATTAGCCACTGTTAATGTATATTCAATTAATAAAAAGATGTTGTTGTGCTCATTCCTAAATTAGGCAGACACAGCTGTAGCGGGGGCTCCCTAGGGTGTGGGGATAGTGTTAGGGCCTACCACAGTCTTTGGCTAATGACGTGACACCAGTCACAGTTGGGTAGTTACGCGCAGTGACCACGAGCGGTGGCAGCACCTTTATTTATCCGCTCAAGAACGCGCCCGGCCCGAGGGTGTAAAGTGAAACATATTATCGTAGTGGCCGGATGTCTCACTACATCCCTTATAACCTTTAATAACAATAATAGTGGAATTACCACAACAAATACAGAACCCGAGGTGTGCCAAAAACAGTTCCAGTAAGGTCCTTGTCCCTCAGCATATGAAGTCTTTCAGCCTCTGGCTGGGCCTGGGATTTTCTCTTAACTGCTATGGCTATCCTCTCTGGTTCTCGAGTATTCCCCCAGCTCTGGGCACGCTGAATGAAGGGCTGAGAGGGTTTGCTTTGGCTTCCTCAGTTGACTCTTTATTCACACCGTCTCCCCCTTGGCCGGGCACCCCATGCTCTTCATCACCAACACTTGGCTCCATCGGCTTGGCTCTGATCCCCCGCTCCATTTCCAGGACCTTGAGTTGGTGTAGGTTTTTTGAACCAGGAAGCGTTTCTCAATGTCACGTGCTCACCTCTTTTGGCAGTGATCATAGTTCCTTTCACTTCGACCTCTTCCCATGGCTCCCGCTCAAATGGTGTTCTAAATTTACACCCAGGGTGTCTGTCCTTGATTACCACCTGGTCTCCTAGGTGGATTTCTGACTCACGAGCATTCCTCCTCCAGCTAGCCATGTCATTGCTCCTTTTACTCTCGGCATGTGCACTATCTAACACTCCTGGTACCCACTTGGCGCTCACCGGAACTAGATCACGGACAGGCCTCCTCATAATCAGCTCACACAGCGAACAACCAGTGGTGCTAT
Source organism: Calotriton arnoldi (assembly GCA_963921515.1). Taxonomy (NCBI): domain Eukaryota; kingdom Metazoa; phylum Chordata; class Amphibia; order Caudata; family Salamandridae; genus Calotriton; species Calotriton arnoldi. The sequence goes on along the minus strand of CAWUFW010000373.1, from coordinate 2,646,961 downwards.
GCGGCGTTTGTCTGTATGCCCTCAAAAATTCCCTCCACACATTGATCAACTCCAATCCGGAGTGCCTTGTTGAGTGTACTCATGAATCTTTCGACCTGCCCATTGACTTGAGGCCATTGGGGGGGGGGGGTCACTCGCCGGTGTTTGATGTTTAGATGATGAAGGTAGTCTCTAAATTCCTGGCCATGAAAGGGCGGACCATTGTCCATCTTGATCTCATCCGGCAACCCTAACATGGTGAAAATCTTGTCCAACGCCGGCTTGACACACTCAAAAGCAGTGGAGTGGAGTAGTTCCACGGCCGGAAACTTGGAGTGACTGTCAATCGTGACTAATGTTAGGCGACCATCTGGGAAGCCCCTGCCCTTCAAAGATCAGGCCACCAGGGGACAGCACCACCGCACTCACTCCCTTAGGCCTCACGCGGCCTGTTCTCCTCGCTGGCTCCAGCCGCCTCCTGCACCGGGCGTATGATGCCTCGCTTGGGCTGTACTCACACCGGCCTGCTCACGGCCATGCCCACTGGTTGCAGCTGTACTTCGGGACATGGCCCAACGGCGGATGCACACACAGGCTGCAGCGTGCTCAGCCAGCTGGCCCGCCTCAGTGCTGGGTTCATGCTGGGTGCGGCCCGCTTTGAGGGATTCCACCAGTCACCTCGCGCAGTCGACTGCAGGCACTTCACCAGCTAGGTCGCACCATGCATCAGGGTCGCCCCTCTCGTCGTCATTGTAGCGGGGGCTCCCTAGGGTGTGGGGATAGTGTTAGGGCCTACCACAGTCTTTGGCTAATGACGTGACACTAGACGCAGTTGGGTAGTGTGAGGTTTCAGGAAGGAGGAGCGGGAGACAGGGTTGTGGTAGGGAAGGTTTTATTTTTGAGAGGAGGCGTCTGCGTGCAAAGTTCAGTCTGTAAGGGGGATGAGGTACAAGGTCGGTCCTAGGTCTCCCGGTCGTCTCTTGTCCCCTTCTTCCGTCTTCCCGGGAGGGGGGGGTTCTCTCCAGCCGTAGTCCAGGTCTTCCGCTTCCGATTCCGAAACGCCCGGCCAAGGGATGTTGCTCAGGACACCCAGAAGGAAAGAAGAGTGTAACAGGGGGTAAGTGCTCGTGATAATATGTACTTCGTTAGGGAGAGGGAGTGAGGGGACACCCGTCCGCTTCCCAATCGTGACACACACTAGAAGAGGAGGAGTGCAAGTGCGGGGGTCGGGGATTCAGTTTCCTCTTTGATGGCCGGTAAGGAGTCAGCGCCACTAGTCCTCAGACGCCTCCCGCCTCCCTACCCAGCCCGCGAAACGACTCCGTACCTGTTTTAGCCACGCTCCTCCTGGAGCGTGGCTGGGCGACTCGTGAATCCGGTGGCCTCCTGGCTCTCTCGCTGTTTCCCGTTCTCCCTCCGCTCGTCCAGAGTAAGCCGTCTCTCTCCTGGTCCTCCGCTCTCCGTACTCCTCTCTGCTCTCCGCTGCTCCGCTCTCTCCGGTTCCGCCTCCGGTGTCAACGCACACCGTCTTCCTGCTCCAGCCCTCTCTTATTGGACGGAGGGTTGCGTCGTCATCAGTAGGGGCGGGATCTTCGTCAGTATGGTCCCAGTTAAAGGGGCTACGTCTCCTTTCCGCAGAGTCCGAGGAGGCAGAGCCGGCCCAGTCCTCCTGCGATGAAAAAGCAAACGGGGTGGTGACGTCCTGCACCTCCCACCAGTCTCTATGAGGGTCCGGGTTGTCCCGGTCCGTTCCCGCCCCGTGACAGGTAGTTACATGCAGTGACCACGAGCGGTAGCTGCACCTTTATTTATCCTCTCTGGACCGCACCCTGCCCGAGGGTGTAAAGTGAAACATATTATCGTAGTGGCGGGATGGCTCACTACAACCACCACCATGTGGCAGACTCTCATAAGTGCTAGTGCTAACAATTAAGTGCCGGTGCCGAGCACTGGCAACCATCGGCTCACATTAAGCACTGCTATACTGTACATTCTCTTGCTCCTATCCCTCTCGTTCACACAAGCACTTGAACTTTTTTACCCTGTCCCTTACACAGGCACACACACTCAAGAATAGCTATGTTTTTGTGCTCCCTTTCACCACTCTAAATGTTTATTTTTTGAAAATTACACTGGTCAAAATAAAGAGGTGTTCCACAGCTAGGCAATGTCAACTTAGAGGCCCAGCTGACGACGTCTGAAGAGACAATCCTGTTTAGGATTGCAGACTTGAATAATGCAATTGTAATTTCAAGATGAAACATAGCTATTTAGTTGTGAAAATGAAGCAAAATGAATGTTCATTGTGTGTTTTCTGAGCGTTAGCTTACGGGTTCGAAAGAACCTACAGGAGAAGGCCTTCATTTCAAGTTTGTTGCATTGTGTTGCAAGGATCTACAATTCTTGCTATTATTTCCTCTTCAAAATATGGCAATAATGAGTTTTGTCCTCAAAATGGGAAATAATGCAGGCGCTTGGCCATGCTCCTGCCAGCAGCATATCCGCACCTGGCGAAACACGACCCTAATCACCAGGCCTGGAAATTTCCGGGCAGGAGACACTGGATGCATGTAACGGCTCCAGGCGGTAACTCATATGGAGTTAACACTTTGAGCATGATGAGGCAACTAGTAATGAGGTTCTAAGAGCAATGTAGAAATCATAAGACACTTCATCTTACTCTTATGTTTGATGTTCCTAGCCAAATATTGTGTCACTATACTAAAAAGCCCCGAGAAAGTAGTATTGGCAGAACCCCAGATCATGTAGCTTCCTGGCCTACATTAGACATGTATGTTCCTGACAAATGCCACCGACACAGCTTTAGCCTCAGTGCTTTGCACCCTGGCACCAGATACAGGCTGGACCCCATGCAGAAAGTTAACAATGGAAAATGCATGACTGTATATCTGGTAAATGGAGCCCTTAGCAGCTTCTCAACAGGCATCAGTCTAGTTTGATCTTCAAAGCAAGGCACAGCAAGGCATGCTTGACATTCCAATTGTACAAATTCTCGTCAGCCGAGGAAGCATTGCAGTGTTGAAACAATATCAGGACAACTCTGACAGCACCTTTGTAAAACTTGCCTACTTGTAATTCTAGTTCTACATCATGGGATTCGTCTGTGAAACCATACACATTGAATAGCCCAGCACCTTGGGTATGGCCCATAAGCAAATTAAGGGCATATATAGGTTTCCTTGGGTAGAGCCATTCTTTCTTCTCAATATACCCCATTGACCCAACACTGGGATAGATAGCTTTCTTTGTGTAGAACCACTGTCGCTTCAGCATATCCCTCCTCCACTGACATGCTACCTTACCAGAATAACACTCTCTGAATTCATAATACACCCCAATTGAGACCCTTTGGCGCTCCAAGCCATCCCATGATGGAACGTCCCTTCACACCCATGCTTCCCACAGTTGCCTTTGCTGCACAACGGAACTCTTATTTATCACAAACACATGTGCTAGGAACAAATAAACTTAGATATGCTTGCATGACTTAATCCTCTCTTTTACTCCCTAACGAGCGTGTCCTCCAGAACACAAGAGGCCTATGACCACACATTAACTACCTTTTATTCTCCAAGCTAGAAAGTCTTGCTCACCTCTTCACCATGGAAACTCCAAACAATACGAGGAGACTATAGACCCCCAATTACAATAGGCAAGTCCCAAGAGCTTCTCAATCTGGTAATCAGCAACTTCAATATCCAAAACTAAAAAGTCAAAAAAACTGCCACAATGCGTTCAAACCCAAAAACGTTTCATAAAAATGTGTTACTTACTTGTAACTGTGGTTCTCCAACATATGTATCTTTCTTAGAATCACAATTGAATCATTCCCTGTCCTCGAAGTGGAAGACCCTCTGTAACTTTAAAATACCAGGCACTGACAGCTGAGAAGGTCATAGGCAGTGCCTTCTATGTTAGCACATCCACCTCTTTTTTAAAAGACCCAAACGTTGACCAATGAAGTGACAGTGTTGTTGTCTCATCAATCCCACAGGACTTCACAACTTACGTTTCGTAGCACAAGAGTGGAAATACTAACCACAGAGACAATATCTGAGGTGAGCCTCAATCAGGGAGGAGTTTGGACCGCATGTGAATCTATGTAAGATTACAAAGCTGGAGAACCACATTTACAGGCAAGTAAATCTTTTTTCCACCAGCACTAATTCTTTCATAGATTCACATTCTTGCATCAGAATAGTAAGCAGTGTTAACATTTCAGTTCATAATATATATTAATCGAGGATGGTGGGATAGAATATACAGGCTGACATTATTAGAATAGATGACAGAGAATTGCCTGCCCCACCGCTGGAATGCTGCCTGCAACTGCTTCCAGGCAACAGTGCCTGGTGAAGTTTTGTCTGCTTCTCCATGTAGCTGTCTGGAAAATACTGCTGTATCACTGCCTGCAACTGCTTCTAGGCAACAGTGTCTGGTGAAGTTGTGTCTGCGCCTCCATGTAGCTGTCCGGCAAATTTCTATCAGTGGCACTCCCGCATGGAGTGCTGATCAACTGGCCATGCTCCTTGTGGAATGGGCTTTAACTGTTTGTGTTAGAGGGCTGCGCTGCTTTTGTGTACAAAAGGCTCTTGTTGCAGCTATCCATCTCGATAATCCCTGTTTTGTTACAGGGACGCCTTCAGGTGTTGTGGAAAAAGACCACCGAAGTTGGTTAGATTTTGGTATGTGTTTAGTTCTGTTCAGATAGAATTTGAGATACCTTCTGATGTCCAATGAGTGCAGCACTTTAAGCTGAGCTTGTAGGATTTGGAAAGAATGCTTTGAGGATGACTGGTTCATTGAGGTGAAATTCAGTTGGTACTTTAGGTATGAACTTGGGATTCGTCCTTAGAATGACCTTGTCTTTTGTACATTACAGGAAAGGTTTTGTGGTGATAAAGGTCTGAATCTCACTAAATCTTCTTCCCAATGTTATGGCTAGAAGATATGCAGTTTTCCAGTTAAAGTACTTAGGGTTGACTTGTGAATAGGCTCAAATGGATCTGACATCAATTGCGAAAGCACAGTATTCAATTTCCATGCTGTTGGTTGCATTCTGTATGGTAGGAACACTCTGAAGAAAGCCTTTCAGAAACTCCCTGTCTATTCTGTGATATAGATGGCCCACTAGGTGTCCCTTTGAAATGGGTGACGGCTGCCCGGTGAACTTTAATTGTGGTATGCCTGAGTTCTGACACTGCCAATTCTAGAACGTATGGAAGTATGTGATGGGCCTAAATAGGTAAGGGAGGTTATTCATTTGGGTGACACCTTAAAACAAAATACTTTCCATTTTACAGTATATGTTATATTCGTTGACAAGGCCCTGGCTTGTGCCACAATATCTTTACATTCTGATAGCCGCCCAAATTCATGATGTTCAGGAACCAGGCTGCTAATTTGAGATTGTGGGTTGGGATGAAGAATCTGACCTTAGCATTTGGATAGAAGAATCAGTGTCGACTCCAGCTGAATGGTTGACCCTTGCACTTGTTGTAGCAGGTCTGAAAAACAGTACTGCCTTAGTAAAGAGGGGGCTACAAGAATTAGTCTGCAGGGTTCTCTTTTCATTTTTTTAACAACAAATTTTATTCGATTTTAAAGGTACCAGATGAGCATAGCCCGACATGTACATTACATAAAATGCAAAAAACATAGTGTACCGAATTTTATCATTATATAACATCTTGGCCTGTAGAACACCAGGCCAAATAATTAACAAACTGCACCAAACACTGCTGATTATTCGTAATAGCTCATTTTTAGAAACGTGTCTTTGAACTGTCGATTTTGTCTGTCTATGGTGTATCAGTATAACCCGTGTATTGCCTGATGGGGTTATGAGGGGTCTGAATGTGGCACGGGGGGTAGATCAATGCCCCAGTACGTCGCCCAACGGGACCAAATTTTCCTGTGCTTCTGTGGGCATCCCCGTGCTTGGAAGACTGCAATTTCGGCACCCATGCACCTATCCATTGCCCTCTTCCATTCCCCTAAACTCGGCGGGGAGGTCGCTTTCCATTTCTGGGCTATGTCCCTTTTAGCTACAGTTAGGCCCAAAAACAGGAGGTGCTGCTAATGATGATTTCCTCCAATCTCCTCCGTGCTATGGAGGAGCAACAGTCTGGGGTCAAATGGAATGGTCCAGGCCAGCGCCTGGCCCAGGCAGGACGTCACCTTCTTCCAAAAAGGCTGTAACACTGAACAGCTCCACACTGTGTGGAGAAAAGAGCCGTCTTTTTTGTACATCGAAGGCATTGGGGGGACTGTATCGCTCCCATCCTCCATAGCCGGGATCGAGTGCAATATACACAGTGAAGGTACTTGAATTGTATGAGGCGGTATCGCAAGGAAACCGCTGCATGTCGGGGGCTGGCTAGGGCTGCCTTCCAGTCGTCGTCTGTCTTCTCTTTTCATTTTGGCTATTACTTTGGGTAGGAGGAAAACCGTTGGAAAGGTTTAGGGAAACCTCTTGTACAATCCTATCAAAGGAGCATTTTCCCAGGAGTGCAGTTGTAGGTGTCTGCTTGCATAACAGTGGAGTTTCATGTTGTTCTTTATTGCAAAGGTTTGTTTGTTTTCCCCTGGGCTGGAATATTTGATTTAGCACACTGTCTTTCAGCTCCCACTCGTGACAGTCCTGCAAAGTTCTGCTGAGGTAATCTGCCTCATTGTTGCTTGTAACTGGGAGATGGTCTACTGTAAGTGTAATTCCGTTGTGGATTGCCCGATGCCATAGTTTTTGTGCTTCTGTTAATAGAATTTGAGAATGCGTTCCACCTTGTTTGATAATGTAGAGTATTGTGGTGGTTTTGTCCTTTCGGACCAGTATTTTCGAATTATAGATATGTGGGAGAAAGGACTGTAGTGCTCCCCTGACCGCTCCAAGTTATAGTGTAGAGTATTTTCTCATGGTGTCCAGAGTCCTCTTGTCAAGAACTCTTGAAGGTGTGCTCCCCATTTTTTTATGGAGGTGTCTTTAGTGACCCCTAGCTGAAGAAATGTAAGGCCTGGAAGTATATTGTACTGTGATGCTCACCAGGGCATTCCTTGCTTCGTCCTTGTCATTCCCATCTCTTTGTCTTTGAAGAAGCTAGATATCCGGTTCCATTGTTTGTCCAACTACATTAGTATGGGCCTTATGTGCAGTCTGCAGAATGGTATTAGAACTATGCAAGAGGACATTATGCTTAGTAGTCTTTTTAAGAGGTGGATTTTTATCTCCCTCTGGTTCATTGTTTTGCAAGCTTGGATAAAGCTGTTTGCCCCTCTATTGACAGGAATGCTTTTGCTGCTGCTGTGTCTATTACTGCTCCTAAAAAGTGGATGTTTTTGAGGGGATTAATGAAGATTTGTCTTTATTTAATCGGAGCCCTAAAGATTTGAAGAAATCAATCCAGGCTTTAGTCGAGTTGTTGGTAGACTGCTGTGTGAACGAGCCTTTGAGCATCCAGTCTTCTAGGTGAGGGTAGACTTGATGACCTAGACTTCAAAGATGGGTTGCTACAGGATTAATACATTTGGTAAAGATTCTGGGATCGGATCGAAGGTCAAAGGGAAGCACTTGAAACTTACAGTGGCAACCAGCTACCTCGAATCTTAGGAATTTGTGATGCTCTCTGTGAATGGGAATGTGGAAGTACCCATCTTTGAGATCTAATGATGCCATGTACTTCTTCCTCATTAGTAGGGGTAACACTTCTTCAAGTGTGACCATCTTGAATAAATGTATTTTCAGATATAGATTGAGCTGGCATAGATCTAGAATGGGCCTCCACTCTATTGCATTTTTCGTTTTTACCAGAAAGTACCTGGAATAAAATCCTACATTTTGATGTTGTTTTGGGGCCAGTTCTTTAGCTTCTTTCTGTGGCATAGGTCGAATTTCTGCCTTCAACAAATGCAGGTGGTTGTGCTTTAACCAAGAAGGCAGAATCAATGGAGGGTTTTGAATGAACTCCACCATATAACCATACTATCAGGCACATGCATCAAGGTAGGATTTTGCGAGTCCTTAATTGCGATTATTAAGGAATCGCAATTAAGGACTCACAAAAGCCTATGCATGTAGGAATCGCTATAAAAATAACGATTCCTACACATTCCTTATTTGCGACTCGCACATTGCGAGTCGCAAATAAGGAATGGCTTCCCATTCATTCCTATGGGCCTACAGGCCCATAGGAATGAATGGAAATTGCATGCGCAATTTGCGAGTACCAATTGGTACTCGCAAATTGCGCATGCACTTCAAGGTGCAAGGGTGTCAAAAGGACACCCTGTTGCACCCTGAAATTGATCTGTGCACAAATGTTGCGCACACACATGTCCCAAGGACATGTGTGTGTGTAACTCTATAACTTTGAAAAATGCACTTTAGTGCATTTTTCAAAGTTTTTGCAAATTACCATCAAGTTCAACTTCATGGTAATTTACGCCCCTAGTAGCGAAATCGCTACTTCAAAGTGGTTCTTGCATTGCATTTAAGGAATCGCAAAATGCGATTCCTTAAATGCTATCGCAATTTGAGAACTCGCAATTAATTGCGAATTCTCAAATTGCGAGTGCCTTGAACCTTGATGCATCGCAAATGCCATTTTTGCGGGCGCAAACGGGCGATTTTTGCGAATCGCACTGTTTGCGCTCGCAAAAATGTTTGATGCATGTGCCTGTAAATGACGTCCAGCACCAATTTGTATGTAGTAATTGCCTCTAATTACTGTAGAAGGTAGAGATTCTGTCACCTATTGGGCCCAATTTTCTTGTTGTGTGTTTCGTGGTATCTGGTTCCTGGAAATTGTAAGTGACGCCTGGCGTCCTGACCTTTCTGCTGAGCCTTACACTTTTGCGGTTCCCTTGATTAGAGCTGTTGTACCTGCCTATAGGTATATGGCTATAGGTATATTACTGATGGGACACGTAATCCTTGCGGTACTGTGGAAGCTGGTAGGTAAAGCATGTACCTATAGTTTTGATATGGTTCTCAGTACACCTGCATTTTGCCTCTTCCTCAAAAGGACCAAAGCTTTAGTTGCTGCAGAGCTCAAAGAGACCTGGCTGTCTCTGTATCTGATTTAATGCCTTGAAGTGCATCGTCCATGTGCTTAGCAAACAGCCATCCTCCATCAAATGGTAGATGCATCTCTTGTGAGGGTCGTGAGGGAAAATCCTCATTTTCCCACAGGAATCACAAGGTTTAAATACGTTTTTCTTAGATTACGACATAGTTGCCATTTCTCAGGGGCTCTAGGGTAATGAGTAAACCTAACCCCCAAGAAAAAAGGGTAAAAGTTCCCGTACTTGTATTTAAAGAAAAGCAAAGCTCTAGAACTCTCTTCCACACAACATACCGTAGAAATCTGAGGTGTGAAATTCTCTGGGAGAGGCGAGGCAGAGAGCATTCTCACTTCATTGGCCGAAGATTGGGTCATTTAAAATGAGTTGGATGTGGTAATAAAATGGGCACTGCATTCTCAGCTATCAGTGCCTTGAACTGCTATTTTAAAGTTACAGAGAAACTCCCACTTTGACGATATGAAACCATTCAAGCATGTGAATCAATGAAAGGTCCAATGCCGGAGAATGTAATGATAAGATGGGGGGGAGGATTAGAAGTGTTCCATTTACATTTGAGGATTAGCCTATTAGTTTCTTTATGCTGTGCCATTTAAGTTTATTATTGTATATAGGATGGAAATGTGTGGTATGACTTTCTCATTGCTGTATGAGTGCTGCTTTTGTGTGCCGTGAATGAATGTGGAATGTCTGCATGGTAAGAGACGTACCTCAGAATAAAGATAGCACAAAATCATCACATAACGCCACAATAATTACATTTAGTATAGGAAACATTGATATCACTATGGCACCCTCTGGCAACATGAATCTTGACACTAATTAAAAGGACTAAAAATTGAGGTCAAGAGAGGGGAGTAATGCATCATCAGTTATCTGTCCCCCAAAGTCTGTGAATCCTATTAATCACAAACTAACAGTGATTCAGAGTTCACCTGCCAAAACTACAGTTCCAAGAAGAGACCATGCAAAGGTACCCAGCACATGTGCATGAACCTGGTGACCAATGCTCACCTCTAACTGATATAGAAGAAAAACTAGCACAATCAATACGGTAAACTCGTGTGGCAGTCAGCTTACCATTAAAAATAACAGATTCAACTTTGAGATTATCACAGCAGCCCTGGGAGGACAAGCAGGTGTCAATCTAATCCGACAAATAACGGTTTAACGACTAGTGAGCACGGATAAACAAGTACAGGTTCCCATAGCACCTGCACACCATTATGTTGTCAGAAGCGCACCTCATATTTTTTTTTGTAGCTGAGCGCGGCACACTTAAAGAAATATTTTGGTTCACAGATTAGGGCAAGAGATTCAGAACATGACTGCCCCATGCTGAAAAACAGGTACTCGAAATTAGTATACATGAATTACTACATCACAATTATAAGGTACTACACTGTACAGACATCTGCAACATAAGTGCTTATAATCAGAAACCATTGTCCCCCGCTAATTGCTAAACTGACTGGTGGAGAAGGATTCCAGGAGAGTTCCAATACTCCCATCCGTTCTCCTACAAACAACTATTGCACGACCTGTAGAGAAGCAAGTGGGAAAAGGAGAAGGGAATGAGACAGAAGCCAGTTGTCAGAATAAGCCGGTTCAGTCACAAGGTCTTCTGACACAGGGTTTTCGGAATCAGATGCAGCGCAGAGGAAGGGCAAAGTGACCGCAAGGTATGAAATAAAGACAATCATGTAGCATAAATGGAATTGAAATTGAAGTAACTTATCAAAGTCCAAGGTGGATGATGCTATAATGAGCCCTCACATCAACCGGGAACTAGCAGAGTTACCTGTATATTGTGGTTCTCCGATATTGGTATCTTGCATGGATTCACATGCATGAATCATCTCTCTCGTCGAGTTGGGAGTCTCACAGTATCATTCTAAGTAAGCAGAACAAAACTAAGCTGAGCTTTAATGGCTTAAAGCATCCACGTTATTAACCTATCGACATCGTTAAAAAAAGAACCAAACTTAACCCAATCTGGACACAGCAGAACCTACCCCAATCCCTACGGGGGCCATCAAACCTCAGATTTCTGGCCAGGAGTGTGACTAAAGCCCTGATTGAGAAGCACCTGCATCAGGGAGGAGGGTGGGTCATGTAAATATATGAACTACACCAATATTGGAGAACCACAGTATACAGGAAAGTAATTTTGTTTTCTCCAGTACTGGATCCCTCACAGATTCACATGCTTGAATCAGAACAGCAAGCAGTGAATACGATTTGTATAAACACGTAAGTATTGAGATATGTAAATCTTTGCATAAAAAACAATTTTGTTAGAGGATGGAGGGTAGCAGGTGAAGTATATGTACTTCATAGGCTCGTATTAAAGGAAGAGGTGACAAAGAACTGCCTGCCCCACTATGGTGAAATTGTGAACTGCTGAATCAAGACAATAGTTTCAAGTAAACATGTGGTTGTTCTTCCATGTAGGCGCTCTGCAAATCTGCGACAAAGGTACACCCACAAATAAAGCAGTAGAAGTTGCCATCGTTCTTGTGGAATGAGCCCTTACAAGTCCTTGTAAAGGACATCATACTTTTAGATGGCAGAGGACTTTAATCGCTGAAATCCAGCGTGCCACCGTTTGTCTGGAGATAGCATACTCCTTTCTCAGAGGACCGTATACAATCAGTAGTTGATCAGATTTTCAAAAATTCCGTATTCTCTCAATGTAGAATCTGAGACAATGTTGTACGTCAAAAATATGTAGAGTTTTTTCCACTGCTCTTTGGAATCTTTGAAAAATAGTCTTTGGCACCACTGGTTCATTAAGATGAAATTCTTATGGCACCTTAGGAATAAAGTGCGGATTTATCCTTAGGATGACTTTGCCATCCCTAATTGTAAATGCGGTTCCTTGCCAATGTCAGTGCAAGCAACGGAACTGTTTTTCTTTAGCAGTGATAAGACAGTGTTAAGTTGCCATTGAATGAGAGGCTTTTTGATAAGAGCAAAAACTCTTAAAAAGACCCAGCATGAATTCTTTGATAATTCTTTGTGACCATAAGGAGAAATGTTTGTTAGATATTCTGAATCAAAAGTATGCCAGCCAGTGCTTAATTTGAGCTGGTGGTTTCCAGTGCTCGGTACCCACACTTAATTGCCAACAGCTGCCACAAGGTGGTGCTGTCTGGCTAATTTAGATATGACCACAACAGTTAATTATTAATTCAATATACAATAAAAATGACTATTACTTGTAACCCAGTCATTCTTGTAGCTTTGGGGGCCTGAAATAGTCCTAATTGTCTCACTTGTAGGAGTGTGATGGTTAGTAGTTGTGTTGTTACTATCATTGGCAGCACTGGCAGGGGCAATGAATGGTGCAAGCTGAAGGGGCCTACTGACAAGAGCCCTGCCCCCCCCTTATTTTAAAAATAAGCACTGATGCCACCAAATGAGCTTTAATTGAAGAGTGGGATAGACCTGAACGTGCCAGATGAAGTAATTACAAAATAATTTAGTTTGGCGGATATAGGGTGGACATTGTGAGCAGAGCACCAAACACAATTTGCATTTCATTTGGATTTTTAAGTCTTGTTGAATCTGCTCTGGCAAGTATCTCTCTGCAGTGTTCTGTGATGTCTAAGAGATAGTACTCATTTTGTTCAGGAGTGAGGCCTATGAAATGAGCGACTTCAGGTTCAAATGCAGAACCTGGCCTTTGTGCATCATCAAGAAGTTGGTTATTGGTCTAAGGGGAATGTGAATTGATTCTGAGAGAAGTAGCTCTGTGTCCCAGTATTGTCTGGACCATGCATGAGCTATTAGAATGAGACGGCATAGTTCTCGTTTCATTTTGTTTATGACTCGGTACCATAGGAAATCTGGATCAGAGGAAAAGCTTAGGCGAAGATTCCCATCTATGCAATGTGAATGATTGTTGCATTGGGCTTGATCAATGCCCATTGTTCATGACGTTCACCCTTGGACGTCATGAACAATGTCATTGATTTCGAATGTCATGGAGTTCTTTTTAAATCCGTTATGTGTTGGTTATTATATGCTGTGCCTCCCTGCGAGTAACACCGTTCTTGCGGCGTTGGCTTGTGGTCCTGTTACTTTACTTAATTTCATTAAAGTAAAACTCTTCAAATTCATCTACGCTTTGTGGATTCTTCGATCTCAACAATTTTGGCGACGACCGGCGAAGTTTCACCACGCATAAAAAGGAATTTCTATGAGAATATCGCACCACCAAGTGACAACGACGCAGAGAGTACGCCTAAAAGGAAAGTAAGGCGAGTGTGATGCGCGTATGCTACTTAAGAGTTGACTTGGCACCAAAAAGCTTAAGCGAAAAAGTTTATTATTACTGTTTGAGAAAGCACGAACGTTCGGCACCCGCACTAGCGCGCGCTGTTTCAACCGTACCTTCGTCATCCAGTGCGTTCAACTCCAGTCCATGCGCGTGCTGCTTCTACTGTTACATCATCACCAAGCGCGTTTTCAGCTCGTGCACAGGCGTGCGCTGGTTTCTCATCAGTTTCTTCAAGCGCGTGTGCGTACAACACTCGTGACTGCCGTATCACGCCAGCTTCAGCTTGTTTTGTGACGCTTTTCACCATGGCAACAAGAGCGGCCCAGGAAATCATTACGGTAGTTTTCTTGTTCGTTTTTATCGTTCTTTAAGCATCGTTTCAACTCAGCTCGTCTAAACTAACCTATTAAAAGGATTGCGTTTTATTAAAGATTTGAAGGATTTTAACTCTTTCATTATTCTTCAAGGATTTTAACCCTTTCATTATTCTTCAGCTTTTTCAAAGCTTTGATTCAATATATTTTTTTTTAAGTATAACAACTTCAATTTTACAAGCAGTTTTAAGGGTGCATTATGGCAAGTTCTAGCTCATTTCAACAGCCTAACCTTTTTCTACAGGTACAAGGAAAACCTACTATTAAATGGCAAAACTGGCACAGAGGTTTTGAAAAATATGTAGTGGCAATTGATGGAAAAAAATTTGATCCTGAACGGAAAACTGCCTTATTGTACGGTCTTTTAGGTGTTGCAGGGCAAGACATTTTTGACCATTTACCGGAGTTTGAAGTAGCTCTTGGGCAGTTTGTGCCTTTGAATGAGTATGAAGAGGCTGTGCAAAGGCTGGAAAAGCATTTTACAGAAGCACTCAGTGTAATGGTGGAACGGCATGCATTTTACATGAGGAAGCAACAGGAAAACGAAACTGTGGCAGAGTACATTGCTTGTTTACGCATTTTAGCATCATCTTGCGAGTTTGGTAACATGATGGATGTATATCTAAGAGATCAGTTTGTCTACCACTGTTACTCTAAAAAGGTGCAAGAAAGGATTCTTGCGTGCAGGAATCCAACTTTCAGCGAGGTTTTGGACATCGCAAAAGGGATCGAAAGGTCTCTTGTCTCTAGCAAGGTTCTTTCAAAGGAGTGTTCTTCTTCACAGTCTAACGTCTGTGCAGTACATGAAATAAAAGGGGAGTCAAAAAGGAAAATGCTACTTACCAGTATGCATCTGTTCTTGGCATGTAGAGCTGTAGATTCATATACTGTGCATAGATCGCCATCTGGTGTTGGGCTCGGATGTTTGCAGTTTGTTTTTGTTCGAAGAAGTCTTTGTAGTCATGAGATAGGTGACTCCTCCTTACGATGATAGTGCGCATGGGCATCGACTCCATCCCCAGATTGTTTTCGCCATAAAGGGTGATGATGGAATTAGTAAGAAATAGAAATAGATGTCCGGGGGCGTGGCCAAGCCGAGCAACAAGATGGCCGCCTAATCTGTCGGCTCTGCCGACCGGGCACAAAATCTGCCGAACATCCGATCAATTTTGCCCAAACTGGGGCTTCCATATCAAAATCTGTAACCGGAAGAGCTACGGAGCTGATTGATACCTCCTGTGGCCGGGAAGGAGGTGCCGAACGTTCACGGCGAGATCTGCGCCATCGAGACGGAGGCGCGGCCGTGCGGCCTGGTGGCAGGGTGTATTCTTGGCAGCGTTCGATCTCCGAAGAAATTGCCTCTGAAGGCTGGATTGTTGCGAGCTTATAAGCGGCATCATGCCGAGTCGAGCGGGGGGACCCTGGACCGCGGCTGCCACCATCTAAGGGTCGCGATCTACTGTGGGCGCGCCTCCGACGCTCCGGCGTATGGACGGGCTGGGAGCTGAGCGAGGGTCAGAGCGGCCGGAGACCACAGAAACTTGGCACCAGCGCCTACATCGGCCTCCGTTGCAGCGAATAATACCTGTGGAGGGTTTAAGGTGAGGTGGCAGCCCCGCGCCGCCGGGAGGGAGGTGAGAAGCCTGGCTCATCATCGAGCTGCCAGAAGGACGTCCCGCGGCTCCGTGCATCAGGAAAGCACGGGGCCGGTATTGCAGCGCCGCTGCGCTGTAAGAACTGACACACAGCCGCGCGCCAGCAACGTATGCCCATTACAGAGGACGGCGGTGGTTTGGAACTGCTTCTTGACCTGCGACAACGCATAAGGACTCGCTAGCCGTGACGCTGCTGTACCCCCGCGGCTGCCCAGCAACACTGCATCGCCGTCCTGCCCTATTGGCCTCAAAAGTTGTCGCGCAGACAAGCACTGACCTCCGCTGAGTAGCTCCTGCGGCGCAGTCCCTCCCTCCCTCAACGTTGACTTTGGTGTACGGCCGAGGCGCGTTCCTGGAGCGGCCCTGGCACGCACTTGATAACACCCTGGTACTGGAGGATCTCAGAAGTGGGTAACCTGAGGCATGTGCTCCAGCTGTTAACGGGCTACATCGCACAGCGGGGCGGACATTGGTGATCTCACTGCTTCTGCCACGTATAGTAACCTGCACCAACCGCAAGTAAGCCCCATCGGAGGGATCTGCATACATCATGGCGGGGGGTCGCAGCTCGAAGGCAGCACTCCAGGCCAAACTGATGAAATACGCATGGGAGGGAGGCCCCGGCCCGAGCCCCAAAGGAGGACCAGCCACATCCGACAAGTCTGAGTCCGGTGGGAAGCAAAAGGAACCAACGTTGCAGGACATTCTGGAAGACATCACCACCGTTCGCACATCTTTGGAGTCGCGTATTGACACGGTGTCAACAGAAGTGTCCCTCATTAGAGAAGATATGCGCTCAATGAACTCGCGCCTGAAAGATGTCGAAATCAAGGCGACCTCCCTGGTAGAAGACACGTCAGCGTTGCAGAGAAAAGTGGATGACCTGCAAACGCACGCTGCGAAGCTAGAAGCACAGTTGGATGACTATGAAGGGCGCTCCAGGCGCAACAACATCCGCATAATTGGGGTACCGGAACGAGCAGAGGGGCCATCGGCGGACCTTTTCGTGGAAGATCTGATCACTACCTACCTCAAGCCGCGGGGACTCTCCAACTTCTTCTCAGTGGAAAGAGCGCACCGGGTGCCAGGAGGCCGGCCGAGGCCTGGAGCCCCCCGCGACCACTTCTTGCCAGAATCTTCAATTTCCGCAACAGGGATGTCATCCTGCAATGTGCCCGCTCTGCCCCGCCAGTGGAATTCCAAAACAGTCGCATCACTTTCTTCCCGGACTTCACCCTCAAGGTGCAGCGACAATGACGCAGCTTCCTGGAATTGAAAAAAGCGCTCCGCGACAAGGACTTGAAATATGCTATGATGTTCCCGGCCAAGTTGAGAGTGGAATCGGAGGGAAAATCCTGGTTCTTCACCACCCCGGAGGAGACCTGGGACTGGCTGGAGGGCTGGCGTACGGCGGGCCGCCGCAACAACCATGGCCGTGGCGTGAGGATGGACGGGGACGCCCGAGCTTCTGGTGGTGGCTCGCCACTGCAAGACTTGAATGAGGTGGCGGGTGGTGCCGAATGACTGGTCTGTATGTTTTCCCTTTGAACAATGGAATGGTCCAGATAGACGGAGGGCTGTGGGGATAGAGTTACCTCCGCCAAATGCGTCAGACTTTGTTATCTTGAGTTCTTCTGTCATATATGTCTTGGTTGAACTGATCTCCCCAAATTTTGCCTGTTTCCCGGTTAACCATGTGGGCGTAGTGGGGTGTATTTTAGGCCCTAGCTGATGCTCTTAGTATAAACATGTTTGATTATCAATGTTATTGTCGGTACAACAAAAACTTCTCAAAGATCGGTGCTCGGTTCGGCTGCACAACCCCGTAAGTTCTTGGAAGGGTGGGCGATAGGCACTCTGCTAGTTTGGGGGGCGGGAGGTTTTGTTACCGCCGAGCAGGGAGGCAGGGAGGGGGATTGGGGGAAAGTATGTTGGGTTTGCGGGGTGGGTGGGTGGGGATTGTATTTGTGTTTTGATTTTGGTATTGTTTTTGTTCAGGCATGTCATATTCGACTGGTCTCGGATGCACATAGCGACAGTTGCAGTGTTTGTAACGCTCTCATTGGCCACAGTGTTTAGGAATGTAACAGAATCCTTCCTCATCTCCCCCATGTTGTGCTCCTCTCCGGATTACCTCATACCTTTGAATCTGCATGATGGGTACTATGAGTAGTCAGACACTCACTTTGCTCTCCTGTCGGATGCGGATACTAATTGCAGCAGACACGGCGTTAGTTACGCTCTCATGGATCACAGTGCTGGGAAATGTAATGACCTCTTTCTTTATCTTCCCCCTGACGTGCTCCTCCCCGGGGTATATCGGACTTTTAAATCAAAGCGATGGGTACTATGGGTAGACAGAAACTTACTTTGCTCTCATGGAATGTGAATGGACTGGGGGATAGAATAAAGAGATAGGTGGTTCTCCAATTCCTGAAACGACACTCACCGGATGTCGTGTTTTTGCAGGAGACCCACCTGTTGGGCAATGGTTGTAGGGCCCTGTCACGATGGGGTTTTCAGTTGGTTGCTCACTCCGCTTTTGGCTCCGGTTCTCGGGGGTGGGCATTCTCGTTCGTAAATCCTTCTCCTTAACGGTTAGTAAGGTCCGCACGGACCCACTGGGTAGATTCGTAGCTCTATCTGGAACTTGGGAGGGAGCCATCCTCAACTTGGTCTCAGTATACATTCCACCGGGCCTCCATACACAGGCTTTTATTGATCTCGGCGACCTACTCCTGGGTTTGCCGGACGGGCGGTTATTGATTGGGGGGGACTTTAACTCCATTGTCTCAGATTCCCTGGACCGTTGGCCCCAGAAAGACCTGCCACCATCCCGTAAACGGATCCATAGTTTCTTGGGTGCAATGGGACTAGCGGATGTCTGGAGGTGCCTGCACCCAGTGGAACTTCAGTACACACATCTCTCGGGTCCCCATGGGACCATGTCACGCATTGATTATGTGCTCACACTCACACATCTCCACACCGTCAAAGATATACGACACTTGGCCAGGGGCATAACGGACCACTCCCCAGTTCTGTGTAGACTGGAGGTTGGGGAACCCTCGGTCGGCCGGGTGGCGTAGATCAACTTGTGGTATCTCACAACCCCCCCCATTAGGGACAAGGTTCTGTCTGAAACTGAATTGTACTTCCAAGAAAATCTGGGGTCAGTCAGTTCATCTGTCTCACTCTGGGAGGCCTATAAGAATGTCGTTCGAGGGGTGGTCCTGGGACAAATCGCAGGGCAACGCAAGGAGAAGGCTGCCGCCATAACGCGTATAGAGGAGGAGATCCTAGAACTAGAAAGCGCAGTTAGATCGCAAGACTCGGAAGAAGTGCGCCAATAGCTCCGCATTAAAACCAAGGAGCTTCTGAACCTGGCCACAGATGCGGCTAAGGCGCAACATCGGGCTACCCTCAGCAGGGTCTATGATGTAGGCGATAAGGCGGGCAAATTGTTGGCCTGGCTAGATCGCAGAGATGGGGCACGGCGCGTTGTGGTTGAACTTGCCACTGATTCTCACTCTCGTATCACGGCTCCGCAAGACATCGCAGACGCATTTGGCAGTTATTACCACTCCCTGTACTCTTCCAGCACGACCTATACAGAAGAAGAGGCTTCTTCCCTCTTGCGCGATATACGGATGCCGGTTGTTACGGAGGAGGAGAGTCTCGACCTAGACCCCGATATTACTGTAACCGAAGTGGAGAGGGCCAACCATGATCTGCGGGGGGCGAAAGCGTCTGGCCCAAACGGGATCCCTATAGAATTATTCAAGTTAACGGCAGGCATGACCGCCCCTTTTATCACTGCCATGTATAAAGAAAGTAAAGAGCTAGGAATTCTTCCTGAGGCTCACAGACTGGCCAATATTATTGTTATCCACAAAGCGGGTAAGCCCGCCGACTTGTGTTCCTCATACAGGCCCATCTCGCTCCTCAACTGCGAGGCCAAGACCCTTGCAAAAGTCCTTGCCACTCGTCTGTTACAAGTTCTTCCCAACTTGGTATACCCGGACCAGTCCGGGTTCATGCCGGCAAGAAACACGTCTCTTAACCTCCGTCGACTGCACGCAGTGCTTTGCAGGGCAGATACGATAAGCGAAGATGCCGTGGTGGTATCTCTGGACGCCGCTTCGGCCTTTGACACCATTGAATGGCCCTACATGTTCGCGGTGCTTTACAAGCTAGGATTTGGTCCGGAATTTATTAAATGGGAACGTCTTCTATATTGTCAACCGTTGGCGCAAGTGGTCGTAAACAATCGGAAATCTCCGGTCTTCTCTCTTGGTAGGGGCACCAGGCAAGGTTGCCCTCTGTCGCCACTCCTCTTTGCCTTGGCCTTAGAACCTCTTGCAGCGTGGATCCGGCAGAACCCCGCCATTCGGGGCCTTAAATGGACATATGGGTGGGAGGACCGCATATCATTGTATGCGGACGACATCCTGCTTTATCTCGCCTCCCCGGCGGCGTCTCTTAATGTGGTGATGGATATATTCCATGTTTTTGGTAGGTTCGCAGGCTACCGGATCAATTGGTCCAAGTCGGTGCTTTACGTTCTAAGTGGGCAAAGACCTCGACTTCCCCGGAATTGCCAGCTGACGGAGGCCGGTGAAGGCTTCAAGTATCTGGGAATCTGGGTATCTAAAGATCTGACACGATTTTATGACACCAACCTCCGGCCACCACTAGCACGCCTTAAATCTGATGTCCAGCACTGGAAATCGCTTCCTTTGACTCTCCTGGGACGTGCTGCCCTATTCAAAATGATGTCCCTCCCCTGTCTTCTGTACGTGTTGCAAAACACTCCCCTTCCGGTCGCGGCGTCGTACTTTAAAGAACTAGAGGGCACTGTGCGTGATTTGCTATGGGAAGGTAAGCCACCTCGCATCGCCACACATAAGCTCACACTGGGGTGGTTCGACGGGGGCATTGGACTCCCCGACATGAAAAGATATTACTGGGCCTCGCAGCTCGCTGCCATTAATCAATGCACCTATAGGCGGCACGACGACCCGGCATTTCGGATTGATCGATGGCCCCTCCCCGGGGGTGGGTTTGAGGGAGCACTATATACAAAGTCTCAGAAAAATGTTTTGTCCGGCCCGACCAAGCACGCCGTGCAAATATGGAAAGATGCTACTAAAAGCCTGGGGTGGGAGGGCAAACTTACTCAAGCTACGCCACTTTGGCATTGTGACCAGCTGGGTCGGCTATCGCGCTCCTTGGGGTTCGACAAATGGGACACCATTGGTATTTCCAGAATTGGGGACCTTTGGAAATCCGGGAATGTCATACCATTCTCCCAACTTAGTAGCGAGTTTGAAATGGCCAGCTCTGAACAGTTCCGATATCTCCAAATTCGACATGCACTACTCTCGGCTCTCCCCAAGGGAACGGACCTCCCAGAATTCTCCCCTCTTGAGGACAGGATTCTGGATGGCGAGTTGCCAGAAAAGGCCATATCCCTCATATACAAGAAACTTATCAATAATATGACCGATCCCCTAACACGTCTAAGAGGTATATGGGACCACGACGTTGCAGGCTTGGACGACGAGGAGTGGCGAGCCGCAGTGGCTTCTCCCCGCGAAGTTGCCATCTCCTCCAGACTCCGACTGGTTCAGCTAAAATTCCTCCATAGGACGTACTTGTCTGGTCCCTCGTTGGTTCATATGGGATACGCCCAAGATAGTGGCTGTACACGGCATTGTGGGCAGGAGGGCACCTTCATCCATACACTTTGGGAATGTGAGATGATTCAGAAATTCTGGGAGGGGGTGGTATTAATGATGGAGGAAGTATTGGGGCAACAGTTGCAATGCAATATCAAATTGATTTTGTTAAACATATGGGACCCCACTGACCTTACAGCCAAGGAGAGGATATGGGTCACTTTGGGCTTCATGGTGGCCAAGCGGAATATCGCACGACTGTGGAAGGCTCCAACATCACCGAGCATTGCGGACTGGACCAGAGACATGGATTGGTGTATGGTGACGGAGATACCTATCTATGTTTCAAGGGGCTGCCCGAAGAAGTGGTCTCAAATTTGGGGGCCTTGGAATATTTTCCGGGGGGAGATATGTGAGCCACCGGGGGGTCTGGGGGATGGGGTTGACAATATTGGATAATGTGACATACCCGAATAATTTCATGCTGCACTGTGGTGAAGAGGTCTTTAATGTTCTATCGCACTGTATGCCATTACATGCATGTAGAATGCTGTGTCCTTACTGTTTAACATGCCAATTTCTCAATAAAAAGAGTTTATAAAAAAAAAGAAATAGATGTCCATGTGTGATGTATCTAAGTAAGATAACACTGCAACAGATAAAGGTACCCGGGGAGGCGGGTGGGCGTATATGAATCTACAGCTCTACATGCCAAGAACAGATGCATACTGCTAAGTAGCATTTTCCGTTCGAGGCATATGAGCTGTAGATCATATACTGTCCATAGGCTATACAGCAGTTTTGTTTGTGGCGGTGGCTAACCTGTATCTGTTGCAGTGGTTTGAAAGAGTGTTCTTAAAACAGCCTGGCCTACACTAGCTTGTTGTTTTGCTTGCACGTCTACACAATAGTGTTTTGTAAATGTGTGCGGTGTAGACCAAGTTGCAGCTTTGCAGATGTCATCTAAGGGAATGTTCCCTAAGAAGGCCATAGAAGCCCCTAGTTTGCGCGTAGAATGAGCCCTAGGGGGAATGGTTAATGTACGCTTGGCTTTAAGGTAGCATATTTGGATGCACTTCACAATCCACCGTGCAATACCTGCTTTTGAAATGGAATTGCCTTTATGAGGTGGGGAAAAAGCAACGAAGAGTTGTTTAGTCTTTCGCAAGGACTTCGTTCTTTCAATGTAATAGAGTAGTGCTCTTTTAACATCTAGCGTGTGAAGAGCCCTTTCTGCCACTGAGTCTGGTTGAGGGGAAAAAAAACTGGTAGTTCAACAGACTGGTTAAGGTGAAAAGCAGACACAACTTTAGGTAAAAATTTTGGATTAGTTCTGAGAACCACTTTGTTGTGATGAATTTGCAAAAATGGTTCTTGTATGGTTAGTGCCTGAAGCTCACTCACTCGTCTAAGAGATGTGATGGCTATAAGGAAGGCTACTTTCCAAGTGAGGAATTGTACTTCACATTTGTGCAGAGGTTCAAGTGGTGAGCCCATGAGCCTTGTAAGGACGATATTAAGATTCCACGCTGGAGAGGGCGGAACTCTAGGGGGAATTATTCTTTTAAGTCCTTCCATAAAAGCTTTAATAGCGGGTACTCCAAACAAAGACAAGTGTTGTCTGTTTTGTAGATAAGCTGCTATTGCAGCTAGATGTAGTCTTATAGATGTGTATGCTAGGTTACAGCGTTGTAGGTGTAATAGATACCAAATAATGTTTTGAGTGGAAGCGTCTAGTGGATGATTTTATTGTTTGTACAGTAAATTACAAATCGTTTCCACTTTGCTGCGTAGCATGCTCTGGTTGTAGGAAGTCTAGCCTCTTTAATGACGTTCATGCAGTCTGGCGGGAGATTAAGGTAGCCAAACTCTAAGACTTCAGGTGCCAGATCGCAAGGTTGAGTTGATTGGGATCTGGATGCCTTATCTCTCCATGGTTCTGAGTGAGAAGTTTGGGAGAGAGGTGTAGTTTTTGATGAGGAACTACTGACATTTCTAATAGTGTTGTGAACCAGGGTTGTCGAGCCCATGTGGGAGCAACCAGGATTAGTGTGAGGGAATGCTGTTTGTGCTTCCGAACCACTAATGGAATAAGTGGGAGAGGCGGAAAAGCGTAAGCAAATTTCCCTGACCAGTTCATCCATATCGCATTGCCTGTGGACAACGGGTGTGGATACCTGGACGCGAAGGTTGGGCATTTTGCGTTTTGGTGTGTGGCGAACAGATCTATTTCTGGGTAGCCCTACATTTGAAAGAATGGAAGAAGAACTTGAGGATGAAGTTCCCATTCGTGGATCTGTTGTTGTTGACGACTGAGCAGATCTGCGATTTGATTGTGTACTCCTGGGAGGTGTTCTGCAAGGAGATGTATGTTTTGTGGAATGGCCCATTTCCATATGCGTTGAGCTAAGTGTGAAAGCTGTAGAGAATGTGTCCCTCCCTGCTTTTGTATGTAGTACATTGCTGTCATGTTGTCCATACGAACTAAGACAGCTTTGCCTACTAGATGGAGTTGAAAGGATTTTAATGCCAGAAAAATTGCCAGTAATTCCAGGTGGTTTATGTGGAATTGTTTTTGTTTTGTAGTCCATATCCCTTGAATGGTAAGGTTTTGGAGATGAGCTCCCCAGCCGGTGAGCGATGCGTCTGTTGTTAGCACTATCTGTAGAACCGGGTCGACGAACGGCCGCCCTTTGGAAAGGTTTTGTGTGTTCCACCAGTGCAGAGAGCGATATGTGCGGCTGTCCACCAACACCAGGTCTGTTAGCTGACCTTGAGCCTGGTTCCATTGACGTGCTAAGCATTCCTGTAGAGGACGCATGTGGAGTCTTGCATAGGGACGATTAGAATGCAAGAGGCCATCATCCCTATTAATTGCATGAACACTCGAGCTGGTAATGAGTGTTGAGGCTGAAATGTTGATAGTAGAGCTTGTATGCTGTGTATTCTGACTGGGTTATGGTATGCTAGAGCTTTGGAAGTGTCTATTGTTGCTCCTAGATACATTTGTATGTTGGATGGTTGGAGGTGGGACTTGGTGAAATTCACGGTGAATCCCAAGTTGTGAAGCAACTGAATTGTTTTGCGGGTGTGGTGAACACAGCTGCTGTGTGACTTGGCTTTTATGAGCCAGTCGTACAGATATGGGAACACGTGAATATGTTGTCTTCTTAAGTGAGCTGCAACTACTGCGAGGCACTTGGTGAAGACTCTGGGTGCTGTGGGTACCCCGAACGGGAGTACTTTGAATTGGTAGTGTTGACCGTCCACCAGGAACCTGAGATATTTTCTGTGAGCTGGATGAATGGGAATATGGAAGTACGTGTCCTTTAAATCCAGAGTGGAAAGAAAGTCACCTTGTTGAAGCAATGGGAGCACCTGTTGGAGGGTGACCATGTGGAAGTGATGTGACTGAATATAGAGGTTTAGTGGTCTGAGGTCCAGTATTGGCCTGAGAGAGCCGTCCTTTTTTGGAATTAGGAAATATAGGGAGTAAACCCCTGTGCCCTGATAAGGCAAGGGGACTGGTTCTAATGCATGTTTTTGTAACAGGGAGAGAACCTCTTGTTTTAGGAGAGTCAGATGTTGTGATGACATAGGACGTTGCCTGAGTGGGATATTTGGGGGAGTGGAGGTGAGTTCTAGGCAATAACCATACTGGATAATTTGTCTTACCCACTTGTCTGTTGTGATGGAGTTCCAAACAGGTAGGAACGGTGAGAGACGTCCCCCGACAGGAGTGGAATGGTCGGGGGGTAGTGAAGGGAAGTCACTGCTTGGTGTTAGGGGAATTGCGGCTGTTGTTACCTCTGGCTCTTCCCCTATTATTGTTCCCTCTCTATCCTCCCCGAAAATATCCTTTGGGGGAGGTAGATTGATTGGGGCTTTTGTAAGATGAGGAGGGATTTTCTGACGACATTGTTTTGGAGCCACCCCTGTAAAAGGAGCCGCGAAAGGAACCCCTGTTGGAAGGGAGTTGCAAGGCCCCCATGGACTTAGCAGTCTCTGTATCTTTCTTCATTTTCTCCAATGAAGTATCGACTGTAGGTCCAAAAAGATGCTCTTGGTCGAAGGGCTGATTGAGTATGGTGGTTTGAACTTCTTGCTTGAATCCGGAGATTCGAAGCCAAGCGTGCCTACGCAGTAATATGCTGGTGTTAATGGCACGAGATGCTGTATCAGCCGCATCTAGGGCGCATTTTATGGAAGTGTTAGTTATCAGTTTGCCCTCTTGAATGAGTTCACTGGCCTTGTTTTTGTGTTCCTCTGGTAAGTACTGCATTAGTTTTTCCAGCTCGTCATAGTGCGCTCTGTCATAGCGCGCTAGGAGAGCTTGAGCATTGGCAATGCGCCAATGGTTAGCAGCCTGTGACGCAATTCTTTTCCCTGAAGCATCTATAAGCTTTGACTCCTTGTCAGGAGGTGGGGCGTCGCCTGTAGCTTGGGAATTAGCCCTCTTGCGTGCGTTAGACACAACAAGAGAGTCTAAAGGTACCTGGCCTTTGATGTACACTGGGTCTGTGGGAGCTGCTTTATATTTTTTATCCACCCTTGGTGTAAGTATTCGGGCTCCAACAGGGTCTTTGAATACTTCTGTAGTGTGTTTTAACATGCCTTTTAACATGGCCAGGGTGTGGGTGGATTTTTGTGAGTGTGCGAATGTTGCTATTAAGAAGTCCTCTTCTAGGGGATCAGTGTGTAGTTCCACCCCATGGTAGTGAGCAGCCCTATTAATAAGTTGTGCAAAACCAATGTTATCATCAGGTGGTGATGGCCTGGAGGGATACAGATCAGAGTCATTGTGCAGATCTGGGTCTTGATTATAGTCATCCCATGGGTCTGGGTCCTGTGGTATGTTATGGTCGTCATCATCCCCTAGTGTATCCCCATCCCCATCCCCACCATCATCACTATCCTGTGGTACAGGTGAGAGTGTAGGTGATGGTGAGTTTGCTGGTGAGATAAATAAGTTAGGATCAGGAGGAGGAGGAGAGGGAGGTATATAAGGGGGAGAAGGGTTAGTACCCATGTCCTTGCGTTTGAGAGGTATGTGAGGATCCTCTGGGAGGTCTAGTTTCCGTTTTTTAGGAGGTTTGGTGAGAAGTTGGCCAGTTTCGGGGTCAATATGCAGTGTTTTCTGCTTTGGATCCGAAGATTCTGGAAAAGAAAGGTCTTTGAGTGGTATGTCTTGTTTCGGCGCCGGAAGCTTGGCCGTAGAGTGTTCCTTAACGGGCTTAAGCTGTGAAGTTTTTGTAGGTGTTTTCGACTCCGAAATCTTTGGTGAGGGAGTTTTCGGATCCGAGATTTTCTTCGGCTCCGAAGCTTTCGGTTTGTCCTGTTTCAGTTCCGAAGATTTCGGTTTGTCCCGTTTCGGCTCCGAAGCTTTGTCTTTTGGTGGCTTCAGTGTCGGGGTTTTCGGCATCGAAGGTGTCTTCGGTGACGGCAATGTAGTGTGGGGCACCGGCGTGGTTTTAGGCTTCGGTGTCGAAGATGTATGTTCGGTGCCGGAGGGGCCGACTCGAGCCCGAGTCGAAAGGCTTTTGTTTCGGTTTCATAGCCGGGCCCGAGGGTGGGGTGTCTGAAGTATGTTCACGGTGTTGACCTGAGCCCGAGAGCGAAGGTGTTACTGGGGCCTTAGGTTTGGGTTTGGTGGTGGGCTGGGTGTTAGTACTCACTGTCCGCTGAGCCGGGGTGACGTTCTGCTCATCTTCCTCGGAGTCGTCGGCTTCGGACACGGAGATATCCTTCTGCAGGTTGGAGTTCTCGATGGACGTTCGAACCAGCTCCGAAGATATCTGGAATTGAGCTGCTGCCGCGGGACATTTCGTGTCGTCGAGCCCGACGATCACGGATGGTTTTCTTCGACCAGAACGATGTACAGGCCTCGCAGTGCTTTTCCTCGTGCTTGGGGGAGAGGCAGAGGTTACACACTTCGTGTAAGTCTGTGTGTGGGAATTTAGCACCACACCTGGGGCATTTTTAAAACGGAGTCCGTTCCATCGACGGGCGTCGTGGTCGGCGCGGGTAGCGTCAACGCTGTTGGTCGAAGATTATTTGAAGTTGGAGGATGCGCGTCGAAAGGGGAACACGATCGAGAACAATACCGTTGAGCGGTGAAGGATTGCGCGTCGAAGGGGGTTCGAAGACGATACCGACCCGGAGCGCAGCAAATCACATCCGAACCCGATGGCGGAAAAAAACAATCTGGGGATGGAGTCGATGCCCATGCGCACTATCATCGTAAGGAGGAGTCACCTATCTCGTGACTACAAAGACTTCTTCTAACAAAAACAAACTGCAAACATCCGAGCCCAACACCAGATTGCGATCTATGCACAGTATATGATCTACAGCTCATATGCCTCGAACATGAGTTTTCTAATGTTTCTGCGAATAGATTTGCTAAACCAACATTTAGGAAAAATGCCATTTGTTATAGATGTGGATCTAAGACTCACCTTGGTAATTTCGCAAATTGTCCAGATCAGGGAAAGAAATATGTGAAGTGCCAAAAGTATGGTCACTTCGGGTCTGTTTGCCGAAATGGTAAAATGTGCAGCAAAGTCAAAGTTAATGCTGTTGAAGATTTCGATGAAGAAATGTGCTCCGATATAGTGATCACTATTGACAGTAAGCAAGGAAGGTTTAGAGGACCACTAGGCGTTGTGCATATTGGAGACATTGAATTAAACATTATGGCTGACTCTGGTTCACCCATTTCTGTTCCTGCAGATAAGACTTTCCATAAGTTATGTAAAAATGTCAAACTTTTTTAATCAGATGTTAACCCTAAAGCTTTTGGGGAATTTGAAATTGAAATGCTGGGATATTTTAATGATATTCTTGAATTTAAAGGTCGCAGCATTAAGACTAAGATCTATGTTGCCGTTAGAGGTAAAGACATTGTTGGTTGGCAAGACCGTGGAAAACTTGGTATTTTGCTCAAACCTGGCGCACAAGAACCAATTGTGTTGGGTGATTTACCTGTGCTATGTATTGAAGAAGAAGTGCAAGGAGTACAGAAACCCAGTGTTGAGACCATTTTGGTAAAACATTCTAAGGTGTTTGCACAACATATTGGGTGTGTTAAGGGTTTTGAGCATCATATCAAATTAAAGGACAATGCAATTCCAGTGGTACAAAAAGTCAGGCAGGTTCCATTATCTGTCAGACAAGATCTTAAAGATCTTTTGGCTAAGTTATGTGAAGACGGCATAATTGAGCCAACTGAGTCCTCGGAATGGGTTTCGGCCATTGTTATTGCTAAAAAGAAAAATGGTGAGATCAGGCCCTGTGCCGATTTGAGAACACTGAAGAACAACATCGTTGTCAATTGTCACCCTTTACCTAGAATTCAGGAGATGCTCAATTCTATCAGTGGTTCGTCATTTTTCTCTATCATTGATTTGAAGTCCGCATACCATCAGGTAAAATTGACTGAAAGTTCAAGGGATTTGACTACCTTTGTTACACCTTTTGGTGCTTTCCGCTACTTGAGGTTACCTTTTGGACTGGCGTCAGCCGCTAGTGTTTTTCAGCGGTTGATGGACATTTTATTTGATGGTATGCGGGGTGTTCAAAGCTTTCAAGATGACATTATGATCCACGCCAAAACTGAGGATGAGCATAATGTACTGTTGGACAAAGTTTTAAGTATACTTGAAGGGAAGGGTATGACTGTAAGCAAGTCCAAATGTATGTTTCTTAAAAAAGAAGTCGAATATTTGGGGCATAGTGTGTCTGCTGCTGGAATAAAAATGAAAGATGATCTTGTTAAAACGATCCGAGAAGCACCTATTCCTAAATCAAAAGATGAAGTAAGATCTTTTCTAGGCATGAGCGAATATTACGCTAGGTTCATACATAGATATGCTTTTATTGTGGAACCACTCGGAAGGTTACTTAAGAAAAAAGTGAACTACTTATGGGAAGGAGAACAGGATTTAGCTTTTAAGGAGGTTAAAAAAGCAATTTTGAGTGCACCTGCTCTTAGACCTTATGATCCGTCTGGTGGGAACATTATTACAGTGGATGCGAGTTGTGTCGGTCTAGGTGCGGTCTTCAGTCAAGTTGTTGATGGAAGAGAGCATACTGTGGCCTTCATTTCGAGAGATTTGAAGGATGTTGAGGAGAGATACAGCACCATAGAAAGGGAGGTTTTGGCTAGTGTATGGGTTGTTGAAAGGTTGAGAACTTACCTGTGGGGCAAAAGTTTTGCGCTTGTGACTGATCACAAACCATTACTTTATATGTTTGATGGTTGTGGCAGGGGATCCAACACAGCTTCTTCAAGATTGATATGTTTAATTTCAAGATTGCAGGAATACAACTTTGAGGTAAGGCATATTGCAGGTGGTTTGAACAGGCGTGCTGATTGGCTGTCTAGAACACTTACTACTGAGCAGCTAGAGGAAAGTAATTCCTGTGAAGATGAATGTGTAGTCGTTGCTCTTGATGGAGTTAATTTTTCTGATGGTGTGATCTCGGAGCAGGAGTGGATAATGGAAATGCATAAAGACACTACTTTACAGCGTGTGTGTGAATACGTTATGAATGGATGGCCTCCCATATGTAACTTGGATATGACTTTGAAAAGTTACTTACAGGTTGCTGATGAGCTCAGTACGGAGGGTGAAATTCTTGTCAGGCGTGATATGTTTATACCACCTTTCGCCGTAAGGGAAAAATTAGTGAAATTAGCTCATCAAGGACACCCTGGAGCAACAGCTACCAAAAGGATGCTAAGAGAGCACTATTGGTGGCCTGGAATGGACACGAATGTAAATGATTTTATCGACAAGTGTGTGGCATGTGTGAGATCTGATAAACACTGGTAGGTCAGTAAGGAAGATATGCATTTGGTTAAAATACCAGATGGACCTTGGAAAAAACTTGGTTTAGATTTTGCTGGACCTTTCAATGTTTTGAAGGAAGAAATGTGTTATCTCATGGTTCTCACTGATTATTACTCAGAATGGATACATTATGAGTTTCGTTCTTGTATTACTACAGAATCTGTTATCGATTTTTTGAGTCGTGTGTTTGCCATTGAGGGGTATCCTAATATCATTGTGTCTGACAATGGCACCCAGCTCACCTCTAAGAAAATGTTGGAGTATCTAAACAAGTTGGGCATGAAACAGGAGAAGACACCATTGTATAGTCCCTCTTCCAACGGCCTTGTTGAGAGAGTCAACAGGTTTCTGAAAGAGGGAATTCAATTGGCACTTGCCTCTAATTTGTGTGTTGAGGTGTTTTTAAAGGATAAAGTTTTTGCTTACAACAATACCCCCAATGCCGTTACCAAACAAACTCCTTTCTTTTTGATGCGTGGGAGAAGTGGTTGCTATTCATTAACACCTGACATGAGGAGAGGTTCTGGGAATTTCTCTGAAATCAATGATGCTAAGCTTGGCATCAAGCAGTTGCTTACTGAAAAACAGTTAAAGGTCAAGAGCTACCATGATAGAGTTTACAGAACATCAGAGAAAAAATTTGCTGTTGGTGATTGGGTTCTTGTTTTTTTTTTTTTTAAACACAATTTTATTGATTTTTTTACATAACATCGCATCATTGCTATAGGACACTGACATCATCGTTATGCAGTTTACATGCGTGGAAACACATTGTACAACGAGTTTCAATAACCGATATATATGCCATTGTAAAATAATTTAAGAAAATAAGCATCCATATGGTCATATTCGGCTGAATTAGCAATTTAAACGATGCAGCTCCCAATAACTAAATTATGTACCAAAGCCTGGCCCTTGTGCAGGCTTCTAAGCTGTTACATCTAAAAATGAACTATACACAAACCCCATTCATAGATACCCCCCTCCCTCCAGTCCTATGCACCCTCGTACAGCCTATATGTATTCCGCATGGGTCTGTGCGGCTCTTGATAAAACTACATACCACCAAACATTCATCTCGTTTCACGGCGTTCGGGGACAAAATCTCCTCAACGTACTGTCTATTGTGTTACGCTAGAGGTATTGTAATGTTCTATGTCCACTGCTTTGAGTGTTTCCAATATTACATCCCATTCTAATGCTATTGGGACTTTGCGTAGGCCTCTGAGCTCCTCTCGATGTATGGCGGCACTCTCCGCACTGCCCCATCGGAGCAGTTCACTATACCAGGCATATTCCGTAGGGGGCTTCTTTGACTTCCAGCGCATAGTAATGGCCCGTATCGCTAAAATGAGCGCCAAGTCAATAAAACGATATTGTACTTTATGCTTGGACACGTGTTTGTGCAGCCCTAGAATACATTCCTCCACAGTGTTTTGTACCTCGCAGTGTGTGGCCGTTCTAACAAGTTGTCTGACCGCGTCCCAAAACCCACGCAGCATTGGACACGATCATATCATGTGTGTGAGGCCAGCCCCCTCCTCCAGACATCTTGGACAACCGTGTTGTGTCGCCGGGAACATTTTGTCTAATCTATGGGGTGTAAGATAAGCCCTGTGAAGAATCATAGTTTGGATAAATTTAAATTTTGCATTCCGTGATACCGTTTTTGGGTGTTCTGCAATAGCCGCCCATTCCTTATCTTCCAAAGCTCTGCCTATGTCCTCTGTCCAGGTCGTGCGCAATGGAGTGAGATCAGCCTCTGTATGAGAGCGGATCCCTATGTACAGCCATTTAATAAGGTGTCTGCCCCTTCCCATATAGTAGAGCAGCTTGACCAGTTCGTGCGTGGGAGGTTCCTGTCTCTGCGGGGCCCAGTGCGTTTTTACATACTGTACCAATGCGGCATGTAATAAATATAGTTGCGCTGGTGCTCCCTTTTCGTGTACAAAAGTTTCATGGTCCAACAGCATCCCATCTCCAAATAGATCAGCCACCGTACCGATCCCAACTTCCAGCCACGGTGCTAGCCTACGCTTAGTTATTTGGCCATCCGTCATTGGGATTCCCATTAATGGGATGTTACCTGCATAATCGGAGGGCGCGCCTGTATATTGTAGTGCTGCTTTCCAGCACTGCAGCGCTATGCGCAGCAGCGGAGGAAGACATTTTGGGATCCTGCTGTTGGGTAACAACAGGGTGTGTAACATTCCTCGGTCTATATCTCGCT
The DNA here is from genome assembly GCA_963921515.1 of Calotriton arnoldi. Classification (NCBI taxonomy): domain Eukaryota; kingdom Metazoa; phylum Chordata; class Amphibia; order Caudata; family Salamandridae; genus Calotriton; species Calotriton arnoldi. The sequence goes on along the minus strand of CAWUFW010000373.1, from coordinate 2,614,803 downwards.
CCGTAAAACCTATCTCTTGTAAATTACGCCCAGCAGTCCAGAAGGACAACCATTGTAATTGACATGCGTAATAGTATGCTCTCAGATCAGGTACGCCCAGACCTCCCCTACGTGTGCCAAGCTGCAGTTTTTAAGACTGATACGCCGTCTCCCAGTTCCCCATATTAGGTCAGTTAGTAATGTATTCATCAATTTGAATGTGGTATGTGGTATTATAATGGGCAAGTTGGTGAAGTAATAAATCAATCGCGGGAGGACCACCATTGTCGCCAAAGCCGCTCTACCCATAACTGACAGCGGTAGCGTAGTCCAGAAGGCAACACTGGATCTTAAGGCTCCGAGCGCTCTATGTAAGTTTCCGTCTAACATAGCCGTATGTGACCGGTAGACCTGTATACCCAGGTATTTAAATGTATGCTGTGCAACCTGGAGCCTTGTACCACCAAACTCAATATCAGCTGGGCATGCATGTTCTATGAAGAAAAAGACATGTGACTTTGCTACATTAATGGCAAGGCCTGAAATTAATTCAAAGTGGTGGAACACCTCATAGAGCGGGCCTAGGGGCAATCGGAGATCACGGAGATACAGAATGATATCATCCGCGTAGGCAGAGAAGAGGTGCGTTGTGTTCCCTATCTTCATGCCCATATCAATTAGGTCCATACGCACTTTAAGTGCCAGCGGTTCTAGTGCCAGTATGAATATGAGCGGCGATAAGGGGCATCCCTGCCTCGTCCCTCTATAGATCGGGTATTCCGCTGATATATTGCCACCAGTGCGTGCTCGCGCCGTGGGCGCGTCATATAATAGACGTATCCAGGCGATGTAGCCCGCTGGTATCCCGAATTTCTCCAATGCTCGGAACATATAGTCCCAGTGAATAGAGTCGAACGCTTGACGCAAATCCAAAGACATGCAGCCTGCATGCTCATACCGACTCAGGGCTTCCGTTATAAGATGGTGGAGCTTCCTGGTATTCAATGACGTGCTGCGGGCAGGCAAAAAACCCGTCTGATCTATATGGATCAATTTAGTCAGGGAGGGTAGTAATCTGTTAGCCAACACCTTACTAAGTATTTTGTACTCTGTGGTCAATAATGATAACGGGCGATAGCTGGCCATATCTGCGGGGTCTCGCCCCGCCTTCGGGAGTGACACCACTAACGCCTGTGCCGTAGTGAGGGGCAAGGAACCCTCAGCTAGTGCCGTGTTATATAAGATCTCCAACTGGGGCACCAGGTGATCAGCATATGTAGCATAAAATTCGACTGGTAGGCCATCTAATCCAGGGGTTTTGTTGCGCGGGAGTCCCCTCATAGCGATCTTAATTTCAGACTGAGTAATGGGCCCTATTAATTCTTTCTGAGCCTCTGTCGTGAGTTGTGGGTATGGGAGGGCGGAGAAGAAAGCATCCATATGTGTGTCTATGCTACTTTTGGGCTTACTGTACAGTGTGGCATAGTATTGACGGAAGGCGACATTAATATCCTCTTGGGTAGTGGCTGTATCTCCTCCCATGGTAGTGACCTTATGTATTATAACCGCAGGAGGGGCGTCCCTGATCAGCCTAGCAAGCAATGTCCCGGATTTATCTGCTTCAGTATGACTTAACTGTGAGTATTTCCGATAATCTATGACCCGGAGAGTTTCGAGCAGTTCCGCATGACTGATTCTAGCCTCTTGTAGCAATGCACGCTTTTCAGCGTCCGTTACGGCTTCCTGTTCCAGCCTGTCCATTTTGTGCTCAACAGCCAAAAGGGACTTATGAATTTCTTGACGGGCGCCTACAGTCGCACTGATTGCCCTCCCCCTGATAACCGACTTAAAAGCGTCCCATTCGATCAATCTATTGGATGCAGTATTGCTATTTTCAGCGAAATATTGCTCAACAGTGTTTGACATAGTAGATCGGAACACCGAGTCCTCCAATATTTGCGGCCACAAACGCCAAGTGGGAACCGGGGTGGGTACTCTGCCCCAGTTAAGTACTATCTCCAGCGGGTTGTGGTCAGAAAAGGTCTTTGCCAGGTATGTAGTCTGAGTCACTTGCATTGCAATTTTTTGGAACAGTAAATTCGATCTATTCGGGTGTGAAGCACGTGGACAGGGGAATAGAAGGAATATTCTCTGTGTGTAGGATGTCGCATCCTCCACGCATCACATAATTCCCAGCACTCGGCCCACCTACCTAATGCCTCTGCTTGTTTAATCACTCCTGCTCCACGCAAAGGCGGGTGAGACCTGTCCAGTGTAACATCCATGACTGTGTTGTAATCACCCCCTATAATCCATGGGTGCAGCTCCCATCCCGTCAGTGCAAGATTCAATACTCCCCAGAACTTATCTTGTTCAAAATTAGGTGCGTATATATTGCCCAGAACTACATGCTGGCCATCCAGTGTCCCCCGCACAAATATGTATCGCCCCTGCTTATCTATCCGTTGCTCTAGTGCTAAGAATGGCACTCCATGTCTAACCCATATTGTGGCCCCTCGCGCAAAACCAGAGTATGTAGTGGAGAAGATCTGTCCTCTCCATTTTTTACGGAGCTTCACAACTTCACTGTCCTTCATGTGGGACTCCTGTAGGTACACTATTTGCGCCCCACGCCTCTGTAGCTGTGCGTGTATCCTGTGTCTCTTCTGCACAGAGCCCATTCCCCGAACATTCCACGTTATTATAGTGTATTTGCTAGGTGTATGCATTGCGTTGCGACAGTTATCCACCCAACAGCAGGTATACCCACTGTGTAGTCGAATTTACCCATACCAAGATCTGCAATAGGACTGTTCCCCCCTAAACACCCCAATACTCGGTCCGGTCACAAAACTATACCGGACCATGCAACTAAACTGAACATATAAAAACATATTAAATACATAATAGCGCCTTCGCCGTATGGGGGACATCGCTAGCGCTCTACAGGCGGGGTACTTTCTATACATCAGTACAACTAAGCTTCTATTGGACCTGGGCCTAATTTAAGAATGCTCCTTGTAAATAAATTCGCTGTTGCCGCGTGCGTATTACAAGTGCTTATTTTACAGTTATAGTTCTGATACTTGCGGATACAGTCAGCCGTATAGTTCTTTAATGACTTGCGGGGTCGCAGAAGGAAACAGGGCCACACTGCCCTCGGAGTCTGAGTCGTGCGTTGCTTCTTCTTCGTCCGATGTGGACTTGGCTTCCGCTCCTGAGGTGTGCATGAAAGTGGCCGCCGCTATAAGTGCCTTTGATTTACTTTGTTGCACCTGCTGCTTGGTGATATACTGTCGTGCAGGAGTCCGGCGCGTTCTTCGACCTCCCCGCCCAGAGGATATCCTAGGACTGGTCCCGCTCTTTTCTGTGCATTGAGAGTTAATCGTTGCAGCATTCGTTAGTTCCATCACTTCCAGCCAATCTGCCACATCTCTGGGGCTGTCGAAGAAATAGGACTTGTGGTCGTATAAGATTTTTAAGCGCGCCGGAAAAAGCAGCGCATATTTCAGGTTTAAGTCTCTGAGCTGCTTCTTAACTGTCATGAAGGAAGAGCGCTGTTTCTGGACCAGTCTTGTGTAATCTGGATATAATGAGATTCTCGCATTTTCAAAGTTTATCGGAGATGCATCACGGGCTTTCTGCAGGAGAGTGTCCCTGTCGCGGAAGTTCAGTAGTTTCACTATGAGAGGGCGAGGTGGAGTACCTGGTTTTGGGCGACCAGTAGGGATCCTGTGTGCTCTCTCTATGCAGTATTGCTCGGAAAGTCCTTCATTAGTGACATTATCCCGGAACCACTGCTCCATATATCTCGTTGCGTCTATTCCCTCACTCTTTTCGGGCAGGCCAATGACGCGAATATTATTACGCCGGGTCCTCCCCTCTGCATCTTCCACCCGATCCAGTAGGATAGCTACTTGTTTTTGCAGTTGTGCCACCTTGGTGTCGGTCTGCATTTTCCATGGGGTGACTTCCTCCAGTGTCGCAGCATTTTCTTTCACTTTGTCCGCAAGTTTAGCATGGTCCGCCCGAAGCAAGTTGAGGCCAGTAGTCAGAGTCCCTACTTGCAGTTCTATTGCTTTTCTGGATTCACGCACTTCCTGTAGTATGAGATCCAGCTTATCCGCAGGTGTAGGTGCTTCCGTCAGTGGAGTACATTCTGCCCCAGTCTTATTGTGCACTGGATCCACCGTATCCGGGACGTAGTCGTGTCCGCCTTGGTCTAGTTGTTTCACACCCTTGCGCCCCATCTTTCAAACCAATCCAGCTACCGGTGTCTTGTGTAGGGCGGGTGTGGGTTTGTAGTGTGCTTCCCTTGGATCTCTTATACACCTCCACCACGTTCCGCCCAGTGCTCCTATCAGGGTGTCGCTTCTCTCCCACGGTGCCAACACCGATCAGTACCGCACAGTCTCTCTGCTTGTCCGCCACCCTTATGTCAGTGAGTGGCTTACAGTGCAGCAGCGGCTCCACTCAGTAGACGGGTGGCACTAGCGTACCTGTACTAGTTCTGCAGCAGTATCAATCAAACCTGGCAGTATTAGTGTGTTGCTACTCACTGCGGCACCTCTCCCTCCGTGCTCCGCCTCCGTCCTGGCATCCGGTAACGATATAATGGGTCCCTTTAGTCAGGGAGCCGCGTGCTTCGTGGCCCGTCCGAGATCCACCTCAGACCTCGCATCACCAGCCTCCCTGTGGCGGTGTAGACAGGCTTATGTCCTTGCCTCTGTTCTGCCCAAAATCATTGCCACCAATCACTGCCACCTTGCGTTCCCTGCTTCCCCCGTGTCTAAGGAGTGTGCTCAGGCCGCCTCACCTCCTTGTGCCTCCCAGTTCAATTACGATAGTTCAGCGACGCCCACCGCCGCCATTTGCCGATCTCCGTCTCAGTGGCTCCGGTTCGGGGTTGGATTATTTTCGGGCCTCCAGCAGCAGACACCTGCACCTGTTCTGCCACTTGCAATGTGGACAGTGCCAGTCGCCTCCCCTCGACTTCGGCACCTTATTTGAGGCGCTGTCTCTGGTATTACGGCCGAGTTTCACGTTGCGTCACAGGGGAGCAGGCCGCCCTGCGTCCCCGAGTTCGCGTAGGCTCCGGTCCCGCTCTGCCGATACACTTCCCGCGCAGCCTCACTTGTACAGCTTCTGCCGCCTCGGCACTCTGTGATGTCGTCCGTCCGCGAAGTGACCCAGTTCCCCCGATCCCCACAGTTCCACTGTGGTCTCAGTGCTGTTATCGATGAGCTTGGGGGCATAAGTCTGTCTCCCGTCACGGCCCTCCTTCTTCAGCAGAGGACAGCGTCGTCAGGCCTGTGGAGTCCCAATTTCGGCCGTGTTCACCACTCCGGCCTCCGGGTGGCACCGAGTCCTCCCGCTCGTTGCCGCTGCTCACTCCCACACTTTGATGTCCGTCCTTCGACGGATTAGCAGGGTTATGCCAGGATTTTTGTCAGCCCAGGTCCGGAGCTCGGCTAACACACGACCGCCATGTTTGGCTGCTAGCCACGCCCCGATTGGGTTCTTGTTAAGAAGCCATTTAAGGTAAAGAAGGGTAGTTCTGCTTTCTATCCACCTAAACAAATCATTAGGGTTACAGACCGTGCTGTTTTACTCGAAGACAAAGGTTGGTGGAACAAGAGTGCTGTTGTTTGACTTAAAGCTGGACAAGAACTTTTGTTCAGTAACATGGTAGACGTTGACAATGATCTTGATGTGCACAATTTTATGAAAATACCGGATGAGGACTTGTGTCTCAATGGGGATTTGGTTAACAATCATCATTGCAGTGTTAACTCAGGTGTTAATAACTCTGTTACAGTGCAGGAGTCTCCCAGAATTGAAATTGATGAAAGATGTTGTTCTTCTGGTGGGGATTCACTGGATTTACAAAACAACGTGATGTTAAGTAACGAAAGGAAAGTGGTTTTACCTGCTAAGTATGAATGATTACATATTGTATTGAACTTCTTTATGTTTTCTATCTTTCTCTCTTTTCTCCTCTTGGTTTAACAATATTTTGCTAAGTAACAATAGGAAAGTAGTTATACCTGCAAAGTTTAATTATTACGTTTTGTATAGATTTTTTCTTTGTTTTCTTTCTTTCTTTCTCATCTCCTCTTTGTATGTTTTTTGTTTTTGCAAAATGGGGAGGTGTTGCATTGGACTTGATCAATGTCCATTCATGACGTTCACCTTTGGACGTCATGAACAATGTCATTGATTTCGAATGTCATGGAGTTCTTTTTAAATCCGTTATGTGTTGGTTATTATATGCTGTGCCTCCCTGTGAGTAACACCGTTCTTGCGGCGTTGGCTTGTGGTCCTGTTACTTTATTTCATTAAAGTAAAACTCTTCAAATTCATCTACTCTTTGTGGATTCTTTGATCTCAACAATGATCCCTTCTGTGGGAATCTGCTTGCAAAGAAACAGCATTTGTGATTCATGTTGTTAACAAATAGATCCAGATTTGAAGTTCCCCACTTCTGAAAGATGGACTTAAATTGTTGATAGTTCAGGTCCCATTTGTGACAATTCTTTGATGTTCGACTCAAGGTGTCTACCCATTGGTTGCTTGTACCTGGGACATGCTCTGCTTTCAGAGCAATCCTGTGGTTGATTGTCCACTTCCAAATGGTCTGTGCTTCTCTGGAAAGTATTTGTGACTTCGTCACTTCCTGTTTGTTTATGTAGTACATGGTCATTGTGTATTCTGTAAGTACTAGTACTGATGATCCAGAATTCATCAGGAGGAAGGCCTGAATTCCTAAAGCTACTGCTTGTACTTCCAAGAGATTAATATGCATGCAATACTCTAAGTGACCACTTTCTGTTAACCTCCAAGTCCTAGAAATTAGGTCCCCAACCTCCTAGGGAGGCATGAGTGGTCACTATGGATTTGGGGGCTGAATAGAAGAAAGTTAGTCCTGTTGACACATAGCTTTCCTTTGTCCACCAGGGTATTGCACCCTTCTTTTTCTTGGTGAACTTGACAATGACGCCGAAAGAACCTAGCTCTTGAGACCACAATTGTCTTGTTCGTCTTGGAACGGTCTAGTCCATAAAGGACAGTTTGGAATCAAAGGGATGCAGGATGACATCATTCCCAGGAAAGATCTGTGAATGCGTCCTGTAATAGACTCTTTTCTTTGGAGCTCGTGGGCAAGTGTTGAGATCCTTGTTATTATTTCCTTTGTAGATAAGGCTTTGCCCTGTTCTGTGTCTGGAATTGCTCCAAGAAATGTTATTGTTTTGTTCAGATTTAAGGAGGATTTGCAATTGTTGACAGTTAATCCTAGGATGTTGAAGACAAAATCTTCTAGAGTTCCTGACGGCTAGATATGATGGAGCCTTTATGAGCCTGGAATTAGGGAGGATCCTAGTCCTCCAAGTAAGGGAAAAGTTAATGGCCCAGTCTTCTGATATATGCTGCCACTGGGGCCATGCGTTTGGTGAAGATGCGTAGGGCAGATTTGAGGCTGATTGGAAGGACTCAGGATTGGAAGTGGCCTGTTGCCATTACCAGTTCAGAGTATATTCTGAGGCGGGGGCATCGGAATGTGAAAGTATGCATTTTGGAGGTCTAAGGATGTCATGTAATCTCCCTTCTTTAGCAGCTGTAGTATTTTTTGACAGTGAAGCGATTGCTTATTTAGGAATTTCTTTAGCTGTTGTGGATCTAGTATCGGTCTACATTCCCTTAATTTCTTTCTTACGAGGAAACAATTCGAACAGAAACCTGTGTTCCGTTGGGAGTAGAGCATGAATTCTATTGCTCCCTTTTGATGTAGTTGTTCCATCCCCAGTTGAAATAGTGGAAGATGTTGGTTAAATTGCTTTTTGAAGTGAATTTGTAGGTGGCCTGGTGAAAAATTCTACAGTGAGCCCCTTAAGAATTACTTCTAGAACCCAACTATTGTAATACACCTCCAATTTTTGTAGAAGTTGGAAATTCATCCTCCTATAGAACGGGAGGGACTTGTGGCTGACGCCATAATAATGTCAGTGGCGTCTAGAAGACTCCAGAGAGTGTTGCTGTGCCACTCTCTTACTTCGGGATTCTTGTCTGGAGTAGCCTGTCTGTACTTGTCTGGAGTAGGCTATCTGTACTGCTAAGGGTGTGCAGTTGATTATACCCCTGCTGGACTGGCTGGTAAGGTTGGTAGCAGTAAAGAACAAGTTACTTACTTTCGGTAATACCTTATCTGGTACACACTCTATCTAGCTGTAGATTCCCTACCTTAGAATATTCCCCAGGCGTCAGACAGGATAAGGAAAATCTTGAGCAGTACCACTGCACGCTGGTAGGTGGCATCGTTCAGCTCTGCGTCTGCATCGTCCACGCCAGAAGTGACGTGCGTAGTGCACTTATAGGCACAACCCCAGCGCACTGACATCCGTTTCTTTTCATGACATTTCCACGCCAGAAGCACGGAGCCACAACAGAAAGCTGATGGACCGGTGTGCAGGCACTAAGGGGCAGATCTACAAGAAAGTGCCGCAGCGTGGCGCTGCAAGCCCTTTGGCTGCGCCACGCTGCGGCACTTTCAGAGCACAGGAATGCGACATATTTACAAGAATATGTCGCATTCCTGTGCTTCTCCTGCGCTGGCGCACAAACAGCTGCCAAGCGCCGGCGCAGGCACCCTTGCACCATGGTGCAAGGATGCCTGCGCCATGGGAGATTGTTTTTGTGCAGGAAGGGGCACCTTTCTGCACAAAAACAATCAGTACAGGCTTTTCCTCTTTCAATGCGTGCTGCAGAATGCAGCACGCATTGAAGAGAAAAACGAGGAGAAATGAAAACATTTCTCCTCGGTGCGCCTCGCTACCCCACCTCTAGGGTGGCGTAGCATTCACACGCATCTCCAGAGTTACGATTACTCGTAAATCTGGAGATGTGTCTTGTTCCATGGGTGTTGCGTGGGAACACCCACAGCAACACCCATGGAACGCCCCTTCAACGCAAAGTGCTGCGTGTGAAGGGACGGTATTTAGAAGGAGAGGAAAAGTCACGCATGGTGGCTTTTCTCTCCTTGTAAATATCGAGGAGCCCCCTGCGCCACCAGTACGTCACGAAAAGTGACGTACTGGTGGCGCAGGGGGCTTGTAAATCTGCCCCTAAGTGCCTACAAAGGTCACCCTAGATGGAAAGATCCTTTTGCAGAAGTGGGGAGGATGGGAGGGTCGGTAAGGAATCTTCTAGATAAGGCGTTACTGAATGTGAGTAACTAGTTCATCTGATAGAGACTTCTAGCCGTAAATTCCTTCGCTTAGGATAGGTACCCAAGCAATACCTCCCCGGAGGAGGGTCTGCGAACAGATTTAGACCAGGAAGTCCTGGAAGACCAAACGGGAAAAGGGCCCGTCACGACAGACCTGACTGCCCAGGCTATAGTGTGTTTTGTAGATGTGTGCAGAGATGTCCACGCCATAGCCTGAAAGATATCCAGGACAGGGACTTCGCAAGCCAATGCATTGGTCGCAGCCTTGGCTCTGGTGGAATGAGCCCGCAAGCCCTCAGGGTGTTGCTTTTTGGCCACTGCGTAGCAGAGCTCAATGCAAAGTACAATGCATCTGGAGATGGTCCATTTCTGAACGGCTTTTCCTTTCTTTGCCCCAATGAACCCAATGAAGAGTTGATCGTCCACCTAGTGCTCTTTGGTACGATCAATGTAGAACAATAATGCTCTTTTTGAGTCCAGGCAGTGGAGTCTCTCCTCTTCTTTGGAAGGGTGAGGTGGAGCAAAGAAGGTCGGCAGAGTGACTGTCTGTCTGACGTGGAAGGGTGTCACCACTTTCGGCAGTTTATCTGGAAAAAAGGTAGTGTATGGAGGGTGTACAGAAAGTGTCTGCAGCTCGCAAACCCTCCTGGCCAATGTAATGGGCACTAAATAGACTGTTTTGATGGTCAAAAGACACAGAGGACAGCTATGCATAGACTCAAATGGTGAGCACAACAGAAAAATCAGAACCAAGTTCAGGTCTCATTGGGGCGTGATAAAATCAACACCACCTCTGGCAAAGGTGGATAGATTTTTGGAAGTACACGGGGCCACAAATTTGTCCCAACTGCAGCCGTATACTGTTTTGGCTGAGGGACACCTAGCTGCCAGAATGACATTGCAGACTTCTGAAGGGAGGTCAAAACTGTCAGATGCCTCCACTCGATCACCATGCATGAAGGCGGAGAGTGCGCAGGTTCGGTTGCAAGACCGTGCCCTGATGCTGTGACAGAAGATCCGAGAGGGCAGCCTGCTCGGAAGACCAATGCTCATGCTCAGGTGTTCAGCATACCATTCTCTCAGTGCCCAATCCAGACCCACAAGCATGACCTGGGCCCGGTCGTTCCTAATCTTCTTGAGAACTCTGGGCAGAAGTTGTATTGGCGAAAAAGTGTACGGGGGGACTGAGTTCCACTCAAGACGAAATGTGTCTCCGAGCGAGAGTCGCCTTGGTAACTCCAGCGCACATAAGTGCTGACATTGTGCGTGCTCGGTGGTTGCAAATACCAAGGTTCTCTTCAATCTCTGACCTTGCACCACCTCCGAATGGAGAAGCCTTTTGTGATATGCGAGGCATTGATGACTGAGTTTGTCCACTCTGGGGTTCAGAGACCCTGCCAGATTTCGTATGACCAGGAATATGTCCTGGCGTTTCAGTGATGTCCAGAGACGCAGGACCTCTTGACACACGGTTCACAACACCACACTGTACTGCTTGTTGCAATACCTCATAGCGGTGTTGTCTGTGAATATCTGAACCAGCCCTCGCTTGATGGAAGAAAGAAAGGCTTTCAATGCCAGGTGAATCGCTCTCAAGGCCTACAGGTTTATGTGCAGCTGAGGTTCCACTGGAGACCAGAGTCCTCTGATCTCCACCTTTCCCAGATGGCCTCCCCAACCCAACAGTGACACATCTGTCACCACAGTCAGCTCTGGGTGGGGAAAAGAGAGGGTCTCCCACTGACCTATTGAGGTTCATCAGCAAACACAGCTGATCTTTTGCGGTTCCCTCCAATATCTGGACCAGGTCGAACAGATTTCCTGCTGCGCCCACTGGGAATTCAGGTCCCACTGCAGAGCCTGCATATGCCAGTGGGCATGTCCTACTAAGCAGGATGCAGGAGGCCATGAGGCCCAGCAGCCTCAAAGTCAGTCTCACAGTAATCCAGAATAGATGCTGAAACATGAGAATCATAGCCTGAATATCCTGGACTCACCGTTCCAGAGGATAGGTCCGAAACTGTATTGTGTACCGAATGGCTCAGATGAAAGAGAGCATCTGAGCGTGAGTCAGGTGTGACTTCGGCACATTGACAGTGAACCTCAGCAAATTGAGAAGGTCAGTCGTAGTCTCGAGGTGGGAGACAACTGCCTGGGGCGAGCCCAGCTTCAACAGTCAGTCGTTGAGGTAGGGGAAGACTGGAACCCCCTGACCTCCGTAGATGGGCTGCAACCACTGCCATCACCTTTGAACACCCGAGGGACGCTGGTAAGGCCGAAAGAAAGCACAGCAAATTGAAAGTGCTTGTGGCCCACTGTGAACTGCAGGTAACATCTTTGTGCAGGCAGGTTGAGGAAGTGAAAAATAGGTGTCATGCAAGTCCAATGCTACCCTCCAGTCTTCAGGGTCCAGGGCAGCCAGGAACTGAGCTAATGTGAGCATTTAGAATTTCTCTTTCTTAAGGAAGAAATTGATAGGGTACAGGTCCAGTATAGTACAGAGGCCTCCATCTGTTTTCAGCACCAGAAAGTAGCGGCAATAGCAACCACGACCTACTTCTGATGTTGACACCCTCTTGGTGGCTCTTTTGGCCAAAAGAGCCTACACTTCCTGAGGGAGTAGGGAGAGTTGGTCCTCCATCAGCCGGTCTGAGAATGCTGGAATGGGTGGTGGGGTTTTGGTGCATGGAAGGGCGCAACCCCGTCTGGCAGGTGGTGCCGGATCATGCTACGAACTGGTTCCCTGAGCTGGTGAGAGGGAAACTAAAGGGGCTCCGGAAGCTGTGGTGCCGGATTGGGGAGTAGCTTACTGGGCAGACTTCTGGCCCACTGGGCTTGTGGGAGTTGCATCCGTGGGCACGAAAGGACTGGGGAGACTGTTGGCCCTGGTGGATGGGCAGGCATGGACGAGGCTGGTAGCCCCTACCGTAGCCACGGAAGGGGTAAAAGATTCAGAATGGGCCTGGGGCGGGTCCATTGAGAGTCTTAGTGACTGGGCGGTGGACCTGCTGGTTTTAAAGCACTCACGTGCCGAATCTGCCTTGTCGTAGAAAAGGCGGGTGTCATCGAAGGGCATGTCCTATAAGGGATGCCTGGACATCCCTGGAAAAGCCAGTAGATCTCAGCAAGGCATGGCATCTGAGTGCCACTGTAATGCAATCGCTCTGCCTAGTGAGTCTGTTGTATCCAGTCCGCAGCAAATGGTGAACTTAGCTGCGTCCCTGCCATCAGCAATAGCCTGGTTCAGGATTGCTCAAGCCTCCTCCGAGACTATGGGCAGCCCTTCAACATCCGAATCCCAAACTGTGTGGGTATATCAGCCCAAGAAGTATGCAGTGTTCACCGACCGCAGTAGATGGCTGGCAAAAAAGAACGTCCTCTGGCCACTGCTATCCAGACTCTTGGATTCCCTATCTGGTGTTGTGTAAGGGAACGTACCAGGGTTGACATTTCGAGGTGGAGGCCTGGATGACCAGGTTCTCCAGGGTGTGGGGGTGGATGAGGAAACCTGGGTCCCCAGGAGCAGGGCGGCGGGCAATTTTCCGGAGCACACGAGCCCCTGTGCAGGGCTTGGCCCATGCCCTGAGCAGGACATCTATGAAGGCTTCATCAAAAGAGAGGAGCGGTTCTGTGAGGGGCGCCTCCTGGCTGAAGCACCTCTGTCAAAATGTTTGTCTTGACTGCCACTGAAGGCAGGGTAAGGTCCAGGACCTCAGCCGCCCTCCTCACCACCACAATCACTGTCTCCACAATAGTTGGTTGGAATCCTTCCTGTCAGAACGGTCCCAGAGGATCCAGTTAGGGGAGCGGGTATCAGACAGAGGCACCCTCACCTGCGGCATCCCTCAAGGCTCTGCATTGTCCCCGCTCCAATTTAACATCTACCTACAGCCTCTGGTGACAGCCCTAGCCCACATGGACTGCCGTGTTTTCAACTATGCGGACGACACCCAGCTCATCCTCCGGATTGACAATTCCACCTATGCCCAGGAGATAGCGCAAAACATCCCCAGATTCACAGTGAATTGGATGACTGCCAACTCACTAAAAATCAACCCTGATAAAATGGAAGTCCTTGTCATCCCCACGAAAGAGAACCCCAGGAGCGACCGTTTTTGGCCAAAGGAGTTGGGTGCCGCCCCCACACCAGCACACACCGTGAAAAACTTAGGCATAAAGATTGACTCCGAACTCTCCATGGCCAACCAAGTCACCACAGTGGTCGGAACCTGCATAGGGCTCATGAGACAGCTACGGACACTTGTCCCCCTCCTTTCAACTGCCTCTCTACAAATGATTGTATCGGCCACAATTGTCTCCAGACTAGACTATGGCAATGCCTTATACATCGGCCTCCCTCAAAAACGTACTAATAAACTACAGGTGGTACTGAACGACGCAGCCAGGTTGATCTTTAGGCTGCCAAGACGGTCCCATGCCTCCCCTTTGCTGTGCAAATTGCACTGGCTTCCCATCAAGCAAAGAGCAAAATGTAAGGGTCTCTGCATTGTCCATAAAACAATCTACGGCAAAGCCCCTGCCTACATTAAGGAACGCCCGAAGAACTATGTCCCGGGCCGCACCTTGAGGTCTTCTGAGGCCTGCCGCCTGGTCACCCCAGGATGCAATACAGCATCTAAAGGGGGCAGAGTCTTTTCCGTTTTGCTTCCACAACTATGGAACCAATTGCCCGATTACCTGCGCAAGGAACCGGCACTCCTCCCCTTCAGGAAACAGCTCAAAACGTTCCTGTTCAGGGAGGCCCTGGACACTGTTTAACCTACCTCACTGTGCGGCCATGCACCAGTCTGTGACATCTGGCATCTCTCTCAAAAGCGCTTAGAGACCTGCCGGTGATTAGCGCTATACAAAAATCAGTTAACATAACATAACATAATAGGAGGAGAGTCTAAACCAGTGTCTTGGGAGGTATCCAAACCTCTGCCATCTGCTAGTTCCTCGTGCAAGTTGTCTTCTTGGCTCTTTCAAGTGGATTTGGGTGGTAGCCATAAGGATACTCATAGCCCACCCACCCCCCCCAATCGTACTCTCCATGGGGCCTATTGAACAAAGAGGGTCCTGGCTCCGGTTCAGAAGGTTGTGTTTCGACGGGCGCTGGATTGGGCATTGGGTGACACCGGTCCAGCTCCATATCCACGGTGGCACCGGGAACAAGGTAACTGGAATGGGCTTAGGGGCAAGTTGCGGTCTTGCAACCAGAGTGGATCCTTATTGAGAACAGGTGGCAATCCAGTGCGGGCATCTGTCAAACCCGTGGGGCCTGAAGGCACTCCAGAGGGGTAGGCCCGCCCAAATATGAGGTGCATGGCCTCATAAAACTCCTTCAACTGGCAGGGGTCGCTCCGGCTCCAGCAAACACTGGAAGGCGCAGAGAGAACCTGGACTGAGGCTTCACAACTAACATGTGGGAGCGCAGCCTAGAACGATGACGTAGTTCCTGAGCCTTGTCTGAAGACTTAGATCGACGCAACTAAGCTGAAGAGTAATTTGACTTCTTAGATTACTTGGATTTCTTGAGTGATTTACCCAAGGACGACTTTGAGTGTGATGATGAGTGCCAGGAACGTCTCCGCGAGCAGGGCCTTCTGTGCGACCAGGACCTGGAGTGTCTCGGTGTCACCTGGTGTTGAGTGACCAGGAGCTTCATTGACCGCTCCAAAAGCGCCTTGGGATTTATGGAGCAACAGTCTTCACAGGACTTGGAATTGTGGCCTGGATCCAGGCACCCGAAGCAAACCAGGTAGGGGTGTGTCACAGAAACCTATCTGTGACCGATACCACAGGGTTTAAACCCCACAAGTGTTTTAGCCCCCCTAACAAGTCTCAAAAAAGGCTGACAAAACGTTGGAAAAATAGTCTACAAAATGGAACGAGGTAGCTCTCTCCAGATCCTCTCTAAGGGCGCGGAAATAAAAGAATTGATGTCGGAGTGCTGGGGTGGCGCCTATATAGACACCACACGTCACTTTCGGCCCGGACGATGCAGACGACGCAGAGCGGATCGACACCACCTACCAACGTGGAGAGGTACTGCTCAAGATTTTCCAGATCCATTCTAACTCCTGACCAATATTCCAGGATAAGGAATCTGCGGCTAGAAGCCTTTATCAGTTACTGGAATCATCTCCTGTTTGGAAAATTACCTCTCCCTCTATCTCCTTGAAAGCAGAGTGGTCTTCCTTGTTGAAGGACACCTAGGGATATAGCGGTGTTAGTGTCTGGTTTGATAACTGTAAAATATTGTTAAGATATTTTCAAAACAATGCTTTTGCATCATAAGGCATTTCAAAAATCTTTGTTTGTATTTCAGGGCAGAAAGGTGTTGTCTTGAGCCAACTCTGACACCTGAAGACAGCTTCTCCTGCTAGCTGTTGAAAACCTGTGGATGCAACGTCCTTGGTTGTATCAATATTCTCAGAGGATGTGCTATCTTCTCCATGGATCTTGGCTTTTGCCTCATTCCTCTTGCTCTAGGGCAGATACTCTAGCACAGTATTTAAGTCATACTACATCCGTATGTCATATCTTCCTAGAAAGGTAAGTGCATTGGAGGCTCAGGCAGAGGTAGCCGCGAAACATTTTCCCACGTTGTCCAATCTTCTACCCTCTTTATCAGGTGGAGTAGAGCAAGAGCCGGAGGCGTTCCTTGACCTTCTTTAGGGTGCCTGCATAACAACAGAGTCAATCGTGGATAACCAATGAGACATACTAGAGAGTTTTCAAGGGGCCTTGAATTTATTTAATTTTTTTTTATCACGGCAGGGAATGATGTCCGAAACCGTTGCTGGGTTTTGCATGATCTTCAAACCCCTGCCCAGTGGTAGTCACTGATTGGGATAGATCTTACAGATTTCCTTGTAGGTTCCTTGCAGTCACAGAAGAAGCAGTCAGAAGATTTGGCAGGTAAAGGTAGGTCTAATCTCTTTGATGCTCTCTCAAGCAGCGCGTGAAATGTCATATGGTAGCGAATTAGCTGTAGGTGGAGTTAGCAGAACTCACATTACATGGGGAGTCATCAGGAATTTCGCCTTTCTCCTGGTTGTCATCTGAGTATACCTTGTCATGTGTCTTAGCTAAACCTGGGGAGAAACACTGCCATTTTTACCATGTTCACTTTTCCTAAGTTGCCTTCTCTTTTGCACGATGACTTCTGACATACATTTGTGTGCGTGACAATGCAGGATTAGTTTCTCTGAAACTACATTGCTTACAAATTCCACTTAGTAAAAACATTATCATGACACCTTGAACATCACGTACAAGGTCTCAACAAACATTGTGTAAATGTCTTTATTTGTTTTCATCCACAAGGCAACACAGCTATGAAAAGATCATAACAATGTCGGCCTGACTAAGGCCTCGGCTCGAGAGTAAGGATGCTTTTTGTTATAAATAAACAAGCATTTCTGGGTTTAGGCAGAGGAGCACTTGCTGTCATTGCGAGGTCACTACAAGTTGAATCCTCAGCCCAGCTGCTTGCTGATTCCTCTGCGAGGAGGGATGTCCAACTTGTGACCAAGACGGGGACTTACATTCCTTCCCTTCAGGTAATGGGGGTTGGATCATCCAATAGGGGGGACTCTTGGCAGAACACATACATACACCCTAGGCATCTAGGTTAGGGAACACATAGTAGGAGTACACTATATATATATACACATTGTTTTAGCAAGATGGTGGAACTCTTCATTCTGTTCACTGTCCTTGTTTTGCTAATCACTTTCATCTGCTTCTGTCTATCGATCATTGCAGCACATGTATTCTATACAAGAATCACGATGGTTCAATGAATATTGTAAACTCCCCGCTGTATATTCCTCTGGGAGAAAGAGAGCACGAGTGACTGAGCGAAAGAGTTCTAGATCTGTTACACGATCCCTGGGGGGGCACTCAGAGTTGTCATGTTCTGTGGTTGCCAACATCATTTGCTACCTGTCTAGGTTTAGGGGTGCATATGGTGGCACTGAGACCTAGCTGGCCTCTAAGACGACATATCCTACGGGGGTGCATTGAATCAGTCTGGCACCATTCCTAAGTTTATGTTGCCCAACAAACCCGCAGTTCCTACTGGAAAGTGGAGAACTACATAACAACGTCCTCATGTGTAGAAGGCACAATGGATCTTGAAGGTGGAGGTTCAACAGCTGCTAATCTACGACTACCTGCTGAGGTGATGGTCCTTGGTGTACGAGGTGTTGACGTATGAGTATGAGCTTGTACTCCTAGCAATGTTTTATGCTCTGGGAATCGTTTATAAAAGTCCACAAGCATTAAGTAGAAGCCTTTTACTAATGCTCTGGGTACCTGAAGCAAAAATATATTGCTCCTGGTAATGGTAACCTTCAAAAAGTTCATACTCATATTGCTCCTAGAAGGATTCAATGTCCTTGTTTTTTGCGTGATTGGTTGATATGGTGGTTCTTCAGTAAAGGAATATTTGCCTTCCATGTACTGGTCTTCATAGTTTATAGTCCATATAAACTGAGACAGATACGGGGGGCGGAGCTTGCCTGGCCGCAAGATGGCCGCACTGTAATCGAGCTCTTGCAGCCGTCCGCTCTATCCTGCAGGTATTAGCGTAATCCATTGCCTAACAGAACTCTGTTGGAGCGCACTGAATAAAACTAAGCGCTCTCTACATAACGGCGCCCCCCGAGATCGAAATCCAAGCCGCGGAGCCAGTTCTACCGACTCCGCTGTGCAGATGACGAAGAGGCATACCTGTTTGGTGATCAGCGAGGCATCGGACTTGTGGGAGCCGGGGCGGGCCCCTACCGAAGCAGTGACGACATCGGAACCGGGAGGCCCGCGTAGGGGAGAGAACAAGCTGCAGTAGCAGCCGGCCGGAATCGTCCAGACGGCTGGTAGCTATGAACACAGAGCCTGTCGGTGACGTAGTGCCGGGGTCGCCGGGAAGGCCTGCGCACCCGGAGGCGCGGACAACCTCGCATCTCCCCTCGTACGGCTGAGGCAGCCGGCTACGGCTGCGTTAGAGGTGCGGTAGGCAAGATCCCAGCTAGAGGTGAGTGGCCCTCCCCCCGGTCTCCATCAACTGTAGCTGATCAATCTCAATCCAGCGCTCCAGGAAAATCTGCAGGCCGCGTGGCTCCACAACACTGCCCCCGCCGCTACATAAATATAAAGAAAGTCACACCAGGAAGGTACGGTCCTACACCGCGACGTGCCCGAAAGTGGAGGACGTGCGGTCGAGGAGGGTGGGTCATACAGACACTGATTAGAAGTGCATGCTTACCGCCCCCCCCCCCCCTCCCGGGCCGAATTGAGCGTGTAGCTGAACAACCACTGCCCTTCAGTCTCCCTGCCTTTGGCAACGAACAAGCAAACAGTAATTGCACCTACGCAGCGAGGGGTGGTGAGTCGCAACACCAACGCACGCTTTAACCTAAGAGGAACCAGAAAGCTCAGAACAGGTGATAAACTAGCCGGGAATGCTACACGGAAACTGCTGAAAATTGCTAAGCACAGTACAGTTGCAGGAGAGACAAGCTAAACTCTCTAACATAAAGAATCCGCTTGGGGACGCAGTCCATAGGCGAAGGCCCAGAACACTCTGAAACATTTTAGCCAAAACAGTGAAGGCAAAATGGGGATACTGGATAAAACACAAACGAAATTACAATTTGAACAGCGCAAATCCACACGATTAAGGGATGATGATACAGAAGCGGAGACTGAGGAGCGAGGTGCCTCAGGGTCGGAATTGGGTGTGGGGACCTACGGAAAATACCAGAAACAATGCAGCAAAGCCTCACTACAATAGATGGTAAAATAGACTCTCTTTCATATCGTATGGACCGCATGTCAGAGCGCTTAGATAAGCATGCTGAGAGAATAGACATGGTGGAACGCAGCGTATCAGAGGCGGAAGATCAACATGCAGAAACCACGCAAGCCTAGAAACAAATGGGGAAACTATTAGATACATTACAATCCAAAGCGAGATCAAAGCGCAACAATCTACGCATAGTGGGCCTGCCGGAAACCACCTCCACCGGGAAAATAGTATTGTTCGTGGAAAGCTACTCACGACGATGTAGGGGCGAGACACTTTTTCACCGATGTTCGTCGTGGAGAGGGCACACTGGTCGCTAGCACCTAAGCCTCCATCAGGGGCTCCCCCGTGTCCACTCATAGCCCGAATACTGAACTACAGGGATAGAGAAGCAGCCCTGCGCAAAGCAAAAAGTGTTACAGATACTTCGCTATGAGGGTGCCGAGTTATCCCTATATCATGTATTCACACCTAAGGTGCAAGAGGCAAGACAGCGCTTTGCCCCTCTAAAGCGGAAATTGAGAGACCTGCAGATAGAATAAGCAATGCTCTACCCAGCTCGATTGAAGGTCACAATCGACGGCAAGACAAAGATTTATTCCGACCCGAGCAATTTACAGAAAACTCTTAAAAGCTACACCAAAGCCAAGACCAACAGGCAAGCATCGGGTGTCAATGAGGAGGATGACCCCAGCCCCAGTCCACTAGATCAACAGGACTGATAATTCGGTGACATTAAGCGTAGGTATGGTGGCCTGTAATAAAGACAGGCAGCAGGTAACAAACAGGTTGTACGATTAACTGTGATATCCTGCATCTAAAATAATAGAGTGGATAGATAAATACAGTAGGATACAAGTACATTGAACTACATGTAGGGTAGAACTGTATGCACTTGCATGGGATGGCTCTCCATATAGCATAGAAAAAGGTTGTTCAATATAGAGCATTCAGTGCCCTGATCAACTATGTGAGATTTTGTATGTGCAAATATAGACAATGGAAAAACTAGACAGGATGGAGTGACGGCCATGATGTAACCAGTGCTCGAGCAGCCTAGGCTGTCAGGCCTTCACCGCCTTCATGTGTAATACACACTATTGTTTCGTGGGGAATTGTTGGGATGTACTAATTGTGCTGGTAAGGGTGGGATTGATAAAGATATGTCAAAAGTTGGGGGACATGGCGTGGGAAGGGGTGGGGGATATGACACAATTGCAAGTAAGCAGCAGAAGTAGCCCGATTGAAATTACTCAGCGTAACATGAGATGCAGCATAGCCACAAAAAACATTAGATGCATAATATGAACAGGAGTGCAGAGCGTTACCCAATTTCGAGACAAAGTGGAACTCCAATAAATTTTATAACATGGAATGTCAGAGGCCTAAATGACAAATGTAAAATTCGCAAAGTGGTATTGTACCTACAAAGGCACCAAATAGATATAGCGATACTGCAGGAAACACATTTAGCGCCCCACACGGGACTGCTAACACAGAGAAGAATGAAAGGATTCTGCGTGGCAGCCGGGTTCACATCGCATGAGCGACGGGTCATAATATGGGTCAGACAGGAGGCAAATATAAAAATAAACGCACTAGACATCGACTCCGAGGGTAGATATGTAATAGCACACTGCCACAAGGACAGCTTCGAAGTACACGTTGTGGGAATATATTGACCTAACTATGATGACCCCCAATTTTATCGCACATTACATAATAAACTTGTTAAGTACACCTCTATGCCCACACTTTGGGGAGGCGATCTTAATTGTGTGCAATCCCCGGAACTAGATAGATCACGGGGCCCTCCACACAGGCCCTCCTCGGCCGCCAAGGCTATTACTTCCATAGCTGAGACAGACGGGCTAAAAATGTTTAGCTGCACCGTTCTCCACAAGGGAGGGAGTATACACACTACTCCTCAGTACACGACATATAACCACGTATAGACTACTGGTATGCCTCAAAAGACTTAATACCCTTCATAACGGAATGCGTACATTTGCCGCGCACATATTCGGACCACTCCCCAGTTAAGTTACAACTTAGAAAAGAAAATATACTACTTAGTGCACACGCGTGGCGTTTTCCACAGTACTCACTTTTGGATACAGTATTCAAAGAGGAACTTTCACAAGAGATAGATAACTACTTCAACAGTAATCTAGGTAGTGTCCCCAAAATGGCCACTATTTGGGAAACCTTTAAGATTTACATCCGGGGGGTGACTATATCTAAACATGCTGGGGTGCTACGTTCCATTAGTGGTTAATTTACAAAAACTGGAAACTGAGCTGGCAGAGCTAGAACGTATGTCACCACACAGCCATACCCCGAGGTGTTAGCCTTGATTAGGGAAAAAATAGATGAATACAACGAAGTAGCTCAAACTGAGGTGACACATTTGGGGAAATATGCCACTGCTAAAATGTACAGGGAAGGGAAGAGACCAAGCGCCACGCTTGCTGCGCTTACTAGGCCAGGTAGAGGGGTGAATGAGGTAATAGAAATACAAGAGGAGGATGGGCGATGATAAGTAACGCAACACTGATGGCAGATAGATGTTGTAAATATTACACAGAACTCCACACTTCCCGCCCCACAAGCACGGAGGAAACAGCAGACAACTATTTAGCACACATTAAAATGAGCTGGCTGACTAATGCCCACACAGAGCGGCTTTTGGTGCCCTTACGCCCTACTGAAATCAGTGCCGCACTAAAGGACATGCCCAATCACAAGGCCCCCGGTTCAGATGGCTTAACAGTAGCCTTCTATAAGGCCTATCACGATCAATTAATACCCCATCTGGTAAACCTTTTTGAAGAAATGGCCAAAGACGGCATTATGCCCCCCACAATGAGAGAAGCCATCCTAATTGCACTGCTAAAGCCTGGTAAGCCAGCGGAGCACTGTTCCTCATACAGACCACTGTCATTACTTAACACGGACACTAAGCTGTTTGCCAAGATTCTTGCAAATAGATTAGCCCCCTTGCTCACGTTGGTGGTGGTCCCGGAACAATCTGGATTCGTACCCAGCCGATCCCTCACCAGTAACTTACGCACACTGTTCTGCACCATTACATGACTAGATCCGTCCGAACGTGCCACAGCGGTATTCTTGAATGCCGAGAAGGTGTTTGATTCTGTGGAATGGCGGCAGTGCTCCGTCGGATCGGGGTAGGAGAGGTGTTCATTAAGCTAGTCGAAGTCCTTTACACAGAACCCATGGCACGCGTGAGTGAATGGATTACTTTCCGTCCCCATAAAGATCACTAGAGGCACCAGACAAGGATGCCCACTCTCTCCTCTGTTATGTGCCTTAACATCGGAGCCATTGGCTTGCGCACTGAGAGAGTACCATAGTCAACATGGAATACGATTGCCACAGTATAATCTAATGATAACCGCGTACGCTGATGACACCTTACTGTACGTTCGAGACCCAGCACAGAATCTGACTCCAATGTTAAGAGAGGTAGAACGATTTGGGTGCCACACAGGTCTCAGAATAAATTGGAGCAAGTCACTTATATTTCCACTAACCACAAACACTATTCCGCACCAGATAGACTATCCACTAACATGGACCACAGACCCAATACTCTAACTTGGGGTACAAATCCATACCGATCCAGTAGTAGTAGTCTGAGACAATTATGGCCGGGCAATACAGAATCTTACGGAGATGATTGAGAGGTGGATCCGATTACCTCTGTCATTGCTAGGGCGTATATCGCTCATGAAAATGATTGTACTGCCACGTTTCCTATTTTATTTTGTTAACATCCCTATCCCATTACCGAAAAAAAAAATTCACACACTACGCTCCCTCATGATTAGACTCGCTTGGGCGGGGAAGAAACCGCGGGTACAATGGGAGACACTGACCGAACCATATTCGGCAGGTGGACTAAATGCACCGGACCTCGAAATATACTACTGCGCAGCACAACAAATACATGCACTACACTGGAAACATGGGCCCCAGGATACCCCACGTTTATATATAGAGAGAGACGAAGTTCATCCATTAACCTTGCCACAATACCTACTACGTAGATCGCAGAGGAGATATCATGTCATAGACCCAGTAGGGACCACAAGACATCAATTGCGTAGGGCTGCCGACCAACAAAAGATCACACTTCTTTATTCCCTGAAACTGCCTATAGAACAGTGCGACTGGCTACAGACTCGACAGAAAAGGGCAGTTATACATGCAATGCATGAGCTCAATATACAGAAGATGGGAGACTTCTTCTTGGAGGGGGTTGCTAAGACGTGGGAACAGTTACAGGTAGCAACAGACAAAGTAACACTGGTCACAAGATATCACTATCACCGGGCAAGGCAATCACTGCGCGCTGTTCTGGGGGACAACATGCAGGAACCGCATGAATACACATCGTTAATATTACTATTACAGACTCCAACGCCGCAACGTGCTATCTTAATAATATATACGCTTATTAGGACTGGAACTAACCGCGCACACACGAAGGTATTACAGGAGTGGCGTGACGAACTCGGCATAGATATAACAGAAGAGCAATGGTTATACTGCTGCTCAAGCACGAAAGCGATTTCGCAGAATGGTAGACTTCGTCTAATTCATTTTAAATTCATGCACAGAGTATACTACACACCGGTTAGATTGCAGAAATATGGATTGAGAGAAGATAGTAATAGTACCAGATGCGGGGCTACAGAAGCCACCTTCACACATTTAGTGTGGGACTGCCCCGGGATTCATAAATTTTGGTCAGAGGTGCTGACAGCTCTGCAAGACATGACTGAGACCACAATACCTGAGACACCACTAGTTGTACTCCTAGGATATGTCAAAGACCTACCCAAGGGCAATCAGAAATTGATAGCGCTTGGCATACTAATAGCTAAAAGAAGACTAGCTATGAGATGGATGAAAGGCCCAATACCCACATTCACTGAGTGGTGCACAGACCTGTCCTTCTGTAATACACAATCAGATAATTATAATGCACTAATACCTACACGCTGCAGACCAAAGAATACAAACAAAAGCCGAGTTAGATCAGTACTGGTGTAAAATTCATTACGTAGCTAAACGTAAAGATGCAAGAGAGTTTTGGAGATTGGTAAACCAATCCACCGGTAGGAAATTTCAACAAGCAATGTCAAATATATCTGAAGAGGCTTGGGAAAAGCACTTGGGCGCTACATCAGGTGGCACAAATACTGTAACAAGACTATATGAAGAAGGAACGGGTGATAATACAAGGGAAAATTTGCTGTTAGAGATCCACCATACAACTGTGGAGAAAATTATTAGTACCAGTCGCCGGGATCGTGCCCCGGGGAAAAACGGCCTCCCCCAAGCATTTTACAAGGAAAATTCGCAATATTTGGCAAAGAAACTGACAATATTATTTAATCATATTCTGGTGAGCGAAGAAATTCAGATAAATGGAGGGGTTCAATTTTGGCCCCGATCTATAAAGCTGGTCAAGCCACGGACCATGCCAATTATAGGCTAATAGCCTTAATGGATTGTGAGGCAAAGTTTTTTGCTAAATGCCTGCTGGCAGAACTAATGTCTTGGGTGCCTTCCAAAAATCTGTTGCCAAGAAATCAGACTGGGTTTATTAAAGGCATGGGTACTATTATTAATATTCAAATGTTAGCACTTTCAATTGAATTGGCAAGGCGCCGCTCATTGAATCTTCATTTGTGTTTTATTGATTTTTGCTCTGCCTTTGACACGGTGCAAAGGAATATCCTTTGGGATAAGTTATCAAAATTGGGAATATCACCTAAACTCCTGAGAGCGATCCAACTGCTGTATACGAACACCTGGATGAGAGTAAGGTTGGGCCAGGGAACAACTGTTTCCCAAAAAATATTAACAACGAATGGTTTGAAACAAGGTTGTGTCTTGGCCCCAATCTTGTTCAATCTCTATCTTACTGAAATCTCTTTAGGTTTGAATAGCATTAACTCACACTCTCCGTTGGTGGCTGGCTTCAAGGTCTCTCACTTATTGTACGCCGATGATATTGTGCTGCTGAGCTATACAAGGGTGGGGCTGCAGCGGTTAATTAGTGAAACTGCTCTTTATGCCTCGTCCCACGCGTTAAAGGTCAACTTAAAGAAGATAAAAACCATGTCGGTGTCAAGGGGTATAGCAGCACGCCCAACACTGAGCATAGAAGGGACCGTGTTGGAATCAGTTTCAGAGTACAAATACTTGGGTGTCATATTAGACGCAAGGGGTTCATTTAAGAACCAATGTGCGGCACTACGGAGAAGGAACAATTCGTTAACTGCAGCATTCGCTATCCTCCGGAACAGCTTAAAAGGGCTTTCCCTCAAGCCACTATTACAAGTTATGTCAGTTAAACATGTTCCATCTCTGACATACGGAGTAGAGATCTTAAGAGGGAAGGCTGATAACATCATAGATAAGCTTGAGACAGGAACCTACCGTCGCCTGTTCAACCTCCCTCAGCAGGCATCACCATCACAAATTCGATTAGAGTTTGGGCTTAAAAGACAGAATTTAAACAGCCTAAGGGCATACTTGAAACTCTGCCACAAACTTAGAAGGGATAATAATTCCACACTTATGACTGTGGTCTGGGAGGCAATAAGTGACTGTAAACACACACAGGCCCATGAATACTTTAAATTGGCCTTAGCTACGTTTAAGGCAGAACAATTATGGGCTTTACCCCTCTCTCAGGCAGCATTTAATAAAGTCATCAATGGGTGCAGTAAAAAAAATGTCTTCTCTAATGGACAGAGTGGCGTTGGCAAAGAGATCCCAGGCGTGGACAGTAATTGCATCATACGGCAAGCTAAAACCACAGAATTATTTAGGGGAGCTGAACGGTCTAAGTGCTAACCTGAAGTTTTTGAGATTCCGGCTTGGCAGTTTCCAATTTCGTGGTGACGCACCAGCTTGGAAAAAACTGAGTAGTGAAAGGAGATGCCGCCTTTGCAATTATAAGAGAGAAGATATTTGCCATATAGTTTGTAGCTGCCCAGCTTTAACAGCTGAACGCAGAAGCCTGTTGAGGCAGGATTTTAACAGTCAAACTATACGAACATGTCGACAAGCAGTTATAGCCTGCTTGCAGGTAAAATTTTTACAATTTACTGGCAGATTCTTGAAGTTTGTAGATATAGCAGAGAGGAAATTGACTAATAGTGCCCAGTAAAGAGATCTTATCGTTTTTATTCTGAAGAATCTTATTTTAATCATGTTGGTTTTTAAATAATGGTTCAATATTGGTTATGTACGAAATGTATGAAATTTGTATAAAGGTGTTTTATTGTAAGTTTTTATTAACTGAACAATAAAAAAAAATCACTTTTTTTTCACTACACACAGGTAGCTCCCAACAAACAAAAAGAAATAGTATTTTTTATGCAAAAAGAAATGCATGAACGCTCATTCATAATAATAGCATGCATTCTAAACAATGTGTAACACAATACTGCAACTTTGTCGAAGTCTGAGAGAAAGCATCTTTTTGGATAAGAATCACATTTTCTTTAAGAAGAAATAACCACTGTAACATCATTTGAATAAAGATATTATCTCCTCCCTTTCTGCTTAACTAAAAGTGAGACACTACACCAAATGATCAAATCACAAGTGATGGGCAAAGAAAATTAAAGCTCCAAGTAAAGAAGGGCCCTGGTTTAAACAAGCAATTCAACCAATCGAATGCAAACATGAAAACAATTCTATGCTAAAGTTTCCCACTTTAACCCCTTGACCGCGATCGGAATTCCGCTCGTATGCTGGACATTCCGATCGCGGGTGGGGTCGTGACGAGCTCAGCTCGTCATGCGCACAGCGCTACCGCGCAGCATGACGAGCTGAGCTCGTCATGAGCACGGAAAGGGTTAAGCATTGTAAAACTGGACCAACACAATCCTGAAGAAGCTCCAACATGACGTCCGCCAGAGGTTGAAATGAGTTGACACACATGGAGGAGTAAAATGAATTTGAATGAAAAGGAATCATACAAGGATTGAAGACTATCTAAGCAAAATACTGTTTACCATCACTGGAACTCCACTTGATAATTCACCACAGAAGAACGTAACAGCATAAAACACGGGGCCGAACTAAATATGTAAAAGACAAAAAAAAAAAGATAACACAGTCTGGTCCAAAAACAAAATTATACCATTATTGTAAATAGCTATCTTTACACCTGAATTCATTAATTATTGCTTTTACTGTTATTTTAGGACAATGGTGTCTCAACAAACAAACATTTTTTTTCTGGGTGACAAGTATTCCTGCGAGAAAACGAACAAGTGACTTACCTGCAGTAACGCCTTATCTGATAGAGACGCTATCTAGCCGCAGATTTGTTACCTTAGAATTATATCACAGGGTTTATGGTTGAACACGCACAGCAGATCAGTGTGAACTGATGAAAAAAATGTGTGGCGTGCTTCAGAAGTATCACTCACTGATCAAAGAGTGTGAAAACTAAACTAAATGGAAGCGTCACCCAGCTTGGGGGACGACCTTCTGAGCACCGCAATGACCCACAACCACACGGGTGTGGGATCTAAATACTTGTTGATTGATAACGAAATATGAAAATAAAGTTTGTCAGTATATCCAAGTACTTATTTATTCCAATTTCGATATTATGCGTTTCATATCGATCTTGTGTACATCAAGGTAAATCCATAAAAATAAATCCTTCTCAACGTGTCTCCCGATGCATTTCGGGCATCGTAGTGCCCTTCGTCAGGGAAGAGTATCTAAAGGATAAGTAAGGGAGGATAACATGAGAAAAACCACTATAAAGTTGAACCGATAATCACCAGATAGTGCAATGTGCAAGTATAATAGTTCCAAAGGTGAATAGATATCATGCTGATAAAAAGTAATAAATGCCAGAAAAAATACAATGACGAACGTGCGATAAAAAACGCGGAAGATGAAAAAGTGATGAGATCCAACGAACCAAAGCTTTAAGATATTAGTGAACCGCCGTGTGATTAACACCGGCCGGTTATAGCGACTGAAACAAAAGTTAAGAAAAACGATGTAATTCATCTAAAAAAAGCTACAGGTGAATGAAATCGCGTTGTGCACCACAAACGTGAATGAAATAAACATTACGTGCAAAGTGAAATACCAAGAGTTTAGTCAGCGCAAGTTGTTACCAGCGTAAAGTCTTGACAGTGTCAACTGAACACGTACTTACTTCTACAAAGATGTGAAGGACATCGCATTTTCAGCAAAAGTGTGTGAAGCAAGTGAAGTTAGGCGTGCATTTAAAGCGGTGATGAATGCGACATAGAGGGAGGACTAAAACCAAGTGCACGGAAGGAGTAACAGAAAAAGTGACGCCATGTTGTAATGTGTTCAAACTGTGAAAACAGTAGTGTAGTTGACAGAATCGTGTAAACAAAGCTATAAAATTAAAAGAACAGTGAATGACGATGAAAAGGACGTCAAGGAATAATATTAACAACACAAAAGAAAAAGCTCATGTTGAATAAGTAAACATTCAAAAGAGAATATAAGAAAAAATAAAAATGTAGAACAGCTCTAAACGATAAGGTAAAACAATAAATGAAGATCAGATAATCACGAAGAGAGAACATAGCAAATACATCCAATCATGAATAAAGTGAAATTAAAGATAACACAAAAATTCCATCCGGTCATTGAGACCGTGTGGTTTCAGTGAGTTCAGAAATTTCATCCAATGATTCTCCCGTTGTAAGAGATGTTTGTTATTGTCTCTACCATCCATCTTCTTGACAGTTTCCAAGATGAGAAATTGTAGTTGACTAATGTTGTGATGACTGTCCATGAAATGAGCTGCAATGACTGATTTAGAGTTCCTGGTGCGAATGTTGCTTTTGTGTTCATGTATCCTGATTTTTATCTTCCTCTCGGTCTTACCAACATATACTAAGCCACATGGGCATTTCAGCATGTAAATTGGAATAAATAAGTACTTGGATATACTGACAAACTTTATTTACATATTTCGTTATCAATTAACAAGTATTTAGATCCCACACCTGTGTGGTTGTGGGTCATTGCGGTGCTCAGAAGGTCGTCCCCCAAGCTGGGTGACGCTTCCAATTAGTTTACCTTAGAATTATACCCAGGCGTCAGACTAGATCCGGATATTTTTCGTGAGCATTACGTCTGGGTGCCCGTAGGTGGCGTCATTCGGCTCCACGTAGCGGCAGTGTCCGCGCCGGAATTGGCGTGCACGGTGCCTGTATAGGCGCCATCCCCAGTGTAGTTTCTTTTTGCATCTTTCCACACCAGGAGTACGGATCCAAGAAGAACACTGACCACTGGTGTGGAAAACTAGTGCCCCGAAACGGGATCAACCCTGCCTCTAGAAACCCGTTTGCAGAACGGGGAAGATGGGTGGGTCGGTACGGAATCTGCGGCTAGATAGAGTCTCTACCAGATAAGGTGTTACCGAAAGTAAGTAACTTGTTCATCTGAGAGAGACTTCTAGCCGCAGATACTTTACCTTAGAATAGATACCGAAGCAATACCTCCCCGGAGGTGGATCTACGAAACAATTTTACACCAAAATGTCCTGCAGGACCGAACGAGCAAACTGCCCGTCACGATGGACCTGATTGTCCAGACAGTAATGTTTTGTGAACGTGTGCAGAGAGGCCCATGTTGCTGCCTGGCAGATGTCCAGGACTAAGACTCCGCGTGCTAATGCAGTGGTCGCAGCCTGTGCTCTGGTGCAATGAGCACACAAACCCTCTAGGGACTGCTTCTTGGCCAATGCATAGCCGATTTTACTGCAGACCACCATCCAACGGGAGAAAGTCTGTTTCTGCACAGTCTTCCCCTTCTTGGCTCAGACATACCCCACGTAGAGTTGGTTGTCCACCCAGAACTCTTTTGTGCGGTTGGAATCTACGGGCTGGCATTCTTCCGGGTCCAGTGCCCCCCCAATCTTCTCCAAGTCCTAGCCCATAGGAATAGGGCTCAGGTTCTGGTCTGGAGGGTATGGTTCCAGTCAGCGCTGGAGTCGTCATTGGACAACACCCCTCCGGCTCCGTGTCAGAGTCAGGGATGAGAATGGGCACCGCACCGCCGCAGGGACCATCGACATCGGGACCGGCGTCAGGGAAGGTTGAGGAGGTACAACTCGCGCTGGTCCGGATCCATCCATCGATCCAAGGGGCCTGACTTACGTCAGGGGAACATCCGCCGGCAGGGAACCAGTAGGGGCCCCTCTCAAACCTGCAGGGCCGGGCTGCCCAAATATGAGGTGCATGGTCTCAAACAATTCGCTGAGTTGGGCGGGGGTTGCTCAGGCTCCTGGAAACTCGAGGAGGCGCAGAGCCGGCCCAGGCTCTACCGCATAGCCAGGCTTTGAATGACGACGCTACCTCATCTTATTGGATTGATCGATGGGATGAAGTCGAAGACCTCTTCGACTTCTTGTTTTTCTTCTTTTTGTGGGACTTACCGGAAGACAACTTTGAGTGTGACGAAGTTCTGTGCTTCGCGACCGATCTTAGGACCTTCCTCCCGACCGAGATCAAGACCGTTGCGGTGTTGCAGGTTGAGCGGCAAGTAGCTTGAGGGGTTGCTCCCTCAATGCTGTGGGGTGCATGGTGCAACAATCGATCCCGCTGCCTTGGTTGTGGTCCCTCGATTGTACTACCGCTGCACTTTTTTGCCTAGCCCATTACTGTACTCTGTCATTTGACTGTTATTGTTACTCCCTTGTGCCATTGTTGTAATTCTCTTTATTCTCCAACCTGTGTAACACTCCTCTCCTGTACACTGCCGTTCTACTGTGTTAACTTGAGCTTATTTTATTTCTGTGATAATTTGTTTATTTCATGTGATAACCTTAGATTATTTTATTTCACTGTTTGTCGTTGCCTCACTGCCTGCTCATTTTTTTCCAGCCAATTACTGCCGTTTTTTCCCACCCTCCTCTTGCCAACCTCACCCAGCGTCCCTCCCCCTCCCAGGGCCTACTTATGGATTCAGCAGCGCAGCCCCAGGGAGCAGGTCCCCGGTGCCAGCTCAACCGCTGCCTTTGCCTCGCTTGTTCTGCCCCTGCACTTTTTTGCCTAACCCATTATTGCACTGAGGCACAGGGTCAAGACTGATTTGCATATAGCTGGGTCTGAACTGAGGTGGCAAAGTGAGCTAAAGAATGATGATGGATTCAACCCAGATCTGTGACTGGGGGTGAGTGTCTGAAAAGTTTCAGCGCTCCGTCCATCATCTCCTTGTGTTTGCTTTGTTCGCCCTAAGTTGGCAGGGTATGCCCAGACGTGGGTCCCTTGCTCACTTTGCCACTGGATTCAAGCTAGCCTGGCTGATGAAGGGTGTTACCCAGAAACCGGACCCAGGATGCTTGTTTCCTGTTCAGGGAAGACCTGGCTTGGCAGTTCGGGCTGGACTGTTCCCACGAGGCACAGGGTCAAGACTGATTTGCATATAGCTGGGTCTGAACTGAGGTGGCAAAGTGAGCTAAAGAATGATGATGGATTCAACCCATATCTGTGACTGGGGTGAGTGTCTGAAAAGTTTCAGCGCTCCGTCCATCATCTCCTTGTGTTTGCTTTGTTCGCCCTAAGTTGGCAGGGTATGCCCAGACGTGGGTCCCTTGCTCACTTTGCCACTGGATTCAAGCTAGCCTGGCTGATGAAGGGTGTTACCCAGAAACCGGACCCAGGATGCTTGTTTCCTGTTCAGGGAAGACCTGGCTTGGCAGTTCGGGCTGGACTGTTCCCATGAGGCACAGGGTCAAGACTGTTTTGCATATAGCTGGGTCTGAACTGAGGTGGC
Organism: Calotriton arnoldi; assembly: GCA_963921515.1. NCBI lineage: Eukaryota > Metazoa > Chordata > Amphibia > Caudata > Salamandridae > Calotriton > Calotriton arnoldi. The sequence continues at coordinate 2,582,953 of CAWUFW010000373.1, read as the reverse complement.
AAAGTGAGCTAAAGAATGATGATGGATTCAACCCAGATCTGTGACTGGGGGTGAGTGTCTGAAAAGTTTCAGCGCTCCGTCCATCATCTCCTTGTGTCTGCTTTGTTCGCCCTAAGTTGGCAGGGTATGCCCAGACGTGGGTCCCTTGCTCACTTTGCCACTGGATTCAAGCTAGCTTGGCTGATGAAGGGTGTTACCCAGAAACCGGTCCCAGGATGCTTGTTTCCTGTTCAGGGAAGGCCTGACTTGGCAGTTCGGGCTGGACTGTTCCCATGAGGCACAGGGTCAAGACTGATTTGCATATAGCTGGGTCTGAACTGAGGTGGCAAAGTGAGCTAAAGAATGATGATGGATTCAACCCAGATCTGTTACTGGGGGTGAGTGTCTGAAACGTTTCAGCGCTCCGTCCATCATCTCCTTGTGTTTGCTTTGTTCGCCCTAAGTTGGCAGGGTATGCCTAGACGTGGGTCCCTTGCTCACTTTGCCACTGGATTCAAGCTAGCCTGGCTGATGAAGGGTGTTACCAAGAAACCGGTCCCAGGATGCTTGTTTCCTGTTCAGGGAAGACCTGGCTTGGCAGTTCGGGCTGGACTGTTCCCATGAGGCACAGGGTCAAGACTGATTTGCATATAGCTGGGTCTGAGCTGAGGTGGCAAAGTGAGCTAAAGAATGATAATAGATTCAACCCAGATCTGTGACTGGGGGTGAGTGTCTGAAAAGTTTCAGCGCTCTGTCCATCATCTCCTTGTGTTTGCATTATTGCACTGTCATTTGACTGTTGTTGTTATTCCCTTGTGCCACTGTTATAATTCTTTCTTTGCGCTCCAACCTGTGTAACACTCATCTCCTGCACACTGCTGTTCTACTGTCTTAACTTGAGCTTATTTTAAGTGTTTCTGTGATAATTTTAGTTTAATTAATGTGATATAACCTTAGTTTATTTCATTTCGTTCCACTGTTTGTCGCTTCCTCATCGCCATTCGTTTTTTCCTTCTTGCCTCTTGCTAACCCCACAGCGCCCTCCCAGGACCCACTTACGGAGGCCGCAGCGCAGCCGGCATGCCAAAGGCAAGCTCATCTTCACCCGTCTGTGCCTGGACTGTGCCTAGCGATAGAAACCCTGCATCATCCACCACCGCAACTACACCAGCGCCGAGCTCAAAGCCTTGGACCCCAGACTCCGCAACAACTGCTGCTGCCCATGTTGACTACTACAATTTCAAAATAACTCTATGCTTGCAGTGTTTGCTTCAGCTAGAGGCTCTGTACTTTTCTAGGATGACCTGTGCTCCTGCAACTGGCTGCCTAATGCAAGCAATCTTATATTCATGGACTGCCGGGCAAAACATAGGAGCAATTTACTAGTCTTTTGGGAGGAGAAGGTTCACTGGTTCCATTTACGTCTTGCTTTTGCCAATGCCTTTTGTGTCATAAAGACAACTAATGCAACAGCATAACCCAAATAAAGAGCTTCTATAACTCTAGCAAAGCCCATTCCATTAAGCAGTCCCATTTGGTAGATCTAAGGCAAAGTCAGAGCTGCCATTTGAAGAGAGGTTATTCTTCCATCTGATCACCCTCCTACAGTGGGGAGTATACACTGCTGTGGAGGAACTTTACCAAGATAGCACATTACACCTAACATTTCAACTAATTACTGTAGGGGGAAAATGGTGAAAAAATGATTAGGTGACAGTAGGGAGGCAATGCCCTGGAAACATTTAAAGTATGTGCTACTTTTTTTACTTAAGCAGCTGGTGACCTATTATTTATGGTCAGCAGCTGTCATAATAATTTCTTAGTCAAGCTAGCCCTCGATCTTTGCTTTCGGTATGTTATTAACCACCAATTAGCCTAACTACAAATTGTGAGCCTTCGTTTGTTCTTTCACCTTCCTCAGTTTACAATTTTAAGCAAGACTCACAATGTTGACAGCTACAAATTCAGAATAACCCTATGCTTGCAGTATTTGGTTCAGGTCTTTGATGACCTGTGCTCCTGCTACTGGCTGCCTAAAGCAAGCATTCTTATAGTCATTAATTGCCAGCACAAAACATTGGAGCAATTTACCTGTTCATTGACAGAAGAAGGTTTACTGCCTTTGTTTAGAAACGCCATAAAAACATTTGTATTCTAAGTATTACCATTGTCTACATGTTACCAGCATGTTGAAGCCAATGCCAACTTGATTATGAGGTATAAGTGTTGTGGAAAGGCAGCAGCAACCCAAGCCTGCCAACACATCTCAAAGTGGTTGCCCTAACCAAGCTACCCACTATCACTGCATCTTCTCACATTACCAAAAGCATCAAAAATTTGAAAGGACTCCTCACCCAGAAAATAGAGATACCGCAACTAATTAAACATAGAAAAAGGTGCTGCGCCAAGTCAATTGGGCAATGAACCTCAATCAAAATCTAAAATTCCAGAGCTTTCATAAAATCTACATAAACTTATATATCATTGCTCCAAGAGTCTCAAGGAGTCTGAGTGTCATTGAGTTGATCAATCATCCCCAACAATATAGCTTTTTAATGCCTATTACACCATCTTCTCCTTGATTGCTTCCAATCATTCATCGTAGATCACAGGCATCCTTGACAACAGACACTCTTGCACTCCCACCTAGATGTGCTCAAGGTGGGCTGCATCTCTGAATATACCTCAAGCTGCTCACTACAATATATAAGATCCAGCAACTATGACTTAAGGGGAGGCACTTGGCAAATTCCCTGGTGTTTAGCTTCTTGTCTCTTGGCTAACAATAGTGCTAATGGTGTTAATTTGCTGTTAGCTTTGGGCATGTGCTTTATTTACCCACCACCTGTGCGCTATATTGGATTCTAATGTGACAGGTATACCAATCATTTCAGAGACATCGTCCCCTACCCTTTGCCAGTATTGGTGGATTTTTAGAGGAAGCCCATACAAGGTGAAGAAATCCCAACTCCTAAGTGCAGCGCCTCTGACAGAGTTGTCCCAAAACTCATATCTCCATAGGCCCAGAGTTGTGTGATATACCCTGTAGAGGCAACGAAAGTGGATTATGCGTAGTTTACTGTTAGGACACGATCCCAGTTTGTGAGCAGCAAAACTAGTGTAGTGTAAAAACCTTTATTCATGAGCACGCTTAAGTCGATAAAATAAATCTCCATGTAGAGATTCACCCATTGTGTAAGATTAGGATTTGGCAACTGTGCCGCCACTTTACCCTCGCATGTCACTGGCAGCAGAGGATAACATAGTAAAGGGTATTTGGGAGAGTATAGTATATCAAGTCCTCCTCTTCTTTTCAATTTGTCCCAGGCCAGCAAAGTGCAATCCGTCATGCCCAGTTCGGAAACCCGATGAGTGGTGCATCACAGAACAGGGGCATCTGTATAGGGATCGTGTCTGTATGGTCTTGCTCTACCGCTAGATGAGGCATGGAGGGTTGGGGGGAGGAGGTAACCATTTAAACACAAAATGAGATTGTGCGCATAGATAGTATAGCTTCAGATCTGATGCTGCAAAATCTCCCAGATGGTATGGAAATGGAAGTGTTATTTCCCAGCCCTCCCCACACACCACTCCTTTGCCACCTCCACACAAGCTTGATTATTACTGACTTCAGAGCATGAAAAAAAGGCCTGCTGAGCAGGGTAAGAATATTAACAAAACAATACAGCATTTTCAGGAATACTATCATTTTCATCAGCACAATGAGCCATACCATGGCTAATGGGGGCTTGAGTCATGGATCCGTTTTCTGAAATGGCAACCTCATAGTTCTTTCTCATGATCATGTCTTAGCTCAAATTGACCCATATTCTTAGATATTTCACAGAAGTCTCAACACATAAGTGGACATTCTGGTGCAAACTTCTTAGCACTAGGTGTAAGTGGGTATATAACAGACTTGTTTCAATCAATCTTGATACCTGACAATCCACTGAATTTTATACACTCTGAGGTTTGGGTTCAGACTAATTTGTGGATCACTTATGTAAAGTGTTGTGTCATCTCCATAGAATGTGATTACCAGATTACATCATTTGTACCCATGGGCAAAGGTTGAGTAACACTGCCAATATCTTGGCTGCCAGGGGCTCTACTGCAAGCGCAGATTATGGGAAAGTGGGCACCGTTGTTGGATGCCTCTAGCTATGTTTTTTGAGGAAGAGAAGAACCCATTAACTGTGAGATGCGCCACAGGACCTGTATATAATAATGTGATTCAGTCAATAAAGGATTGCAGCTTTCCTATGTGCTGAAGTATGGTGATTAGGTAGATCCATTCAATAGAGACAAACGCTTTGGTAGCATCCAAGAGAATCACAGATGTGTCTATCTGTGGGTCTATCTGCTGCCGGAGAGTGAATAAAGTACGCACATCATAAGTTGGTATGAAACCTGCTTGTTCTGGAAAGACTAGATCTGGGAGGAAAGGAATCAGCCTATTTGCCATCAGCTTGGCAAGTATTTTTATTCACAATTTATTCGTGAAATGGGTACCTATGGAGCTCCCAGACGATTTCCCTGGTTTGAGTTGGGTGATTAGCAATGCCCCCGCATAGTAGGGAGAGAATATGTTTAGTGGCATACTAATCAATCAAAACCAAAAGGTGTGGGGTCAGCAGGGCTGCAAACTCTTTATAAAACTCTGTTGGCAGCCCGTTTGGGCCTGGGGCTTTCCTCGAATGCATTCCCTTGATTATTACTGCACTCTCCCCTACTGTAAAGGGTTGTTTGAGATATTCCCTATGCAAATTCCCCAGCTAGGAGAGCACAGTATCTTCCAAGTAATCATTAATTGGTCTTGACATGCTAAAGAGCTTTGAGGTATAGAGGTCGATATAATTTTTGCAAACCCCTTCAGAAGATTATTGTTGTCATGTACTGTCTTCCCATGCTCATTTGCAATATCAACAATATTGTTTGCTGCCCAGATACATTTTGTGAGAAGTTGGCCTGGTATATGCTGTCCACTAATTAAAGTGGGCACCTTGCACCAGTCCAAACGACCCTTATTGATGATTAGGTTAAAGACAACCTTTATAGAAAGCTATCCTAGTGGTAGCTGTGGAGAGCAGCCTTCAGGCTAAGTCTTGAAGGAATGTAAAGCAGCTTGTTTTACCAGTATATAACCTCCTGAATGACCAAATGAAAGGAGAAACACACCAGGTGTATATAAAATATATGTATTTATTACTAAACACTCTCTACTAACCTCATTATGAGATTAGAGAACAAGAAACACAATATTAAATCACTAGAACGACAGTAAATAGCACAATACACAGCGGGCTCCAGGGGGAGACCGAACCATATACTAAGAAAATGGTATAAGAACCACGACTTGACTAGACACAGTGCCTAGAGCACGTAGAATCGCTGGGACCCCAAGGAACCACCCAAGGTAGTGACACAGGGGACCCACGGAGGACGGGTGCAGTGTGGGAACACAGACGCGAGCTCCGTACAACTCTATGGGAAAGTCGCGGTTGGAATTTTAAAGATTAAGGACACTTAGGAGAGGACTTCAAGCAAACCCAGCTAAACATAGAAGGTTCTAAGGCCAGCACCCTTGAGAGTACCGAGGTACCCGTGTTACCTATCCCAGAGGAGCTGAGTGCATAGGGGTCAAGTGGTGTCGGAAACCCTCGTCGTTTTCAATGGCGTGATGCGAGAAAGTACTGCTGCCGTGGAGAAGAAAAGTGTCCGGTGTGATCCAAGCCTGGATCGGAGATGAGAAGAACCTGAAAGCAGAGGGGACAAAGTCTGGGTCACTTCACGTGACCAGGAGCGGAGGAATCGATTGCCCACCGATGTCGGGTGCTTCAGGTGCGTAGAGGTGAAGCTTGACTCTGCAGCCACGGGGACCAGGCGACGACGACCACAGTCCGGATCCGAGCTGTCCCACAAAGGATGTCGAGTGCTGGGGGGTCAGTGTCCGGATTGAACACCAACAAGCCTTGGCAGCTGCAACCCACGCGGTCAGAGGAAAAATGCTTCTGTGAGGACCAGCAGGGTCCTGGGGACTCCCCAAGCGATGGAGAGTCAGGGCACGTCTGGAGCAACCAGGGAAGCCCACTGAAAGTTAAAGTTGCCTTCTCAGGGACCCACATGCCAACGGACCAGGGATCGCGAAGGGACCTCGAGCTGAATCACTAAATACCAGCCCACGGAACACTCGTGGAGTGTAGGCCGGAAATCTTCGGTGGAATTACTGCTCGGGGTCAGGACTACAAGTAGCCCAAAGCACAGCTTCAGGGATCGCCGAAAAGCATATGCTGCTGCAATTGTACACAGTGCCCAGGGGTACGGGTTTCACGGTCCCCACAAGGGATACGGGCTTCAGAATTGCTGAGAGCGCAGATCGACCTCGGGAACCCATCTCCTGTATTGCAGGATTCTTCGGAGTCCTTCAGGAGCTTCGTAGATGCAAACCGGTCAGATGCGTTTAGGTGCCTGCTCAGCAGGGGAGTAACTCCTTTACTCCAAGGGAGATTCTTCAGTCGTCCAGCAAAGCGTAGATTGTTGAAGGATACTTGGTTTCTGTAGCAGAGTTTAGTCCAGGTAATATCTTAAGTCCTGTAGTCAGGGGTTCCTACTTTATACCCAAGGAAGGGGTGGGACAAACTCTGGGGACCCACCTTGGGGAGGGTCAGGACAGAGGGGTGGCTACACCCATGTCCTTTGTCCAGTTTCGCGCCAGAGCAGGAGCAAATGGCTCCTGCAACCGGTTTGAGCTGGACTATGCACAGGGACACCAAATGTGCCCCCAGTGCAGACATCAAAGCACTCTGAGAGTGCACCCACCCAGCCCCAATACACTAAAGCCTGTCTGGGTGTTGGTCACACCTCCCTGTGACAGGAAACCTATTGTCAAACCTTCCCCTGCCGGAGTTTCGTCCAGCAGCAGGAGGGCAGACTCGTGTCTGTGGCTGGCAGCATCCATTTTGTGATGCCAGGGTTCTGTGAAGCTGGTACCGGGTGTACCGGTGTTGTCATATTTCTCCCTCTAAGAGGGTGGAATCATACCTCCCACACCAGTTACTGGTGTGGAGGTATGATTCCAAGGTGTTTGACACCAAACACAACATGTTTCCATGCAGCCGTTTTAAAGTTAGCATTTACCGCGAGGTTATAATGCACTTAAGTATATATGGTTGGCTGCATCACAAACAACCCCGGAGAATAGGTTCCGAAGGCTGCAGAGGGGCTCTGCTCATGCATGGGCACCCTCTCACATAAAACCCAGCACCCTGCCTTCAGGATTGATAAGGTCTGCTATAGGGGTGACTGATAGGTTTATATGTGCAGTGATTAGGAGAGATATAGTGAACCTATATCTAAGTAAGGGGTGCATGCACCACCTTACACCGGCTGTTGTAGCAGACCTGTGGTGTCATTTTAAATGGTCTCTCAAGGGTGGCATAATACATGCTGCAGCCCCTGGGAGGCCTCTGGGGTACCTTTGCCCTGGGTACATAGTATACCATATACTAGGGACTTATAAGGGTACCCCAGAATCCAATCTGGAGTGTACCTAAAGTACATGAACAACCAATTTAGGGAGAAAGCAGATAGACTGAGGTCCTGATTAGCAGGATCCCAGTCAGACTAAGTCGAAAACCAGCAAAATTCCAGGAAAAAAGTGGGGGTAACCATGCAGTCAGATTCCACCTTCCTACACATTTAATTAAGATGGTCAGTGATTTTGCCTTGGCGATCGGCCTCCCCATATGTTCGTGCCAAACTAGTAACACAATGGGTATTAAAATTACTGCCTGGAACCTCCCTTATCTCTGAAGGCGGACAGAAGTAGTTATGTCAGTGCATTAGATGCGCGCAGTGCATGACCACAGGGGGCCATGAGTGTGGCATTACCAGCTTTACACTGGATACAAGTGCTAATTACATGATAGACAGTGAACATGCTTAAAACAGTGAACATACTGAAGACGCAAAACACGTGAACACACTTATAGGTAGTAAGACAAACAATGTGTTATTCAGTGTTGATTAAGTTGGATGTCAAGCTTGTAGCTTGGCCTGACACAGGATGTTGACTATCTGAGTGATTTAGCTTATTTAGAAATGTAGATGCTTGTGGGGGACCAGCGAAGGCGCAAGGTTTCCCTTGGTGCTCAATTTAAAGGCAAGCCTGGTACAGCATGGCATATTTTATACCAGCTTGTTGCAGCCTCTTCTTAACCGGCAGTAATTCTCTTTGCGCTGTCAGCATGCCTTCGTGACGCCAAAAGTATTACTACAGTGCTCCAATTGAATTGTAGATCTTTTTTTCTAGAGCCACATGATCCACTGTATCTCTATCCATGAAACTCAGCAGTCTCACAATTATTTGACATGCTGGTGCCTCAGGTGGGGTCCAGGGCAGCAAAGAGTTGTGTGCCCTTTCTACTACGCAGAGGCGGGAAAGTAATTGCTGTCGACAATATACGTTCAACAAACTCCTCCAGAATTCGTGGTTTCAGGCTATACCAAACGCGGAGATTGTTAAGCCTTGCTTCGAGATCTTCATTCTTAGCTTTAATCAGTGAAAGCACTTTCTTCATATCGAGCCATTTTCTTTGACCAATACCCCTGCACTCCAGTAGGTGGCGTCGGTCACCTGCGCGTGATGTCATCATCATCCGCAACGCAATTGACGTCCGAGTCTCCTACATAGAAGCCACTTCGGCGCGCTGACATCAGTTACTTTTCACCACATTCCATGCCAGAAACGCGCGCCATGAAAAGTACTGACAGTGGAGTGTTTAAAAAAAACTAGGGCACTGAAAGGGAACAACTTTAACCCTAGAAACTTGTCCGCAGTGCAGGGAGGATGTGTAAGTCGGTAAGGAATCTGCGGCTAGATACAGTCTCTACCAGATAAACCGTTATTGAAGGTAAGTAACTTGATCATCTGATAGACCCATTTAACCGCAGATTGCTTCCCTTTGAATAGATAACCAAGCAATACCATCCCCGGGGGAGGGACTGAGGGCAAGTTTAGACTAGAAAATCCTGCAGGACTGAGCGGCCAAAATGGATGTCCCTGCGGCGTGTGCAGGGATGCCCGCGTTGCCACCTGACAGATGTCCAGGACTGGTACTCCACACTGTAACGCAATAGTAGCAGCCTAAGCTTTGGTGGAATGAGCCCTTAAGGCTTCAGGAGGCTGCTTCTTTGGCAGAGCGTAGCAAATCTTGATGACTGGGAGATGGTCCTCTTCTGCACTGTCTTTCTTTGCTCCAACGTACTCCACGAAGAGTTGGTTATCCACCCGGAACTTTTTTGTGCAGTCAAAGTAGAACAACAACCCTCTTTCTGGGTACAGGCAGTAGAGTCACTGCTCTTCTTTAGAGGGATGCGGAGGAACGTAGTAAGTGGGCAAGGTGACACATTGTCCCACATGGAAAGGCGTTACGACTTTCGGGAGGAAAGAGGCTCTAGTGCGAAGGGAATATCGTCAAAAAGGAGGTTTTGACGATAGAACCTGCAGCTCGCTTACCCTCCTGGCAGATGTGATTGCCACTAAAAAAGCAGCTTTTATTGTGAGCAGTCCGAGGGGGCAATTATGCAGGGGATCGAAAGGAGCACACATGAGGAAGATCAGAGCCAAATTAATGTCCCACTGAGGCATAATGAAATGGGAAGGTCGAAACATATGTAAAAGTCCTTTTAGGAATCTATGTACAATGGGTGACTTAAATAAACAGGTTTGGTCTGGCAGCCTCAGGAAAGCGGACAAATACCCTTTCAAGGTGCCCAGAGCAGAGCCCTACTGGGCAAGGGTCAAAATAAAAAGTAAAACATCGGAAAGAAGCAGAAATATGGTCGATAGACTTCTTTGTACAATATATTACAAATTTCTTCCACTGTCAGGCGTATACCGTCTTAGTGGGGGGACGCCTGGTTGCCAGAATAATACTACAAACTTCAGGAGGAAGGTCGAAAGCTATCAACTGCCGCCGCTCAATCTCCAAGCAAGAAGGCGTATAGTTGACAGGTTCGGCAGGAGAACCCTCCTCTGCTGCTGCAACAGAAGATCCTCCCGAAGGGGTAGCCTGATCGGAGGATCGATGCTTCTTTGAAGAACCTTGGGACACCAGACTCTTCGTGCCCAGCCCGGAGCCACAAGGATGACTTGGGCCCAGTCGTTCCGGATCTTCGTCAGAACTCTGGGCAAGAGTGGTATGGCCAGAAAGGTGTACAGAAGGCCTGAGCTCCACTCGAGACGAAAATCGTCTGAAAGCGAGAGCCGGCTTGAAAACTCCAACGAGCAAAACTGCTGACATTGCACGTTGTCTGCAGAGGTGAACAGATCTAACCAAGGCTCTCCCCACTGCTGAAAGAGACCTTGCGCCCCCTCCAGATGGAGACACCACTTGGGATCCGCTAAGCATCGACAGCTGAGTTCATCCGCCCTGGCGTTCAGGGATCCTGCCAGGTGTTGAACCACCAGGGATATGCCCTGCTGCTTCAGCCATGTCCAGAGACGCAGGGCCTCTTGACAAAGAGTCCACGACCCCAATACGCCCTGTTCCAGTACCACATGGCGGTGGTGTTGTCAGTGAACACTTGAACTAGCCTTCCTTTGATGGAGGGTAGAAAAGCTTTCAATGCCAATCAGATCGCTCGCAGCTCCAGCATGTTGATGTGGAGTCCGGATTCCGCTGGAGACCCGAGTCCTCTTATCTTCTCCTCTCCCAGATGGTCGCCCCATCCCAGAAGTGATGCATCTGTCACTACTCTGAGATCTGGTTGGGGAAGTGAGAGGGGTCTGCCTCTGACCCAATTGCGGTTGGTCAGCCACCACTGCAGGTCTCTAGCAGTTCCCACCGAGATCCGGACCATGTCAGAGAGATTCCCCTGATGCTGCGCCCACTGGAACTTCAGGTCGCACTGCAGAGCCCACATATGCCATCTGGCATGTGTCACTAGTAGGATGCAGGAGGCCCAGCAGCCTCTGAGTCATTCTCACTGAAATCCAGGACAGAGGCTCAAATATCGGTTTCATAGCCTGAATATCCTGGACTCGCTGCTCAGGAGGATAGGCCAGAAACTGCACTGTGTCCAGAACAGCTCAGATGAAAGGGAGCGTTTGAGAGGGAGTCAGGTGTGACTTCAGCGCGTTGATACTGAACCCCAACGAATGCAGGAGGTCCGCTGTTATCTGGGGGTGGGAGACAACAGCCTGGGGCGAGCTTGCCTACAACAGCCAGTCCCCCTGATCTCTGCACATGAGCTGTGACCACCGCCATCACCTTGGTGAACATTTGAGGGGTGCTGGTAAGGCCAAGAAAGGAGCACCGTTAACTGAAAGTGCTCATGGCCCACCGTGAATCGCAGGTAACGTCTGTGGGCAGGGCAGGAATGTGAAAATATGCGTCTTGCAAGTCCAATGCTACCATCCAGTCTCCTGGGTTCAGGGCAGACAAGAACTGAACCAGTGTGAGCATCTAGAACTTTTCATTTTTAGGAAGTAGTTGAGGGGCCATAGGTCTAGGATAGGATGAAGGCCCTTGTCCTTTTTCGGGACCAGAAAATAGCGGGAATACCAACCATAGGCTTCTTCTGGCGCTGGAACCCACTCTATGGCTCCCTTGGCTAAGAGAGCCATGACTTCCTCCTGGAGCAAAAATAGATGATCCTCTGTCAGCCGGTCAAAGGATGGAGGCATGGAGGGAGGGATGGTCTTGAAGTGGAGGGAGTAGTCCCTTAGGATAATCTTGAGAACCCACTTGTCCGAAGTAATGTTTTGCCAGTGGTGGAGGGGATTTCGGATCCTACCACCAACTGGATGACCATTTTCTTGAAGGGCAAAACTAGGAAGGCTTGGAGGCTGAAGCTGCCGGGAGAGTGGTGGCATGACCAGACTTCTGGCTACCGGGTCGGAACGAGCCGTGCCCTCGTCCACGCATGGGTTGTTGTTGGCTGGGGTAGGGATGGCGCGGTTGAAAGCTCATTTCGTAGCCGCGAAAGGCAGACTGGGGACGGGAGGCAGCTGAGAAGCCCAAAGACTTGGCTGTGGCCCATGTGTCCTTAAAGCGCTCCAGCGCCGTGTCTGCCTCGTCTCCGAAGAGACGGGTGCCATCAAAGGGAATATCCATGAGCGAAGCCTGGACATCCCCTGAACAGCCAGATGTTTTCAGCCAGGCGTGGTGTCCAACAGCCACCGTTGTAGAAATCGCTCTGCCCAGCGAGTCGGTCGTGTCTAAGCCACATCGAATGGGGAACTTTGCTGCAAGACTCACATCTGTTACGGCTTGGGAGAGGATGGCCCTGGCCTCCTCCGGGACCTGTGGCAGCACTTGCGCAACCGTTTCCCACAGAGAGTGGGAATAACGGCCCAATAAGCATGATGCGTTCACTGACCACAATGCAAGGCTGGCAGGTGAAAACATTTTCTTGCCCCAACTGTCCAGCCTCTTGGATTCCCTGTCCGGGGAGCGGCAGGAAATGCACCATGGGAGGTAGAGGATTGTACCACCAAGCTCTCTGGAATGGGTTGAGGAAGTTTGGGTCGCATGCAGCAGGGCGGTGGGTGATCATCCTGTTCACAGGAGCCCCTGTGCTGGGTTTGGACTATGTTCCCAGAAGGACATCTGTGAGGGCTTCATTAAAAGGGAGCAAGAGTTCCAAAGAAGAAGCTCCTGGCTGCAACACCTCCGTCAAGATGTTAGTCTTGACCGCTACTGAGGGTAACTGGAGGTCGACCTCAGCCGTCTTATGCACCACCATTGGATAAGATGCTCCCTCCTCCGTAGCCACGGTGGGGGGAGAAAGCATGCCTGTATCCAGTAGAAGTATCCAGTCCGCTGGCTCCACCTAATTCCTCATTCCAGTCCATTTCCAGTTCATAAGGCTGGTCTTCCAAAGGGTCCAGTTTTCTTCTCCCAATCCTAGCCTTCCAGAATAAGGCTCAGGAAACGATCGAGGACCTGTTGATCTTGTCCGTGCCGGAATTGGTGGCAATTGACGCCGTTCCGACTCCATGTCGTGAGGGATCAGAACACAGCTGGCGGCGCCGGGAGCATCGGCGTCAGGGAATGTCGCAGAGGTACGACTGGCGCTGGATCAGATCCATGGGGTGCCACTGGTGCTGAACCAGATGGGCACCCCGACCCTGTGGGCCCAAAGGCGCGCCAGAGGGGTCAGGCATGGCCTCACTGAACTCCTTAAGTTGAGTGGGGGTCGCTCCGGCTCCCGGAAAAGCAGGGAGACGCGAAGTCGGCCTAGGTTCTGAAGAACGAGGCCTTGAACGCCGATTGTCCTCCGTCGCATCGGCCGACGGACAGGTTGAAGTCGAAGCATGCTTCGACTGCTTGTGTTTTTTGTGCCTCTTTCCTGAGTGCCCAGATGATCTTGAGAGGGACGAAGAGGACTTGGGACTCTTGAAGCGCTGCCTGGACCTTCCGCTCAACTGGGACCATAATCTCCGAGCAGTACGGTATGGTGAGAACAACTTTAGGGACCGCTCCCTCAAAGCCTTTGGTGCATGGCCCGGCAGTCGGAGCACGACTTGGAGTTCTGGTTGCGCTCCAGACATCAAAGGCAGACCAAATGGGGGTCTGTTACCAACATGGCATGATCACAGGCGCCACACGACTTGAACCCTAAAGTCTTCCTAGAGGACATCCTACACAACAAAAAGTGTCGACAAAAGGTCTAAAAATCCTGTCAAAAAGTGACCGAGGGTAGCTCTATTCACTGATCAGCGCTTAACTGGTGCGGAAAGAAAAGAACTGACGTCAGTGCACAGAGGTGGCGACTGTATAGGTGATGCGGACGTCACTTCCGGTGTGGACACCACCGCCATCATGCGGAGTCAACCGACGCCACCTACCGGTGCGCAGGGGTATTGCTCGAAGAAAAATCTTCCAGATCCAGTCTGACGCCTAAGGAATTTGCATCTAGATATCTCTATCAGGAAGTTGGTGCCAAAGAATATGGTATGTCAAGAAGACTATTATTGTTGACCAAGTAAAACGTGAATTGATCCCTGCAGAGAACCCTTACTGTTATGTTGCGTAATACCCAGGTTCTGCTAGGGTTATACGGGTTTTCCCCTTCTGTTTCTTTGTCTAGTTTTGTGATGATGTTGCCCATCCTGCGTTTTAGGGACACATTTCACTATCAATAGACATGACGCTTTGTTGCATATCGTTGAGAAGGGTTTTTACGTTCAAATTGGCACCCCTTGATTGGCTCTCTCAAAAGGGTTGTGCTCGCTGTCCGATGCCACCATCTTATTTGTGCTTTTTGGTTCAAAAGGTATCCTGGCCTGTCGCTGAGCAGCTTTTCCCATGATCGGTGTGTTAGCTTAAAGGAATGGTGCCAAGACGGGATGTATGTCTCAATGCTCTCCGCTTGCTCAATCACACCACAGGTATCAAAGTACTCACTGAGACTTCCGTGTGGGCACACCACTGGGCACTTAGATAGGACAGCGAATGAAACTGGTAGCAGATCAGTCACCTAGCTTGCCTTTTGGCATTCATAAATCATAATAATTACAGCTTGCCCCCACTTAGTGCGCAGAGGTATGCTACATGAAGGGTAAGGCATAAGTGGTGGGATCAGTGCATCCATTGCTCCATCACAGTCAGCATGGTTTCATATCCTGTTTATTTACAAATGATGAAGCCCATCCGTTGGAATGAGATTATTAGGCTACTTCCTTACACCCAACAGTGTGGGGGCACAAGCAGACCCTTCTGGCAGTTTCACAGAAGTGGCGATGCATTGCTGCTATAGTGTCTCACTGCTGAAGCGGAAAACCAGCCAGGACCCCAGTACCCACAGAGGCACCACAGTCTATGGCAGGCTTAAGCATTTATTGGAAATGCACCTTAAAGTCCATGCACATCTCAGGCCCTTTTCAGAGTCCCAATATGCGCTAGCGAGGTCACATCATAATGCTATTTTTGCCCCAATCAGTGTCCATCTGGGTAAGCATCAAACCTTCTGGCCGTGTGGTGCCACCAACCGCACCTGCCTGACAGGAGACGAGCCGCTGAGCCCACCAGTACGGCACATCAGGGATCGCAGTTGTCCAGCCTCACTGCTGTTTCTGTCTGGCCGCTCTCCCAGAGTAGATTCAACAGCTTTTGAGGCCATATTCTGATCATTGAGTGACTGGGGCTTAGGACGCGCTGTACCGACAGCCACCCAAGACCCTTGGGCCGTCCGTCCGCTATTTGGGCTGCATCACACTCAGACTGATAAGGCTTTACTACCGGCTGTCCAGGCTCCTCATGCTGTTACCCAAAGAGCCATGTAGGGTCGGACAGCTTGAAGAACAAGTTACTTACCTTCGGTAACGATATATCTGTAAGAAACATTAGTTAGTTATAGATTCCTTACCTTAGAATTACCCCCAGGAGTCAGACTGGATCTGGAAAGTTTTTTCGTCAACAGTACCTCTGCGCTTCGGAAGGTGGTGTCGGTCGGCTCCGCGTCCATCGTTGGCGTCGTGGTCGCCGGAATGACGTTGCGGTAGCGACTTACACGCCGCCCTCGCGCGCTGACGTCAGTTCTGTACAAGACTTTCGGCCCCAGAAACGCAGAGCCATGCAAGATACTGACCACTAGTGCACAAAACTAGGGCCTTGAAAGGATGTCCTTAACCCTAGAAATCAGTTCGCAGAACGGGGAGGATGGGTGGGCGGTAAGGAATCTATAACTAACTAATGTTTCTTACAGATATATCGTTACCGAAGGCAAGTAACTTGTTCATCTGAAAGAAACACGTTAGTTATAGATTCCTTACCTTAGAATAGATAACCCCGCAATACCAACCCCGGTGGTGGGTCTGCGAACCAAAATCACACCAGAAAATCCTGGAGAACAGAACGGCCAAAGAAGCCGTCTCTCCGGACTTGGCTGTCCAGGCAGTAGTGTTTCGTAAACGTGTGCAGCGATGCCCACGTGGCTGCCTGACAGATGTCGTTCAGAGGAACTCCTCTTCCCAAGGCAGTAGTGGCTGTCGTCGCCCTGGTGGAATGGGCGCGCAGCCACACTGGAGGCTCCTTTTTAGCCAGAGAATAGCATGCTTTTATACACAACACGACCCATCGAGAAATGGTTCGCTTGTGTACGGCCCGACTTTTCTTGGCACCCACGTAGCCAACAAAGAGTTGGTCATCCACCTGGACCTGTTTTGTGCGATCCAGATAGAAAGAAAGCGCACTTTTAGGGTCCAGACGGTGGATCCTCTCTTCCTCTTTTGAAGGATGCGGAGGCGGAAAGAAGGTGGGCAAAGTGATGGCCTGCCCGATGTGGAAGGCAGTGACAACCTTGGGCAGGAAGGATGGACGAGTCGTAAGGACAACTTTGTCCGGATGGACAGAGAGAAAAGGAGGCTTAGAAGAAAGCGTCTGGAGCTCAATCACTCGTCTGGCAGATGTGATGGCCACCAGGAACGCAGTTTTGAGAGTCAAAAGCCGTAAGTGACAGTTATGAAGTGGCTCAAAGGGAGCACACATTAAATAAGTTAAAACCAGGTTCAAGTCCCACTGAGGCATAACGAATGGAATAGGATGAAAGAGATGAGTTATGCCTTTCAAGAAGCGACTTACAACAGGGGACTTGAAAAGGGAAGGCTGATCTGGAGGAAGAGATGGCTGAAAGATAGCCCTTGATAGTGCCCAGAACAGAGCCCTGCTGGGCTAGAGAAAGAAGAAACAAGAGAACCTCAGAAAGAGGGGCAGAAAGGGGATCCACAGCCTTTGCTGTGCACCATGCCACAAACTTGTTCCACCGGCAGGCGTATACTGTCTTAGTGGAGGGACGCCTGGCTGCCAAGATAACATCACAGACTTCAGGAGGCAGGTCGAAAGACGTCAACTGCCGCCGCTCAATCTCCACGCAAGGAGGTGGAGGCTGGACAGGTTTGGGTGGAGGACCGTCCCCTGCTGCTGCGACGGAAGATCCTCCCGAAGAGGCAGTCTGATCGGAGGATCGATGGCCATGTTGAGCAGCTCGGGATACCAGACTCTTCGTGCCCAATCCGGAGCCACAAGAATGACTTGGGCCCGGTCGCGCCTGATCTTCAGCACTCTGGGCAGAAGTGGTATAGGCGGAAAGGCGTACAACCGACCGCAACTCCACTCGCGACGAAAAGCGTTGCCTAGCGAGTGCCGCCTTGGAAATTCCAACGCGCAGAATTGCTGACATTGCGCGTTTTCTTCGGTGGCGAATAGATCTAACCAAGGCTCTCCCCACTGTAGAAAGAGACCTTGCACCACCTCCGAGTGAAGACGCCATCCATCATGCATCTGCGGCGGAGTTCGTCCGCCCTGGCGTTCAGAGAACCTGCCAGGTGTTGAACCACCAGGGATATGCCCTGATGTTCCAGCCATGTCCAGAGGCGGAGGGCCTCCTGACATAGGGTCCACGACCCCACCCCGCCCTGTTTGTTGCAGTACCACATGGCGGTGGTGTTGTTCGTGAACACCTGCACTACTCTCCCCCGGACAGAGGGAAGGAATGCCTTCAGTGCAAGACGAATCGCCCAGAGCTCCAGAAGGTTGATGTGAAGCCCGGACTTCGCCGGAGACCAGAGGCCTCTGATCTCCGCCTCTCCCATGTGGCATGCGTCCGTCACCAGTGTGGTCTGGTTGGGGAAGGGAGAGGGATCTGCCATTGACCCAATCCTGAGCCACCACTGCAGTTGTCGTACAGGGCCCTCCGAGATCTGGACGCAATCGGACAGATTCCCCTGATGCTGCGCCCACTGGAACTTCAGGTCCCACTGCAGAGCCCGCATATGCCACCTGGCATGATCGACCAGCAGGATGCAGGAGGCCATGAGGCCCAGCAGCCTTAGAGTCATTCTGACCGAAACCCGGGATAGAGGCTGAAAGATCGGAATCATAGCCTGAATATCCCGGACTCGCTGTTCGGGAGGATAGACCCGAAACCTCGTCGTGTCCAGACCGCTCCGATGAAGAGGAGCTTCTGAGAGGGAACCAGGTGTGACTTCGGCACATTGATGGAAAACCCCAGCGAATGCAGGAGGTCGGCCGTAGTCTGGAGGTGGGAAACGACTGCCTGGGGCGAGCCCGCCTTCAACAGCCAGTTGTCGAGATAGGGGAAGACTGAAACCCCTGATCTGCGCAGATGAGCTGCGACCACCACCATCACTTTCGTGAACACCCGAGGGGCGCTGGTAAGGCCAAAGGGGAGCACGGTAAATTGAAAATGCTCATGGCCTACCGTGAACCTTAGGTAACGCCGGTGGGCAGGCAGGACAGGGATGTGAAAATAAGCGTCCTGCAAGTCCAACGCTACCATCCAGTCTTTCGGGTCGAGGGCAGACAAGACCTGAGCAAGCGTCAACATCTTGAACTTCTCCTTCCGGAGGAAGCGGTTGACATCCCTGAGATCCAAGATAGGACGCAGGCCCTTGCCCTTCTTGGGGACCAGAAAGTAGTGGGAGTAGCAACCACGACCTACTTCTGGGACAGGAACGCGCTCGATGGCTCCCTTGGCCAGGAGAGCCGTAACTTCCTGCTGGAGAAGGGCCAGGTGATCCTCCGACATGTGGTGGTATCTCAGTGGCATGGCTGGAGGGGTCGTCTCGAAGGGGAGGGAGTAGCCCCTTCGGACTATTTGCAAAACCCACCTGTCCGACGTGATGGTGCGCCAGTGGGGGAGGTGATGGCGAATCCTGCTGCCCACTGGCGTTTGATGGGCCTGAAAGGTCGGACTAGGAGGGTTTGGAGGCTGCTGCAGAGGGGGGTTGGTGGACTGGCCCGCCCGCTGGCCCCCGGAACCACGACGGTTGTTCCCACGTCCCCCGCCGCGCGAAGGTTGGGTAACTTGCTGCGGCCTGTGGCTCTGAGCGGGACGTAGCGGGGCACCCCTTCCGTAGCCACGAAAGGGGCAAAAAGCAGACTGCGCAGGGCGGGTGGAGAGGCCCAAGGACTTGGCCGTAGCCCGTGAGTCCTTGAATCGCTCTAGAGCGTTGTCTGCTTTGTCGCCAAAAAGGCGACGGCCATCAAAGGGCATGTCCATCAGGGTGTTCTGGACATCCACTGAAAAGCCAGTCGACCTCATCCAGGCGTAGCGACGAAGCGCTACCGACGTTGAAATGGTCCTGCCCAGAGAGTCGGCGGTGTCCAGCCCACAATGTATCGTAAACTTCGCTGCATCCCTCCCGGCGGCAACAGCTTGGGAGAGCACTGCCCGGACCTCCTCCGGACACTGAGGCAGCACCTGCGCCACCGTATCCCACACCGAGTGGGAATAACGGCCCAAGAGACATGCAGTGTTTACGGACCGCAGTCCTAAGCTGGCGGCAGAGAAAATCTTCTTTCCAAGATGGTCCAGCTTCTTGGATTCCCTTTCCGGTGGAGCGGTAGGGAATGCGCTCTTGGAAGTGGAGGCTTGGACTACCAAGCTCTCTGGGGTGGGGTGTTGGGAGAGGAAAGTGGGGTCGCCCGGAGCCGGGCGGTGGCGTCGGGCAATCATCCTGTCCACGGGAGCCCCCGAGTTGGGCCTGGACCATGTGCCCAAAAGGACGTCGGTGAGGGCCTCATTAAACAGTAGCAAGGGCTCCGAAGAGCTCGCAGCCGGTTGAAGCACCTCTGTCAGGAGGTTAGTCCTGACCGCCACCGTAGGAAGCTCGAGGTTGAGAGCCTCGGCCGCCCTACGCAACACCACTGCGTATGACGCCACGGTAGGAGACAACATGGCAAGGTCAGGGGAGGTGTCCAAACCACTGGCATCCCCCAGTTCCTCTCTCCAGTCCTGTTCACTGTCCAACTGGTCAGTCAGAGGGTCACTTGACCCCTCCCAGTCCTTCTCCTCATCCTCTGGGTGCCACTCAGGTTGAAAAGGGACCCCAGGAGTGAACAGGGGCACAAAAACCCCTCTCGGCGCCGGATCCGGTGTCGGACGACGCCGGTCCGGCTCCGTGTCCACGTCGGGATGGAGGCCGGAGTCGACGCCGACCGACGTCGAATGCGGTAGTGGTGCCGTCCAGGCCTGGATCCAAGGGGGGCCTGCGGCGCTGGGGCCGGAGCCGCCGGCAGAGAAGGCCTAGGCCCCCCAACCGAGTCCGCGGTGCCCGAAGGCGCGCTGGCGGGGTCGGTCCGCCCAAAGATGGCATGCATTGCCTCGTAGAACGTACGAAGCTGGGCGGGAGTCGCTCCGGGACCCGGAAAGGGAGGGAAACGCGGAGTCGACTCTTCGGGCGGAGCCGCGGGAGGAGCGCCACCCGCGTTCCTCGTCGGATCGGCCGACCGACGAGGAGAAGTCGAAGAGCGACGATGCTTCTTCGACTTCTTCTTATGCTTAGACTTACCCTACCCCGAGTGCGAAGACTTCGAAGACTTGGACAAATGGTGGTGGCTCCGCGACCGGTCCCTCGACCTCCCTCGTGACCGGGACCTCGAACGGCGCGGAGCCGACTGCCGGTGCTCAAGCAGCTTTCGGGACCGCTCCCGCAAAGCCTTCGACGCCATCGACCGGCAGTCGAAGCACGACTTGGGGTCGTGGTCGCGCTCCAAGCAAAAGAGACACACGGGGTGCGGATCAGTCACCGACATCATCCGATGACAGGAACCGCAGGCCTTGAAACTGGGCATCCCTCGTGTACCGTCGGAGTTGAAGACTCGAAAAAAAGAAGTCGACAAAAGTCGAGAAAAAGTCAGTCAAAAAATGACTGGAGGTACCGCTCTTCCCGGATCTGCGCTGGCGCGGAAAAAGAAAGAACCGACATCAGCGCGTGAGGGCGGCGTCTAAGTAGCTACCGCAACGTTATTCCGGCGACCACGACGCCAACGACGGACGTGGAGCGGACCGACGCCACCTTCCGACGCGCAGAGGTACTGCTGACGAAAAAACTTTCCGGATCCAGTCTGGCGCCTGGGGGTAATTCTAAGGTAAGGAATCTATAATTTACGTGTTTCTTTCAGATTTGTGGGTTATTCGTAAGTCTTTTGCCTAGAGGGCACGAATGTTGCCAGATAGGGATTCTGGCACTCAGAGGCCCACTACAGTAAGACCATCTTGACGGTCGGCACTCTGGCGCTACCCCATGTTTCACATTAGTTACATGTATAGAAACGACCTCTCAATGCCAGTAATGCATTATGTATACTACTCGCACACAACAAAATATAGTACTGCTACTGCAGGGATTGGAGGAAAGGTACTGGGGAAGATAGGAAATATATGTATGCCAAGTTTCAAAAAGTTAGGTTCTCTACTGATAAAACCACAGCCAAAGAATCCTGAAATGGAGCGGGCTCTGCCACCTAAGGTAGGCGTTAGTATTTTTTCAAGAATGGTTAGATATGAGAAAGATGTTGACTATCTGAAGAAGCTAAAGCTAAAAGTTGTGGGACAATCGAAACATGTTGCTTACTGGAATACAATTTATCAGAATCAATTTGAAAAGAAAAAGTAAAATTATTAAAGAGGTTCTGCTCACGTAGAAGCAAACACATACCCCTGAAAAATTAGTCAGCACAAGATGTGCGACATCTTGCGATCCTTAGTGACTGCCAGGCATTTACTATTACCTAAGTAGGGGGGCGTGGCCAACCGCCGTACATGGCGGACGTCTCTTAGAGGAGCTCCGGACCCGGGCTACACAATCATGAACGAAAAGCCCATTCACCGACACACACCGGAGCCAAGCGATAGCCACAGTGGAACCGCACAGTGGCGCCAGCGGACGGAGCTGATTCCGGAACCGCTACGACCGTGTAAAGCGGTGTTGCGCAAGACGCGGCTTTCGACATGCGGGAAGCCAAAGCCGAAGTAAAGGCTGCGAGAACCACCGGCAAAGCACCAGCGAGCGCAGGTCCAATTAGTAGGTGGTGCGGAAGAATCGGGGCCCCCCCACCAGGACCCGACACTACAGCGGCGTGGACGCCCAAGAACCGGCTCCGACGTAAGGCGGTGAGTGCCCATGGACGTCCGTAGCAAGAGCCCGGGCATTACGGGACTGTAGCGCCACACGGTCTACAACAGACAACGCAGCACAGCAGAGGGCCTTGAGGGGCGGCGGCGACACTGAGGAAGACAGCGGTGGGGGGCCCGAATATCGCTAGTGGTACAGTGACTGCAGTAACGCACCGGGAAGGAGCCCGACATGCAGGTAGCATGAAGGCGGACATGGCGCATTGCATCGCGCGCCTCCGCTAGCAACGCAGGGGTTACGTTCGGCGGAACAAGACCTGTGCTGCCCGGCCAATTACCAGTAGTAGGATTTGCCGAAGGGGAGAGACCGGAGGCAGGCATTCAGTCGCCTTACACCGGCAAGCACACCTGCAACTATCACATGCAGAAGAAGGGCCCTATCCCAGTTATTGTTGAAGAAGGGATTGCCTGAGTGAATATACCCCACCCTCGGCCCCAAGTGCACCTGAACTCCTGTGTCTGTAGCTCCAAAGTGGGGGGGAGGACCGCCGCCAATGTGGGAGAGCTCCGTGGCGTAAATACCAAAAATAGACACTCGGACCAGTGGGTTGGCGCATAACACGGCAGCATCAGGGATGGACGACGGACCGTCAGGGAGACGGGTCTGCTGAAGGGCGCGAGGCCCCATACCGCACCGACGCCAGGAGGGGACTAAACTGTGGAATATCGCACGGAGGTGTGGTAGCCCTACTTCATAGAAGCGTATCATATCTATAAAACCCTAGATCCTTATCTAGAATCGAGGCGTCCACAGCGTGCACACATTACTACCAAACAATAACGTAGCCATAGACTTTGTGAATACCTCAACAAACATAGTATTGGGGCGTACAAAAGGGAAGCCGCAAGAAGCCGCCTCAAACACCGACCAAACCCCTGATAATCCGGATCATACCACTACTTCGCAGCCGCTCAGCTGCATACCGCCTACTAATGAGGAAGGTCCGGTGGATAAACTGGACTTAATCCTACAAGAAGTAAGGGAATCCAGAAAGGTCATCGAACAACAAATTGGCGCCCTTACGACCGGACTCACATTGCTCAAGGCAGACCATGCCAAACTGGCAGACAAGGTGAAAACTAACGCCCTTACGCTGGAAGAGATGTCCCCACAACACAAGCAGCACGCAACACAGATTCAACAACTACAGAAACAAGTCACCAATCTCATAGACCGGGTTGAAGACGCAGAAGGGAGAGCGAGGCGTAACAACATCCGCGTCATCGGTCTGCCAGAAAGAAGTGAGGGACCAGAGGCGGCCCGTTACATGGAACAATGGTTTAAAGACAACATCACCCCGAGGGACTTTCGGACCAATTCTGTGTGGAAAGAGCGCACAGGATACCTACTGGCCGGCCAAAACCAGGCGCCCCTACTCGGCCGCTCATAGTCAAGATATTGAATTACAGAGACCGGGACATGTTACTTCAGAGGGCAAGAGAAATTTCCCAGATTAGATTTGAGAACTGTCATATATCTTTATATCCAGACTATACGCTCCTAGTGCAAAGACAACGATCTTCTTTCATGGCAGTCAAGAAGAAATTGCTGGACCTGAAGCTGAAATATGCACTGTTATTCCCGGCACGGCTGAAAATTATACACGAGCAAAAAACACACTTCTTCGAGAGCCCAGAGGACGTTGAGGAGTGGTTAGAAGTGATGGAACCAGCTAACCCAACGGGAGCAACCTCCCAACGCTCATTCCGTAGCTCAAGACGTGCTGGAGAGGCAGGATACCGCCGTGTCAACCAGACAAACGGGAAAACGCAGCTGCCAAACCCGACGAAGCAGCAGGTGCAACAGGGCAAGAACCAGGCACTGGCGACGGCCTCCACCTTTAGAGACGGCGCACATGCTGAGGATACCGCCTCTTCAGATGAAAACATGAACAGATCGGACTCCGAGGGCAGCGTGACATTATTCCCTACTGTGACGCCATAGACGGCGGATGATTTATTTGGCTAAGAAGCAATGAACACCGATGGCTCCATAGCATGAACCTAAAAAGGACAACATATCCTTTTTTTTCTATGTGAATTACAATGGCGTACTTCTGTATTATCTCTTAGTCCCGGGCTCCGTCAGAGCACAAATGTATGTAGTCGTGTCAGTATGAGCGGCGTTGGCGATGACCCCCTAGTTACGAACGCACGTTATGCACATAACACAGTTTTACAGGTTATGTTAAGTTGTATGGTCCGGAGTATTACCCCCACCTGGGCCTAGTATTGAGCGTTATGGGGAGGGGGTTAGTCCTGGAGTGCCTAACAGACTAGATGGAATCAATGGCTCCTATTTACCACAGGCAGAGCTGT
This sequence comes from Calotriton arnoldi, assembly GCA_963921515.1. Lineage (NCBI taxonomy): Eukaryota > Metazoa > Chordata > Amphibia > Caudata > Salamandridae > Calotriton > Calotriton arnoldi. Next base: position 2,558,707 of record CAWUFW010000373.1, on the reverse strand, counting down.
GGCCTATCCTTACATTGCTATGTATACACCTAATACATATAACATAACAACATGGAAGGTTCGAGGTCTAGGATCCGTACATAAACGACACATTGTACATGCGCAGTTACTTCGACGCAAGGCGCAGATAGTATACCTACAGGAATCTCACATTATAGATCAGGAAGCAGTGAAGCTCCGCAAGAAATGGAGAGGTCAGATTTTCTCCACCAATTACTCTGGATTCGCAAGGGGAGCCCCAAACTTCGACCAGGACAAATTCTTGTCCAACCTTAATTTAGCATTGGCTGGTTGGGAGATGCATGCATGGATCATAGGTGGCGATTGTAATACAGTAATGGACGTCACACTGGACCGCTCCCACCCCCCATTACACGGTACAGGAGTGATTAAACAGGCGAAGGCGCTATGTGGGTGGACAGATGGATGGGCACTGTGCGATGTATGGAGAATGCGCTACCCAACACATAGAGAATATTCCTACTATTCCCCGGTCCACCTACTGCACACAAGAATTGATAGAATCTACTGCTCGAAAACAATAGCAATGCAAGTGACACATGCCACTTATTTGGCTAAGACTTTTTCAGATCACAACCCATTGGAAATAACAATTAACTGGGGCAGAGTCCCCACTCCAGTGCCTACCTGGAGAATGTGGCCGCAAACACTAGAGGATACAGTTTTCCGCACCACTATAGCTACCACAATCACTCAATATTTCGCAGAGAATAGGAACACTGCATCCACCATTTTGATTGAATGGGATGCCTTCAAGGCAGTCATACGGGGCAAGGCAATCAGTGCGATAGTGGGCGCCAGGCAGGAGATGCACAGAAACCTCGTAGACACGGAAACTAAAATGAATAAGTTGGAACAGGAAGCCACGCATGATACCGACAAACAAGCCCCATTACAAGAAATACTAATCCAACACGCAGAGCTATTGGAGTCCCTTAGAAGCATAGACTACCAAAGGTACACGCAGATGCGCCACACAGAAGCGGATAAATCTGGGACACTATTGGCCAAACTACTACGGGAAGATCCCCCCACCATTATAATTAATGAAGTCATTACCCCCACGGGCGGTACAGTCCATACCCAACACGACATCAATGAGGCCTTTAGTCAATATTACGCCACCCTATATAGCGAACTAGATAGAATATAGAGTACTCATATTGAAGAGTTCCTATCCGCCCTGCCATACCCACAGTTGACCGCAGCAGCCCAGAAAGAATTAATAGGCCCCATTACTAAATCTGAAATCAAAACTGCAATAAAAGGACTCCCGCGCAACAAAACCCCTGGACTAGACGGGCTTCCGGACTAATTTTATGACATATACGCAGACTCCCTCGTCCCCCAACTGGAAACCCTATATAATAAACGGTGGAATTGGGCAGTTTACCCCTTTCCACAGCACAGGCACTGGTGATATCACTCCCGAAGCCAGGTAGAGACCCCACAGATATGTATAAAATACTCAGTAAGGTACTAGCAAATACTCCTGCCAAATTTAAATAAACTTATACACACAGACCAAAATGGTTTTCTTCCAGCCCGCAGCACATCATTAAATACCAGACGGCTACATCACTTAATGTCGATTGCCCCAGAACACCATGAACATGCTGGGTGTATAGCATTGGATTTGCGGCAGGCGTTTGACACAATAAAATGGGATTACATGTTTAAGGCATTGGAGAAGTTTGGTTTACCCACAGAGTATCTTAAATGGCTAAATGTACTATACGATGCCCCTACTGCTCGCCCACGCACAGGGGGACACATTTCGGCCGAATACTCGATATACAGGGGTACACGACAGGGATGCCCACTGTCACCACTCCTATTCATTCTTGCGTTAGAACCCTTAGCACTTAAGTTACGTACAGAAGCACACCACCTGGGCATAAAGATTGGCGCTATAACACACTTATTCTCCGCATATGCGGATGATATCATTTTCTACATACAGGATCTCCGGGCTCCCCTGGATCCTATCCCTGACACTTTCCGGACATTTGAACGGATATCGGGCTTGGCTATCAACGCAATGAAGTCACACGCCTTTTTCTTATACGAAACTGCGCACCCCATAGAAATTACGTTTGGGTCCTACGCCCTCCCAGTAGCGCAACACACGTTCAAGTACTTGGGCATCCAAGTATATCGGGCACACACAGACATGCTAGAGGGTAAACTCAATAGAGCGATTAGGTCCATACCTCCTTATGCCGGAAACATCCCACTATTGGGGATACCGCTAGCTGCCGGAATAACGAAGCGCAGTATAGCACCCTGGCTTGAAGAGGGGATTAGCACGGTGAGTGATTTATTCAATAACGGGATACTCATGGATCATGACTATTTCGTGAGAGAAACAGGGGCACCTGACCACTTATACCTATTAGATGCTGCACTGCTACAATATGTTAAAATGCAATGGGCCCCACAGCGACAGGAATCCCCCACACACAAACTAGTTAAGGCCCTGTACTACATGGGCAGAGGCAGACACCTCATCAGGTGGCTTTATGTAGGAATACTGCGCACGCGGAGATTGAACTCAATGCATTACGTACCACCTGGACTGAGGACATAGGGCGGGACCTAGCAGATAAAGAATGGGTGAAAATTATAGAATACCCTAGGAAAGTATCCAGAAATGCGAAATTCAAGTTTATACAGACCATGCTACTCCACAGAGCTTATCTCACCCCTAAACGATTAGACCAGATGTTCCCACAGACACAACATCATTGCCCCAGATGCCAATTGGAAGGAGCTGACTTATTGCACATGCTATGGGCATGCCCCCATTTACGAGGGTTCTGGGACACTATCAGACGACATACGCGGGCTGCCACACAAAGAGAAATAGGAAATACCATAGAAGAATGCATTTTGGGATTACATAAGAGTTCGTCCAAACACAAAGTACAAAATAGATTCACGAACCTGGCCCTAATCTTAGCAAAACGAGCCATCACTATGCGCTGGAAATCAAAGAAGCCGCCCACGGAACATTATTGGCATAGTGAGTTGATTCGCTGGGGCAGCGCCGAAAGCGCTGCAATAAGAAGGGAGGAAGCCAGAGGTATACGTAAAATTCCAATAGCCATGGAGTGGGACATCATGCTGGAAGCCCTTAAAAACCTTGATTTGGACCCTGATGTTAATCATATTAATTCACAGTGGCAATAATGAACAAGCATTGGCATAGCCAATAGGTCTCGCTTTTGGGACCTTATAAGTATTTAGTTATGCAGCACAATATCCTTGGTGCAATAACATCAACTGTTGCATGGCTAAAAACTTATAAGGTTCCAAAGGCGAGACCTATTGTCTATGCCAATGCTTGTTTTAATTGTTTGAGAGAATATTTGTGCTGGTCATGTTTATGTGTGTGTTTGTTTTTTATTTTGCCTAACAGAGTCTTTTTGCAGTAATTTAACCTTCAGCGGGGGCGGCTCAGGCCCGAGGTACATCTTTTAAGAGTCTTAGCGGGATTGGATCCTGGGCCGGCCATTGTGTCAAGGATCACACGGCTCGACTTAAGTCCGCCGTACAAAAGTAGTGATAAGGAGGTGAACTCGGAGCTGACTGGCGAGATTACAGGCCCTGGAGACGGCGGTATCAGCAGCAAAGCTCCCCGCGGGGTCCCAGTCACAGAGAGGGGCTGATCAGACAGCTAAGGTTCAAGAAAGGGAGGCCCATGGAATGGAATGTGAGAGCAGCGCCGAGGAGACGGAGAGCAGAGCGGTGTGTGCTGAAGAACACAAGCAGAGCAGAGTGTGCCCCCGAGCTAGACGGTTCTGAGACAGTGACCGGCATGGCACTGAGGCCTGGAAAGTAACTTCAGTAACGGAGCAGAGAGGCGGAGAAAGCGTGACGTAGACTCGTGGAAGAGAGAGCGGAGGCCCCTTCTAACACTAACGTGACAGCAAAGAGAGGGGGCTGCCGCGTGTCACTGAAGGAGGGGCCACCTCCTGAGTAGGATTAAACTACGTACACTGGGCATGGGGGAGGGAGTGGGAGAAGGGAGGGGTGTGTGAGAGCAGAGAGAAACCATTAACAGCGCGGCGCTCGTAAAAGGGCGCTGTGCTGATTATGTTACAACAAGCCAGGACTATTGTCTTTGTCAATGGCTGTTAGATGCATAAGATAAAAAACAAGCCAGCGAAGGTCTGGTGTAACAAGCACGGAGGAGCGGGGGCGAGCGAGCGCGGCAGCCTGCAAAGCAGTCCCAAAACGCTAGTGCGTCGTGGCTGGCCTTTGGATGAGTACGCGCGGCAGACATGTGTTTCCACTTATCGCGCCCGCGTCTGGGCACGATAATTGGAAACACATGTTTGCCGCGCGCACCTATCTCAAAAGGCCAGCCACGACGCACGAGCGTTTCTTGGACTGCTTTGAAAACTCACTTACAATAAGTCTTCGCCTCTAAGCAGCGCTTGCGCGCTACTCGAGGCTCGACCTAAAAAGTCTAACCCGAACGAAATGCACATGTACCGAAAGTCTGATTTAACATGTAAAATTATCATTCCTCGATCGCTGATATGGTTTTATAGTTTGTTGGATTGAGCTGTGATTAAGATATTACAAACATGTTTTCTCCAGGACTGATGGGAGGGGGGTGGGTGACAAAGGGGTTTAAGTTAGCCGCAGGCTGCGGAGCATTGGATAACGATGCAGTTATATGGGCCCAGATTGAGAACGAATTGTCTTAGATGTTGACCGTCTCACACTGCCACATTGTTAAGGAGGTACATAACAAATGTGAAAAGTTATTGTATGTTAACTCCTTCCAATCTCGGAAAGACTACCTGTTCTATTTCGTCCTTGTCATGTACAGTGTACCTAAGCAGCGTGTGCCAGATTAAGAAAACACAATAAAATTTGTTTTAAAACACACTATTACCTAAGTAACCATGACATGTGCACTATACTTTATGCAATGAGCGAGTCAACTTTACAATATAGACAGCTTTGAGCATGTCACTGCGTTAAAAAAAGAATTTAACATGGTATGTATTTTTCCTAAATAAACGAAAGCATTTTCTTTTACTTTGTAGTCAAATCTTGAAAGCTTCTATTAACTATTTACAATATGTCCTTTCTATCCTAAATAAGATTTCTCATCCAGTTTCAAAAAAATATATTTGAAATTAGTTTTTTTTGTCTGATTGCTACAATATCTTAGGAGTCCGGATTGTAAAGATGTCAACCTGTATTGCAGATAGATGGTCGCAACACAAAACTATTGCCAAAATGGCAATAAAGGACTAATTGGAAAGCATATTTCCTAGCGATGCCATGTAAAGCACAAAAAATCCCTTCTCATCTCCATGAGAGGCAATCCTTTCACTGCATGGTTGAAGCATGTGTGGAACACATACAAAAGCTTGCCGTACCACTAATTGTGCTACAAAGAGGCCCATCAGGGAGCTCTCTGTTAAAGAGTAACAGTCATCAAATCCACTATGTTCAATAAACGAAAGTGAAGACTCTTGATATCATAAATCAGTCCTCTTTATTTTAATCACAAAAAGTCCATACAGCCAACACGTTTCGTTCAGACAAACGTCTTCAGGGCTGCAGATAATAAAACAAGCATAAGAATATGTCATCCCGGATGTATGCAATCAGGCATGGCCATATGGAGAGGATTACACTATTTCTGGTTTTCTAACTGTATGGCAGCACATAGTTTTACCTTTTCACTTAATTTAATGGGTTCTGTGCCTTTTTTCGGGATTTTCTTATTTGTACCTTTTCTGTATTTTGTAGGTTACATTTTGGATTGCTTCATCTCCATCATACACTGAATAGTATGCAAGTCTATTATGTGTCTAAAAATTGTACCATGTTTGGCATTCCCAAACCTCATTATTTCAGGTTTAGATTCTGTGGTTCAATCATACTGGCTTCCAATGTAGTCTATTGGGGTATTTTTCTTATTTGTGATATTGTAGTATGTTCATGTTTTGTTCATACTGTAATATGTAGGCATATTCCTATGCTTGTTTTATCTGTAGCCCTGAAGAAGTTCATCTGAACGAAACAAGTTGGCTGTATGGGCTTTTTGGAATTGAAACGAAGAAGACTTATTTATGACATCAAGAGTCTTCAATTTTTTATGGTCACTTGAGCAAAAGTTAATAAAAAAGAGTTTTTTTAAAAAGAGTCTTCACTTTTGTTTAATGAACATAATGGAATTAATGAGTGTTAGTATTAAAAAGAGTTGTCCCTGATAGGTCACTTTGTCTATTTTCTGCTTTGGCAGCAGTATCGTAAGCAGTGGATACTCTACTTGGTTGCACCTATATGGAATTGGGGACAGATGATTGTGTTGCACTGTCTTTGCTCTACTGCTTTGTAAATTGTTTCCACTGTATGTGCTACACCTGATCTGTGAAGACAAAGAGGACTTCAGCGTTCACTGATCTAAATCTCACTGAGAAAAACAACTGTTACGTAGAGCTCTTGAATTAATCCGAGCCACTCATAATTGCTCTAAGTCTGCCACCTTCAAGTAACTTAGCGATCTTACTAATATATATAAATTAAGCAAACATACATATACATTAAGCTAGAGCAAACAAAATATTTTGGGTGAGTCCCAGTACAATAGAGAATAAGAAGCCATCCCAAACTAATTATGCTGTAACAAAATTCACAAACATAAATCGTGCAGATTAAATTCTTCCAGCCATTAATCTTCTCAAATATGACAACTGATGGCACACCTGGAAAGGTGCTAAACAGCTTGCATTTCAAATATCATCATCAAAGTCTTCCTCTGTCTGAAACAGGCCTTTTAGGGCAGCAGTATCTGCATGAGGCACTGACTGCAAAGGAGTTGTCGTCCCATGACTTAACCACCTAGGTGACTGGGAGTTTCCAATTGGTGGGGCTTGTTTCTTTACATCTGGAGCAGACAAAGTTTTACAGACAAGCTGGGAATCTACTGAAATGTCTGTCGTAGCTGAGGTATTGATATTGTTCACGCTGGGTGGGCCCTTTGTGCAGAGAAACGATTTATGTGACGGGAGGACACTCCCTTCTGTCAAGCGCCCAAGACATTTTCCATTCCAATCACCTTTGTCTGGTTTCATACAGTCTTTATTGACTTGCTGAGTTCTATCCTGAAGAAAACCAGTCGCGGCAGAGGTCCCTAGTGGGGTGTATGGATTATGGACGCCTTCTGAATATGGCTGGTAACTCACATTCTCACAACTTTCAACACAGGCGAGAAATCTGCCCCACTTGGAGGAGGAAGCGCAGCGTTGCTCAAAAGGAAGCGTTTCATGCACTTCAGGTTTTGGAAGCAGCTCTGGTGACCTTGAATTTTCCATTCTGACATCACATTTAATCTTTCTGGGCCTCGCTGTGGAACTTTTCCAAGTCTGATCCAAAGGGGAAAAAAAAGCAAAAGGTTTTCACACAAGAGTAAACGGAACATACAAACACTACTAACCCATATGTTAAAAATGCGTTTTAGTGGTTCAGTTCATGAATAGGTATATCTTTAGTAAGTATGTTGACTTGACCCTTACTCATGAGCTTGCCATTCCTGATAACAAGCACACCCTGATTCAGCCCTTTCTTCTATCAGAGCACCCGTTCTAGTCCTAATACTCATCAGAATGTCGAATGGTTTGGGGAACGGTGAATAAATTATGTTACATAAATACTACTCTGGGGGAAAAATCTCAAATTATCAAATAAGAAAGTAGTAGATCTAAATGCAAGCACCTAGCCAAATTTCAAATTAGTTAATTACAACATCACATAATTCATAAATAAAGAAGTGCAAAAGTGAAGAGTTGGGCATCTTTTTTTTTACCTAGTTAGAGTGTGTGTTTTAAGAAAAGGAGTTAATAAGAATCTATTGCAGTCTTGGGACAAGGTAGAAATTTAGGACCGTTATGAATTTGCTTTAGCATCAGTAGGAAAAATGTATTGCAACAGTGCTTCAGAAGACTTTAGAGCAGTGCTTCCCCAACTTTTTAGAACCACAACCCAATTTTTAGGAAGACAAGCTTATCTGACCCACTTAGCTTGCTTTGCAGGTACTAAGGACGGGTCCAGCACATCCAAGCCCCCACCTGTGAGGGGAGCGCTGGGTCTCCCCTCACCACATGCCTTCTCCAGCAATGGCAGCGAAAGCGCTTCAGCTTGCACCACTGACAAAGATGATGTCAGCGCGTCTAGCGTACTGATGTCATCGTTACTTGCCGGAGATGCACTGGAAGCCATTTGTTTGTCAGGAGAGGAGGACTGATTTGGTGAAGCCATTTGCTTACAGTGAGTTGGGCGAGGAGGACTGATTTGGTGAGTCCTCTCGCTGGGGAAATGTAAGGAAAATTTGTGATTTTAGGCAAAGATTGAGGTTTTCGGGGCATTGTGGGTAAGAAAACCTCATGGGATCCACAGAAGGCACACCATCCTGGAATCGTCTGGGTTTCTAATTTTCAGATATGTCTAGGTTTGGTGGGCATCCCTAGGTAACCACCAAGCCTGGGTCCAAATACCGTAGCTACCCCTTTTATCGATGTTGCCACATTGCATTTGGGCACCTTTCCTGTAGTAGGTGCTAGACCCACCCACACAGGTGAGGTACCATTATATTGGGAGACGTGCGAGAATGCTGGGTGATAGGAAATTTAGGGATCCCTCAGTTTCCGGAACTTTCCCATACAGAAATGTGAGTTTTTAGACAATGTTTGAGCTTTGCAGGAAATTGTGGGTATGAAACATGGAGGGATCCATGGCAGGCGCACCACCCTGGACTTCCGCAGGTGTCTAGCTTTCAGAAATGTCTGGACTTGGTAGGTGTCCCTGAGTGACCGCTGAGCCTAGGCCCAAATACCACAGCTACTAGCATTACCAAATCAGGTGATATTTTGATAGGAAATGTTGATGTCGCCACATTGACTTTTGGGCCCTTTCCTATTTCGTGTGCTATGCCCACCCACACAAGTGAGGTACCGCTTTTATCGGGAGACGTGGGGGAATGCGAAGTGGTAGAAAATTTCTGGCTCCCAGTAGATTCCAGAAGTTTCCCTCACAGAAATTTGAAAAAAACTTGGGGTTTGCAAGGGCTTCTGGTGAAGAAGACCTGGTGACAGCCACTCAAGTCATGCCACCATGAACTCCCCCCACGTGTCTACTGTTCAGAAATGTTTGGGTTTGGTAGGTTTCCCTAGGTACCGGCTGAGCTAGGGCCCAAAATTCACAGCTACCCAAATTGCAAACACAAGGGTCAGTTTTTAGTGGAAAACTTTGAAGTATCCATGATGCATTTTGGGCCCTTCCCTGTCACGGGCGCTAGGCCTACCTACACAAGTGAGGTACTATTTTTATCAGAGACGTGGGGGAATGCTGGGTGGTAGAACACTTGTTATTACTAACTGGATTTATCTGCATTTGTGGCTTCCAAATGTAAGCCAGTGCACAAGAAAGAAAACATTTTACAAAATACCCTCTATATCACGATAGTATAGAAAATTCCAAATTCAGAGGCGTACATATAACCACTGCTCCTAAACTCAGTATCTTGTGTACATTCCAGAAATACATAGGTTTTCTTCTTACTAATTTTTCATTCTTTTTGATTTACTATTTGAATTGCTGTATATGTCGGTGCACAATGAACAATAATTGTAAAGAGCAGCTCAGCTGTTGGCTCTCGGTATCACTTGTTCTTGGGGGAAACCTACAAACCCTATACATCACTGCGACCAGAAGGGTCTGTCAGACAAAACAGTGTATTGCTTATGTAAATAGGCCAGTGTGACCAGAAGTTACAGACAAAAATAGTCACAAATTTACTATTCATTTTAATTTTTCTCAACAGCTAGTTTCTTTGGGAAGACCTTGAGGATCTGCACAAATGACTCCTTGGCGAATTCAAAACTGAGTCTACTTTTTAAAAATGTATAGCTTTCTGGGATCACCCATGGGTTGTGCACTTGCTTCTACCACAAACTGCAAGAAGGCTGAAACCACAAAATTAGGACAAAATGGAATACCTCTTAGAAAAAAGAAAGAAAATGGTATTTTGATACAACAACGGGCTTGTTCCTGAAAGCTAGGAACATGGTGATCCAAGCACAGCAAACCTTTTATTGATATCATTTTCAGCACAAAAAACACACTTTCTTGTGCAGCACCGCCCATACACACATACCCCACAAACAAATACAATTTAGGTAGATTTTGGCTATTTTCTTGTCCCCATCCAGGGGAATACACAAACCCTGTGTACCTTTAGAATCCCCTTGATGTTGGAGGGGGGGGGGGTGAGGGGGGGAGGAAACAGCTACAAAGGCTGAAGTGTCAAGTATTCTAAATAAACAAATGGCTTAGCATTGTAGTAGGACAAGGCTTAACTGCCAAGGGTTTAATGGACAAGAGGCCAGGGTGATTTTTTATGTAATAACAGCAATTGTTGGTAAACCTCACAATCCTGACTACACCCTTCAATATAGGACAATGGCCAACATATTGATTTGCCCATAAAAGTAGCAGATGGTGAAAAGAATAAGGTAGTGTCAGAATATACATGGAAATGTTTAACTAGCCTTACTTTGCTATTGGCAGGATTCAACCTGATGCTACTCTAAAAGAAGTGTGATGCTAAGTACATGTTCTGCAACAGACGCCGGCAAAGTGAGTGCAACAAATGGCTCTTCCCCATGCACCTTAAAAGCCTCTCTCAAAGCTTTTGCTTTCATGCAATATGTGGAATGCAGGAGATAAAACAAAAACAAATCCTCAGAGTCTGCTCTTCAGCTATACCCCAGCAAAAATATCCCTGTTGCTGTGCTTTTATAGACAAGATGGGTGGTGTGGAAAACAACACAGCATGGGTGCATATTTGAGAGGAGGAAGCAACACACGAGGGAGAGAGCTAGAAAACAAATGCACTCTTATGGAGTGGTGAATGAAAAATAAACAAGTAGATCCCTAGATGTGAGCAGTGGAAGGTTACAGGTCAGCGTATCAAAAGGATCGTAGAGAGGCTATGCTGCAAGGGAGGGACAAAAACAAGAAAAGAAAGGTAAGCCCCTGAATAAGAGCAGCCAAATGAGAGTGACAAAGCCAACCAATGGAAAACAAAGGTGGGCTGCAAGCCCGCAGTAAACTCACAATAGGACTTTTACAACTAGACCGCTTGCGCTATCTGGTAGGCAAAACCTAAAAACGTACATAATGAGAACGCATTCTACTCTCTCAAGCTCTAAGAAAGTCAGTAAAGATTGAAAGAAAAATAACCTGGTTGATATAAGACCAACGAAAGCCAGCAGAAATTGTTGCATCCTGTCTTCAAAGTAGGAAAGAGAAATAATGTTACTTCTAGTAATGAAAACATGATACACAACACTTTAAAAAAACACGTCCCTTGTACTTGAACAGCAGACACACATTTTGCCCTTCACGCCCAGGATTACATAATCGATACAGAACTATTGATCAAGGGTTGTATCTCCAATGTGGAACATTTTGCACACAATATAGGTGCAGCATATATTTCAGGTGAGGCACTTAACTAGAAGACCCACACTTGAAATGATTCAACACTGATTATGGACGCTTTGCTTTCACAAGTCCTCGGCTGGGCAAAACATGCAAGGGATTTAAATATAAGCACCCAATTTTGTAGGTGTCCCCATTCATTTTTACAATTCTCTAATTTCTCCACTTGTGCTTAGTTGAGTGGCAACACACGACTCCAGCCGCTTAAGCCACCACCGGTCTTTAGATAAGCCCAGAATCCAGAGGCACCAAAGCTTTCATAATTTTATTTGATGTACAGATGTGTATAATTTTATTAATTATGACCATTTATATTAATCGACAATAAAACAGAATTATTTTGGCACTTGAGATATTTATTGCTAACCAAATCAATCATTAATTTAAGGAACCCCAAGAAAATGAATGATATAGTTAGTGCTGCAGGTTTTCAAACCTATGCTCATCTTTGCAGCAGGCACATAAACAACTGAAGTTGTATTAGGATTGGAATACGTGGCATGCAGGTTATAGGTAGAGCTCTACAGCAAACAACTGGAATATACTGAACTTTCTTACTATATGATTCAAACCTATGGGGTACAGGTTACATGCAGTGCTCTGCAGGAGTCACATTAACCCTCCTATTTATTTTATGATGAATCTAACCATCTGTGACTAACAGATTACAAATGTATTTCTGCAGCAGACACATTAAGCACCTAACCCATTGGACACATAAAATCTCTGTAGTGGATGCCTTCATTCTCCAAGCTGTTTTGCCACATATATTTTGTCTAGCACATCCACTAATAAGGTAGTTAAGCTGGTTAGAGTCCCCTCGACAATTAACTGCGGGCAACCTGAAGGTTCCCTACTCAAATCCTATTATGGCAAATTAATTATTTATGCTTCAGGGGTTGATGAGGGGAGCACCACTGAACTGCGTAATAAGAAAAATTTGCTTGCACGAGTGTAGGTATTTGTATATACTGATTGTGAAAAGGTATGTAAGGGAAGCGGGAGAGTGGAGAATCTGTGCATCAGAGTGTGTGCATAACTTGGTGTGTAGGTTTCAGCATTTTTTTGTGTGGTTTTGTTTGCAGGCCTGACCTTCTGTGCTTAACCCACATTCTGCCATATCAGACATTAGCAGCTAAACCACCTATTTTTTAGGTTGAGCCAAGAGTCAGCGCGCATGCGCTGCTCTGCAAGACTTTTTGTAGTCGAGTTGGGAATAGAAGCCCCGCCCATTCTCCACCCATTGTTCCCATTGGCTTGTGTCATTGTCTTTCCTAAATGCTGGCTTCTGTTTCCAAAATAGGCTCGTTAGTCCCTCCTTAGTACCGCTTCATCTTCATTTGTCACCTCTCATGGCGACTGGCCCTTTTACTTCAGTTGTTACACGGGATGCTTTATTAAGTCTGTAAGCACTATTTTCTTTATTGAGTTTCTCTTACTGCAGGCATGACGTGTTTGAATGTAAGCAAAGCACGTCGTGCCTGCACTAAGCAGCCGGGACAATGGCGGCCGCTTCTTTCCAATGCCATAGGTCTCGCATTTAAATGCGAGACCTATTGCATTGCAAATATATATTTTTTTTAAACGGGCCTTTTATCATGCAATCCGTTTACCGCCACCTTGGAATTGTGTAAGTCTAACACTTTGCTCGCTTAATGATTATAATGTCTAAATCAAAGCATGGGTTTCTATTATCACTGGTATATTTTTCAACATAATATACTAAACATTATTTTGAAATAAATGTACTCAATTTTACCTGAACAGTGTTTAATTATTTTTATTTCTTAATTAAGCCAGGACGTACTTTTTTTATCTCTATTTTTTTAGCCAAACGTGTGGTATTGAGTCCATTTAGTGCTGAATAGATGCAACTTTTCTAGCCTGTTTACTTTATATCTAAAACATTTGAAGATGTCCGCCTTGTTTGCTTACAGTTGACAAAAGAGCGCTTGCTTCCAAGCTCGTCCTTTTTTTGTTTCTGTGCTCTGAATGGCCGGGCACCTTAGGCTGGTACACAGCCTAGTAACTTTTCATCCAATCAAAAGTGAATCCTCAAAACATGGGCCAGTAAAGTGTTGTTCAAGCTTAGGGCTGGGTACGCGGTGGGGGTAACCACCTGCCAGGGACCCTAAGCAGGGTGGGCGTTCTGTTCAAAGGAGGTAGCGAAGTGAACTAGGTTAAGTGAGAACTTTTTATGATGAGAGGTTCTCGTTTAATGGAGAAAGAGGCAATTATTCATTTTATTTCATGCAATGTATTTAACAACATGATTTATATTGAGAGCAACAAAAGAACAGATGAACACTTCCAAGGACACGTCTTTGAAATCTGGTCTGTTGACGTTTATGAACTTTAAACTGATTATTCAGCAGAGCCTTTCATTAGACAAGTACCCCATCAAGGACGGCGATAGAAGAATGCGATCTAGAACCAGCATACTTGTCAATTTGGCTACAAGTGAGATCAGAGAGAAAAATGGGAGACCATATTTAGGAAGTTTTACGGTAGAGAAAGCAAAAATATCATACTTTTTAGGGTAGGAAATTGGGAGCCCCCTACCTGAACTGGGCGTGTTAATATTAGGACCAGCTGGACTCTTAACTTTATTTTTGTCATTCTGTTTAATCTGTATATTTTTATTGTAGCCCTCTGAAGTGACCAAGGTGACGAGGTGCCAAATTAAACTCTCAAAAAAATTATTTAACTGGTCTTACAATCCAGACATTGGGTGTGAGCCTGCAGAACCCAGTGGCTCTTTTGGCACTTCACAGTTGAAATGTAACTGAAGTAATGCGCATACATGGATATTCAGTTGCTTTTTAAAACATTATCGTTTGATCCAAACTCGTAAGTGTCATCACTGTGGACACTTGTATCTTCAGATATCTGCCAATTTATAATTTAACTATAAGCCATATGATTTTAGGTAGTAACAAGTCTCTTTATTTTTAGGTCAAAGCTGGGCAGCACATGTGATGCTCTGCGGCATGCTGTATTGGAGTATGGAATAGAAGCCCCGCCCACTCTCCGCCCATATTTGTCATTGGCTTGTGTCATTGTCCTTTGTAAATGCTGGTTTCTGATTCGTTAATAGGCTTGTTAGTCCCTCCTTAGTACCGGCTCGTCTTCATTTGTAACCTCCCATGAGGACTGGCCCTTTTACATTGGTTGTTCCACGGTATGTCTTTTTAAGTGTGTAAGCATTATTTTCTTTAATGAGTTTCTCCTACTGCAGGCACGACATGCTTTCCTGCAACATTCAGCGCGCCATGCGCACTTTCACTTTCTGAGCAGCCCGGGAAAATGGTGGCTGCTTCTTTGAATATGTCTCGCATTTACAAGAGTTTGAGCTATTGGTATTATAAATGACAATGCCTTTTATTTATGTGTTAATTAGCAAAACACATAAAAGGCATGGTCATTTACAACGCCAATAGCTTAAACTCTCGCAAATGCGAGACCTATTGCATAGCAAATTTTTGTTGCTGTTTTTTTTTAGGTCTGGCTAACAGACAGCGACACTTACAGCGGGCTTTGGGTCAACCCACTGCTTAACATTAGTTGTTTTTCTTGTCAGTCACATTTGCTTGTTTCCCATTCAATTTACTTTTCTTAATTTTCTTGTGTTTGTCCTCACTTTTGAGCATAGCTTGGCTACAATCCTTCTGATTGGATGGCTTGTATTGCTCTACTGCTTTTCATTCAGGGAACTATTTTTTCTTTTTCATTTAGCACTCCATTTGAGCGCGTGTGTTTTGTCAGTCAATAAATGTTTATTTGACTTAAACAGCCATAAAAGAATAAGATAGAACAAATGCACGGCATCAACTTACAGTACAAATTACCATATGTATCATAAAATCAATCAAAGCAATTATATTAAAACAATACAAGTTTACAATGTATCTAAAACAATTTATAAAACTGATCATTCAGTACGTTTGTTAAATTAAAAAGGACCCAAATCTAGGCTACCAAAGATTCCATAAGAAACTCATTACAGGGTTGATAGTCTTGATTCATACCGCTTCCTTAGTGTAATAGCACGTATTATAAAATGTAATGCTGCATAGCAAGTATCGGAGGTTTCTAATCTCTACAAAAAGGCAATTGCTAACTTGTGTTTTCTTTTTCTCTTCAGTATTATTTACCCCCTCAAATTCTCACCATGGGGCTCTCCATGTCTCTTCCCACTCACCCAAAACTCTTCTCACCCCTGTATTTCGCACCTCCTGCTTTGGCAATTAATTCTGCTCTCCATTTGCAATGTTGCTCCTCTACCCCGTCCTGTTCCTTTGAATAAACAAATAAACAAAAACGTTTCTGCTTTTTGGAGGTCCATCCGGCTGCAACTTGCTACTAAGCCACTCTTTTCTGTTTAACGCACGTTTTCACATATATTTTTCAATTCTATGTCATGACCCGGAGGCGAGGATTAGGCTTATTCTTTCTTTAATTCAACCAGCAGCCATAAACAACAACAATAACCACAATAGGACTTCAGTTCCCATGAATGGTCGGGCCTCTTTTTTGGACCAGGAAATAGCGAGAATATATTCCCTGTTTTAGTTGTTGAGTCGGAACATATTCTATGGCCTTTTTTCGTAGAAGACTGTTCACCACTTCCTGCAACATGTGGTGGCATTGACGGAATGTTCTGAGTGGTGGAACTGGTGGAGGTGGGGCTTTGAACCTCAGCAAGTATCCATTTTGCACAATATTCAGCACCCATTTGTCATTTGTGATCGATTTCCACTCTTCCAGGTGAAAAGCGATACTTCCCCCTACCGGAGTGGCTAACGGGCACGGAGGAAGCATGTGCTCATTGTTTAGCTGGTTGTTTAGCAGTTGAAGCCTGCTGTCTGTTGTTTCCTCTTCCTCTACCAGGTCTTCTCTGGTGGAAGTGCGACCTCTGCTGTTGCTGATTTTGAGAGGACCACTGAGGGGTTTGAACCCTCTGTTGGAAGGAACGCCTGTCGTAGGGACGAAACCGTTTGCGGAATTCCTTCCGCTTCTCCAGTCCAACGGCCTTCACAGTGTCCAATTCAGTCTTCATTTTGGACATCTCATCAACCGCAAGAGACCCAAACAACGAAGAACCATTGAACGGTAGGTTAACGATCTTCCATTGAGCATCAGGCTTAAGACCTGTAAGACCTGTAAGACGCAGCCAGGCCGAGCGTCTAGAACAGATGCCGTGCGAATAGCCGTGCGCGGCCAGATCAGATGAGTCCGCAGCAGCACTTTTTACCTGGTTTGCCACCAGGCCCCCTTCCTGTAGTATCTCTTGAAAGTCCTGTTGGTCTTCTTTCGGGAGTTTCTCAGTAAAACATGACAGAGAGTCCCAAAGTGACCTGTCATATCTCCCCAAGAGAGCTGAGGCGCTGGCAACTTTCATGACCGAGGCCGAAGTATTACACATCCTCTTGCCCAAAGAGTCCATAATCTTGCTGTCCTTCTCAGGAGGGACTGAAGAAGAGGATGTAGCAGGGTGCGTCTTCCTGGCCGCCGCCACAATTACAGAATCCGGGGGAAGATCAGAACGTAGGAACAACGGATCTTGATCAGGGGCTTTGTATTTTTTTGCAATGCGTGGAGGTACTGCCCCTACTGATGCAGTAGTTAGGAAAGTCTGCATGGCAGGTTCCAAGAGGCCTGGGACTAGCGGCAGCAGAGACCTAGCTGACGATCGATGATGTAAGGTCTCAAAAATAACAGAAGTGGAGACCGTTGGAGCCGACATACTTATGTTTAGTTTGTAGGCCCCCCCTGCAGAGAACCTCGGTGAAAGTATCAATGTCGTAAATAGGTGACACTCTGGATGGAGGTGTTGCCGACAGAGTTGGGGAATAGTCCCTTATCGAAGACTTGGTGGACGTGGACCAAGGAGGTGATCTTCGTCGCCTCAGTTTTGGAGAGGAAGGATGTTGAGAACGTGATCTCTCCCGTGACCATGTGCGGCGGGAGGATGGGGATCTAGATCTTCTCAGGGTTCTTCTCGGAGACCCTCTCGATGAAGCCGCTCGAGGAGGATCTCTTGAGACTCTTGAAGGAGAATAGGTTTGAGAGAAATCCGAGCCCGGACTTCTATGACAAACAACCCCTGCTTCCTTGCGTCTGACACTTTCCAGCCACCTTGGCGAAAGGTTAAAAGGATGCTTCTTAGGAGCCACCGGAGAGCCCTCCGGGGAAATTTGGACAATGTGGATGCCAGGGGATGATGACTGTTCCCTCGACGTCGAACGTCTTGACCTGGACGTCGACTTAGGCCTCTCTGTCACCTCCTCCGAGGCGACGGCGGGATTTTTGTCTCTCGACGTCGACACAGGCGGTGCCGTCTTCGACCGCCTCTGCGGAGAGATGCTGGAAGACGCCTGTCTCCGCGATGCTCTCGACGTCGACCGTCCATGAGATCGAACTGGGGAATTCGACGTCGATCTTCTATGGCGCTTCTTTGACGTCGACTTCTTCGACTGCGAACGCCTCAACAGCGACGGTGATCTCGACGTCACCAGTCTGTAGGCTCTTGGCAGAGTCTTAGCCGGCGAACCCCTCGACGCCGACCCTCGAGAAGGTGGCGGAGTGTGCCTCGCCGTCGACGGATGTTTAGACATCGACGGGTGCTTTGTTTTAGGCCTCTCGGGGCCGACGTACTTCGCGCCCGAAGTAGTCTGCCTCGACGTCGATCCCTTTCTCGGTGACGGAGGCTCTCGCCGTCTCGACGTTGAAGAATGACTTGCCTGATTCTTCGACGGCGATCTCGACGCCAACGGCGAACAATCAGGAATCTTCCTCTTTCTTGACCCTAGAGAGGCAGATCGACGTTGTTCTTGGTGAGAGGAGGGCTCTTGACTCCCAAGGCCAATTTTGGGATGACTTTTTCCTCTCTCCAACTCGAATATTATGAAGAAAATCAATTCCTGACTAAGAAAGTCAAAAAATTGTCGAGCTCAAGCTCCAGGATCCTCACAGAAGGAGCCGGAAAAAAGAACTGACCTAACTGTCACCTGTGGTGCATGATGGGAGCAGAGGGGCTCCTGGAGGTCTTAATGGCACGGTGTCCAGAATCTTGGAAGCCTTAAAGGCAAGGTGCCAGTTTTTTTATTGTACTATGATAGTTATTTATCTATGCAGCCTATGGGCCAACTGCCTGCTATTACCTGTTTTCCTTTTCTGAAAATAAAGGATTCTTGTATGATACTATTACAGTGTATGTTCTCTATTACAAAATGTATTTAGGGGATTATTTTCGTACAAGAGAAACCTATGTAATTTTGTCGGTTTGCCCTATTGGAACAGTTTTAGGCTGCATGTTTATATGTATATACATATGTATGTTTCGGAAGTGTTAAACACTTGTGGGCCCGAGCATACATACATACATACATATATATTTCTATATGCACGTGGGCGGGGATTATTCAGTGCTTATGACTATTGATGAGTATCCCCTGGAAGAGAAGCCAAACTATATGACAGAACCTCTCCCCCATGCCAGCCAGACGAAGAACTCCATCCATAAAAGCCCTCAACACTGTATTGAATGCTTTCGTAAAATCGACTAGCAAGAGGGCCAGAGTACTTTCGAGCTCTGACGCCTGGGACAGCGCTACATGGACCCTCCTTATACAGTGACACGTGCTTCGGCCCAACATGAATCCACATTGATCAGGTGAGGTAAGGCCCGCTCCAGCCACTCAGCTAACACTTTTGCATAGATCTTGATGTCAGTGTTGATCAGTGAAATTGGGTGATAGAAGGACCATAGTTCCCTCGGGAGACCTTCCATGGGCAGGACTACTATGGTGGTGCAGTCTAACTCTGGTGGAAAGGACCCTTGTTACAAGGCGGTTGTATAGAGTCAGTAGATGGGGACATATGATCTCACAGAAGCGTTCGTAATACTCAATAGGATACTGGTCTGGGCAGGCCGTTTTCCCGACTTGCAACCCCAATACCGCAGCATTTACTTCCTCAAGCATTAGGGCTTGGTCCAACTCTTGGGCCAAGACACTTGGTATAGTCGGCAACGGTATGGTGTCCAAAAGGGGGATGGCGGCCTCCACCGGCGGCGGAGAACACCGCAAGTATAACCCCCGATAAAAATAAGCAAAGGTCTGGGCAATTACTGGAAGCTCCTCCTGGAGACGATCCAATGAGTCCCGAAGAACCGTAACCACTCAGTCGGAGACACCACGGGTGGCCAATCAGGACAATAATTTGCCAGATTTGTCCCTAGAGGCATATCCCCTCGGTGTGGAGGCTCTCCAACACTGTTGCGCCTCTTCCAAGGAAACCAGCAGCAATTCAGTGCACGCTATAGCTAGGAGACGTTGAGAATGCTGGGTGTCCCGGCGGCTTAGAGCCGCCTCCATACGCAATATCTGGGCTTCCAAGTCGGTCAGGCGCGCCAGACGGAGTGCTTCGGCCTGCCGGACGTAACCTTTAGTGCAGCCTCTTAAAGATGGCTTACTAGCCACCCATAGCGTCGCAGACGACACCGCGCCTACATTCAGCTCGAAAAACTGACGTAATTCCTCCTCGACAAAGGTCTCATACTCGGAGCTCTGCAAGTACCATGCATTGAATCTCCAAGGAGGCCACAAGAAAGTAGATTCAGTTCTCCACAATAACAACGGAGCATGACCCGAGATACCACGTGGAAGAATACGGACTGACTGAACTGAGAGAAGATCCGCAGTCAGTAACCACATCAAGTCTATGTGGGATTCCGCTGCATGCGCAGCAGATTGATGTGTAAGCCCGCTGAGTGGGATGCCAGGAGCGCCAGGACTCGCAGAGGCCCAGGGAATCTGCCCACAAGGATAAGCAGGCTGCTCGGGAACACCTGGCAGGGTATGGGGCGGAGGCATTCACAACCGGGTCTGGAAGTGCTTTGAAGTCTCCCCTGATCATCGTAACGCCTTGAGGGAGAGTCAGGATAAAGGATCCCAGCGACTGCAGAGAAGGCTGCAGCAGGGGTGGCGGGACATAACGGGATATAAAATTATAATGCCTCACTTCCAATCAGCCCTCAATACCCACATAGCACCCAGAGTGCCTGTGTGGTGCGCTGTAACAGCCAAGGGAAGAGATTTGTGCAGCAACACAGCAGAACGCTTAATGTGGTCCAGGAGGCCATACACATTCCAAGAGAGTACTGTTAACCTGGGAGCGGCCATGACGCAGCCAAAGAAGCCAAGCCTAGTCCCCCCACATCACGATTGGACGGGTGACCCCAAGGACATATTGTGCCAAGTCGTTGCGAGCAAACCATTGTTATCTGCCTTGTTGCCGCGGTTAACCTGGAGGAGAAAAACACTGGTAAAACAAAACAGTCAGAGAAAGAAACTAGGCCCAACTAAACTACCCTCCCCCCCCCCAACTTCCCCCCTACCCATACTTCACCCCAGGAAGCATCTGTTGCCCTAACTAATTACCCCCCAAAACCTCTATCTGGGGGGGAGGGGGGAGTGATAAACCTCTGTTGTCCAGGCGTCTATACAAACAGGATCCAACACCTGACAACAAAATATACCAAATTGGAATGAATTTTGCCCTCATTACCCAGCAAAAAGAACACCCAGAATAACAAGAGAGCCACACAAGCCAAGACCCCCACAAGGGGGGGGGGCGTGGGAGGGGTCTTTGCAACAGTCGATTCTAGGTCGCCCACTCCCAGGCCTGATCCGGTGTATCGAAGAAAGAAAAAAAAAGAGACTGGAAGAAGAGCTTGAGGCAGGCAGGAAACAGAAGCATGTAGTGCAAGTCCAGGGCTCGGAGCATCTACTTCACTTCGGCCAAGGAGTGTTGCTGCTGGTGCAACGCCTTTGTGTAGTCCGGAAATAAGAGAATCTTTGGGTTGTCAAACCGCAGATCAGGATGGGTGCGGGCCTCTTGTAGTACCGCGTCCCGGTCTTTAAAGTTAAGCAGCCTCAGGATCACAGGCTGCGGGGAGGCCCCAGGCGGGGGCCTCGGCACCAAGGAGCAGAGCGCTCTTTCGATGACAACAAAGGGGAACCGATTATTTTTAGGCACCCACGTTTCAAACCATTCCTCAAGCACTCTGGCAATTCCCCTCTGCTCCACGGATTCTGGAAAGCAGATGAGTAAGAGATTAATACAGCGAGACCAATTTTCAGCATCTTCTGCCCTCTCCGTCAGAGAGGATACCGAGGCGGACAGCTTGGACATCTGGCTCTTGAGGGACGAAATGTCATCCTCAGCAGAGGAGACGAGGTTTTCGACCTCCGTGGTTCTGTCTACCACATTGCGCAGATCCTGGCGCAGCAGGGAGAGATTGACTAGTAGGCCATCTACTTTAGCGTGGCGCCCCGGGAGTCCTGTATGGCCTTTAGGATCACATCCAAGTCTGCAGCTCCCTGCCACCTTGATTTTGGCATCTGGTCAGTCGAGCCCTCTCCTTGCTCGTGGGGGGTGGTGAGCGGGCCTGTATAATGGTCCATCTGCATTTGGGATGGAGTTTGGGGCGGTACCTTCCCCCATTCCATTCTCCACAGTCAGAAGCTCGCAATGCAGGGAAGCAGGAAACCAAAGAATTACCTCTAGAGGCAGGGCCCGGGGCAGCCTAGGGAACTGGACAGGAACCAGCAACCACTCGGGCCCCAGACAGCAGGTCTCCAGAGATCAACTGTCAGGGGGAAGGGGGGTGTTGCGCAGGAGGGCAAGAAATGTCCACCCGCAGTCCACAGATGGTGGCGGTATACGAGTAGGCCTCAGCTCAGGTTGTCAGTCCGGGCTCAATCACCAGAGCTCTGCAGCGCTCCCCCACCGTCCCAAGGGCAACTGTCCATTGGCAGTCTACTTCCACCCCAAGCTGCACACCTGGGGTCCCAATACAGACCGCAGACGAGGGACCACCAATCATCACCGTTGCTGCAGACACCGGGGGCCAGCCGGCAGACCACCGTTACAGGGCCCAGGCAGGACCTCTCAGGACTTGGGAGGGGGGCGTCCCAGCTAGATCCAGTTAGCCAGGAGCCATTCCCCCCGCTGCTGCCTCAAAGCGGACTGTCAGCAAAGCGTCCCAACAGTTACCAGTACCGGTGCCGCCACCTCAATCGCGGCACACCGTCTTGCAAGATCTAGCTTCCACTCACCAAGAGTAAGTTCAGGCCTCACGGCCAACTTCAACAGGCCGATAGCGCTGCTCCCTCCTCAAAGCCGCATGATCCTCTGAACCGGATTCTTTCCCCCATCCCACCCGGAGGGAGGGTTGGGGAAGCGGGATGATGCCCCGGTGACCACGCACGGGGCCCAGCTGGAACCCGGAGAGAAAGGGGGGAGGGCCGGGGGGAGAGAAAAAGGAGGAAGCGCAGGACCTTCCGCCAAGCAGCAACGGGGGCGCGTGGCCCTCACCCGCGGTGCCCTCCAAGGCATCACCATCGCCCTTCAATACGGCCACACAGTGCGCGCGGCAATCGGCTTCACCACTCCGTGAGGCCTCCCACTGCGAATTGATGAAGGGGGAAGCCTCCACCCCCTCAGCAGTCACTGGCTCTCAGGGCCGCTCCTCGCCTCTGGATCCGCACCACAGGCAGTCGCATGCCGCCCAGCCGCCGCCGAGCTACGAGTCTCATTCGCCCACTAGGTAGGGGCCGGCGTTAGGTCAAAGCTCATCCCCGAAGTCATTCCGGCTCCAAGAGCACATCCACCAGGTACAGTGGGAGCGTTCCAGGCGAGTTTGCCAGCAGCAGCTCTGCGTCTAGGCCACGCCCCCACAGCTGCTTTGCAGCGCGGCTGGTCTCCTCAGCGCCGAGGCAGTCCAATTGCCTCGGAGTGGAGCATAAAAGGGCTTATTCAGAGCCCCAGAGCCCCGCGAAGAGCCCTGGTGCCTCGAGGTTTGAGAGGGATGTCTCTGTCAGGCAGGATGGCGACATCTCTCTCAGGTGACGGGAGCACCACTAAGGCTCGACCGCCATCTTGGCCACACCCCTAGTTGCAGAATTCTTTTAAACAATTCAATTTATAGTGTGACTTTGCCTAGCAGATCGGAATGCAGGTTTCCTTGTTCCACACCCAACAGTTCTGCCAAGAAACCACAACCCCTTATCACTAACACACAAATTGTATTTGAAGCCAGCTTTGAGGTGGTTTATCCATTGCAAACTGTTTTTATGCAACTGGTAGATGCGAATACTCAAGTACAGGGATTGCAGTGGACAGAATAGAGAGAAAAATCATACACTCACCTCCAATGATCCCTCAGTGGTGCCCACTGCATGACTGACCGCCCGGCTGCTGCCCTGGCCATGGCACTGCTGGTCACCTCTGCCACAATTCGACTGGCTGTCTGTCCTGATAAAGAAAGGATGCGACGACTTAACCAATATTCTCATTACTGGGCTTCTCATCATAATCTACGCAGGAACAGAGCGATAACCTCTCAAACACGTCAGGGTAACATCTCAAATTACCACTGTTATTCACTGTTGATCGCGAGGGCTGAGCACCGACGCTTTGTGAACAAAAAAAACGATGAATCCACAAATCATGCTGGGGGGGGGGAAAAAAACAGTTCCCGCTTTTCATAAGAAGCAGGAAGCCATCTGCAATATCAGATTTCCAACATGCACAAATTTACAACAGTTTCACATTTTGCCCTGGCTTCATTGTACTAATGTCTTTGTCTGCACACCTCACCTGTTAAACTGGAAGGGAAAATGCACCACGTGTCACAAAAGTATATGAATATTCAATGAACAGTTGGTGCTTGTTTCGCCAGCTGTACCAATACTTTAATTGAGTGCACCTACACATTTCCCTCATCTGACTCCTTTCATTGTTCTCATTTATTTCAATGATCCATTTTTAAGTGGTTTTGAACCAAAATTTGATTTATGGAAATTGCCCAGCAAGCTACAGATCATGTAACTTTATTTTCTGGATGGCCGTTGAACCATTTCAAACAAGGGTTCACAATTACTATGAAACGCCATCTTTGTTTGAATCCGCAGCTCTGCCCTTTAAAGAAACATGCGTGTTCATTATCTAGGACATTAAATCTGAACCAATATCCTTCCCCATGCTCCCACAAATAAACAGTTGGTTAGTTTCAAAGGAGCAAGAGTTACAGGTTTTATGTGGATTCATGTGGCACAGGGAGCACCAATTCCTTTGCCTCTTGGCACTGTCTGGATTCTGATTGTGTATTGTTAGTGGGCCATCTGCAGGTAATAGGTTTCGCCACATCGGAGGCTCTACAGGGGAGTCTGGTCTTCTGATTCTCCAACAAAAAAGAGTGCAAGTGTGATCAGTGGATCTTTCTTTGGTGTATGTGTGCCAGTCAGCGTGCCAATATGAGAATCCTTCGTAGCCTCTATAGGGTTGTCACTGTATTTCTAACCACTGTATGTCGCTATCCCTGTCCAAGTGTCAAAGTCTCTCCATTCCAGTGTATTAGTCTTCTCCTTTTAGTGCACTCAATGAATTTGCGTCACTATGCTCCATAATACATAGTGTATTCATCTTCACAATCTAAGAGTATTGTTTGTGACCATCTATGCGCATTAAAATATAAAATTGATTTAACTATTGTTTAATGTGAAGCAACTTCACACCGATAAGTCCTGGATACTATATAAATGGTTAAACCAATAAAATAGTTCCCTAATCTGCCGAAGCAGGGTGCAGGGAGAGAACTTCCTGCTCCCTCTCCCTAGCTAGAACAATTACATGCAGAGCTCACGCTTGGGAAAAATGCTTGACAGGAGGAAATGTTGGGGGACTGCCAGATGCAGACTCCCTTGTTTTAGTTCAGGCCTTGCAGGACAACATGGTATCAGGCTGTGAGAGAGAAACATTCCTTTGGTGCCGAGTGAGAGGTCATGGCAATATCAGATACGATTCCAGCAAAAACAACACCTTATCTGGTAGAGACTATCTAGCCGCCGATTCCTTACCTTAGAATGGTCCTCAGGCATCTGACTGGATCAGGTAAAATGATCAAGCAGTACCCGGTGGGCGCTGGTAGTGGGCGCCAGTAGGTGGCGTCATTATGCTCCAAATGGTGTCGTCGGTGCTGGAAGTGATGTGCACGTTACCTACATAGGCGACACCTCTGTGTGCTGACTTTAGTTACTTTCACAACTTTCCACGCCTGGAGCACAGAGCCAGGATGAGCCCTGACCACTGGTGTGGCAAACTAAGGCCCTTAAGGGGGTGTTTCCTATACAGTAATCGGTTCGCAGAGCGTGGAGGATGGGTGGGTCAATAAGGAATAGATAAAGTCTCTACCAGATAAGGCATTACCACAAGTCCTTGGGGGGGGTTTCTTCTTGGCCAATGCGTAGCAGATCTTAATGCAAAGGACAATCCATTGCAAGATGGTCCTTTTCTGTAATGCCTTCCCCTTTTTTGCTCCTGCATAGTCCACGAAGAGTTTTATCGTTCACCCAAAATTCGCATGGTCAAGGAAGAACGACAAATCTCTTTTTTAATCCAGACGGCCGAGTCTCTCCTCCTCTTTGGGGAGATGAGGAGGAGCAAAGAAGGTAGGCAGGGAAATGCCCTGGCTGACATGGGAAAGGGGTCACAAATTCCTCAAAGGAAGGAGGCATGTGCCCAGAGAAATATCTTGTCCGAATGAAGGGCGGTATAACAGTTCGCTGAACCTCCTGGCCAATGTTATGGCCACTAAAAAGGCAGATTTTATAGTCAAGAGCCTTTGATGACAATTGTGCAGAGGCTTGACTGGTGCACACATGAGAAAGAGGAGGACCCAGTTGAGGTACCAGCGAGGCATGATGAAGGGCGTAGGTGGAAATATATATTGCAGGCCTTTAAGGAACCTAGCCATAACCAGTGACTTAAAAGGAAGGGTTGGTCCGGCAACTGCAAGAATGCAGAGATGGCAGAAAGGGAACTCTTAACTGTGCCCAGAGCAGAGCCATGCTGGGCCAAGGACAATGTGAACAAGAGAACTTTTGATAAAGATGCAGAAAGGGGGTCAACATTGTGGGAATCATACCATGACACAAACGTGTCCCAACGGGAGGCGTACACTGACTTAGAGGAGGGATGACTGTCTGCCAGAATAACATTACAGACTTCGGGAGGAAGGTTGAAAGCGGTCAACTGTCACTGCTCAATCTCCATGCATGAAGGTGGTGAGTGCACAGATTCAGGTGCAGAACTTTCCCTGTTGCCGTGACAGAAGACCCACTCGAAGAGGCAGCCTGACTGGAGTACTGATGCTCATGCTCAACAGCTCGGAATACCGGACTCCCCGTGCTCAATCTGGAACCACAAAAATGACTTGAGGCCGGTTGTTCCCAATCATCTTGAGAACTTTAGGCAGGAGTGGTAATGGCGGAAAGGTGTATAGCGGACCTGAGGTCCACTTGAGACGAAAAGCGTCTCAGAGCGAGAGTCGCCATGGAAACCCCAGGGCACAAAACTGCTGACATTATGCGTTCTTGGCGGTGGCAAGCAAATCTAACCAAGGCTCTCCGCACTGCTGAAAGACCTTGATCCATCTCCGGATGTAGACGTCATTCGTGATCTACTAGGCATCTTCGGCTGAGTTCCTCTGCTCTAGCGTTCAGAGAGCCAGGCAGGTGTTGAACAACCAGGGAAATGCCCTGAAGTTCCAGCCATGTCTAGAGACGAAGGGGCTCTTGACAAAGGGTCCACAACCCCATCCCACCCTGTTTGTTGTAATATCACATGGAGGTGGTTTTCTTCAGGAACTCCTGCACCAGTCTTTCCTTGATCGAAGGAAGAAAGGCTTTTAGTACCAAGCAAATCCCCTGCAGCTCCAACAGGTTGATGTGGAGCTCGGACTCTGCCGGAGACCAGAGGCCTCTAATCTCCACTCTTCTAGCTGGCCACCCCAGCCCAGGAGTGACGCATCTGTCCCTAAACAATCCGCTCCGATTGGGGGATGAGTGGTCTGCCACTGACCTAATCGCAGTTCCCCTGATGCTTTGCCCACTGGGACTTCAGGTCCCACTGCAGAACCTGCATATGCCATCAGGCACGAGTGACCAGAAGGATGCAGAAGGCCATGAGGCACAATGGCCTATATCCTGGATTTCGTCACCGAAATCCAGGATATAGGCTGAAACATCTGTATCATAGCTTGAATATCCTGGATTCGCTGCTCAGGAGGATAGGCCCAAAACCACACCATGTCCAGAATGGCTCCGATTAAAAGGAGCTTATGAGAGAAAGACAGGTGTGACTTTGGCATGTTGATAGTGAACCTCAGCGAATGCAGGTGGTTCACTGTAGTCTGAAGGTGGGAGGTGACTGCCTTGGGGCGAACCTGCCTTCAACAGTCAATTGTCAAGGTAAGGAAAGACTGGAACTCCCAACCTCCACGATGAGCTGCAACCACCGGCATCACTTTCGTGAACACCCGAGAGCTGAAAGGGAGCACAGCAAACTGAAATTGATCTAGGCCCACTGTGAACCGCAGATAACGTCTGTGGACAGGGAATGTGGAAATATGCGTCCTGCAAGTCCAGCACTACCATCCAGTCTCCAGAGTCGTGGGCAGACAGAACTTGAGCGAGCAAGAGCATTTTGAGTTTCTCTGTCTTCAAGAAGAGTTTAAGAAGGCGCAGATCGAGGATAAGACGAAGTCCTCTGTCCTTCTTTGGCACAAGAAAGTAGCGGGAACAACAACCATTAGCTACTTCTGATGCAGGCACTTTCTCTATGGCTCCAATACTTGACGGAGCAACGAGAGATGGTCCTCCGTCAGCCGATCTTAAGTAGGTGGCGTGGGTGGCATGTGTGGTGTGGTAATCATAATGGGGACGATCTGAAGAGCTAAGCAGTCTGATGTCACTGACCGGCAGTGGGGTAGGTGATGGTGCATCCTGCCTCCCACTGGATGCCCATGATGGTTGGAGGGCAAACTAAAAAGGTTTAGAGGCAGCAGCTGCTGGGGTGGGTAACAGACTGACTCGACCACTGGTCGCATGTCCCACACCATCTGTGGTACCTGCACCCTCAGCCACAAAAAGGCTGGGAAGCCTGTTGGCTGTGGTGGCTGGGAAGGTATGGGCACGGTTGGAGACCCCTTCCATGACCACGAAAGGGGCAGATTGGGGTTGGCGAGGGGCCGTAGACAAGCCCAAGTGCCTGGCTGTAGCTCTGCTATCCTTAATCTGCCTTCTTTCCTAATAGGCGAGAGCCACCGAATGGCATGTCCATGAGGGAAGACTAGAGCTCCCCTGAAAAAACTGTTTTTCTCAGCAGGGGGCTCCTCAGGGCCATTGACTAAGAAAATGCTCTGCCCAGTGAGTTGGTTCGCGTGGAGTCCACACCGTATGGTGTACTCTGCTGCATCTCACCCATCATCAATAACCTGAGAGAGTATGGCTCAAGCCTCCTCCTAGACCATGGGCAACACTTGTGCAACCGAATCCCGTATTGTATGAGAATAACAGCCCAAGAGGCACACTGTGTTAACCAACCGCAGTGTTAGGCTGGTGGAAGAGAACATTCTCTAACCCAAGTTGCCCAGCCTCTTGGATTCCCTATCCTGTGGAGTGGTAGGGAACGCACCGGGGTTAATCCTGGAGGTTGAGGCCGGATCCACCAAGCTCTCCAGGATAGGGTGCTGGTTGTGGAAACAGGGATCCCCAGGAGAAAATCGTCCTAGTCACAGGAGCCCTTGTGCTGGGCTTGGACCAGGCACCAAGTAGGACATCTGTAAGGGCTTCAATGAAGGGGAGAAGGGGTTCAGAAGGGGAGACTTCCAGCTGAAGCACCTCAATCAAGACGTTCATCTTGACTGCCACAGTGGGCAACTGAAGGTCCAAGATTTCAGCCGCCCTACGTACCACCATTGCAAAAGAGGCACCCTCCACCATAGCCATGGAGGCCACGGCTGGCCAGTGTCGGGTGAGGTATTTAACCCACTGTCCTCTGCCAGTTCCTCATGCCAGTTGTCCTGTTCTTCTTCTTCTTCTTCAGGGAGCTGGTAATCATAAGGGTCCATAGACCCCTCCCTTTCGTCTCCTTCTCCAGGTCTGTCGAATAAATAAGGCACTGGCTCCCCCTGGGAAACATTGAGTCGGTCGGCGCCGGAGTTGAGCACCATCGCTTCGTGTGGTAGTCGAAAAGAACGATAGAGACAGTACCGCCTAGGGGCGTTAGCAGTGCCGGGATCTCACCGACAGCTCTGGTATGGATCCAGCAAGGGATCTGTGGGGCCCGACTGGCGCAGAGGACGAACCTGGATGCGTGGATTCAGTGGGGGCTCCTCCCGAGCCCATGGGGCCCGAAGGCACTCCAGAGGGGCATGACTGCCCAAATATGAGGCACATGGCCTCAAAACTCTGAGCTGGAAAAGGGTCGCTCCGGAAAATACAGGGCAGCGTGGAGCAGACCCAAGTTCCGGAAAACTATCAGAGCCTGGAGTGTCAACGCTCTCCACGTCTCATCAGAATACTTTGATGGACTCAGCGAAGTAGAAGACCTCTTCAACTTGTTTGACTTTATGCCTGTGGGACTTACCCGACTTCCCGAATGACTTGGAATTCGACGACGAATGGCAATACGGGCTCCACGAACGGTCTCGGACCTTCGGCACGAATGGGACCTCGAGCATTGCGGAGTCGACACGGCGAGGAGCTTGAGGGACCGCTCCCTTAGTGCCATGTTATGCATGGCGCAGAGTCCTCTTAGATCTTGGAGCCGTGGTCCAGCTCTAAGCACCACAAGCACACCAAGTGGGGATCTGTCACCGACATTTGCCTCTGACAAGCCCCACATGGTTTGAAACCAGACGGTTTCTTGGGTGCCATATCCTCACACCAGGAGAAAAATCTCGAACAAGGTTGACATAACGTAAAAAAAAGCTAGTCAAAAAGTGACTTAGGGGTAGCTAATACTGGAGCAGTGCTATTTGGCGCGGAAAGGAAAGAACTGGCTTCATTACGCTGAGGTAGCAGCTAAATGTGTACCATGCACGTCACTTCCGGCATGGACAATGCCACGCGGAGCCTAACTACACCACCTACTGTCGCGCTAGGTAACCATATCTTTCAGAAAATCTTCTGGATCCAGTCTGACACCTGGGGATTTTTTTAAGGTAAGGAATCTGCATCTAGAAGTCTCTATCAGATTGCTAGGACAGGTCCTCTCCACACAGGAAAGCATGCAACCTCACACAGGTTTTGGCCTACATGGACCACATCAATGAGTCCAGTTTGAGTCCTGCGGCACACAGAGGTGGATCCAAATCTGCACATATCAGAGTTGGTGTGTCTTAATGCAACGAACAGAGCCATGGAAGGAGTACCTAAATTAAACTTAGCTTGCTAAATAAAAAATCATGAACGATGTAACGAAGGAATGTTTGGATATTAAAAATAAGCCTTTGCGTATCTAATAAAGTTTTTATATTTTGTTTAGATTTTAAACATTGAATTGTCCTGAAGGTGATGATCCACCTTTACACCGAAACGCCGCGTCGACAGTTCTTTTCATTGTACACATTGTACTTTTTTTAAAATGATGAATGTATGTTTTTAAATATAAATGGTTTTATTTATTTTGCATAAACATTTGATAACATAAACTATACAACTATTTGAATAAAAGATAATTGAAAATACATTCCTTCGAATATTCATTTTTATGTTTGAATTTTCATTATAGATATTTTTTGCACATGACTGTAATATTTAGCAACCTGGAAAAATTGCTTTGGTTTATGTGATTTCTGTGTAAGGCCTTGGACTAATGAAATGAATAGGATCTAGATGTCCTTTTTTAGAACAAAAGGAAAAGGGAATTCTGTTTGTGTTTTTACCTAAATTAAACTTAGCCATTGGCGATTGATTGGTTCGCAATCCAATCAATCATTTTTCTTCCACTCTGCCAGGTTTCTGGTCCTCTTTGAGGGGGCCTGGGATGGCAGTTCAAGTTCACTGTTCCTACAGGAGCAGGACTAAGTCTATTTGCATATGGCTAGCATCTGGCTACAATGAAGACTAAAATAATGAATTGGAATGCAGCCCAGAGTAATTGATAATGGCTGAAATTAAATCAAGCATTCCACCCATGACTGTTTTTCTTTCAGATTCCAGGATATCGTATGGTATAAACTGACAGTTCTCTAATCCGGACCCTATGCTGCTGGAGTGCTTGCTGCAATGATAATCTGGGTATCTAGGTGAGGCTAAAGTAAGGCATTTGATAAAGCACACAATGCTACCCCCTTTAACCTTTGGTTTTCACAAGAAAACACTGCCTCACCTTTATATAAATATGATATCCCCCTGCAGCTTACCACACCTGGTCCTAAGACATCTCAGAAATTCTGTAAACAGTGCTAGGTGACCTGGACACCCAAAGAAACAAGACGAGAAAAACCTTTCCAGAGACAATAAGTACTTATCCAAGCCAGATGCTGAATGTGTAGGTCTGTTCTTATGGTCTACCTGCGTGCTCGGACTGCCTTCCTCCTGAATTCACACAATTGCTTGCGGTCTGTGGTATATGCACTTTCTTCTCCCTCGTCCTCTGCTGTACATAATCCTTCAGTGCTTTCCTGCACATACTTCTCCCAACGGTTGACAGAGGGATTCATCTCATCCTAAAATACATGAAAATATACATGGGTGGTCAATTCATGCTTACACTTTCATGCACCCTTTGTTTAGCCAAAACGTTGGTCTGCTGTTTAGTAAATGACAATAAGTGATGCATGCGAGTTGACACTCATGTCTGCCGGACAATTCACCCTTGCACATTTATTGCATCTTCAACTACCTGCAGCACGAGATTCAGACTGTAATCCTTCACAGCAACTGGGCTCCCAAGACGACAGAGTAGTACAGGTGCAGTCGGGGTCATCTGAAC
Source organism: Calotriton arnoldi (assembly GCA_963921515.1). Lineage (NCBI taxonomy): Eukaryota > Metazoa > Chordata > Amphibia > Caudata > Salamandridae > Calotriton > Calotriton arnoldi. Next base: position 2,526,307 of record CAWUFW010000373.1, on the reverse strand, counting down.
CGATGGTTCTCCATCTGGGACCTCCTACAAGCAGACAAACTAAACATGCTCCTTTCTGGTTCAAACACACAGATACACAAGGTTTTTAAACACATTTATAAATGAGAAAGTTTTTTTCTTAAAACGTTTTTCAAACCTAGGGGATTAAGGTACTTCTCAGTGCTGTATGTGGAGTACGCTAATCACTGGTATAATACTTGAAGCACTAGGTACAAGAAAGAGGGAGCTCCAAGAGTAGTGAATCTGAAATGATTTAATCCTAACCTATAGAGTGGGAATGAAAGTCCTACTGCAAGCTTTCAGTGCGCACATGATGAAGGACCAATCTAACATCTGTACGCTCTGCACCTGAGCTCTTGGTGTAACATGGTTTATTAAGATTACAAAAGCTCTTCGTCCCTCTTGAAATTAATAAGGTAGAGTTTGGGTAAGGCTATACAGAGTTATTTCAAGAAGTAACGAAACCTTCCAGAGTCGGAAAATGAATAAGCTTTAGGTCATTCTGTTATGTGTATTTGTACAGCGCACAATTTAACTGAGAAAGTATCCTGGAGCTGAAGCAGCAGCTGTATGCGCCGAGCCAGGGCCTGGGGTAGGTGAAGTCAGGTCTTCAATTTCTTGCAGATGGGTGCTTGTAGGAGGCCAGCTGAGCAGGTGTCTGGTAGGGTTGTGGAAATTTAAGCAGCTGTTGAAGTACGTGGGGCCAATTTTGTGTGTGTGAAGAGTTTGCCGAGTGATCGTTTGTGAATTGGGAGCCAGTGGAGCTCTTTGAGGGGCAAGGTGAAGTGACTCCAGATGGAGGTTGAGCCTGGCTGCTGAGTTTTGTTTGGTCTGAAGTCTTCTGGTTAGCAGAGCGTTGATTCTGGCATTGTGTGGGTTGCCGTAGTCCAGCTTGCAGGGCTTGGGTGACGGTTCGGTAAGTGTTGGTGGGGATCCATTTGAAGATCTTCTTGATCATCTAGTGTGTGTGAAAGCAGGAGACGGAGACTGCGTTAACGGTCATGGTGAGTTGGTGGCGGGTTATTATTCCAAGGTTTTTTTGCATGGATTTCTGGAAGGGGCATAGGTCCAAGTTCAGCAGGCTAAAGATTACTACTTCAGTCTCATCTGTTTTGATCTTGAGGCAATTGGTTTGCATCCATCTAGCAACTTCAGTCATGCAGGCAGAGAAATTGGTTCAGGCGTTTCGCGCCTTGCTCGAGAAGCAAGAGTATGAGATGGGTGCCGTCACCATACGATATGAAGTGGATTTTGTATGCACGGGTGAGGCTGGCGAGTGGGGTCAAGGTGTTGAACAGGGTGGGACTATGTGAGGATGCTTGTGGAACTCCGCATAGGAGATTGACGGCGTCTGAGCTGATGGGGTCCACTCTTTTGATGAAGATGTGGTGAGGGCAGGGATCCAAGCGTGCTCTGGAGTCCATGTACCGCATGGCCGGTGTGGTTTCTTGAGTGGTGATTGTGGGCCAAGTGGTCAGGATGGTCGTTTGGGTGTTGGTTAAGATAGGCAGGAGGGCTACTAGGGCAGTGATCTTGTTGCTGAAGAATAGGGACAACTTGGTGTAGAGGTCCTGAGAGGTACTCTGGGGGACCTGCTGATGTAGAGGTGAAGTCTTTCACTATGGTAAAGATATCCTTGGCGTTGTTGGTGCTGCTCTTGATGTGGTCGGTGAACACAGAACATTTGGTGGGTCTGATTGACTAATGATGGCATCGGAGTGCGGATTTGTAGGCACTCGTCGGTGTCCTCTTGACTTTGTCTCCATCTGTGTTCAAGTTGCTTGCAATAGCGTTTGGTGAGCCTGAGCACTTCCATATACCAGCTTGCTTGCAGTCTAGTTCTCGTGGCTTTTTTGGCTTTGAGGGGAGCCAGGGTGTCTTCGCAGGCAGTGATCCACGCATTGAAGTTGGAGATGGATTCAGGGAGGTTGTTGTTATGTCGAGGGAGATGTCGTAAGAATTTGCAAGAGCAGGATGCTTCTGAGATCTTGTTCCAATCCCAGTATCATGATATGGCGATGGGGTTTCTGCGGTGGTGTGGGTATGCTGAAGTTGACGAGGGCATGGTCAGACCAGTTGATCAGTGTGGGCGTGTCTCCTGTGATGTCACTGAAGGTGGTAAAGATGGGAACTAGTAAGTGCCCGGCAGCGTGTGGGGCAGTCCACTCACTGGGTGAGAGAGGTTGAACAGTCTTCAAAAAGGTTGATCATTTTAGGATGGGATATGAGGGGACGGGGTGTGAGGAGGGGGAGACGAAGTCCTCGATGGTGCTGCCGAAGTTGGCGCGTAGTCTGGGGTGGGACATGGGGAGTGGAGGGGCAGTAGACGAGGGTGAATCTCAGGGTGTGGTTGGCAGTAATGAGGAGTTTGAAGGTCAGGTCTTCCATGTTCCTGGTGGTGCTTTCTGAAGTAGTGAAGCATTAGATGGAATATTTGAAGAGGACAGCGATTCCACCCTTTGTCTGTTTGTTCTGTCCTGTTTTGTGATCTTGTATCCACACATTTTGGTGACTTGTTTAGAGAAAGAGCGAGGGTTGAGGATTATACAGGACAGGGAGGGGTGCGGTGTAGTGGGGATCGGGTGTGTATGGTTGTGTGTGTTGAGTGGGTTGGGTGTATTCGATGCAGGGGGAGTGACATAGCTGTGGAGGGAGTACATATGAAATGGCAGGTGCAGCAGGAGAATGCACCTTCAGTGTTGGGCGGCGAGGTGTGGCAGCAGCGCTGAGGGATGTGACTGTCAGGGCACGGAGTGCCTCAGTACAGAAGGGAAGACCGGGGAGTTGGGGTAGAGGTGGGTAGGGAGAGGACCAGGAGTTCTGGTGCCAATTGGGGAGTGGCCAGGCTTGCCTTTGGTATGCCAGTGAGTCCTCTTGCTTGGCTTCTTCTTTTAAAGACAGTTTTGGTGGGAAACCAGCGGTTACTTCCTTTGCAGATAGATGATGGGAAGATCCAGTGACATGTCTTCCTGTGCAGATGGTTGATGGCAAATCAAGATATCCTTGATTAGAAAGGGCAAGGCAATTCTATGCGAGGCCTGAGCAGTGCAACATCTGCCCTGGGTGAGGCTCTCCATGTTCTGGACCCTCAAAAGTAGGGCAAAAAATCTTTAAAATCTCAAGGGATCGTGGCAAGTCCAATTGTAATGTAAAAGGTATGCTCCTATAATATAAGTAATGAGGAACTGCACACAATATCTTAAAATTTGCCTGCTGCAGCTGACTACAATATGAAAGGGCTGGAAAAACCCAGTTTCTGAACTTGAGTTGTGTCAAAAGATGAGATCCAATTTGAAAACTTCTGCCGCTGGGAGAGGTGGTGTACTCCATTTGTAAAATCAATGCAATCTAGTGCCACAGCAACTACAACACAATCCCCCATGCCATTTAAAGATCTCACTCTACCTTTTCCTTTTAAAATATACATCAAGCACTGGACATCCAACTAGTTTTCTATTCACTTTATCTCCCTAAAGCTCAGCAACATCTTGGAGCCCCTGTCTTTTCAATGTGAACTATTTCAGTCCTTCAGTGACCCTGGCCTAAAATAATTCAAATCTACTGACACTGGGATAAATCCTAGAGAGATCCACCCTTCATTAATGAAAACCCAACAAACAAACGTAGTTCAAATAATCAACACCTCAGCTGAACTTTGTTGCTTTGCCTTCCTTACAGCTGAAAAAAGGACAATTTGATACAAGGGTTTGTCCCCCATAGACAGCCTGTTATCATGCTTGCTAATCCAATGCTTTTTTTGGATCAGGTAGGCAAGTCTGTAGACCTAGGGCTGGATAACGCTGGGATTTTCTAACCTAGGTCATGAGATAAGTAAGCAGGTACTTGAACCATACAGGAAACTGCAGTTTGGGTTACCTGCTGCATGGGTTGTATAGCAACTACTTGCAGGCTTGTTTTGCTTCCCTCACATTAAAGTTCTTCTCAGATGCCCAGCAGAAATGACTGGATAGTCTTTTATGGCCAGTCTTCTTGGAGTCAAAGCAGACAAAGACCTTGAGAAATTTGAAGAGCAAGACCACTGCTTGCCCTCCTAGGATTTATGCATAAATCATGACATTCTGCACCGAAAGGGCTGTCCTAGAGAATCCTGGGGAATTAATGGACCAAGAAAACTGTACTGGTGAGCTTTAAGGTTATCAGTGGAATCCTAATTGGCAGAGTATGAAGAACTGAAGATACATTCTGTCCAATCAAGACACCTCTAGCTTGTAAAGATCCTTTAGGATCGCTGGAGTATGTATCCATAAATAGCATATCCTGTCTCTATACCACGTAAATCAATAAGAAATGATCAACTGCTGTGAGGCTCATTCAAAATGCTCATGACTTTAGAATTTTCATAATTCATTTGGAGGCTCAACAAATCTTTAAAGTGCTTCAGCTGTTCTACAGGCCTGGGGGAGATTAGTTCGATTCTACCAGGACACTCAATGTATGTAGCTTTAATATATGCGTTTGCGTGGAGCTTCAGCACCAGGAGCTTATTTGAGAAGGCAAATAAAAGACGAGGGTGGGTCAACCTCGTCTGGATGCAACCATCTATAACAGATGAGAATTTAACTTGACTTTCAATGAGAGGGATATACATTTGGCCTGCATGAAGGTTAGATTTTTGGGCCAAGCCCGTTTTTTCGTAGTGACTTCTGGGGGAATCCTCAGTCCACCCTCTCAAATGTCGCCTCTGCACAGAGTAAGATTTGAGCATTGCTACACAGGCCCAGTTTGCTGTGCTAAGTGCCAATCGGGATTTATTTGCTGCTTGCTTTGAAGTTATGAAGCCCAAATGAAAATGGGAGAGGTGTTTTGAACATACTAAGTTGGGCACTAAGTACTTCAGGTATATCTTGCACTTACTGTTTAACAACTCAATAGAGTAGGATGAAAAACATTGTTTTAGCTTCTTTTAAGCTGCAATAACAAGGTAAGTCTTGAGTCCATTACATCATTGAAGACTGCACCACCGTTTTGAAAAAATTTCAATACTCTGGCGAGCGAGTCAACTAAGAGTGGACAAAACATCTTGTGAAAGGAGGCTGCAAAGCTGTTCGGGTCCACCACTTTCTTGCCAGGCATTCACTTCTTAGATTTGTTTTACCTGGACTGCTGAGTCTCGGTCTAGAACATAAAATACTATACATTTTAGAAAATCATATGGTGTTTTCTGGGTAGCGCATATCGTCAGGATACAGCTTTTTATTGTAGTTATGCAATACCAGAACTATGGGCCAGATTGAGAGTGCAGCTAATGGCTACTCCATAGCAGCTGATTATCCTTTCTGCTCTACTGAAGGTCCGCTCGCCTCATTTAGTCAGGTGGACCTTAAGTATGTCAGTCACGGAGACCACTCAGTCTCTGACATACACCTAGGATGTAGTAAGGGCCGTCTGAGGTTTTGCCAGTTGTCCGCCCGCCGTAATTAGAGTGGCAAACAAATGGCATGTTTTTACGTTCACAAACCGCCATCCAAAACACCAAGTTAAGTAAAAGCACTTTAATGACCCCCACGCCCGGGGAGAAAACTACCATGGCGATGGATCATTGTTTTTTTTATTTACAAAAAGAAAATCCTGCTTTGGGATTTTCTTTTTGAGAAAAAAAAAAAGATATTGAAAGTGTCCCGTACGACTCCGGCTCACTTTCAATATAAGATGTCCGTTGCACCGGCAGACATCTCTAAATACGGCAAGAGGAGTACTCTCAGCACGACGGTCTTAAAGTACGCCGTCATGCCAGTGGAATATACTTCTTCCACCGCACTCTAAATCAGGCCCTATGCTCTCTCTATATAGGTAGTGCCCCACTTTGGAGTCTTTCTAGCAACCCTGGATGCTTCAATTGCTAACTTTTTTCCCATAAGAAAATACCATACACAAATGAGCGCTGGCAATACTTCTAATTAGTCATGCCACTACAACATTATTGTATTGTATTATAAAGAGGTTATGGCCACTTGAGTGTGTGTGACATGCAATGACTTTTGATCTTTGCCTCTTCCTTGCAATCTACAACAGCCAATGGGATTTCTTGGTAACCAAGAATATTTTAGCTGGAAACACATTGTTTTCACTAAATTATGTTGAAAGGTATTGCAAAAATGTAATTCTTTTGGGTAGGACACCATCACAGCAAAGTTTATAGTATTGTATTAGGCAAAGTTGCAAACCACAGGCTTTAGCCCCAAGCTTTTTCAGGGCTCACAGCTAAGCTTTGGAATTCCCTCCATCTCCTTATTGCTCCAACCATCTTGCCTTCGGACAAATGAGTAAACCACTACCTGTTTTCTTTAAAATGTTTTATCTCTCCACCCCCTTTCCTTTCCCAGTGATTTAGCCCTAGTGTCAGTATTGGTAGAAGAACATGCATGGTAGAAGCCTTCAACATCAAACAATCAACATGTGCCTAATTAAAGGGAATGAGCAAGCCCTGGTTATCATAATGGAGGGAAGTCAGGATGCTGCTCCTTTTCATTTGCTGGTCATTCACCTCACCAATTGCTGCAGGTTCTGAAGAATACCTCCCAACTCACTTTGGGCAGAATAAAAATGCTGAAATGAAAGGCTTTAATCAATCTGAACTACTTCTCTGGGAGTATTCCACTTTTTTGTACTTTATTTGTACCAACAGAGGCTGGGACCAACCACCTCGAAAGGGACAGTCAAGCCCAAACTCCAAGGCCATGTCTCCCTTGAAATGGAACACAAGCAAACTCAAACGTGTTTTGGTCTTGTTGGGCCTTATCAGGGAGGTGCGGCTACAGTCCCCCATGACAATGGGAGGCTCAAAATACAAAGGCACTGGGAATAACCATTACAATAAAGAGATCAGTACTCACTATCTATTACTCTTTTGACAGTATATATTTCACTCAAAATACATTTTATAATAGGTAATGGTTGTGTACTTTGAATGTCTGGATCAACTGAAATAGTTTAACTGCTGACATGGGCTAAGACTATAACTTTGCTGAATACGACCAATCATGTAAAAAACCAAGACCTCTAGTACATTAACTAAGGTTTATATGTCTTTTGAAAAGCCCAATGTGAATAGAGGACTTGAAAAATGCTCCTGTATCATGATTAAGCCCTGAAGAAGTCTCAAGAAAGGGACGAAACACGTTGGCTACACTGGTATGAACATTTTGTATATTTCAAATAAAGAATTATCAACATACGACACGTCTGAGCGAATTTGAATGAACTTGTGCTCTTTGAGAGCTAACTATTTCAACTCAATAATCCTTAAACTCAGTAGTGGACTTGACTAATACTATCTTGAGTGAAATATATACTGTCAAAAGAGAAATAGATAGTGAGTGCTGATCTCTTTATTGTAAAAGTCTGTGGATTATATCCACCTACAGGGACCCAAGAGGCTGTTTCCCCTTGATCTGGGAACCACTCCTTGTATTATTCCCTACTGTATGATTGGTGCAGTACCTCGAGTCTAGGCCTCTTTTGTGAATCGCTTACTGGGAATAACCATGTATGCTGAATGTTGCTAACTAAAGGCATCCTGCACTAGGATTAGTACTACTAAAGAGGATGCATACTGGAGTTACAAATGGGAGAAAAGGCATGTTTAAAGATTTTTTATGGAAGAGCATATGATCATGTTGAGATCGCAAGGCTAAAGGGAGCGAGTTACATAATTTGGCTGCAAGGTAGAAGAAAGATGCACCTTCCAGTCAGCAGAACGTGATGGTAGAAATATTAATCAGATATTTAGAGGTTTGTAAAAGGAGAAATTGGTCATAAGAAATGTAGGTTCAGTACTGTGAAGAGCTTTATGTACAAAAAAAGGGCCTTAAAGGATTTTTTATTGATTGGGTGCCAATGTAGAGAAGGAACGTCGATTTCCACCAATGTGCGCTTAGGTATTTTGAGAATCAGCCTAGCAGCCTCATTTTGAATTGTTTGCAGGCACTTAAGGATTGTAAGAGGAATGTCTAGAACCAATGAATTGCCATAATCAATTCTTGAGCAGATTAAGAGCTTCGACAATAGTAAATCTAGAGTTGGAAGGGGACAGAGGGAAGATTTTCTGAAGGGTATACAAAACAAGAAAGCAAGAGTAAGCCATTTAAGAAATATGACGCAAAAAGGACAGAGGTGTCGAACCACATAAGATTTTTGACTGAGTTCACTTGAGAAGGAGGACAAGGTTAAGTTACTTACCTGTAATCCTAGTTCTCTTCCAGGGGAATACTCAAAGTCATAAGCACTGAATAGACCCGCCCACTTGTGGAGACCTCAGAGCACATATCAAATATATTATGTATGTATGTTTAAACCCTTAAAAAGTACAAAGTACTCTAAAACACATACATATATATATATATTTTCACTGAAAAAACCATAGGTTTTAGGGACAGTTATAGTTAGTTGGACATTTCACTCGTACAAAACCCGTGAAATTCCCCCGTTATAGTTAGTTCAGCTAACTATAACTCGCGCCCCCGCAATGCACTGCTGATGACGTCACATATTACATCACTCATGACATGGTCAGTGACATCTCAAATGACATCACTGATGACATCATCCAGTGACTGTGTGTTTCTATAAAGTTTAAATATGTTTAATATATATGCCAAGGTGTATTGAAGAATGAGTGGGTGTATAAGTGTCTGGATGGATGATTTAGTAGGTGCGTGACTGACTCTAAAAGTGAGTGATTAAACGTATCTTACTGAATGCATGGGTTAGTGACTAAACTGTGTGAATGTCTGTATCCGTCTGTCTGTTGGTGTGTAAGCGGCTGCATGGGTTTGCGAATAGCTACATGACTGTCTACATGGGTTATTGATTGGTTGTCTGAGTATCTGTATGGGTGCCTGAGTGTTTGTGTGGGTGGGGTGTGTGTGAGTGCGCATAGATGTGCGAGTGAGTGATTCACTGGGTGCATGGTTTCAAGAGTGCATCTGTGATGGACTGTATGGGTGGGTGAGTGTGTGTATGGGTGTGTTAGTGAGTGAATGTATATCTTAGTGGTACATGTGTGAGTAACTAATATGTCAAAGGCAGTATATATCTGTGTTGGAGTATATAAATGGCTATAAGTGAGAGTGTTACACATTTTCTTTCCGAGCGAGTCCAAGTGTTAACTGTCCTCATAAGGGGGCACTAATAATAATATAATAATAAATGAGCTTGTAAAGCGCCTGGTTACACTAGCTAGTGTGTCCCCGCGCTGCAGGCTACTCGGACCGCTCTGTAGCAGCAAATATCAGTGTGGTGCATGATCTATATCTGAAAGAGCCATGTTTTTAGTTTTTTCCGGAAGGAGTTTTCTGATGGTTCCGTCCGGAGAGCTTGGGGGAGATGCGTTCGCCCTGGATGCGTCTTCCTAGCCGCTGCTATTATAACCGAATCAGGTGGTGAATCAGATCTGAAAAAGAGAAGGTCCTGGTCAGGCGCCTTATATTTTTTCGTGCAGTGCCAATTGATGCCGGTGTTAGGAAAGTTTGCAGAGCTGGTTCTAAAAGACAAGTAACCAGCGGTAGCATCTGCCTGGATGAAGCCTTGTGATGCTAGGTTTCAAATATCACAGAAGTCAATGTGACTGGAGCAGGCATTTCAATATTTAGTTTCAGTGATGATGTCGTCCACCGGTGAGACCCTTGCCGTAGGCGTAGCTGAGAGAGTTGGAGAATAGTCAGTGGACCATGGGGGAGATCTATGCCTGTGTCTGCGAGATCTCGATGAGTGAGAGCGACGAGATCTAGATGGTGTACCCCCGAGAGGTGTTCTAGATTGTGATCTCCATGTAGAAGATGATCGTGGCCTTCGTGGCGATCTTCGTGGCGATCTTGTAGTAGTATTGGGAGGAGTACCAGCTGATACCCTAGTTGGTGAGTAGGTCTGTGAGTAGTCCGAACGAGGACTCTGATGTGGCCCTCTCCATTCCTTCACACTCTGGAGCCAACGTGGCGAAAGGTTGACAGGTGCATCCTCCTTCTCCGGGGTTGGAGTTCCCTCCGCTGAATTCTGATCCCTGGAGAAGATCTGCCCCTCAACGTTGATCGTCTGGGTCACGACGTCGATCTATGCCTCTTAGACTCCACCAGAACAGGTTGCACAGTTCTCAAGGTTGACGAAGGTCTCAACCTCGACCGACGTTGTCTGTCCTTTGTCGGCGATCCAGAGATCTACTGTACCGGTGTCGACCAGGTGTGCGCCGGTGAGGGTCTTGATGTCGAGTGACGCCACCTGTCCTTTGACAGAGAGCCAGAGCTCTGTTGTACTGGTGTCAACCGGCGGGGCGAGGGTCTCGCCGTCAAACCATGCGCCAAGGGTTGCTTCAATGTCGATCTCTTGTGCACCATCGAGTGGTGTGATGGCGAGCATTCCATCTCGGGCCTGGACGCCGGTGTATGCGGCCTTGACGTCAACTTTCTCTGGGTCAACGGGGCCGATGCTGAATGCCTTGACGGCGATCTCTCCACCGCCGGGTGCCTCGAAGTCGCTGCATTCTTTGATGGCCGCTCCGACGTAGACTATGATGCAGATGATGAGTACACAGGGATTTCCTGCGACGTTGACCTCCTAACTGTCAACGGCGATGGAGAACGGCATTTTTGGTGTCTTTTCTCCATTCTCCACCTGTATTCAGGTTTTTCAGGGGTTTGAGACCTTCCAAGGCCACTTGAAGGTAATTATTATCTCACTATTGGGGTTCTATAAGGCGGAATTATAACCATCCATGGTACCACTCCATATCATCAAAACTCACAAAATAGGTAACCGGATGGTATATCTACATAACTCACAAAATGTAAGTTATGAGGGTGGGGGGATAGACACACGTGTTAAGACGAGAACCCTCACTCGCCCTAAGGTGACATGCTTCATCATTGGGTTCCATCTTGCACACTGTGACCGCAAGGTACACAGTGTGGGCTACAACTCTCCCGCAGGAGAGGAGCGTGAGGTATGTTTAGTCATCCAATGTAGGTCAGAGTGAGGGGCAGAGTGCAAAAAAAGTCAGAAAGTGGGTTAAAACCATCTCCTGGATACACAAAGTTAATCTTTTATTAGTGTCCCCAGTGGATAGATTTAAAAACAGCTAAGTGAGAATTGGGATATGGATGTTCCCTATTGGGCTCTGGTCAACATGTTTCTTCCTAGTTAGACCGGATGGTTCTTGGCATTCTTCAGGACCAAATGCTTCGTCACTCTGCTAAAACAGTGAATAAATCATAAAGAAAATACCATACTGTAACTGTTATGGCATTGATCAGTGGTACCAGCTGTAGTCAGGTCCACCTTCTGTAAGGATATAGGAACAGATATCAAAAATACAGTATGCAGTAAAACATCCCATTATTTACAAACCACCAGTGTCAAACACCCTCACTGCACAAGTGAAAAAAGTCATTATCAAGAGTAAGCAATTGTGTGTAGTCTCACCAATTGGAGACTACTAGTCTACATCCTCCTTCGAAAAGTCCTTTAGTAACAGGTCTCAGGACTCTGAAGGTATAAAAGGTACAGTAGAGTATAGTTAGAGAGCACAGAATCCACTTTAAAAATGAGAAATAGAAATTAGCCTTTCTCACTGTATAGTACTCTTAAACTCTCTCCCTACACCTCAGGGACATGGTGTCTCTACTCACCATGTGTCTATTATCAGCATCGCCCATATCTGCACCTTCCTGTTTTGGCGAGTGCTGGTTATGCTTGTTAATGCAAAGTATGTGTGCGGATATGTCCAATGGTGACATAGTACAAAGTGCGCCAGTTAAAGGTCACTGTCATACATTACAATGTGTGAAACACGATACTGCAGGGAGATTATCCTAATGTTTGTGTGCCCTTCGTGACACACTTTACAAAAGAGGCGGGTAAAAACCGGCTGTCCGTACTAAACAAGAGAAAATGTCCGCAAGCTAAGCACCTGAAATCTCAGAGCGGCAGTCTGTGCCGAAATATAACCAATGTCTGTAAGCTCCTAGAATGAAATGCAGGTGGGGTAACAAAAGTAGAGTGCCAACATTCAAGGGATGATTTACAGCATTGTGTGGAAAGGGGCTGCTTGTTCTGACCCAATAATAAGGTTCTGTCTACCACAGGACATGTGTAATGAATCGGGGGCATTGAAATAACAGTGCCATGGGCCACGCGGCATATGGGCAAAATTAACATCTGTATAAGCCTCTGAGAACAGGATATACGGTTATGGCTCGAAGCGAGCTACAAGCATATCTCTAGCGCGCTGGTATTTCAGGCACTAGGATACCACGTGTATGAGCTCGTGAGGACACTAATAGTATACCGCAAATCAATAAAGTTGTGTGAAACGGTATATAACGCCAAATGGGGTGAGCACCATTGGTGCCTTACCTGAGTCTCCTGCCGCAATTCTAAAGGCTGAAGGGGGAGTACATGTTGTCAGCCACTCGGTTAAAAAGCGGCGGTGACCAGGAAATGGCAAAATGGTATCCGGTTCATGGGATTTCTGGGTAATGTAGTTTGTAAACCCGTAAAGGGTGAAAGCCTAATACCCCTCAACTGTGAATAGACACAATCATCACTCTGAGCCAAACTATCAATATTGTAACAGAAACCAGTGAGTATAACAATGTGCAAATTAGTATTTGTGTCTATAAGGCCTGTATCACGTGAATATCATGATGAACCAAGCCGTTGTGTATAAAGGGCAATGTCCTGTATGTTGCCCAGGTTTATGGTTGAGCTCGCTCTATACATGTAAGCCCCCTTAAAAGATTATGCATGTTGAGAGGGGTATGAGACATGTATGAATATAATTACTCTGAAGGGGGTAATAGTATTAAAAAATTCCTCCTAATCACAGTGATAAATGAATCTGTGCTAACGTCAGGTGTGCATGTCAATTCAGTAATATTGTGTATGCGCTATAATGAGCACCATGGGATGTTGTCATTGAGTCCTGTAATGTGACTCTTAATCCGGAACACCCATCGTTGCTCACGCCTGAAGAGGACTCTTTCTAGGGGACTCATTACTGTGTTGTATCTGGGTTTATCAATTACAACCCATGATAGGTTGTTTTCTGTGTGGGCCATATTAATGTAGTGTCTGGTCATACGGTCGTTTGATTTTTTGCACCTGATTGAACTACGGTGTTCTACAATTCTGTGTTTCACTTTACGTGTGGTCATCCCAATGTACTTAAGTGTACATGGACATGTAATCATATAAATCACACCACTCCTGTTACAATTGGTGTGGTTATTTAGTCGCCAATGTGTTTGACTACCCATGTCAAGTTGTGTAGTATGTTGGGTGAATGGACACACTGAACATGAACCACATGGGAAGTGTCCTGTCACAGGTGATGCACTCCAAAGTGCTAGTTGTCTCTCCTCGGTCTGTCTTGCTCTCGGTCTTGTGTGCACCAACAGATCACGGAGATTGTTACTACGTTTCAGGGCGAATAGGGGTTTCTCCAGGGATAGTGCTCCTGTGTTTAAAATGTGCCAATTTTTATTTATAGCCTTTTTGATATTATCCGTTAAATTGCTGAAAGTAGTGACACACCATCCTGGTGCTTTTTTCTTTATCGTAAGTTTCAAGGAGCGCCTCCCTGTTATTACGCGCTCTCTTGGCTGCTCCATGTACAAGATGGTCAGGGTATTGTCTAGCCTGTAGTTCATTGCTCAAGTTCTTAGCGTGTTGTTTGAATTTGGCTACCTCCGAACAATTCATTCACTTGAAGGTAATACCTTTTCTCCCTCTTGCAGAGCATGCAGTTGAATCTTCTCTCTGTCACGCTATGTTCTTCTGTAGTAGAAAGTAGTAGCAAGTCGCTGGGTGATGAGAAGATGGCAAACACAATACAAACAGAGTGTGGATCGGATTTTGCCATCTTTTTGCCACACAAAGGGCATTTGTTGAATAAAGATGGCATTTTCTGATTGAAAAAGTTTCAAATTTACTCAGAAAGGAGGTTAAAAGTACAGCTGGTACTAACAACCGTCGAGTGACAGCAAAAGATTTGGTTTCTGGATAGAAATTGACAGGAATAACAAAATGAAGAGCTCAGTGCTCCAGGATCCTCACAGAAGGAGACGGAAATAAGAACCGACCTGTCACTTGTGAGGCATGATGGAATTGGTGAAATCTTGGAGGTCTTAAAGACACGGCGCCCATTTGCTCCGTTATGTTTTTCAATGCAGCCTATTGGCTAATAATGCCTTTTATTCCCTTGTCTTTTTCCTGCCAAATAAAGGCTATGTTCTGAAATCTGAGGTGTTCATGTTCTATGTAGTAGAAATGTGTATGATTATTTTAAATGAAACATTCAATGCAATGTTGGCATTTGTTACCCAATTTTTTAGGTAGGCTGCATGTATTTATATATGGCTTGTACATGTATGTGTATGTTTTAGAGTTATTCGTACTTTTTAAGGGTTTAAACATACATATATAATGTATTTGATATGTGCTCCGGGGTCCCCGCACGTGGGCAGGACTATTCAGTGCTTCCGACTATTGATGAGTATCCCCTGGAAGAGAACCCAGCTTATCCGGCCACCATCAGATGTCAAGATTTCATGTTGTTTACCAAAAACTAAAATCTTCCTCTTATCACCGTTAAGCATGAGGCAATTATTGTGCATCCAGGTTGGCACCACCTTCATGCAGTTTTAAAAGGTAGCTTTTGAACTCATAAGGATTCTCTGAAATAGTGAGGACAAATCTGGTTATCAGCTGCATATGATATTAACTTGAGACCAAAACATAACTAGGCCTGCAAGGGGGGGGACATGTAAAAGTTTAAAAGTGCTGGGCTCAATTACTAGATTTGAGGGACTCTCACCCAAAAGAAAACATGTCAGATTGAAACCGTCCAAAAGAATGTCATAACTCTGTTCATTAGGAAGGAGTGTATAGATTTCAGGGCTTTACCCCCATAGCCAAAATTGGTTAATCTAGTTTTCATGAATCATTTGGTACCACTGGTATTTACTTTGGACGCATTCTATAAATGCGGAAACAATACCAGCGGATCACACTGATTCACAAATTTACATCCATCATTTTTTTGCCGCCTTCACAATTATGTCTCATATTCCAGCGAGCAGGATCTGGTTTTAGCTAATCTGATAGGGGAGCCATTTCTGCAAAAGCATTCTAGTCCATCACAGTTGCTACAAAGTACCTTTTCTTCGTATATTTACCAGATCCACCTCAGACCTTTTTTTTGAAAATACAAATAATTTAATGTCACCTCATATTATATTTTTCTCAGAAGTAATATTTTTCTCTTTAACAGCAAAAGTTAATGTTAAGGTTTTAAACAGTAATGCACAGTGAGATCCTACTTTTTCAGTCTGTTTAAAAAATGCATTAAGATAAATTGTTGGCCATATTGAGAACACACACACACAAAGAAAAACACGCATGGGTAGTGTCATACCTGCAGATTCCAGTTCTCCTTCTGTTCAACCTGTTCATGAATGAATTCTTCGAGACCTTCAGAAGTCCTGTAATTATAAAGACGTGTGTATGCTCAAACTATGGCAGTTGGTCTGTGAATTTAACACTTCAGTTCGTTCATTTTTAAACCTGCCATCTCTCAGGAACATAAGCAGACATGCTCTTGGGGGATGTGGTGGATACAAACAAAGCCCACAAAACCAGAGAGTACGTCAAATAAACATAGATAAAATGAAATAACAGGACGATGGGGCTGGTTTCATTTACAACATACCAAATTTCAGTTTTAAGTATATGGTCAGAATGGAGCAGATCGAGCTTGAAAGTAGCCACATTTATTGATGCTCCTTCTAGAAGGTACCATTGCCCACTCTGTTCATCCAATTTCTCTTTTCCATGACCAAAGCCCTAACAACATATGGATGCGGAGATGGCTATGTGACATTTGGGGAGAGCTGCAAACACAGGGAATCAGTTCCTCTTTCTCATAGCCTGCCAGACCCCAAGTCAACTACAGAGAGACCTAGACAATTACCATTTACCAACAGAGTTGGGTAGTTTGTAAAAAAGGAGGAAGAACTGGGCAACAAAAATCATATCTTTTTCCCTCAATGTAGCTATCCTGTTTTATTATATAGTGCTAGCATGACTACAAATAGAGACTATTTACAGGACAGGGGTTGGACAGTTCTGTGGGTCATTTGTACATAGGTTAGCACCGTAGCACTTCAGTTAGGAAGGGGTTTGAGTGTGCACGACAAAGGCAGCTGAGACCCTGTGATGTAGGACGTGCCTGCCTACCATACTTGAGGTGTTGTGATCATGTGGGTAGGTGTGTACATGTGTGCTCAAGGGAGTTGGGTCTCTTAATCCTGCTTCCACAAATGGGATTCTTGGAGAATCCAGCAATAAGGAAGGCTCCACTTACCTGCACTCATAGGGACTGAGTTGCTACTTTCCTGCACCCAAAGATAAATGAGAAACTACTAGACGGTCTGAAAAAGTGCTTGGATGTGAGTGAACTGGATTTCTTGCAGGGTGGCAGGGATAATTGAGTGAGAAGGTGACTGAGAAAACTTTGCAAATTAAAATGTTATCATAAAAAAAAAGTCAATAACCATGTTTCTAATAATCATTTAAACTATTTTCCAAGACCGTCAACATGTTTCAGCCCTACAAGTGGGGCTTTCATTAGAATACATAAACTTAAAACAAAATGCAGTAGGTGACTTAAATGGATAGAGATTTGTGGGCATAAGCATCAGACTTTAAACAAGTAATATTAGCAATGCACCAGCTATGCTTAAACACTAGAATGCAAAGGGCACATATCTGAACATTCAAATTAGTTCTTGAGTCTAAAAAGGCTAAAACTATTTATTGACACAGGTTTTTCCACTGACAATATTGACAATTTGGTAGCATAAGCCTGAATTTTGGTTGCAAGCAATGCCTTTTTGAACTGAAGCATGGATACAGTTTAGATTCAATAGGCCATCACCAGGCTATGCCATTTGTAAAAAAGAGTTCTGAAGGGGTTGAGTAGCTATGTTCCATAGAGGACAGTGGCACCTATCTAAAAGGCCTTTCGCAATATTCCAGTGCGGATGTATTGTGGTCTCCTGTGCCTTTTCTCACATTCACCATATACATTTTGTCATTAGCTACAGGCCACAGGTCAAAAAACACACATTTGCAAAAAAAAAAACAATGTAAAGAAATGCAGGCAGGGAGGTCAAACCCCTTTGGGGGCCATAAATAGTTTTTTTCAAATGGGCATTTTCCCCTGGGGGCCAGATTGTGCCTCTCCCCTGGGGAAAAAACACATTTATTTTTTAAAAGTATACCGCATATGCCTCATAATCTATCATCTGCTACATAATCTGCAGATGGTAAAAAGTTTGTTTTTTGAGAAAATGAATAAAAAGTTACTAAAACTATGGCAACGTGTTTGCAGGTAGTGGAAGGCCCTGCGCAAAGTTTAACTGGTCATCTTTCAGTTGCTTATTTCTGCCTTTGGTTGCCAACCAGGTACTAATGAGGTGATATCTTTGCCCATACAGCTTTAGCAGGTTTACAAATCATAAAATAACCAAGTAATATTATCAAAAACATGTGCTGCATTATTGTATTGTAATTACATTTATATAGCGCTTACTACCCCAGAGGAGGCGTCAAAGCGCTTTTTCGGCAAGTAGCACGCTACTCCGGAACCCATAAAGGATTAGTGGTGAATTAGTATAGTAAAATATGAAAGTAATTTGAGCGGTGGATATACTAGTCAGTTACTTGGATTAAGAAAGATAGTGGAGGGATAGAAGAGGGAAAAGGTTTGCATTTATATATCGCTTGCTACCCCCGATAAGGTGTTTAAGTGCTTTTCGGTGAGCAGCACGCTACTCCGGAACCCCAACAGGATTAGTGGGAATTTAGTACAGGGAAATAGGCAATTAATTTGAGTGATGGACATGTTAGTCTGTTTGGATTGAAAAGGAATAGTGGAGGGATAGAAGAGGGAAGGATGGATAGAAGAGGGTAGGGTCTACATTTTTGTTTTCTGGGAGAGTTCATAGCAGTAGGAGGGGGTTTGGGATGAGTAATGGGGAGATGGAGGGGGAAGAGCCAGAGGGAAGGGTTAAGAAAGGCTTGTTTGGGAGATCTGAATAGTAAAGGAGGTATGAGATGATGCAAGGAGGGGTAGAGGAGGGAAGAGTCTAGAAAGGGTTATTTGGGGGATCATAGTAGTGGTATGGGGTTTGGGATGAATGAGGGTGGAGTAGAGGATATATTGATAGAGGTATAGTGTGAGAAATAGGGTAGTGCATTGGCAAGAGTAGTAGAATGAGGTTTGAGATGAGTCAGAGAGTTGAGGTAGAGGATATATTGAGAGCGGTATAGGGTGAAAAATAGGGTAGTGCACTGGATATACTGAATTAGAAGAAAAGTAATAAATTTATAGATACATAAGTACATGGAAGGTATATATATATGCCTAAGGAAGGTACTATATGTAGATTAAAGATGCATTTAGTAAAGCTCTGGCTTTTAAAGTGTTGTTGTATTTTAAATTAATTTATTTTAATTTTATTTTTGTAATTCAATAGTGAAGTAATTGTAGATAGTTATGATAAAAGATTTACTTATTTATGCAGTCACTTATATACAAGTTAAAAACATAGAATAATGTAACTATAAGTACATTTGTTAAGCAGAACTAAAGAATATCTATATTTTTAAAAACAATTATAAACGTTTATACAAATCAATACACATATGTTGGTACATATCTGTAGTCCAAATAAATGTCATATACAGAGGGATATGCTGTATATATCTGTTTGCGTATGGTGGTTATATGGGGAAGAGCCAATTCTTGAGTAGTTTTCTGAAGATAAGGTGGTTATCCTTGGATCTTATGTTGCGGGGTAAATAGTTCCATAGTTTGGCTGCTTGAACAGAGAAGGATGTTCTACCCATGGCTTTTTTCTTGTACGTTGGGATTTTGAGGCGAAGTGCCACTCTAGAGCGCAGGTTCCTTTGTTGAATGTTGTATGAATGATTTTATTCCTGATGAAGAGCGGTCCCGTTCCATGTATTGCTTTGTGGGGGATACAAAGCAGCTTGAACGTGGATCTTCTGGAAGCCGGTAACCAATGCAAGGCTTTCAAGGCAGGGGAGATGTGGGCTTGCAGAATTATATGTAAGAGTAGTCTGGCAGCCAAGTTCTGAATCTGTTGAAGTCTTTTCATAGTTGTTAAAGGTGATCCGTGGTAGAGGCTATTGGCGTAATCAAGTCAGTACAGAACAAGAGAGATGGTAGCCTGGACCTTGTGTGGAAATCCCAGATGGGGGAAGATTTGTCACAGAGTTTTTATAGTAACAAAGCTTAATCTTGCTAGTTTGTCCCCTTGTGCATTCATTGATAGCTTAGAGTCCATAATTTCGAGGTTTCTTACTTCCTTCAATACTTTAGGCGGTGTTCTCAGATAATCAGGCCAGGCCGCGAGTGGGTCATAATTTTTCCAATCACACAGTATTTCTGTTTTGGAAACATTCAATTTGAGATGGTTCCACATCATCCATTGATGATCGGCTCTGAGACAGCTGAAAATTGGGGCGTTTCCAATGTCTTTGGGGCATTCCAGTTGAAGGAGTATTTGAGTGTCATCTGCATAGTTATAGCACGTGAGGTGAAATTGATTGATCAGTGCCGGTAATGATTTCATGTAGGTATTGAAAAGCATGGGTGAGATGATAGAGCCTTGAGGGACCCCTGCTTTTGTGAAGTACGGTTTGGACGAGAAAGGGGAGTTATGGAGGACATTAGTTCTGTTGTGAAGGTAGGATGTGATCCAGTCTAGAGCAGTCCCCTCTATGCCAGCTTCATAGAGTCTTTGTATCAGAGTGTCATGGTCAACTGTGTCAAAGGCAGCCAAGAGGTCCAAGAGAAGTAGCGCAGAAACCCAGATGCGGTCAACTGTGTTCTTCAGGTCATCCCAGATGGCAACGAGGGCAGAGTCTGTACCTCTTCCTGGACGCCATCAGAACATTGTAGGTGTTCTGTTTGCAGAATGAAAAGTGCATATAGTCACCACACTGCACATCATGGTGGACAGAACATAAGCCACGTTGTCGTCACCTGTGTGGCAAAAACGTAAAGTATTTAATGTTTTTAAGTGCTCTTTAGAGAACTTAGGCAGTCTTCCCCAGCATGTTTACCTTAGTTTCAAAAGTAGATATGCTCATTCACTTTGTGGAAAGCAGGCCTTGCAAGGCAGTCCTGGACACCCCTAATTTGCATCCACAAACTGGAAGGAGTTGGATTTAGCACAATGAGTGCAATAAAGGCACACAACAGACAAGTCTTCCTGAAGCTCATGTGGCTGTCATGGGAGCCGTTAATAAAGGTTCACTAGGCACATGTTTGGTAATGTTCAGAATGTCGATGGAGGCGGATACTTTACAGGTAGTAAAAATGTAGCCAAAATGTTATTTCTTTGAGAAGATTGTGGAGGCACCAAGCATCAACATGTCTGGACATGAGTTGCTTGGTGTTTGGTTGAGAGGTTGTTTTGAATGGGGATTTTGTCCTGTGGCGTATGAATGTGATGGGTCCTTGAATGGCGGCGGCATGTTGATGTGAATGCACTGATCTGTTGGATTGGGCCTGTGGCTGGCGCTATGAAAGTCTTGTGTGGTGCGTGAATGGACCATAAAGCGTTTGGTGCCTTGACGTGGCTTTATAAGTAGTTTTAGTTTCAATATTCAGATACTGTGATAAGTATTTGTTCTTTGAAGCTAGTATTTTTGGAGGTTCCAAAACCAGCCAGTGTAAGTGGTGGATTAATTTAACAAAATTAGTACCAGATTTATATCTGTGGAATTAAGGACAATAGTCTGCCCACCCTATTTATATGCGGACAAACCACTAGTGTAACCATGGCAATGAGTATGTCTCTGGCATGGTTACACCCCTCCCACGGCCGAATGATTAATGCTGCCCCACTTGTGTGACTGGGCCTAGTGCCCGCAACAGGAATGGATCAAACTGAGGCCAATGAAAGACCCCTGGCTCCCCATGACCTTGGTTTGACCCTTTCCTGCAGCAGGCACTAGGCCCAGCCACACAAATGGGGCAGCGTTTTTATTGGCACAGGTGGGGTAATGCTGGGTGGTAAGAATTTTGTAGATTCCTGCAGATTCTGGAAGTTTTCATGACAGAAATGTTAGGAAAATTTGTGATTTCTGGCAAAGTTTGAGGTTTGCAGGGCACTGTGGATTCGGTAAGAAAACCTTGTGAGATCCACACAAGGCACACCATCCTGGAAACCCCTAGTTGTCTAGTTTTCAAACAAGTTCTGTGGTTTGCATCGGTAGCGCTGCAGCACAGCCCTAAATACCACAGCTACCACTATTGCTTAATGGTCCACCCACACAAGTGAAGTACTGTTCTTATCGGGAGACGCGTGGAAACTCAGGGTGGTAGGAAATCTGATTCCAGAACTTTCCATCACAAATATTAGGAAAATGCGTACTTTTAGCTGAACTTTGAGGTTTGCAAGTGCTGGTGTGTAAATTACATAGTGATAGCCAAGCCTGTAACACAACCCGATTGTCTGGTTTTCAAAAATGCGCAGGTTTGCAGGGTTTCCCTAGGTTCCCGGATGAATCTACAACTAACCACATTGCAAAAACAACAAGGGTCAATTTTCAGTGAAAAAATGTGATGCGTCCATGTTGCGTTTTGTCCCATTTGCTGTCGCAGACAGTATGCCTACCCACACAAGTGTGATACCATTTTTAACAGAGGACGTGTGGGAACATAGAATAGTTGAGCATTTGTATTACCAATTGGATTTTGCTGCATTTGTACCTTCTAAATGTAAGCCAATGTGTAGAAAAGAAGGCATTTTAAAAAAATGCCCTCTGAATCACATTAGTATGTGGACTCGCAAATTCAGAGATGTACCATTAGCCACTACTTCTAAACTCCATAGATCTTGTGCCCATTTCAGAAATAAATAGGTTTCCTTGCAACTCATTTTTCACGATACACAGTTCACCCTATGAGTTGGTCTATACTCTGTACACCATTGTACGGTGCACCTCAGTTGTTGGCCCTGGGTACCTCAGGTTCTCGAGAACCTACAAACCCTGTATATCTCCTCAACAGCAGACAAAATGGTATATGCTTTTATAAATCTGCCATCGTGACAAAAGGTTACAGATGAAAACATTATCAGAAATGGATGTTTTTTTCCTACTCATTTTTAATATTTCAGTATTTCAACAGATAGTGTAATTAGGAAAACCTTGAAAGATCTACATATGACCCTTTGATGAATTCGGAATTGTGTCTACTTTTCAGAAATGTATAGCTTTCCTGTATCACCCTTATGTTTTACACTGGTTTCCACCATAAACCGGAAGGAGGCTGAAACCACAAACAAAATAGGAAAAATGGCCTACCCCCTTTTTTTCCCTTAGCTCTGGGAAAATGGTGACATTAGCACAGCAAACCTTTTGTAGAAGCCATGTTTAGGGGGGAAAAAACTTTTTTGCGGAGCACTTTTTTCCTATTCTCCCCCCCCAAAAAACCAACATGTAGCTATATTTTGCCTATTTTCTCAGTCCCTTCCGGGAGAGTCCACAAACCCTGGGTAGCTTCAGAATACCCAGGAGATTGGGGGAAAAAGGACAGACATTTGTCGTGGATTCCTTATGTGGACAAAAAATTATGGAGGGCTAAGCACGAACTACCGCAAATAGGACTCAGCACTGGGGAGGAAAAGCCACAGCAGTTAAGGGGTTAAAGAAAATTATACAAGATTGATAGATATCTTGCAAACTGCTTCATGAATCACACTCACATGGTCCAATGAAACTACTTGAAAAACAGAAACACAAAATAAAAATCCTAACAAAGTCTATGCACAGTGGCTAATGTGTGGAGGATACTGAAGAGTGTGGCAGAAGGCCAGGTCTTGTGTTCAGCAAGTGCTCTGGGGAAGGATACCAAGTATAAATTATTGCCAAGGACTGGTCCAGCTATATTGGGCACTGTTTTGAACCATCCCAGTGGCCAACGGGGTATAGGACATATGAAGTAGCTTAAGACCCGTTCTTAGCAGGTGCAGCTGCTGGCTGTGCCCAGCTCATAGGGAAATTGAAATTAAATGTTGATAGGGACATTGAAATGAAATGTTGAACTTTGTGCTCAGTATTCACTATGCATGGTTGCAAGCCCTGAACATATGGCAGCGGTGACTGAGGGTAGAGAGTACCCAATAAGCAATGTATTGATGCATGCTAGGTTGCTCAATATTTGACAAGTGGCCCAGTGTATACCTTTCTTTTGAGCATTCATTCAGCTGCTTGGTCTTTGCAGAAGAAAAGTTAAAACAATCTTTAAAAACAATAATGGTGCATAGTGAATGTGACACCCTTACAAATTAGTAGATCATCAAGGGGGTACCGGTGCCACTGACAGGGGTGGAAGGTGCATGCGGCAGGGTGGAGTGTGGAAACTTTGTCCCACCACCTTATCATTGGGCAAAAATAGATACTGCTGGACCCTAGTGCTGGAATGTCCATTGCCTATGGGTTATTCATAGGAGGTAGTTCCTTGTTCTGGGGCAGCACATTTCTCATCCCTTCACAGAGTTTACTAACCCCAAATTGAAACACCCAGTGCAGAAGAAAGAATAATATATTTATTTCCTTAAAGGGAGGAAAGGTGCTCTGAGCTCTATTCTTTGGGAAAGTGGTACCCCTCACGGCTCTTAATGAATCGTCAGACTACATGCAGAAGCTGTTTCAGATTCTGTAAGAGTAGTTTTATCATTAGATTAGATCATGCACTACTTTCTCCTTGGAATATGCTTTGCAAATTGCAGTTTCTAGTTTATACAGCTCTGAGAAAAAGCAACATCCTTTCACACGATTTCTGGGAACTGGTCCCCAGGATGGAGGCTTAAATGCTTCACCTATCCAATAGGTGGGACGTTATTATTTCCCAGAGGAAAGTCTATGTCTGTCGTTCCATCACAATGGCATTCTGATTGAATATCCTGCCACATTTGCTCCTTTGTGCACCGATATCCAGCAAGTTTTGTTATGCACAAAACCAAGGCCAGATATAAATGAAACTCCACTTGATGCAGCTGATCTGACATTTGTTGACTGTTCTCGTTTACGAGACCAACATGGTGCATTGAAAGTCACCTATGCAGTATGCACCATTTCCAAGACTTTGGAAGCATCTTCTCTGCCGAATGTAACTTCAGCACAATTAGCAGAGTTGGTTGCATTGACAAGAATTTGTTGCCTGTCAAAATATTTGGCTGTGACAATTTATACAGAGAGCCAGTATGGATTGGGAGTTGTGCATGACTTTGGTCAGCTGTGGTCATAGAGGGTTTTATGACATCTTCAGCTGCCTCCATTAAAAACAGTGCATACACTTTAGATTTGTTGAAAGCAATAATGAAACCAAAGGAACTATCTGTGGTTAAGTGTGTTGCCCATAAATCTGGAAACGATTTGGTGACACTTGGCAATAGCTATGCAGATAAAACAGCAAAATATTTTGCAATACAAGATGAAACAATTGTGCAAGAGAATGAGACTGACCGGAATGTGAGATTGAATTAAAAAAAAGTTATGAATGTTGCTGATGTGTGCTCCAAGTGTTTGGTTTGTCAATTGAATATTCAAGGCAAACGAACACAGACATTGACGAGCCACACTGGAAGGTCAGAAGGCCCATTTACAAGACTTCTAGCAGATTTTATTCAGATGCCGAATTATAAAGATTAAAGTACATCTTAATAATTATGAGCTTATTCTCTAAATGGGTGGAGGGTTCTCACTAGGAGATCAGATAGCCTTACAGTTGCCAAATTGCTGATGAAGGAGTTGGAGTCGGGATACCAAATCTAGTTATCAAGACAGCTCACAGGACCCATTTTAAAAATGAGGTTCTACAAATTATTTGTAAGGCCTTTGACATCAGGCAAAGGTTCTATTGTAGCTATAGTCCTCAACCTTCTGCAGTTGTGGAAAGGGCCAATGGTATTCTCCAGAATAAACTGCAGAAAATGTGTTTCGACAGGGCTGAAACGGCCAAATCAAGTTCCTATTGTTTTGATGAGCATGAGAAGTACTTGAGATAGTAATCAAGATAGGAAGACGGGTCTATCGCCTCACTAAATAATGATGGCCATAGCAATGAGCCATGCTCATGTCCTAGCAGCTTTACTAGTTTCAATAAGTGATGACATTGTGCTAGATTAATGCAAAAGTCAGGCCGATACGGTGAAATCTGCCGCTCATCAGGTGAATGTGGCAACAGAAGAAGCAAGAGATGTTCTATGTCACAGTTTGATGCCGGGGGACTTTGTTACAGTCCGCAAACTCATGGGAAAAAGCTACCTTGAAGAGGTGGCATGGACAATACTAGGTGATTCTGACTATCAACAATGCTGGCAAATGGGCTGGTGTGCCGCAGTAGATCCATGCTGTTCACATGAAGAGAGTAAGATCAGATGAAGAAGTGGATGAGTCGGCTGGTCTTGAGTCAAGTATACAAAGTCAAGTGCAGAGCCAAGCACAAGATCAAGACTTCGATCAAAACAGAGTTCGAAGCTTGATCCAGAGGGCAGTGAAAAATTTGAACATGGTGAAGATGAAAGCAATGAAGTGAGAAAGTTTGTAGTTCAGCTGAGTGAAACTTCTCAGGAAGCAGCTGAAAATTTGGAAGTCCAGTTTTAAAGTGGAGATCAGAGTAAAGGGCTGTTGCAGTGCAAAAGTCAAAAGCATGAGCAGCAGCACGAAGTAGTAGTCTCTGATCCACTCAAACTCAAATTGCAGCTGATTAAAGTTACAAAGACACCCAAAAGAAAGAAAGACGTTTGCTGTAAACATAGGAGATAAAGACAAAGTCGATCAAGGTACAAGTTTGAGTACAATCTCAAGAGCTTGTGAAAACAAAGACTGTGACAAAAGCTGTTGCCAAAGAGAAAAAAGCTGAGGAAGATATTCCGGGAAAGATCTTGCAAGAGAAATCACTGTGAACCAGTTGAGAAATCTGAGAGACAGACTGAAACTAGTGGTAGTGAAATGCCAGTTGTTAAAAGATCAACAAGAAGAAAAGTTCAAAATAGAAAGTATGCGTGACCTGAATGGGTGTGCCTGTGTCTGAAGAAGAAGCAGCAGTAAAATTAGACTGACTGTTCCTTACTTGTACTGGCATTAGTTCACCACTGGGTCAGAGGGTGAACTAGAAACAGGAGAACCACCTTGAATGAGAAATAGAGACTGGAATAAAAGTGAAACCTAAAACGGATATCTAAGATTTTAATAAGAGACTTTAAAAGACCTTGAAAAACAGATCAACGGAACAGAGACTTCTCTGATGAACCTTTGAAAGAAACCAACATATGAACTGACAAAATATGATCCTGAATTTTTGGTTTTGTTTATTATTGTTTAACTAAATAAAAAAACAAAAGAAGAAAAATGTGTTGAACAAAAATATTTTTTGAATTTTTGATTCCACAATAGATTTTTATGTCTCACTCTAAAGATGAGAAATAGCAGATGGTGTAAAATTGTAGGGATTACGTGATAGATATTAACAATAGTATTAGTTTTAGGTGGGCTGTTGGTGTGCTTAATGTTTCGAGTGGGATACGTTTCAAAGACTGACAAAATAACAAATAAGGGTAAGATGAGAAATAATAGAATTGAATAAAAGATTAGTAATAGTGGTTTTCATGAGAATATTTATGTTAGGGTGATAAGAGTACATAAGATATTACAAAAATTAATAGCTGCGATATTTGCACTTTGCTTTTTACTTCTGTTGGGGAAGGTTTAACAGTCAATTGCCTTTATCTTATTCTCTGTCCTGTAGGATGTTTATAGCTATATTTAACTAATTTGATTAACTTTTTCCTCACCTGACTGATTTTAATGTTTCTATTCAATTCGTTCCAATTGATTTAGAGAGACCTGATGTTCTACATGGTAAGTACATTAGAAGGATGGTACAAATTAAGCAAACAACTATCGAGAATAACGGGGAGTATGTGTGTAGACTTGGGGGCCGATTCCGATTCCGGCCGGAAAACGTACCGACCGACTCGGAGCGGAATACATTCCGACCGACACGTACCGGTGCAGCCCGACCCGCCAAGTCGCGATGAGAAGCGAGCAAAACCCGACCGACTCGTACGGAACACAAGCCGAAGGACCGAGCAGCGCGGAAAACAGCAATCCGGCCGGAAAAACACGCGATTCGAACCGACCGACTCGCACCCGGAACAATACCGAACGAGACGTACCCGCGGACTCCCACCCGCCAAGTACGATGCAAGGCGTGGAAAACACGACCGAGTCGCACGGAGGACAAGCCGTACGACTGACACGCATACAAAACTGCGAGCCGAAGCAACCCAAAACACCGCGACCGACGCGTACGCAGCATAGAAAACAGCACAAACACAGCGTGAACGAAACGGACAAGCCCGTGCGAGACAACTGCAGGGTCCGACTCGGTCACAAGAACGTCTCCTACATGCACGAAAAGTACAAAGGGAAAATACACAAAAAAGGCCAAACAAGCAATTACAAAGCCAATAAATACTGGGGGAGGGGCAGGGAACAAAGACACACCCACAACTCCACCCATATAAAGGACACAAATCCCTACCATGATCCTTTGCAAATTCAAATTACCTGCCAGCACTCAACAGACAGCAACCACACACCCACAGCTCATCCATCACACAAGCCACACACCATCAGCACCACAACAAATAGAAACCTCACATACACCTAGCAAAACACACACTCACACACCTTCACCTGCACACCAACACACACATCACTCACCATCACCACCCATCACCATGCCCCCAAAGAAGAATCACAAGTTCCTAGATAGTGAATTGGAAGTCCTGGTAGATGAGATCCTCAGGGTAGAGCCACAGCTCTTTGGTACACTGGTCCAACAGACACCCATGTCACAGAAAACAAAGATGTGGGAGAGGATCGTCGACAGGGTGAACGCACAATCACCATGTTTGCGCACAAAGACAGACATCCAGAACAGGTGGTATGACGTGCGCAGGAGGGTGAAGGAGCTGCTGAAGAAGGACTACATCTTGAGCCAATACACCAGCAGTGGCCCTCCTGCCAAGCCAGTATACCTCAGGCCCTGGGAGGAGAAGGTGCGGGCCATCCTACCACCAGTGAGCGTCTATGGACTAGAAAACATCCCAGAGCCTGGTGAGTACACAACAAATGTACACAATATTCTGCGACTACACACACACATCACTGTCAAGGGGAGAGTCAAACCATGCACTCTTAGCAAATACACAGCAACCAGAACAGAATCATCCCAAAATGTGTATGTCACTCAGAGAAACACAACACATGCCATCACAAAGTGACATTTAACTGTGTCATCACATGTACAAACACAACTACAACTACAGCTAGGCAGTGGCACAAATATAACTGACAAACACATCCAGACAAGTAGCCACCACTACAACACCAGCACACAGTGAAGCCCACTGAAAGAAAGGAAATATGTGTATGCTGGGCAAGTCAGTGTAGCCAATAGCATGATGGGAGTTGTAGGCACAGATATTGCTCACCCCCACAACTGTCCCATCAACACCACCCTGAACCATGCGCACATCACAGGGAGTGGAAAACAACTTACAAGATGGCTGACACTGGCTACTGCTGTGGGAGCACAAGGCCCTGCTGGCAACTGTGCACCAACCAACAGCAGGACACCACTGACTGACATCCTGAAAGACAACTTGCACTCCCTGCAATGGAAGCACGTTCCATGGTGGGATATCTGGCTGGGTGGGAAGGAGGACTCACAGCCCTGACCATAGTTACCAGCAGCGTTTCTCACACACACCCCTAACACAAACTCCACAAAACTCACCTGGGAGAATGCATTGCCTCACACTCCAATCAAATATCCCACAAAGAACCACAACCCTGGGTCATGCTGAGTGAAGCACAGGGACACACATGGGACTTGTAGCAAAACTAACCCCAGGATAACACTGTCAGCCATCTTGTCAGCACAGGCTTACAACCCCACAGGGAAGCAGAGTCAAAGGGAAGGAAGCATGGGCATGCTGGGAAGGGGGTGGAGGCAATAGCATGATGGGAGTGGTAGTCACAGATATTGATCACCCCCACCAACATGTCCCATCAAGCACCACCCTGAACCATGCACACCTCACAGGGAGTGGAAAGCCACATCACAAGATGGCTGACACTGTGCTACTGCTGTGGGGAGCACAAGGCCCTGCTGGCAACTGTGCCACCAACCAACAGCAGGACACCACTGACTGACATCCTGAAAGACAACTTGCACTCCCTGCAATGGAAGCACGTTCCATGGTGGGATATCTGGCTGGGTGGGAAGTGAGGACTCGACAGCCCTGACCATAGTTACCAGCAGCGTTTCTCACACACACCCCTAACACAAACTCCACAAAACTCACCTGGGAGAATGCATTGCCTCACACTCCAATCAAATATCCCACAAAGAACCACAACCCTGGGCTCATGCTGAGTGAAGCACAGGGACACACATGGGACTTGTAGCAAAACCAACCCCAGGATAACACTGTCAGCCATCTTGTCAGCACAGGCACACAACCCCACAGGGAAGCAGAGTCAAAGGGAAGGAAGCATGGGCATGCTGGGAAGGGGGGTGGAGGCAATAGCATGATGGGAGTGGTAGTCACAGCTCAACATCCCCCAACCACATGGCCCAGCAAGCTCACACTCAAGCAAGCACACCCCACAGAGAGTGGAAAGCCCCATCAAAGATGTCTGACACTGGTGCTCTGTTGTGGGGAGCACAAGGCCATGCTGGGAACTGGCCACCAACTAACATCAGGACACCACTGCCAGCCATCTTGCCATTGCTCTCACACTCACACACAGTGAAGTCCACCCAAAAGCAAGTAGGTATGGGCATGCTGGGAAGTGGGGTGGAGGCAATAGCATGATGGGAGTGGTAGTCACAGATATTGGTCACCCCCACAACTGTCCCATCAACGCCACCCTGAACCATGCGCACATCACAGGGAGTGGAAAACAACTGACAAGATGGCTGACACTGGGCACTGCTGTGGGGAGCACAAGGCCCTGCTGGCAACTGTGCAACAACCAACAGCAGGACACCACTGTCAGCCATCTTGCCATTGCTCTCACACTCACACACACTGAAGTCCACCCAAAAGCAAGTAAGTATGGGCATGCTGGGAAGTGGGGTGGAGGCAATAGCATGATGGGAGTGGTAGGCACAGATATTGCTCACCCTCACAATTGGCCCATCAACACCACACTCAACCATGCTCACATCACAGGGAGTGGAAAAGGACTCACAAGATGGCTGACACTGGCTACTGCTGTGGGGAGCACAAGGCCCTGCTGGCAACTGTGCAACAACCAACAGCAGGACACCACTGACTGACATCCTGAAAGACAACTTGCACTCCCTGCAATGGAAGCACGGTCCATGGTGGGATATCTGGCTGGGTGGGAAGGAGGACTCACAGCACTGACCATAGTCACAAGCACCTCCCCTCACACCCCCTCAACACATACTCCACAGAAGCCACCTGGCGGAATGCAATGCCTCACATCCTAACTCAAGGTCCCACAAAGAACCACCACCCTGGGTCATGCTGTGTGAAGCACAGGGACACTCCTGGGACATTTAGCCAAACAACTGCCCGGACAACACTCCCAGCCATCCTGTCAGCACAGGCAGCCCACCCCACAGGGAAGCAGAGTCAAAAGGAAGGAAGTATGGGCATGCTGGGAAGGGGGGTGGAGGCAATAGCATGATGGGAGTTGTAGGCACAGATATTGCTCACCCTCACAATTGGCCCATCAACACCACACTCAACCATGCTCACATCACAGGGAGTGGAAAAGGACTCACAAGATGGCTGACACTGGCTACTGCTGTGGGGAGCACAAGGCCCTGCTGGCAACTGTGCAACAACCAACAGCAGGACACCACTGACTGACATCCTGAAAGACAACTTGCACTCCCTGCAATGGAAGCACGGTCCATGGTGGGATATCTGGCTGGGTGGGAAGGAGGAGCGGATGACAACCAAATACAACCAATGCAGACCATGTACACACCCCAACATTCACATAGAAATGCCCAAATAATGCAGGACAATGTGCTACACCAATATCAACCCCTGACTGTGACAACTTAGGACAATGCATTGTACAGGCCCGCATCCAGAGGCACAGTCACAACTGTCAGGTGTGTCAACCATTGATGCCTGCAGAAACATAACATACATTGTGTGTGTCTCCCAAAAACAGGTGATGATGGGGACACAGCAGCAGATGCTGAGGAGTCCTCGTCCCAGGCTCAAGAGGATACGGAGCTCACTGGTGTGGAACAGCCTCTGCCCTCCTCGGATGAAGAAGACTTACCTGGCACCTCCGGAGCAAGTCATCATGCAGCACCAGCAGGACCACCAGCTGCACCCCTGCACCCACCCCTCCAACGACTGTCAACACACATACCACCCCTGCCGACATGGACAGACCAAGGAGCAGCACCACCACCAGCACAGGGACCCTGGACCAACGTGGGGCCATGGACACCACCACCACCAACAACCCACAAGGTGGCCCAGGGTCACCTGTGCCTGCCACCTCAGGTACTGCACGTGTCGCCAGGGGTGGTGGGAGGGGTGGGAGACATAGGTCGCTGCTCACAGAGGGTCTGGACTGCATGATGACCCACAACTGGCACGCATAGCCGATGCGTACCAGTCCAGCACCGGAGAGTTCAGCCAGGTAGTGGGGCTCCTCAGGGACATTAAACAGCAGCAGGCTGCCCATCATGCCCGCTTGGACTCACACATGTCCCGCGTGGAGTCCAAGTGGGACACACTGCAAGAGATGACGGCGGTGCATAGGGACATATTACAATGCCTCCGCCAGATGAGCAGCAACCAGTCAACACCTCCCTGTGTGCCCACAACATCTGCTGCTGAAACAACTGCAACTGCCACAGGGAGGCAGGATGACTCTGGCGGAGAGTCCCCTGCACCGCAGCAGCCTGCACTTGAGGGTCCCCCAAAGAAGAGGGGCCGTCCGAGGAGGGGCAAGTGAGAGGCCGATGGCCATGTGCAACCCCAGGAAGCCAAAACCTGTTCTGGAGAATAACCTTTGTGCGCAAACTGTTCACCCTGTTGACTGCAACACAACTCTCCCACATGACATGGGGAGCTCAAGTTGGACCAATGTCTCTGATTACTGTGGACTTTACTCTGGACATTTCTGCTACCAGGACTTCCAAATTATCTAGGAACTTTGGATCACAATCACAATGTACAGCACCCAACAACCTGTGCACTATACTCACACATGTATGTCAATAAACTCACTTATACACCATACTTGCCTCTGTTGTGATTCCTATGTTGTCTCAGAAGTTGCGATGATGATCGGGAAATGACACTGTGCATGCTAACTGCTACAGCAAGTACAACACCGGCATGTGAGTCATGGCGACTTCACACATATGGGGGAGGCACACCACCAGGGCTACACAACACATACACACCATGGACATCTGACTCATCGCCTACACTGGTGTTGCCAGGAAATACGTTGCATTGCACAGACCCAACACCTATTCACAGTCTGTGTTAACTAGCCCACTGGTGCAGTAAGCAAATGTCAGTCAGATGTGTGACCACAGACAACGCACATCACAAAGTGAAGCACAGGTTTATTACACATTTGCAACATGTTGTAACCACCACAGATGCAAGGTAATCCCACCTGGCAGCGGGCACACAGTCAACAAGTGTAGAAGGAAGGAAGTCCATGGGTGTGGTGCACATCACCTGTAGGGACACAACAGCTACCACCCGGGAAGTCGAATCACGGTGTTGGGGATCACAGTTGACCAAACGACTCAGAAAGTACCCTGTGAAGGACAGAAATGACACACAGTCAAAAGTACTGAAGAACAGGACAGAACTGCAATACTCATGCACAATACATGTTACAAGATACCCACCCAGAACCAAGTTAGCATGTCAACACTGTTGGGGAGTACAGACTACCTGCAAGGACACATCGCTACACGCATACAGACATGTAGCCCATGGACACACTCAAACAGCACCAGAGCACCACCAACACATATCATGCAAACTCACATCATTGACATGCCATCTCTGGATACTCACATTCAGCTGAAGAAGTTGGTGATGAGCTGTGTGCGGACATCACCCTCAACATCATCATCATCATCATCATGGCATCGTGGTCCAGGCCAGGATCCTCCACAGGTGGCGGACGTTGGTCATCGTCATCCAGGATGAGAGGCAACTCCTTCCGCACTGCCAGGTTGTGGAGCATGCAGCAGACGATGATAATCTTGCACACCTTTGCTGGGGCATATGGGAGGGACCCTCCTGTCTTGTCGAGGCAGCGGAAGCGGCTCTTCAGGAGACCAAATGTCCGCTCAATCACTCTCCTGGTCCGACCATGTGCCTCATTGTAGCGCATCTGGGCTGGTGTCACAGGGTTCCTGAGGGGCGTCAGCAACCACGGCATGTTGGGGTATCCGGAGTCACCTACATACAGACAATTGCACATTAGCAGAGTTGGAAAAGAGGGTGGAACACTACATAGCAGAACACACACAATGGTACAAAGTCAGTACACACCTACAAGCCAGGCACGCTGGTTCCGCATCTGTGCCATCATCCTCGGGATGCGACTACTCCTCATCACGTAGGCATCGTGTGCAGAACCAGGGAAACGGGCACACACGTGTGTGATGCTCATATCTGCAAGACAGACCACCAGTGCATTGACCGAGTGGTAGTGTTTGCGGTTACGGTAGGCCTGCTCTTGGGCCTGTGGTGGTACCAAAGCCACATGTGTCCCATCAATGGAGCCAATGACATGCGGCATCCTCCCCAGGGCATAGAAGTCACTCTTCACGCCAGTGAGTCGTTGGAGTCTAGGGAAATAGATGTACTGGTTCAGGTATATCAACATAGCCTCCAAAACATCCCGGAGCACACGGCTGAACATGGTCTGTGACATCCCACCAGCAGTCGCCAGAGTGTGTTGAAAGGTACCAGTGGCAAAGAAGTGTAGGGCTGCCATCACCTTCACCTTGGGGGTCAGCGCTGTAGGGTACGGACGGCCAGGTTGCAAATGTGGTGCCAAGCGCACTGCCAAATCCTCAATCAGCTGCCTGGTGAAGCGGTACCGTCGGATGCTGTCACGTTCCACCATCGTTGCCAGGTCAGGGAATGGTCTATGGACAGCTGGTGCCCTGCAGTGCATAGGTGAAGAAAGCAAGATTGTCAGTCACCCCACATATGTGGCATTGAACACACTCAACATCACATGATACATCATAATGAGGCACAAGTACATGATGTGTGCAGTTCCGTACGGATATGTATGGCACATACATGGCCAATATCTAACATCACAGTCCAACAAGTGGCATCAATAAGTCCCAGGTCGTGCCATTGGATACCATGAGGCCGTGTCCCAGTTCCCATCTCCTGCTGCCAAATAACAAACACACGCCACAGTGACATGTGAGGACTGATGTGCCCCAGGCATCACAGCTCAACGACAGGTAGATTCCCAGGGACCCTGTATTGCCACATGGACACTGGCATGACATGGTGTATCATGTATACACCACAGCAAAACAACCATGAGCCCCACAGGTAGTGGTCCCTGTTGCCTCGGCAGGACAGACATGGACGTCTGTGACACACACACGCACAACATCAAAGTCCATGCACAAACAACGTGGATGTGGAGACTGCCTCCCATTGTGCACATGAAATCAGAGACATTGTAATCACAACATGCACACAGACTGTGGAGGACCATCACCATTGTGCCAATGGGTCACCCTGGGTTGAACATAACGTCCCACATGGGACTCAGGGGGTATGTGACATGACATACACATACACCACTGTGAACTGTGACCATGCCACATGCTCAGATATGAACAGTTGCACATCACAGTGGTCATGTACACGAAACACCAAGGATTCTGTCCCCATAAACACGTGCACAGCCTGGGGGTGGCTGCCCCCAAGTGACACCCACAGAACAACATGTTCACCCCCATACACGGAATAGGTAATGCAGCCTTACATGCCCTAGGATACAGTTTGGACAGGCTGTGGTGTTGTAGGTGTGCCCCTCACTGCCTGGGAAGTATATGTGGCTGGCATATGTTCACCTGTGACAGGCATGGTGACATATGCCAGTGACTTGTACAGGGATGCGTTGGACAGCAATGGACCGATCAGTGCGCACACATTGGCCATTGCATTCAATGTGCGCTGGTACGCGTTGTATTGGCAATACGCCTTGGACAGCAATGGACCGATCAGTGCGCACACATTGGCCATTGCATTCAATGTGCGCTGGTACGCGTTGTATTGGCAATACGCGTTGGACAGCAATGGACCGATCAGTGCGCACACATTGGCTATTGCATTCAATGTGCGCTGGTTCGCGTTGTATTGGCAATACGCGTTGGACAGCAATGGACTGATCAGTGCGCACACATTGGCCATTGCATTCAATGTGCGCTGGTACGCGTTGTATTGGCAATATGCGTTGGACAGCAATGGACCGATCAGTGCGCACACATTGGCCATTGCATTCAATGTGCGCGAGTACGCGTTGTATCGCTATGTACGCGTTGAACAGCAATGGTCCGATCGGTGTTCCCGGCCTGGCCCATTGCATTCAATGTGCGCTGGTGCAGCGTTGTATCCCTATGCAGCGTTGAACAGCAATGGTCCGATCGGTGTTCCCGGCCGGCCCATTGCATTCAATGTGCGCGGATACGCCGTTGTATCCTATGTGCGCGTTGAACAGCAATGGTCCGATCGGTGTTCCCGGCCGGCCCATTGCATTCAATGTCGCTGGTACGCGTTGTATCCCATGTACGCGTTGAACAGCAATGGTCCGATCGGTGTTCCCGGCCGGCCCATTGCATTCAATGTGTGCTGGTACGCGTTGTATCCCATGTACGCCGTTGAACAGCAATGGTCCGATCAGTGTTCCCGGCCGGCCCATTGCATTCAATGTGCGCGTGGTACAGCGTTGTATCCTATGTACGCGTTGAACAGCAATGGTCCGATCGGTGCTTCCAGTCGCCCATTGCATTCAATGTGCGCTGGTCACGCGTTGTATCCCATGTACGCGTTGAACAGCAATGGTCCGATCGGTGTTCCCGGCCGGCCCATTGCATTCAATGTGTGCGGGTACGCCGTTGTATCCTATGTACGCGTTGAACAGCAATGGTCCGATCGAGTGTTCACGGCTGGCCCATTGCATTCAATGTGTGCTGGTACGCGTTGTATCCTATGCACGCGTTGAACAGCAATGGTCCGAGCGGTGTTCCCGGTCGGCCCATTGCATTCAATGTGTGCGGTGCAGCGTTGTATCCCATGTACGCGTTGAACAGCAATGGTCCGATCGGTGTTCCCGGCCGGCCCATTGCATTCAATGTGTGCGGGCACGCGTTGTATCCCATGTACGCGTTGAACAGCAATGGTCCGATCGGTGTTCCCGGCCGGCCCATTGCATTCAATGTGTGCGGGTACGCGTTGTATCCTATGTACGCGTTGAACAGCAATGGTCCGATCGGTGTTCCCGGCCGGCCCATTGCATTCAATGTGTGCGGAGTACGCGTTGTATCCCATGTACGCGTTGAACAGCAATGGTCCGATCGGTGTTCCGGCCGGCCCATTGCATTCAATGTGCGCGGGTACGCGTTGTATCCTATGTACGCGTTGAACAGCAATGGTCCGATCGGTGTTCCCGGCCAGCCCATTGCATTCAATGTGTCGGTGCACGCGTTGTATCCCATGTACTGCGTTGAACAGCAATGGTCCGATCGGTGTTCCCGGCCGGCCCATTGCATTCAATGTGTGCGGGTACGCGTTGTATCCCATGTACGCGTTGAACAGCAATGGTCCGATCGGTGTTCCCGGCCGGCCCATTGCATTCAATGTGTGCGGGTACGCGTTGTATCCCATGTACGCGTTGAACAGCAATGGTCCGATCGGTGTTCCCGGCCGGCCCATTGCATTCAATGTGTGCGGGTACGCGTTGTATCCCATGTACGCGTTGAACAGCAATGGTCCGATCGGTGTTCCCGGCCGGCCCATTGCATTCAATGTGTGCGGGTACGCGTTGTATCCCATGTACGCGTTGAACAGCAATGGTCCGATCGGTGTTCCCGGCCGGCCCATTGCATTCAATGTGTGCGGGTACGCGTTGTATCCCATGTACGCGTTGAACAGCAATGGTCCGATCGGTGCGCACCCATTGGCTATGGCCTGGCCTGGCAACGGACGCGTTTTCAAAATTTGAACGAGTCTGATGCTGTAAATTCAGTTGGTCACCCACAACAATGTTGCAATTTCATGGGTGTCATGAAGTTGAACATTTGAAGGATGCTGGGGGCGTGTGTAAGTGGTGCAATTCCATGGATTGGCCAGATTCAGATGATGCAAACGACTTGGACCTATCACTTTGGACACATGGGACAGTATCTGCCTCTGCAGCACACATATAATGCTGGCTGTTCCCCTGAGAGCTCACTTGCCTGCACTACATGCTCCAGGACGACATCTGCCACTACACTGCTGCTGTTTCTGCACCCTCTGGACCCTGCAATGGCACGTACTGTGGAGAGAGCCCCAGCCTTCAGCACTGAGGAGAACCAGGCCCTGCTGGATGGCCTCCTTCCACAGTACAGCAAGCTGTATGGGAAAGCAGGGGAGCAGGTGAGTGTTCTGTCCACTGCCTTTCTAAATGTGCATGTTGTCTGACTAGCAAGGCTAACAGTCTGCACGCCACTGGCTAGCAGGCTCACTGAGTAGTTGTCACCCCCCATAGTGTGTAGTTACATGCACTGGACAGGTATAGTGCAGTGACAGTGCATTTAAACAAGGTTTTACTTCCCAGGCAATGATACCATGTAGTAACTGCTGGCATACTGTCCATAGCCATCGTTGCACTGCCTGTGTACATCATGTGCCCCTGTGATTGAGACATGTATATCCAACTGTGTAATGCACGGATATGTTGCATGTGTAGTAATGGCATTCTCACTTTGTTATCCTCACAGGTTGATGCCCACCAGAAGCAGAAGATATGGCTGACCATCGTCCGGGCAGTGAGATCCGTGGGGGTCTACAAGCGCCGGATCCGCAACTGCCAGAAGAGGTGGCAGGACCTTCGGGGCTGGACCCGGAGGATCGCACGGGTCCAGCTGAAGCTGTCGCCTCCTCGCAGGAGGGGCGGACACGGACCCCTGACCCCCCACATGCTGAGGATCCTGGCGGTGGTCTTCCCTGATCTGGATGGGCAGCTGAAGGCCAGAGAGCAGCAAGGAGGGGTGAGTCCATGTCTGCATTGTGAACTATGTCTGCCATGCTATGTGCCCTCCTCTGGCCTGGTTAAACTTCCACAGTACATCAGTCTTGTGGTCCAGGACCCATGTCCCTCTATTGTGCACTGCCCACTCCTCATCTGATACCCAGGTGTGGCCCTTACAGTCAGGGTATTGTGTCACTTGGGTACTGTGTCCTTGCAGTTTGCTTGACTCAAGGTGGGGGACAGCATCTGTTTCCCTGACTCTGTGGTGGGCATCATGGGTGGGTCCATTGCTTACACATTGCCTGTGTTCTGACATGTGTTCTGCGTGTCATTTTGATATGTGGCCCAATTGCTGAGCTGATCCACCACATGTGCCTGGGGTATCTGGCACACACCCATGCTGCGGGTGGGAACAATGTTTGTGCCCCAGGAGTGTGTATATAACGTGTGTCACACATACTTAGCCAGCTGCCTACTGTCCAGGGCTCATCCCTCATTCATGTGGGACAGGACAGTCATGCCTACTCCAGGCCATACAATACACTCTGTACTCCCACTGCCGTGTATCAGCTGACACGTTTTGCTCAGTGATTTGTCCCCTCAGGTGTCTGCCTCTGTGTCAGTGTGCTGTGGCTTCGTGGTCAGGTCTGCTGGGGTGTTCCTCGGTTGGGGCTCCGCATGCCACCGGAGATGTGACCATAGGAGATGATACATGTGTGACACATAGGTGTTTGATCACCTGACCGTGCAGACTGGGGTATGCGAATATGAGGTTCAGGCAGCTGTTTCCCATTCACAGCAGATTGTGATGTGCTCAGGTGCAGAGGGTAGTGTTACAGGTCTCCCATATGTCCAATGGGTATGACCTGGACAGATGAGGGTACAGATGATGTGGTGTGTGGGGGATGTACATGTGCACTTGTTCAGCTCCAGGACTTGCATTCCCCATGATCTACTATTGTGACACAGTGCAGAGTGTTGTTGTCTGGCTGCCCTGCCCATGTGACTGGAGACAGTGATGTATGACTTAGCAGGCATGGCTGTGCCATGGCATGTGACTTCCTATTAGTGATCCTGCAGGGGAGTGACATGTGCTACATGCACACCATTGTGGCAATGGCTATCAGGACATGGGTGCATCATGGTGTCTGTCGCTGGTATGCATCACATGCATTTCCTATTTGACTCTGGGCATCCCTTTCATCCGGACACCTGCACTGACTCAGTGGCAAGAGTTGTGATGTGTGCATGTCCACATGCTTCACCGGGTTCACTGCACCGTCCAAATACTGTGTAGGTGGTGCATGTGTCCACACTGGGGTATTGCCATCCAACAGACACCAGACAGATGGGTGCAAGGCCAGGTGGGATGTGAGTGCCATGGTTGACCATCAGACTGACAATTGACTTCTCCTGTTCTGTTTGTGCAGTTTTAGCAATGTTCAACTAAGGATGCCAGGGCTTGCTCTGTAATGTGCTGTACTTACTGTGGTGTGTGCGTTCGGTGCAGGTGACTGATGTCTGTCTGTGTCCCTATTGATTGCAGATACATCCACGGCCACAGGAGGGGACAGCTCCACGGACCAGGAGGAGCCGCAGAGCCAGACTGGGTCAGCAGCCGAGGAGTGGTCGGAGGGACCCAGTGGCACGGAGGGCGAGGGAGCCACACCGAGGAGTCCTCAGCACCATCCACCTCAGCTGAGGACCAGAGCAACTCGGACGATGACTCCCTTATGGAGGCGGGTGTCAGCAGCCACCACACCCCAGCTAGTGTTGCTGTCCCCGCCACCACCACCACCACCACCGCCCTCCCGTCGGCTCCCATTCCCGAGGTCCGTGGAGGCTCCCATGTTCGGGAGCGTGTCTCCTTCGGGCCAGGCACCGCACCCCCTGCCCCTGTGTCCCCTGCTGCCCTGAGTGAGGAGTCTGTGTACCTCCTCCGCCAGCTCCATGTAGGACAGACAGCGATGCTGAGTGTCCTCCATGCACACACCAGTCTGTTGACTCAGCTGGTGTCATTCATGGAGGGCATCTCATCGGGCATGTCTGACCTACAGAGGGGCAATAGGTCCATGGACTCCTCCCTGACGGCAGCAGTGTCCCTCCTCCGACAGTCCCTCACCCCTCCTGCCTCTGCCCCATCCACACTCCCCAGCACCTTACCACTCCCAAGCACACACACACTGCCACAGGCACACACCAGCACAGACACATGCAGCACACGGACACACACGCCACAAACAAGACGCACACGCACGCACCGTCAGGGGACTGCAACCACACTCACAGGGGATGGGGCACAGGCACAAACACACGCATCCACAAGCACTGCGCAGTCCTCAGTTGCCTCTCCCTCCAAAGACCCCTCCCTTGCCTCAGCTGCAACCCCAAAGACACAGCGGCTCTTCCTCTGTGACCTTGGCCTCTCCCCCTCTGACCCAGCTGATCCAGCATTCAGGGGGAAGAGGAAGCCCACCCACACGGAGCGGAGTGCCCCTGGCCCCCGGACACCATCCCCCAGGCGCAGACCGACTGAGGCCCCCACCCGCAAGTCCCCCCGGTCCCGGAAGAGCAAGACCCCGCCGCCGCCCCTGCAGCTCAGGCACCAAGTCTCCTTCCTCCATCCCTCAGGCCCCCACTCCACAGGTGCCCCCACCACACCCTGCCCCAGGTTCCCCCACCCACAGATACACCATCCCCAGAAGGGTCAGGCCTTCTCCCCTGCCACTTGCTCTTCCGGCCCCACACCCCCGCTGCGCTTGTCTGTACCACTGATGTGGTGAGGGTGTCCTCCCCTCTGTCCTGCCCACCTTACCTGATCCCCATTCTCCTCCCCTGGAGGTGGGCACTGCAGTGGAGTCCACTATCACCCTGTCTGACTTGGGCGCTGCAGTGGCGGACCTGTCCACTCCATCTGCAGGGTCCACTGCAGTTGTGCCGGCACCCACAACATCCGAGTCATGCCCCCAGTTGTGCCGGCACACACCATGTCAGACACCTCCACTGCAGTTGTCAGTGGCTCTCCAGCACCCACCACCCCTTCCCTGCCTCCTCCTGGTGAGCCCTGATCCTGTCCCTGCGGTGCCTGGCCTGCCCCCGTATGCCCCTCCTAGGGGATTGTCCCCGGTTGTGATCAGTGCAGGCATGCGTAGGGTGACATCTGCCACTGTCACCCTGTATAGACTTCCTTGATGGACTGGCCATTGGCCTTTGTTGATACCTTACAGTTCTTCCAAGTTTTGAACCCACATGCTGAATAAAGCA
This sequence comes from Calotriton arnoldi, assembly GCA_963921515.1. Classification (NCBI taxonomy): domain Eukaryota; kingdom Metazoa; phylum Chordata; class Amphibia; order Caudata; family Salamandridae; genus Calotriton; species Calotriton arnoldi. Next base: position 2,484,604 of record CAWUFW010000373.1, on the reverse strand, counting down.
ACTTTCTGTTCTCTAGTGCTTTTACTTCTGATGTACATGATGTTGATGACGCTAACCATGCCCTTGCTGCAGTGATGGTGATATTTGGACTCATGAAAATGAAGTGTTACTGTGCAGGAACCCATGTGTTCCAAGGGGACAGTGTCCTATCCTGTGGTGAATCCATGTCGTCCTTAGCAGCATCTGAGGGTGTCATGTTTTCAATATTTGGCAATGGGATTTCCTACTTACATTAGCAATGTCACATCTGTGGGTTCCACCCATTCACATCTGTTGTGTTTGCCATTGTTCAATTAGTCTAGTTCCCTGACCGTGTGGCCATCTCCACTGGACATGCAGGTTTGGGCATCAATGGGGAAGGACTCATCTGTGTTGTCAGTGCAACTTGCTATACATGTGTGTTGGATCTGTGCTGTTGATTTCGTTGACATTCCCATGACCAGGCTGATGTGACGGGAGCCTTCATTTGGTGCTAATTGTTGACTGTTTGACCAAGTGTTCTGCTGACATGATGGAGCCCTACTGATGCGACATATGGCACAGCTTTCCTCACACAGGAGTGGAGTCCCCTCATGGCAGTGTGTACTCCTGTGACATCTCGTGCGCCCAAGGTGTGTGTTGTATGAGCATGTGTGTGTGTTCACTTCCATGTTGCTGTGCATGCTGGGATCCCTAGTGATGTTCCTGTTTGTGATGCTTGCTGAGTTGAGCTATGTTCCCCCAAAGTCTTCTCCCTGGGTTCTCTGTGATGTGGGTGCATGGCACATTACTGGTCATCAGGGTGTCACCCATAGGTGTGTTTGCTGTCAGGGCTGAGTTTGTGGGCAGACGCTGATGTGTCACAGTCAGGATTCCCTTTGCACTTGTTGTTTACACCTGTCATGTGATTTCTGGTTTGTGTTAGCTTTCATTGGTTGTGACACGTTGTGTGTGTGACTGCTGGCACTCCTCAGGGCTGCAATGTTGGTAGTTGTCTATGTGTGTTCTTTGTGGGTGACCTTGGCTTCTTCATAGGTGTGTGACTGTGGCTGGGATCCCATTGGTTGGTGTGGTATTGCCGTCATGTCCATGTACAGCGTAGTGTGCAGTGTGTCAGACATTCAGGAGTCTGGTAGAGTGGCCATGTGTGATGTGTTTCTGCACCTTGGTTCCCACCACCCCCCCTGGGATTGTCATGGGTGCATGTGCAATGTCACCAGTGCATGTGAGCTTCACTGCTGCACATTGTTGGAGGTCGAGGTGTGTGGTGTTGAGTGTGTGCAGATGAGAGTTGTTGCCCGGCTAGGCCCCTGCCTCCATGTTGGCCTTGGCTGACTGGCCGTGCTGGTTGATTTGTGCTTGTGTAGGTGTGATGGTAGTTTGTTGCTCAGGACACATGACTGTGGTTCACAGTGTGAACGACATCTAGCTTTGTCATCAATCAATCAATCAATCATGTCACTTATAAAGCGCACTACATACCCGCGAGGGTCTCAAGGCGCTGGGGGAAGAGGAGGGTGGTGCTGCTACTGATCGAAGAGCCAGGTCTTGAGGAGTCTTCTGAAGGCCAGTAGGTCTTGGGTCTGTCGGAGGTTGGTGGGGAGGGTGTTCCAGGTCTTGGCGGCGAGGTGGGAGAAGGATCTGCCGGCGGCGGTCGTTTTCCGGATGCGGGGGACTGTGGCGAGGGCGAGGCTGGTCGAGCGGAGCTGGCGGGTGGGGGTGTAGAAGCTGAGTCGTCTGTTGAGGTAGGCTGGTCCGGAGTTGTGGAGTGCTTTGTGTGCGTGGGTGAGGAGCTTGAAGGTTATCCTCTTGTTGACAGGGAGCCAGTGCAGGTCTCTCAGGTGGGGTGTGATGTGGCTGCGTCGGGGGATGTCGAGGATAAGACGTGCAGAGGCGTTCTGGATGCGTTGCAGCCGTCTCAGGAGCTTAGCCGTCGTTCCTGCGTAGAGGGCGTTTCCGTAGTCCAGCCTGCTGGTGACGAGGGCCTGGGTGACTGTTTTTCTTGTTTCGGTGGGGATCCACTTGAAGATCCTGCGGAGCATTCAGAGGATGTTGAAGCAGGATGAGGAAACGGCGTTGACCTGCTTAGTCATGGAGAGGGTGGGGTCGAGGATGACCCCTAGGTTGCGTACGTGGTCGGTGGGTGGCGGGGCTGTTCCCAGTGATGTTTGCCACCAGGAGTCGTCCCAGGCTGAAGGGTTGGAACCAAGGATGAGGACCTCCGTCTTGTCCGAGTTCAGCTTCAGGCGGCTGGTCCTCATCCATTCGGCGACGGCCTTCATTCCTTCGTGGAGGTGGGCTTTGGCGGTGTGAGGGTCTTTGGTGAGGGAGAGGATCAGCTGGGTGTCGTCGGCGTAGGAGATGATGTTGAGGTTGTGCTGTCGGGCGACGTGGGCGAGGGGTGCCATGTAGATGTTGAACAGCGTTGGGCTGAGGGAGGAGCCTTGGGGTACGCCGCAGATGATCTTGGTGGCCTTGGATCGGAAGGGGGCGAGGCGGACGCTTTGTGTTCTGCCGGAAAGGAAGGATGTGGTCCAGTCCAGGGCCTTCTCTTGGATCCCGGCGTCGTGAAGGCGTGTTCGTAGTGTGTGGTGGCAGACCGTGTCGAAGGCGGCTGATAGGTCCAGGAGGATGAGGGCTGCTGTTTCTCCGTTGTCTAGCAGGGTCCTGATGTCATCGGTGGCGGCGATGAGGGCGGTTTCGGTGCTGTGGTTGCTGCGGAAGCCGGACTGGGAAGGGTCCAGGATGTTGTTCTCCTCGAGGTAGCGGGTCAGTTGTTTGTTGACGATTTTCTCGGTGACCTTCGCGGGGAACGGGAGCAGAGAGATGGGTCGGAAGTTCTTGAGGTCCTTGGGGTCTGCCTTGGGTTTCTTGAGTAAGGCGGTGATCTCGGCGTGCTTCCAGCTTTACGGGAAGGTTGCTGTCTCGAAGGAGATGTTGATTATTTTCCGGAGATGGGGCGCGATGGCTGTACTGGCTTTGTTGAAGATGTGGTGAGGGCACGGGTCTAGCGGTGAACCGGAGTGGATGGTGTTCATGATCTCGCTGGTGTCCTCGTCGTTGATGTTGGTCCAGGAGAGCAGGCGGTTGGTGGTTGTGGGGGCAGTGGTCTCGGTGGTTGCCGGGGCGGTCGTGGTGTTGAAGCTGTTGTGGATGTCGGCGATTTTGCGGTGGAAGGAGGTGGCCAGTGAGTCGCACAGGTCTTGCGACGGCTGGATGTCGTTGGTGTTGGAGCTGGGGTTGGAGAGTTCCTTCACGATGTTGAAGAGCTCTTTGCTGTTGTGTGCGTTGTTGTCTAGGCGGTCTTTGAGTGAGGCCCTTTTGGCGGATCTGATGAGGTGATGGTGATTGCGGGTGGCGCTCTTGTGGGCGGCGTAGTTGTCCGCTGTCCGTTCGTGGAGCCAGATCTTCTCCAGTTTTCGGCATGTTCGTTTGGAGGCCTGGAGGTCTTCGGTGAACCAGGTGGCTTTCTTGCTGGTGTGGCTGTTGGGCGGATTCTTGAGCGGGGCGAGGGTGTTGGCGCAGTCGTCGATCCACTGTCTGAGGTTGCGGGCGGCGGTGTCGGGGTCGGAGGGTGGGCTCAGGGCAAGGGTTGTGGTTAGCTGGTCTTCCGTGACTCTGCTCCAGCAGCGGCGAGGCATTTGCGTGGTGGGATTGTAATGCAGCCCAGGGTCACCACATTGTGGGGGCCCTGGGTGTGGTGCTGTGGTGTCTGTGTGTCTTGCTGTGTCAGTTGCTGTTCCTACATGCTTGTGTGACATGTGTGATTTCTGCTCCCTCTCATCTGACAATGCCTGATTGCCCACATAGGGGATTTGGATCCATGAGTTACCTTTGTGTGGCACTGTATGCACATCTGTGTAATTGGTATTCAGGCCTCCTCATGTGTTGTGTGGTTGCCTGGGGACAATGGTACCCCCTCACCTGTTGTGTTTGATGTGCAGTGTGGGTCTGCCTGTTTGTGTATGTGCATCGGCACCACTGCATTGGCATATCTTAGGTGTGCCATTGGCTGTATGTTGTTTGGTGTGTTTGCCCTGCTGTCCCTGGGACTCCTAGGTCATCAGTCAGCACAATGATCATTGTGTGTGTGTCCCATTGCTGCCATGGTATGGTATCTGTTCACCTCCCTTCTACAGTCTCCACTGGGTATCTGAATTTGTGTGCCCATTGGTGCAAATATGTGGGTCTGCATTCTGATGGTCACTTCTGTCATTGTGTCATTGATGAATGTTGACAGTGTCAGCCCCCATGGGTGATGTTTGTCTGCACATGGCCAAAGGTATGTCTTGTTTGCACTGCATTGTTTGCCTCCCCCATTCTATGTTGCTATGGGACACAAGCACTACTTTGCCACTGATGTGTTTGTTGTTCTGTGACCAGGAATCATCCATGCAGTTTGGCAGTTGCAGCTTATTCTTTGTCAACACATACATTTTGGTCACTGTGATGATGGGGGTTTGGACCCCATTGCCACAATGTTCAATATGTGCTTCAGCTATGGACCCCACATTCACATTTTGGTCACTGTGATGATGGGGGTTTGGACCCCACTGCCACAATGTTCAATATGTGCTTCAGCTATGGACCCCACACTTACATTTTGGGCACTGTGATGATGGGGGTTTGGACCCCATTGCCACAATGGTCATGGCCTGCTTGCATTGTGGGTGCCACACACATTTATGTGTGGCACTTGTGATAGGGGGTCACATTGTATGTCCACAGTCCTGTTCAGTGTTGTAGGCATTTGACACAGTCTACACACGCTTGTCATGGTGTTGGGGGATGTCTTTGTGTTGCATTCTTTCTGCTGGTGTGTGCTTCTTGTGGCATGTATTTGCCATCCTGTGAGTGGGGGTGTTGGTGGTGGTAGGCATCCAGCCCCCCATGGGTAGAGGTGGTAGTAGTGGTAGGCATCTGGCACCCCCTGGGTATGGGTGGTAGTAGTGGTAGGCACCTGGCACCCCCATGGGTAGAGGTGGTAGTAGTGGTAGGCACCTGGCACCCCCTGGGTATGGGTGGTAGTAGTGGTAGGCACCTGGCACCCCCATGTGTAGAGGTGGTAGTAGTGGTAGGCACCTGGCACCCCCATGGGTAGAGGTGGTAGTAGTGGTAGGCACCTGGCACCCCCCTGGGTAAGGGTGGTAGTAGTGACAGGCATCCAGCCCCCCATGGGTAGAGGTGGTAGTAGTGGTAGGCACCTGGCACCCCCTGGGTATGGGTGGTAGTAGTGGTAGGCACCTGGCACCCCCATGGGTAGAGGTGGTAGTAGTGGTAGGCACCTGGCACCCCCTGGGTATGGGTGGTAGTAGTGGTAGGCATCCAGCCCCCCATGGGTAGAGGTGGTAGTAGTGGTAGGCACCTGGCACCCCCTGGGTAAGGGTGGTAGTAGTGACAGGCATCCAGCCCCCCATGGGTAGAGGTGGTAGTAGTGGTAGGCACCTGGCACCCCCTGGGTAAGGGTGGTAGTAGTGACAGGCATCCAGCCCCCCATGGGTAGAGGTGGTAGTAGTGGTAGGCACCTGGCACCCCTGGGTAAGGGTGGTAGTAGTGACAGGCATCCAGCCCCCATGGGTAGAGGTGGTAGTAGTGGTAGGCATCCAGCCCCCATTGGTAGAGGTGGTAGTAGTGGTAGGCACCTGGCACCCCCTGGGTAAGGGTGGTAGTAGTGACAGGCATCCAGCCCCCATGGGTAGAGGTGGTAGTAGTGGTAGGCATCCAGCCCCCATGGGTAGAGGTGGTAGTAGTGGTAGGCACCTGGCACCCCCATGGGTAGAGGTGGTAGTAGTGGTAGGCACCTGTCACCCCCTGGGTAGGAGGTGGTAGTAGTGGTAGGCACCTGGCACCCCATGGGTAGAGGTGGTAGTAGTGGTAGGCACCTGGCACCCCTGGGTAGAGGTGGTAGTAGTGGTAGGCATCCAGCCCCCCATGGGTAGAGGTGGTAGTAGTGGTAGGCACCTGGCACCCCTGGGTAAGGGTGGTAGTAGTGACAGGCATCCAGCCCCCCATGGGTAGAGGTGGTAGTAGTGGTAGGCACCTCGCACCCCCATGGGTAGAGGTGGTAGTAGTGGTAGGCACCTGGCACCCCTGGGTAAGGGTGGTAGTAGTGACAGGCATCCAGCCCCCATGGGTAGAGGTGGTGGTAGTGGTAGGCACCTGGCACCCCTGGGTATGGGTGGTAGTAGTGGTAGGCACCTGGCACCCCCATGGGTAGAGGTGGTAGTAGTGGTAGGCACCTGGCACACCCTGGGTATGGGTGGTAGTAGTGGTAGGCACCTGGCACCCCCTGGGTAGAGGTGGCAGTAGTGGTAGGCACCTGGCACCCCCTGGGTAAGGGTGGTAGTAGTGACAGGCATCCAGCCCCCATGGGTAGAGGTGGTAGTAGTGGTAGGCACCTGGCACCCCCATGGGTAGAGGTGGTAGTAGTGGTAGGCACCTGGCACCCCCTGGGTAAGGGTGGTAGTAGTGACAGGCATCCAGCCCCCATGGGTAGAGGTGGTAGTAGTGGTAGGCACCTGGCACCCCTGGGTATGGGTGGTAGTAGTGGTAGGCACCTGGCACCCCCTGGGTAGAGGTGGCAGTAGTGGTAGGCACCTGGCACCCCTGGGTAAGGGTGGTAGTAGTGACAGGCATCCAGCCCCCCATGGGTAGAGGTGGTAGTAGTGGTAGGCACCTGGCACCCCCATGGGTAGAGTGTAGTAGTGGTAGGCACCTGGCACCCCTGGGTATGGGTGGTAGTAGTGGTAGGCACCTGGCACCCCCTGGGTGGAGGTGGCAGTAGTGGTAGGCACCTGGCACCCCTGGGTAAGGGTGGTAGTGGTGACAGGCATCCAGCCCCCATGGGTAGAGGTGGTAGTAGTGGTAGGCACCTGGCACCCCTGGGTAGAGGTGGTAGTAGTGGTGGGCATCTGGCACCCCTGGGTAGAGGTGGCAGTAGTGGTAGGCACCTGGCACCCCTGGGTATGGGTGGTAGTAGTGGTAGGCACCTGGCACCCGCTGGGTAAGGGTGGTAGTAGTGACAGGCATCCAGCCCCCCATGGGTAGAGGTGGTAGTAGTGGTAGGCACCTGGCACCCCCATGGGTAGAGGTGGTAGTAGTGGTAGGCACCTGGCACCCCCTGGGTAAGGGTGGTAGTAGTGACAGGCATCCAGCCGCCCATGGGTAGAGGTAGTAGTAGTGGTAGGCACCTGGCACCCCCATGGGTAGGGGTGGTAGTAGTGACAGGCATCCTGGCCCCTATGTGTATATGTGGCATTGGTGATGGGCATCCCGCCCCTATGGTGCTGCTGTTTCTGGAGTAAGTAATTTCTGCATCCCTGTGTGTGTGTGAGATATGTCGGGTACGTGTAGTTTGTGTTTGTGGTTGGTGTCTGACCTACCTTCTGCGCCGTACGCGTCCGTGCCTGTTCCGGTAGTAGATGTAGAATATTGGTAGGATCGGAACGATGGGATTCATTGTTGCTTCGCCTCGTCCTCGTCGCTAGCGTGTTCGTCTCGTAGCCGTGGATCGTGTTCTGGCGCGAATCGGAGCTTATGTGCGCCTCTCCCGGATGCTTTGACGTGCCGTGCGTAGCGACGGGTTCGGCGTGTACGGGAAGCGCATCGTACTTGTCCGGCCGGACGGGGCTGCTTTTTGGCTTCCGGGCGACTCGTATTTGCGTTTACGGATCCGGCTCGGTCGGGGATCAGGACCTGGATTGGGTGAGTACGACTGGGTCGGAATCTGTGCTGTTGTGCGCATCGTACTTGTTCGTTCGGATTCATGTGCGGATCGGTCGGGAAACAGGCATTCACATGGCTTTTTTCCCGACCGAATGGCGTTGGGATCGTCTCCGACCGAGATCGGAATCGACCCCCTAATATGGATGAATTGGAGTCATTAGTTACTATAATGAAAAATTAAAATTGTGAGAAATGGAGAGAAAGGGAAAATTGTAGATAAACAAATGAGGGAAGAGGAAGAATTTAGATGGTCAAATTTACATTCCAAATTGAGAATGAACTAGACAGAAAAGGTGAGCTGTGTTTGATACGAAGAGGGAAAAGTAGAGCTAAAGTAGAATAATTAGGAGAGAGTGTGGGAACTAAGGGGCTGATTAGGATGGCGGGCAGACGCACCCTATCGACAGGCTGTCGGCGGTCCCGACAGAGGCATTACGATGCAACCGCCACCCCGGCGGTCGCAATGCCTATCCTTTGCATTGTGGCGGGTGTTGCTGGGTGCAGCACACACCTCCATGCAAAAAGGGGACACCCAACATATCCCTGCACGATGGGCTGTCGGAAGCGGTCCCACCATCATCATAATCAGCCCATAAATTATAAAATGAAGGGTGATATTTTATTAGGTGGAGAGCTAATTTTGAGGGCAATTTATTATGTGTGTGGGAAGAATGCTTATTTTAATTTGACTAAAAATTGGAATGGTGCTTTCTATATGGCTTTAGTGTTCCTAGGATTAATCATGTGAAAGAGACTGATGATGCAATTGGCTTTAGTAGAACAAAAAGGGAGTTTTGGTTCAGTAGTTTTAGATATATCAGGAGCTATTATTACTTCAGTAGGAGTTGCTAAAAATGATTTGAAAATTAGCCATCTTCCAACTTTAGTAGATAGAAAGGCAGTAGATATACATCAGGAGCTTTTAGAAACGTTAATACAGAAATGCTTGCATTGAGGGCAATAAATATGCAGAATCATTTAGCATTAGATATTATCCTGGCGAAGAATTGTGTATATGTGCCACATAACACAGGAGTAATTGAGTTTTATATAACTAATCTTACTACTATTTCTAATGTGATAAACTCACTTGTGGAACCTGGGTTATGGGAAAATGTAGGTTCTTGATTCAATAATTTAGGAAAGCTCTGAAAAATCTAGTGGGTGAATGGTTGAGTGATATGGGAGGTAACACTTTTAAAATTATATTATCACTACAATAATAATGATTTGTGACCTAATTCTATTTCTTTCGAATAATTTCATTAAGTGTGTAATTAAAAGAAGCTAAGGTAATAGGTTGAAGAATTGAAAAGGTTCCATGGGGTTGGAGCTAGAATGTTTGAAGGAGAATGTCTACAACAAGATGAAAATGGCAGAATACAATTCTCGAAAATAGCTAAGATGATGACTTCATGCTAATGGCTGATTAATAAAGATTTATTAATGTGGTTTTGTGATTATGAGAAAATCGAGGGGGGGCTGTAAAAGGTTTCTATGTGCAATTTTCAGTGAAATTATTTTTGATGCTAATGATTTTTATGCTGAATTATAATCCTAACCAATGAAAGTATTTTGCACTTGGAATGATATTTCTTAATTATATAGAAGTGTTTTTAATAATGTTTTAGTTGTGAAACATTTTATTTCGACACTAATTTAGCTAAATGGATGTGGTTTCTGATGTACTGTGCAAAACTGATTCTGCTCATTCCCCCTCCCAATCAGGCCTCCCTGAATGTCTTCTCTACTCCTGGTTTCTGCAGACTTTGAAGAGTGCACAGGACACTGACGTAATTGATAGCTTTCCTCAAGCTAATATACTGTGAATAAAACTTCTCTGTGTATTGTCAAATAGTTATTTCTGACAGTTGGTTCTTCTGGCTATGGTTTGCTGATGCTGCCTAGTTGAAAATGCTTATTGGCTAGTAAATTAAACATAATCTATGGTACATCTCCAGACAACAACAAGAGCTGATGTGGCCTCACAAGTAGAAAGGGGTGAACGGTATTTCATTTAATTCTGTGACATGTTTATTTGTAATTGGTTAATGTTACACTGTCTTGGACCATGTCAAGAAACTGCAAGTTCCTTCTCATTAGCTAAGTAAAAATGTGTATAAAACCCCTCATTATGGGGGTGAGCTATGAGACTTTTCCTTTAGAGATGCTTTTGATTTCCTTTGTGTTACTATTATAATTGAGAAAGAGTTTTCCCCTTAGCCTTAGGGACTTTGATTTTCCTTAGCCAATTTTTTTAATGATTTTGCTGTATTGAATGACATTCTGGTTTCTAACTATTTATTTTATGTTTTTATGGCATTTTACCCATTTTTCTGTACCGATAAATGAGATTCTGTAATAAAACCCTTTAACTTTTTCATGTACTGGAACTTAGTTATTTAATGGTCCTAATTATTTCCCATTCACAAATGTTCTTTGAATGAGACGGATGATGATAAGAGTGGTGTCTCTAAAAGTCAGATCAAGGGTACTGGAGCAGAACTTCTAAGGTAAAATCTAGGTGTTTGAAGTTGGGGTACAATAGAAATATTGGGGGTCTGCTGGGAGGGTACTATATTTAGTTCCCTAAGAGGAGAGAGGAATCTACTGGAAGGGAACACGAACGCCCTCTAAGAAATCTTAAATCACAGGCATTCTAAAGAAAGAGGTTTGTGAAAGAGAATTTCTACAGGCTGTAATTGCTGCAAAATGGGCTTTTAGATATGACAACTGTAAGCCAGACCTTGCCAGAGAAAGTATGGAAGGAATCACCACCTCTTCCCAACATCTGGAGGGATTGTGGTTCTATTGAATGCATAAAATGCAGAACCTCTTCCACTTGAAGGTATAAGTAGTTGTGGGGCAGGGCTCTCCAACCTTTTCTGTAGTGAGAGCTACTTCTGATCAGTGAAAATCATTGTGGGCTACTGAAGGTTAAGCAATTCGTGCATTGTTATCACACACCCCAATGCCAATATTAATTGATTTTAAGCCTAATGTCAGTAGAGCCAGATACTATGGTTTAAACAAAATTCTTTGACTAGAGGCACTATGACAGGGCTGCCATGAGAGTCAGTGAGAGCGTGGTCTTTGGGGGATGTATGAACATGCGTACGTATGAATGGGATATATGTGTATGGGTGACTGAGAGCCTGTGTCGTATACACTTGAAGCACAGAACATACCTTTTGCATGTGGCACAGTTACAAGTATAACACAAACATTTTCTTGAATGGGAGAAATTTAAAGTGCAGAAAAATGTTCTGCAAATATTTTCATAATATCAAACATTTTTCTCCACATTTAATTTTTTCCGATTTAAAAAGAAAAAAACTACTTCTCAATTATAAATATGGCATAATGTCTACTCTGCTGATCACTAGAAGCAAGAGGCCTGCTGTTTGTAAATGTGACACTTTGAAAATCGGAGAAAATTAAGATGAAGAGTTCACTTAATCATTAAAGGTAACTTTTCATTTTAATTTTCTCCTATTTAAAAGCATTCAGAAGCATCATTTTGTTCCCATACTCCAACATTGAGGTGACAATGACTTTTATTTAACTCCTTAACCGCGGCGCGAATTCTGCCGCGGTGCGGGAGTTTTAATGAGTGGGCGGGGCTGCGTCGGCCAACGGATGTGCGCAGCACTAGCCAGGTAGTGCTCGCGACGGCCGTTGGCCGACGCGCGCACGGAAAGGGTTAACAGTTAAATACCTCAGTGCTTCTTCACCTCTGTGACCCAGCCGGGGCCATAAATCTGACTGAGCACTGCTCATTATCAGGCCCTGCTATCTGCACCCTGATGATAATAATATCAAATAAACACAGCCTTCCCTTAACTTTAAAAGGAAAATGTGGCCCTTTGCTTATTTTTTTTTTAAAAAGGTACTGAAGGCTGTGAACTACTGAAGGTGTCTGTGAGCTACTGGTAACTCATGATCGACTGGTTGGAGACACCTGTTCTGGTGGAAGGACATTTGGCCTCACAGAATGTCCATACAATCCTGTGACAGGTTCAGATGACCATACTGTTAGAATTCAGGAATCTGGCTGCCAAGTTCAACAAAGGAAGGTTGGGATGAAGGACCCGGACCCCAAACTTGTGAAGAAGATCCCGTCTGCATGGCAGTCTCATGTGTGGTCGCTCGGATAGATGTAATAAATCCATGAACCACCGCTGCCTGGGCCACTCTAGCAGTATCATAATCATTCTGCCCTTGGAGTGATACAGCTTAAATCAGAACACTGATTATCAGTGGAATGAGAGGAAAGGCGTACAGAGATTTCTGTAATCAATCTATCAAAATGGTATTCTCTTTCGACGCTGGACGGTAGGATCTGGAGGTTTAATCTGAGCATTTTTTGTTTCCTGTGCATGCGAACAAATCTATTTGGGGCTAAACCCCAGTCGTGGAGGAATATTTGTAGGATGTCATTGTTAAAAACCCATTATTTGCACAAATATTATTGTCCTGTGTATTGCATTCTGTGTGATTAGTCTTTTTCAGGATCACTATACCAATGGTAACTGCAATTGCGCATCGATAATATGAAGTATCCTGTACATTGTCCACATGAACCGCTGTCTCTTTAGTACACTCCTATAAAGTCAGGCATGAGGAACCAGAAAAATGCAGGAAGCGATGCATCCTAGGAGGAATGAACTCTGTCTTGCCATCAGGTGAGGAGTTCGTAATAGATTGAGACTCAGACAGATATATGATAGTATCCAAGACTGCATCCAGATTGCATATTCCTTCCTTTGTTCCGAAGTGACTTGAAAATGTTTTAGACTTTCTTCTGATGATGCTGCCTTTATAAGCTTAGACGAATATTGTTTCTTCAGATGTGCTGCAATGACAGCCTTACACTTTGAGAATGTTAGAGGAGCGGACTTTAATCCAAATTGTAGAACTGTATACTGGAAACGGTTGCTGCTTACAACAATGCTTCCTTATTCTGGGGATGTGGAAGTAGGCATCCTGACTGTCTATTGCACACATCCAGTTTGCTTGGTGTAATTGAGGGTAAATTTGGTGTAATGCCAGCATTCGGAATTTCTCTCTCATTATGTACATGTTTGTTATTCTGAGAATAGGTCTGTCTTTTTTTTAGGCCCTTTCTTTTGAACCAGATTACAAGTAGAAGTTTATTTTGTGGAAGGATGGGTTTAAATAGAGGGGAATATCCATTCTGAACAATATTCAAGACCAATCTGTCTGTTGCTAACAAGAGCCACTCTTGAAGATGCCCGACTGCCCCCATCCCCAACCAAGGAGTGACTAACCGAGAGGAGGGAATGGAGAAGTCATCGTTTGGTAGGGGCGGCCGGAGATGGTTGTTGGCCTACTCTTCCCCTGGAAGGCTTTCAAGGTTGATTTGACTTTTTCTGATGGGGTTGGTGTGACCGCTGAAGGGCTTGAAACCTCTGTGGAAAGAAGAGTCTACACTAGCATATACTATCACGGAGTCCGGGAGAGGATTCGTTCTGAGAGAGAAAGGATCTTGTTCCAGAGGTATATACTTCTTCAAACGTTTAAATGGTGCAAGCTTTACTAAAGCAGGGACTAAGAATAACTGCATAGCAGGGTCAGGCAATCCAGGAGCCAACATTAGAAGAAGCTTAGATGCTGTTCGCTAATGTAGTCTCTCCAATATCACCGAAGTAGTAGTAGTAGCTGGAGTTGGCATAGAGATATTTAGATTTGCTGCCTCTCTAACGAGTACTTTACTGAAGGTAGTCAGGTAATCTACAGGCGATATTCTTGCAAGAGTTGAATCAGAGTGTTGGGGATTAGTCTCTGATACAAAAGCAACATGAGGAATAAGAACAGGATAGAAAACATTTACGCTCACAAGTAAAGAATTTTCCGGAATGTCTAGAACGCCTGGGGTGTGAAGTTGATCTCTATAGAAGATATTTTGGCCCTCCCTCTGGAAGATATTCTAGACCAAGACCCCAGACTTCTTCCGATGCCTTACAAGACTGGAATGTGAACTCAGAGTGTGGGGATTCCTTTCACTTGCAGTTCTTTTATGAGCAGAGGGAGGAATCAGATGTGGAAGCGCTGGAGGCAAACAGACACAGGAGTAGTAGGGGTGCTTGGAGAAAAGCGTGGAGATTTGGAACCCCTTGGCAAAGGTGTGCAGGATAGAACTACTCCAGCAGTGACTTTTCTAAATGGGGGGAATAGGTTTGAGAATACTCAAAATTAGAGGTCCTTTCTTTACCTTAGTTCTCAAAGCCAATCAGCAGATAAAAGCAATTGCTTAGAGGATGGTTTTTGCACAATGTGAGTTGCCCTTAATGCGGATAGTGATACAAAAGGGGATGATGGACGGAACGTTTGAGCCAATCAAACACTCACCCCCAGTCAACTGATCTGGGTTTAATCCATCATCATTCTTTAGCTCACTCCACCACCCCAGTTCAGACATGGCCCTATGCAAATCAGTCTGACCCTGTGCCTCATGGGAACAGTCCAGCACGAACTGCCAAGCCATGTCTTCCCTGGACCGGAAACAAGCATCCTAGGACCGGTTTCTGGCATTCCAGCCGTCATCAGCCAGGCTTGCTTGAATCCAGTGGCAAAGTGAGCAAGGGACCCACGTCTGGGCATACCCCCGCCAACTTAGGGCGAACAAAGCGATACAAAGGGGATGATGGACGGAACGTTTGAGCCAATCAAACACTCACCCCAGTCAACTGATCTGGGTTTAATCCATCATCATTCTTTAGCTCACTCCACCACCCCAGTTCAGACATGGCCCTATGCAAATCAGTCTGACCCTGTGCCTCATGGGAACAGTCCAGCACGAACTGCCAAGCCATGTCTTCCCTGGACCGGAAACAAGCATCCTAGGACCGGTTTCTGGCATTCCAGCCGTCATCAGCCAGGCTTGCTTGAATCCAGTGGCAAAGTGAGCAAGGGACCCACGTCTGGGCATACCCCCGCCAACTTAGGGCGAACAAAGCGATACAAAAGGGGATGATGGACGGAACGTTTGAGCCAATCAAACACTCACCCCCAGTCAACTGATCTGGGTTTAATCCATCATCATTCTTTAGCTCACTCCACCACCCCAGTTCAGACATGGCCCTATGCAAATCAGTCTGACCCTGTGCCTCAAGCTATCCTGGCTGAAGAGGGGTGAAACCCCGAAACCGGTCCTAGGATGCTTGTTTCCAGTCCAGGGAGGACCTGGCTTGGCAGTTCGGGCTGGACTGTTCCCATGAGGCACAGGGTCAAGACTGATTTGCATATGGCTGGGTTCAAACTGGAATGGCATGGTGAGGAAAAACGATGGATTTAGGCCCAGATCTCTGTACTGGGGTGAATGTATGACATTGTTCTGCATTCTGTCCATCAATTGTTGTTTTTGCCTTTGTTACCCCGAGTGGGACGGGTATGCCCAGACGTGGGTCCCGTGTTCTCCATGCCACTGGAATCAAGCTATCCTGGCTGAAGAGGGGTGAAACCCCGAAACCGGTCCTAGGATGCTTGTTTCCAGTCCAGGGAGGACCTGGCTTGGCAGTTCGGGCTGGACTGTTCCCATGAGGCACAGGGTCAAGACTGATTTGCATATGGCTGGGTTCAAACTGGAATGGCATGGTGAGGAAAAAAACGATGGATTTAGGCCCAGATCTCTGTACTGGGGTGAATGTATGACATTGTTCTGCATTCTGTCCATCAATTGTTGTTTTTGCCTTTGTTACCCCGAGTGGGACGGGTATGCCCAGACGTGGGTCCCGTGCTCTCCATGCCACTGGAATCAAGCTATCCTGGCTGAAGAGGGGTGAAACCCCGAAACCGGTCCTAGGATGCTTGTTTCCAGTCCAGGGAGGACCTGGCTTGGCAGTTCGGGCTGGACTGTTCCCATGAGGCACAGGGTCAAGACTGATTTGCATATGGCTGGGTTCAAACTGGAATGGCATGGTGAGGAAAAAAACGATGGATTTAGGCCCAGATCTCTGTACTGGGGTGAATGTATGACATTGTTCTGCATTCTGTCCATCAATTGTTGTTTTTGCCTTAATGCGGATAGTGGCCTTGAGGTCGAACATGGCTTTAACAGCATGCAAGTACTGGGTGCCCATGCCACAGGTGGTTTCAACGTTGATGGAGGCTTCGACCACCCAGACTAAATTGACGTCATATGTTGCCTCAACAACGTACCTGTCGACAGCGAGCGTGTAGGAATGATGCCCCGCTTAGACGTCCCGTTTCTTGACGTCGAGTGGGAGTGGCTCCTCTTCCTTTGAAGAGGACTATCCTTGGATCTAACCCTAGAAGAGTCCCTGGAGCAGGAAGAGAAACTCAGAGTGAAGAGGGACCTTTCCGTAGGCCCTCATATGTTCCAGCAGCTGCATCCTGATGCCTTTCCTGTAGACGTGCAGCTGGATTTTCTGCATATCCTTCAGGGATCTCCATGAGAAATAATGACAGTGGTTGCACTCTTTGGAACAATGGGATTCTGGCAAGCATACAATACATACTCTATGAGGGTCTGACTAGGCCAACTCCCAGCCCCTCCCCCCAAGCATGGAACTCCATAGACAGTGAAGGCATTCTGAAGAGAAAAAAACAAAAAGGATAGGTCTGTAAGAAAAATATTTAATCATACTCTTATAAGACACCGAGTTAATCAAAAAGGATATGGTTTAGAAAGATCTCCAATGAGAAACAAAGTCAAAAAGGCAGAGCTCATTGCCACAGGATCCAATTTCCGGGAAACGGAAAATTTAACTGACCTACCTGTGGGGCATGATGGGACACAGAGAGAAGAGTCAGGTCCTTAAAGGCACAGTGATAGCTGTTGTATGCTTTTACATTGCAGCCTATCCGCTAACATTGCCCTTCATTCCATTTCCTCAAAAAAAAAAAACAGGTTTGTGAAGGATTTTCTGTAGTCACTTTGATATAATAGGCGACTATTTTATTACACTGGATGCATTAATATGAAAATTAAATGAAATTACCATTATCTTAGCCTTTTATAGGCTGCAAACCTACTTATTTTCATTAATATGAAACTTCTTCCTACAGAAAAATATTGCACAGTTGTACATACATAAAACATATTTATATATTTGTGAAGTGCTCTAGGATCCTGTGCATGAGCCAGTATTTTCAGTGCTTATGACTATTGATGAGAATCCCCTGGAAGAGAACTGGAGTTCTAGAGTAGTGACAATTTACTGTTAAAATTAAGAAATATAATAACACCAAAAAGTTCACACTGTTTTATGTATAGACAGTAACAGTCTGCTTACACTACTGGAGGACTTTCACAAAGAAGGAGCAATTGGGCTTGGACAGGGCACTGTTAAGAGTCCTATATGGGGTGTGGAGCACTCCAATAGTAAGCTCACACTGCTGGATTCCTATAGCAGAGACAACATACTGCTAAACGAAGCACACAATTGCTCAAGTTCTATAGCCAGGTTAGCACGCTATTCACACTGCTGGAGTGATAATGCTAGCAATAAGAGGGAAGAGCTGCATCAAGTTTTCTAAATTCTATAATATGGTACTACAGGTCATTTTATGTGAATCAAGACTATAACTCTTAGGTAGATCAAAGAAAGTGCAGATCCTGAGTGTTGTTTCACTGTGACACAAACCATCTGGTCATCACAGCACATTTCAAGCATTTCTTCAAATGCTTGGAATCCTTATATGTACCGTGAATTTAACAGCAATAAAAGGAACTACTATAAAATTACAAATCTTTGCTAGCTAATAATAAGGCATCAACAATATTATAATTATACCATGATTGGGTTACAGGAATTGAGGTCATACAAGACTGTTAAGTGGGAATATATATGTGGTCCATTTTCAAAGTACTGAATTATCCAGAACACTAATCTGAATGATACTCACCCAGCCATCATCTCAGAAGCTAGTGCCATCTCACCCTGCTGCAGGTTTAATTTTTGCACATGGCATCTGCAATCTGCTCCAGAGCCCTGACCGTAAATCTACGTGGGAAATAAAACAAAGGAACAGGAACTTGTAGAGCAGTCAAGAACCACAGCATCACAATCTTTTTACCCAGGCTAGACTACCCTACTTTTCAAACAGGTGTCAAGGCCATCGTTTAAATTAAAATTAAAAGCAGACTTCGGTTTCTGAAGCTCTGTGCTAGGTGATTATACGCACTGGACTGCATGCAGGAACTCAACCTGCCACTTCTTCAAGGACTGGCGTGAAAGTGAGAGGCACACTGTGCTGCTCAATGCACATAGCACTTTTTTTCTGTTTATTAAAAACAAATCAGTCATCACATTACAGTATTACATTGTATTACAGTTGGTGGGTATTAGTCTGGAATTCAACGATCAGGGTCACTCTCCTTATATAAATAGGTGGATGTAGTAGCAACTTTAATTATAAACATCACAAGGTGTTCTCTCTCGATATTGAGTCTTGAGCAGTATCTCTAGGGGGGAGTACACGAGCTTCCCCTATTGGGGTTCCATTTTTCCCAGACCCTCTCCCACTTTCGGGGGCATCCTCTACTTTCGTATACTGTTCTTTCGGCTTCCATGCATTGATCCAAATCTCTTTTCCAACCCTCTAGGGTAGGGGCGGATATCGTCCCCCAAAGTTGCACTACATCATGCCCGCACAGAGCACTCAAACTACAATGATTCTACTTGTATCTCTAGGATTTACAAGGATCACGTAATGCACCTATATTACACAGTTCCTGCTCAAGTACCAAGTTAAGGAATACCAACCCAGAGAACCTCTAGGGCCAGAGGTTCTCCAAGTTTGCAGAAGCTAACCATACGAGTCGCAAAGTCAGAGGTTTTGCACCAGAAAAATAGTGTTCTGCCATGTACTACACCCATTTTGCGATTCAGTAAGGCTCTTTCGAAACACAAAATGGGTTTACTGACTCATTCCAAATCATAAATTGGAGGGGACATGAAATGAGCATCTCCTTTAATTTAGGATTCACAATTAAATTTATCAGCGGTTTGTTACTGCAATGGCAGTTGCACACAATTGAAGAGTTACAGCCTCCTCAAATGAGGTGGTAACCCATTTGCAAAGGGGTAGCTGTCCCCTTTGGATAGCTTTCACTTTAGGACATGCCTCAAAGAATCGCTCACTCGCTATGGCGAGTCAGATGTTATCAGGGTGACCTATTTTTAGGGACTACTGGCCCGGTCTGGCGAGAGATTCCAGCTGACAAAGAACAGGCGTTCTTATAATTTGGAAAGTGAAAGAACAATACAAATTTATTTAAATCTTGTTACATTTGTTGTGCATTCAAAGAAAGAGGTCAGATTTCAGCTTATGTCTTCATTTTATCCTGGAGATCGTGTTTACAAAATCCTCTAACTTTGCAGTCTGAGAAAGAAAAGTAAAGCGAGCTGTCTGACAATCTTGCTGTGTGTAATGAAAGGCTATAGGGAGTCACTTTATTTCTATAAAATAAAAAAAATTGTAAATACCCTGTAAATAAACTGTACAAATATTTCAAAATATATTTCGGTAGTTCGGTCAAGTAGATTATTCAAGTCATTAGACCTGCAGGTCTAGTAACATTTTTATGATTTTTCGAGGCCTGCTTTAGGAATTGTGTTGGGCAGCATTGAGCAGAGCAGGCAGAACCGCTGCCTTCTCCCTTCCCCACGTCTTCCCAGAATATGTCTTTCTTTCCTTTTTTTAAAGCAGCACTAGTTCCCATAAGGGACACTAGCTGCTTTATAAAAAAAATATATATATATATAATATATGCGTTTGTTTGGAAATGCAAGCAACGGATGGTAGTTTGCTATTCCTTGCAGGTCACCATCCCTCGGTTTGCAGCCAATCAAGAGGGATCGCAAATAGCGTTCTGCCTAGTATTCAGTAGAAGAATTTAGCAACACAACCTATTAATATATAGACTGCATTGCAAAATTACACATGTTGCAAAACGTTGGTGCACAATTTGCAACATGTCTGTTTGCATATGGGAACCGAGTCCCACAAACCACCATATTCAGAGAAAGTCAAGTAAAACAGGTTAGCTGGCTGGGGGAAGTCACACATCTGTCAGTCCCTGCAGGACATGCGTCTAACATTACCCCAGCCATTGCTGATAGATGTTTTATTTAGCATTTCATCATCCAGATAAGCTAACCGTGTGCTTCAGATAACAAGTGGTCTGTGGGCCCATATCCTTACAAATAACATGTGGAGAAGAGAAGGCAAGGAGGAGAATGGAAGAAAAGCACAGATAAGTTCTAAAAAGTATGAGCTAAGGAAGCGAAGCAAAAACTAGAAGTTGTAAAAATTGACCTCTTAAAAATCTGTTCCAACAAACTACCTCTCCAGTGAAGGTAAAAATGAGCAAGCAAATGCGGCTGCCCACGGTTCAGCACCTCAATTCCTTAATTGAAAAGGTGTATATATAGTCAAATAAAATAATCTGTGCATCAACTTCCGGAGTTTGCCGCACTTTCACTCCACTGGAAACCAGATAAATAATTCGTAAGGATGAGGAAGGTGCACCAGAAACAAAGTCAATGAGTTCCAAATGTATCCAAATAATTGTTATCCTTTATTGTAGTAGTTGTTAAAATTGGACATCAGCCAACGCGTTTCGTTCCAAATGGAACTTCGTCAGGGCACTAATAATAGAAGTATTCGGTATGTCAGTAATTTGATCATCCAAACTCAATAGCCCAAACAGTATTTGCGACAAGTCGTATTCCTTAAAATTCCAACATTTATCCAAATCACATGGCCCAATGAAATTTCTGGCCCAATCCTCCACATCCACACGAACGTAGTAACGTGCAAGATGATAGTTTTCAACGTCCTGTATTTTCCAAGACCAATATAGTGGCCAATAATCCCAGTCGATGTCGACGTGCTGTAAAAAGGTCCCCCCGTCCGGAAATTCGTACTGCTCCAGTGAAGACAGTTTTGTTTCGGAGACAGCTTGTTTGGCTTTAAATTTTGGCGTTTCAAGGCTGGAGGACTTTCTTCTTCTCAGGCTTCCTGGACCCCCAGATATTGACAGTATGTTAAATTAATAGGTTTTGCTCGGGTTAAGAGCCTTGTAGGTACAATCGGTCAGTTTAAATTTAATTCTTGTATCACCTGCTGGCTCATTTTGGAAACTTCCTCAGCTTACCCTAAAGGCCAGTCTAAAAGGGTCATTTAACAGAACCCCAGGAACTTTAGGGGGAAAAACTGTCACAATTTAATTAGTGCACAGCTTAGACTAGAAAACTCTAAAACTCCAACAGCTTTGTCTAAAGTTAAACATATTCAGCCAAACAGCGCAGAGTTATGCAGACAGACCCTCCAGCTTTTGACGATTTCATGAATTGCTAATAAGGTGCGATAGTTCCAAAGGACCAATATGAATACAATTTCTACTTCATCTGCCACAATAAAAATATACTGTCCCCCATTGGTGTTTGTTTTCTTGCTTCTTGAAAAAGCTGCTGGTCTATTGGCTCTCCGCATTTTCAAGAAAAAGAAATCAAAGACACAAGAAAGAAAAGGGAAAAAAAACACCCCCACCAAAACTGGAAGATTGTTTACGTGTTTCTTTTTCCTTCTGCTTTGCAAAGCAGTGTCTGTTCACGCTGTGAACCATCCTCTATAAAGGAGAGGACTGTCACAGAATGAAAAGCAAAAGTGTTATTTCCAACCTCTTGCCCACCATCCCTGCTGTGGCAATAGGCATGTCTCTTTCTAGTTATTTTGTTTAACTGTGCAGCATACCATGACATAAGCTGTGGAGATACAACACAAGACAACATAACTCTGATCTCTAAATGGCCAATTTTCAAATAAACTTCAGATCCAAAGGAATTGCTGTTGCAATGCTCTCGAACTAGTACTTTTTTGTATTGTATGTTTGCTGGTCATACAGGTTTCTTGAAACGTACAGATTTTTATCTTCGTTTTTTGTGGTTTCACATGCCAGTGCGTAAAGATATCTTAGCGAGTGCCACTACAAATGTGATATATTTTTTTCTGGGGACAATAATTATTGCATTTGTTTTTAAGCTATTTTTTTAATTTTAGATTTATAAGGCATAATGGCATTAGCTCAAGCTTACCAGACAGCACAGCTGTCTGGTTGTTAAAGACATATTGCGGGCTTACCAAAAACAGAGGGGCTTGCAGTTTGTCCACTGGTTGGCTTTACTGTCATTTTCACTTGCTTGCTTCTTATTTGATGGCTTACCGTATCCATCTAGTGTCTGCCCCTCCCCTGGGGCGTCAATTTACTTATGTCCTCCCACTCTTCACTTCTAGGCAACTACTTTTTATTTTGTCTTAAGTACTCCACAAGAGTGCATGTGTTTTCCTGCTGTCTCCCTAGTGTGCTTCTCTTCCCCTCACCGGTGTGCTACTCCCACACCCCTTACGTGATGTGCTCGCCCTTGTGTTCTTTCGCCCCCCAGCTCCATATTGCTCTCTCCTGCTTTGCTTCCTCCTGCTCTCCAGGTTGCGCTTTCTCTCGCCCGTTTGCTTTTACCTGTCCCCCAACTAAACTCTCCTTGTTGCTTTTTCATCACTCTCCAGTCACGTTTATAAAAAGATATATATATATATATATATAATTTTTTTAACTGCGTCATTTTGTAAGTGCTCAAAATGGTGCAGGCAACCTTGTCATAGGCTGCCGTGTCAGCTGAAACGCGTCTCTACGTTGGGTCTGAAGAAGCTTATTTAATAAAAAGGCCTTAACCCAAATAGCCCTCGTGTGCGTGCTCTTTTCCTGATGGGAGTAGAGGTTTTCTTTGTTCATACATATATATATATATATATATATATATATAATTTTTTTTAACTGCGTCATTTTGTAAGTGCTCAAAATGGTGCAGGCAACCTTGTCATAGGGGCTTTTTTTCTAATTCTTCCTTAACCATAATGCACAGCACTGGAGATGTTATGCAGCATGGCCAAAAACTATTGTGTTTGTTTTATACCAGTAACCTATTGAAACATGACCTTAGCAGCCATGAAACTGAGACTACAACTCCCAGATTGCATTAGGATTTTAACACGAAAGGCCATGACCAGACAATTGTGTACCTGATGACATGGAATCACCTGGTAATCTCATATATATGCATGTTTCTCATTATGCCAAGAGAAACCTCTGTGCTTCCCAGGTGATTCGGAAAGGGTCTTGAGTAATGTGTAGCTTTTTTTCAAGCTGATCCTTGTTCAGTGGTGAAATTATTAGTTAAAAAGATGTTTGGATATTCACAGAAAAGTTGCTGAATATTATTGCACTCTGATCCTCCCCTACCGTGTTGAAACGGTATCACATTTCTATGTAAAGTGTGCATGCATCTCAGTTGTGACATATTAGTAAACAAACCTACTTATTACAGAACAGAGCTCATTCGTCCATCCCCCATCTCCTTCACAATCTTCATGGAACACAACCCAGAAATGAACACTCCGGGATTATCTTCTTTGCCACTACTAAAACGTCACTGACAAAACAGAACTATTTAAAAAGTAATAAATAAGTCTAGGAGCAGCTCGTGTCAGGGAAAAGAGGAGGGGCTACTGGGGGTCGAGGTGGATGGGGGTGACAGAGAACAATAAAAAATAAAGAAAAAGAACTTACCTGCCGCCCTCCAGTGTTGCGCTCTTCCGCTCCTCTCCTCTGCAGGCAAAGGCTCCCAGACTGCCCTTCGGCCAATCCTGAACCTGCTCTCATCCATGATGGCCATGGTATTGTCCTAGGGATTGCCTTTTATCACCAAAGGCCAAATCCCCCCAAAACCGGCTAGTGTGTGTAACCACTTTCTCACCTGTGTCACACACCGTGCGCTAGAGCATTCTCAAGCACTGGGAAGTCCTAAGCGCAGGTAGCCTTAAACTTGAACGACCGCTCTTCGTGTTTCTCGTAAAAGTAAAAACAAAGGACCATTTAGTACGAGCAGCACTACCCGCTCCTAAACCTGCTGGAACATTGAATGAACACTGGGGATTTGAACCACTCATGGGCCATGTAAAGTGCGGTAACTGCGTTGCATGCAAATTTACAATTGAATGTAAAGAATTTTGTTTCGGTAAAATTAAGGCACAGTTAAAGCAATTTTCTAACTAACACCTGTAATGTTATTTACGCCATTCTACGTCCCTGTGACATAATTTACATTGGGCAGACAACCCAGAAAGCACGCATCAGGATTTGCCAGCATCGCAGCCATCTACGCTGCAAAACACCCAATGCCCCACTTGTAGAACATTTTATGGCCACTGGGCATACTGAGGACGACATCAGGTGGACCATTATCAGGGTGATCAAACCACCACCTAAAGGCACGGACATTGCGCAACTCCTCAACAAAGAAGAACTCAAGTGGATCCTACGCACTGGCAGCATACGAACAGGACTCAACAGACTTGAGGACTGGACGACTCTGTTGTAAATTATACTGTATTTGTCCTCCTTGCCATGGATCTGTCCTCAGACCTTCCCACCTTTCTAAATAGAAGGTCAACTTGGCCCTCGCTAAACTCTCCAATTCTGTAATTCTACCTCTTCTGACTCTTCTTGCCCTCTCGTTTGAATATTCGGCATTCTTTTCAAAAGCTCTATGGGCCTTGTCCTTTGCGATACTGTTCTATCACTTTTGCATTATGTATATAGAATTGGCGCTTCTACTGTATTACTTGCTTCTGTGTATATTTAATCCAAGCAATGCATAACATACTCCATGTGCTCGGTCCCTTGTGACACTTTTGTAATTTTGCTTTTAATGATTATGTGTTCTTACTTCGATGCACATTACATCTGGCATTAGAATATTGTGTGCTTCTGAATTATTCCAATTTCTCTCTATCACGTTGTTCCGGTCTCCCATCTCCTTATTTTCACACGAGTCATTCATCCCTTTCACCATTCCAATATGGCCACCGTAGTAAGCACAGTATACCACATACCCTTCCCGATGGTCATGTGAATGCACACATGACCATCCACTTCCGGCAATTTGATTTTTAACATAGCGGGACACTCCGTTTCTCGCTCACTTCCTTGGAATGCCCGCAGTGAAGACGCCTTGAATCCAGCGTTTCTGTTGCACGAGGTAAGCCGTTCACCGCAACCACCTGTGTGCACCTCCAATGGTTATGCGGTCCATCACATTTACTTTTCACCCGTTCCCTTTAGGCCCATCGAGACCTTCGTTCAAGCATACCCGGTGGTTAACCGCGGACGCGGTTCACAGCTCTTCCAGTGCACCTCTACTGGAAAACGGTATGCTCCTCATTTCTCAATTAGTCAGCAGCATTCACCCGGGCAGTCTTGCGGTTCCCAGCAATGACTTTTCATCTTCCTATTTAGGTTACTCAAAGTAATTCTACTTTGGACCGCTCGCTTACCTCGCTTCTACCAGGTCCTCCGAGACCGTCGCTCAAAACCACTCGGTGTGATACCGCGAACGCGGCTCACATCTCTTCCAGTACATTCTCTACTGATAAACGGTACGCGCCTCAATATCTCGATAAATCACCATGCATGCAGTCTTGCGGCTCACCGCATGGACTCTTCACTCCCATTTAGGCCTATCAAGGTAATTTTACTTCATAACGCTCCCTGGCCCCACGGTCCCCTCATAGGCATGTTTCCCGCACGGTAATTCACCAGTCAGCACGACCAACTACTCCAGGGCCACCGACCCATGTTTTTTCGCATTGTGTGCCACCGGACACACTGCTTCTCACCCGGCACGGACTCACCATACCTACCTGTTCCAAAGTCCCTTGTTACCCTCACACGCACAAGGCCACCGAGGACCACTGGCCCCTATGTTTTGTACATCGTCTACCACGGTCACAGAACACACGGTTTCTCCTTTAAACCGGACCACCTTGATACAATGGCCGTTGTCACATCACAACACTCCGCCTATTACACAGATCTAGAATGTCTGTTTGCGCCGAAGCTCTCACCGCCTCACCTGCGTCTGCATGGTAGCTTACGCCGTTTTCAAACTGATCCTAACTGTCTTTCCCATTTTCCCTTTCTCTTATTTTCTAATTACAGGCAATTTTATTCAGTCATGTAACACTATGTCCTGATGATGATCCCAAAAATGTTTAAAAGGGATCGAAACATCGTCGACTCAATGTACACCATAAACGCTTTTCTAATTAATATTATTTATGTGTAACGGTGTCCCATCACATCTTTGCTTGTGCTATTTGAATGTGTAACATACAAGCAAGTCGCTCTGCCTGAGCCTCTTTTTGTGTTTTATGCTCTATATACACGCCTAGTAGGATGCAGGCTTGTGTCCCACTTTATTGTTTTTGTGTTAATTTTACAAATTAGAAGCATTTCTGTCCGGCTGGACAGCTTTAAATATAGTACTGACTCGGAGTCTATATTCATCTTTCCCTATGTTTATTGTCCATGTTTAGGGACCACTGTGTTTAAAACTCATCCATGACAGCAGCTTCAGGATTGGCCAGAGCATGAATTTGCGCCCCCAGACAGACTAGGAGCCACGACGTTTGGAACGAGGGATTGTCCTGGGACCGCTGTTCTGCTGTACACACAATTTCAGCTTGTGTTCTTTTCGATCGAAGACTGATGTATCATATTGCATACTAAATCAGAATGGAAATTGGTTTTTGCTGCTATGACTATTGAATAAGCCTTGAGAAAGCCCTGGTCCAATTGACCCAGTAGGGCGAAACACGTGTTGGCTGTTCGCACATTCAAAGCACAAAAACCTCACGATAACGATGTAACCAATAAAGATTTCTTTCAAGAGAATACAAGAAAATTGCCTCTTTTTTAAAAAAACATTAGAACCTAACAGGACATTTCCTGGGAGATCTAACTCAAACCAAGGAGGAGATTACGCTCACATTCTCTTTATACAGTTACAGACACGGGGCTGGAAAGGTCCAGTGCCTCGAGCCACTCTCCTCTACCTATCGCTGACAAAAGCTGGCAATATCATCCAGTACCAGGACCCCTGGACCTTTCTTGTACGTACAGATACTGGGAGCCTGTGACTGCTCTCTCCAACCCGGCAACACAGCTCGGGTTGGAGAGCGCTACAGTGCGCATGACGGTTTGGCCAGACTGAGACGTCCGTCTAAACAGTCATGCGCACTAATAACAGTGTACTGTGCCCACCAATCCCCCTCCTGTACTTGATAGTCCCACCCCCCAAGACTCGGCACACAGTCAGAAGAAAAATAAAACTAGTTTTAAACCAGTTTTATTTTTCACATTTTTGAGGGTGCTGGCAGGAGGGGGGGTGGAGGGTGGGGGGCGTGACGCTCCTCCACCAAAGCGGAGCAGCCGCTGCTGAAAAAGTCAATAGAATAACATGCAAAATGTTTTTTAAATTACCAAAAAAACATGTGTGCCACGAACTTTCCATTTTGGGACCACTAAGTTTTCTAATCCAAGCTGCAATATCCCGAGGGGTCTGGCTCAGCCATCACTTCAAGCTCGACCCCCAACTCCCTCGAAGTCCCGGCCACCGTTTTTTTAGGACACCAATTCATGATTCTACACAAATTCCTGTTTTTGCCAATGCACTAAGGGTTCAAAGCTCAAGAAGGTGCCCAAGGACGCAGACCCAGGAGAATGTTCTACCACCAAAGACATGAAGAGCGCACAGAGATGTCCTAATAGAAAGTGAGAGATCAAGCTGAAAAATGTGATGGGGAATGAATCATAGTTAAGCAGCCCTGTGTGTGTAAATATTTTTGTGATGGAGGTATGTTTTGCAAGAGCAACATTTCTCACAATCTCTCCCACAAACATATCACCAACTCACTAGTCGTCAGATGCAGGCTATATAAATCTGTTTTCATGCTACTCCTTAAGTATTTAAAAATCCCGGCCCCCAAAAAGGCATGATTCTGTGCCCTGTATCCTCCATATGTCTGAAATGCAAGCGCAAGCTCCTGTGAAGTCAAGAGCACACCACCAGAAAAGCCATCTAGGCAACAGAGAGCATGTTCTTGAACTATGGAAGCTCAATCTATGCTGCACAAGACTGGGCCAGATCCACGCCCTCCCCACCCTATGGAGGGCTCCTTTACCAAATGCCCATGACCCCACATAAGTAAGCACACGCAGGGGAACCACAATGGAAGTAATGCCCACATCAATTCTGAGAAAGAATGTACAGATGCACACAGCACCCCTCACCTTCAGGAGCGACTGCTTTTCTCCACACATTTTGCACATCCATTTGTTACTCTTCTTTACCTAAAGGAACAAGAATGGGCTTTTATTGGCATGCAACTTTGCTCTTATTTAATTTCTCTGCTTGCTGAAATACAACACAATAAACCAGTGTTTCCCAAACCATGGGTCGCAACCTAATGGTTGGTTGCCAGCAGATTTTTATGTGGATCACAAACGTTTAAGCAACAAATAAAGGTGCCTTTAAATTCAGCATTTATCTTGTCACATTTGCTGTGTTTTAAAGACAGAGGTCAATTGTCAGGCTATGTCTCCAAATTGCTGCTTATTTTTAGGGCCGAGACTATGAGAGCATGCATCTTGCTTATGAGACATTATTGTATACAAAAAGGGCTTGGAACCATCCTATTCCTTAACATTTGATGGCTTTATGTCACTGTTCTTTGCAGCCTCTCTAATGGGCTGTTGCAAGCGAAACGTAATTTCCGATAATTTCTGTGGAGCAGGGACTAAGCACATTTTGATTCAAGTTAATCCGTTCCTGTCCGCTGCTCCTGACATAATTGTGGTACTATTTCTACCTCCCTCCCAGTCCCCCTGGTCCCTACATAGCGTTTGCGCTTTATTCTTGTACAACCATGCTGCTGTGCAACATGGCTAAAATGTATTTGTAAATTGCGTGTATGAAAGCATATCGTTATCTCGACAAGCATGCATAGAGCCATTAATCTGGCACCAACACAATGCTCTGAACAGAATGCTTTGAAACAAGTCGTAAATGGTACTTGTGACAGCAGCCCCTTGCGATGCTGCATCTGTAGAAACCATGGCATTGCTGACTGGGTCCCATCGGCCCCCTTTATTTTTTCTCTTCGAGTGACAGGCTAGCTAAAATTGTTTACGTTGTTCGACCACATCAGAGTGACTGTATGTTTAGCCAGAGACCATATTGTGGCAGTTCGACAGCTCACCAAATTGACCAACATAACCTGGTTTTGTGATGGTAATTCCTTCGGCCAACCTCATTTGCAGACATCCACATACCTTGAGGGAAAGTAAATGACCCAGAGAGAGAAAACCTTTAGTTATTTTGAAATGTACTTTTTTAGTTATTTCAAAATACAAATAATGATGCATGCTATTCTTTTTACAGTTTCAGCTTCTGTCCATTTAACTTCATATTTTGCTTATGGTTTCCAGTGTTTTAGTGAGAAAGTGTCGTAACAAACTATACGCTGTTTTGTTAAGCAGAGAAAAGCTAATTGCAGTTGCGGGGTGTAACAAATTCTGTCACAACTATATTAAAAAATCTCCAGATGTCTTATCACCATTCTGGATTCATTTGTGTTATGTGTACACAGGATAAAAAGTGTTTGTCAAGTCATAGCCTTTAATTTTCCAGCTTTTAACCATTTTGCTGTACCACATGGCTAAAAGACAATAGCCTTGGCACAAGCGAGACCTATTGGCTTTGCCAAGGCTTGTTTAAACATGGGGATTGGTGTTTACAAACATGTCTCACTTTGCAGTCAGAGAAGGAATAGCAAAGTGAATTATGTGACAATCTTGCTGGGGTACTGGGTGTGTGAAGCAAAAGGCTGTAGATGTCATTTTTTGTAACAAAACAAAATGCAAATACCTGTTAATGAACTATACACATTCCACAGTTAAAAAAGCAAAACTGAAACATTTTTTGTAATTCTGAAGTGTTGGACACAAAGATTAAATAGGATCAAGACACTTTACTTGGTGCTGCACAAATAATAAATATTCACTAAAACCCAATTTGCAAACGTTACGTGTGCAATATAGTTTTATCAGTAAAAAAGTACATCTGTGCAAAACCAGTGGCTATTTCAATGGAAAATGTATTGTCTGTAAATGACAGTGCTCTACCACACAATGCTTTAGTTACATTAAATAATGGCCCGCCTCATGTCCATTAAAAATAGATGGGTCACGAAAAATTGTTGTTGTAAAAATTGGGTGTGTTTCTAAAAAGTTTGGGAAGCACTCTAGAAGACATTCACAGAACCCTGTTCTTCTTTTGCCTTCACATTAAAATGTTCCCGTCGGTCTGTTATAGGACTAGGAAAATACTATTACATTTTGGCCTCCATCAGCACTTATGGGAGACCATTCCAAGTATTTTACCATTCTTTACAGCTCTTAAAGGTAAAAACTTTGAAGAGGAACACTGTGATTACGAAAAAATGCCAGCAAAAGATGGAGTGAGGAACAAGATAGTAGCGTGGCTTGCGTTCAAGGTTGACAGAGGGCCTTTTCGGTGCCAGACTTGAAGAGACTATGACAAGTTCACATTCCAGAATGGTCTTACACAAGGACTCCACAATTATTAGTTGATATACTGGAAATATCCAAGAATACCTAAGGGGAATCAGATAATTGTCGGTCCTACCCTCAAACAACCCCTAAAATGCCCAAAAGTCATATAGCATAATCTAAACAGGGCCAAGATGGTGTTTCCCATAAGTATCCGCATCCTTAGCCCTCCCTAACCTTAACATTCAATGTTAATCACCTTGCAAGAACTGGGGAATTAATCTGCATGCGCTAGTTACAAAAAGGTTATGCTTTTTTACTCTTTTGTAAAGTTGAATTCTGTGTTTCTCTTATTCTGAGCTTCGAGTTATATGTTGTGGCATTCAGCAGTTCAGATCTGGGTGGACATTTTAATTTTCAGTCCTTTCTCTTTTTAAAAAAACTTTTCTAGCCACTTGTACCATGAGTCATTAGGCATCTTTTCCTTACTAAAATTTCAAATCATTTGACAAAACCATGCAACCGTTTCAATGGTTCTTACGCTTGCTCATTTTAGGTATATTCATTGGGATGCTACAATTTAAGTCAGTTGCACGAAATGTTAAAGCCATTTGCATTAATAATAAATAAGGGCATCAGAAGACTATTCTCATTATCTGTGTACAAATAAACCATTAAAAAAGTTTAATACTCTTAGTTTTTTTAATCAACCGACTGGGAATCATGCTTGAAAAGATCGTCCAGTTTAGTGTTTTCCTACAGCGGTGTATCGAATCGCTCGTGCTCGGAATAAGGTTGAGGCCCTATCAGCTCTGCAGTGGCACGATTCACCTCAGCCATCTGTACCTCACCTGCTGTACCTGGAAGCTCCGACACGACACGCAGCACAGTACTTGGAAAGTTTGAGGCATTCTGTGAACATAAATTAGTACGGCAAATGCTAGTCCAAACTAGCAACTGCTCGTGCTGCTTTGCTTTCAATTCCGATTTCCCGCTCTTTTAACTATGCCCGCCTAAACGTGTGAAGTACGCAGACGCCAACGACGTTTAATTCTATTTGCTCAGCTGCCATCATGGAACGGGATAAAGACATCAACGTCGGGACATCTTAGAATCTGAAAGTTTTCCCCGAAAGCGGTGGTGCTCGTTTCGCACTCGCTCTGTAGACGTAGGGAGTAATCTTAAAGGGCTGATGGTCCGCTAGTACACACGACGACATGTTAAAGCAGGAATGTCGCTAGAAGCGCCCCGACAACACAGTTTATAATGGGTGCCATCTTGAAGAGGGAAATACTGCCCGAATTTCTCATTTAAAAGACCCTGGAATGCAACTCCCTAGGTCAACCGGCGAGAAAGTTAAACACAAGGCAGCCTGTCAACGTGTTGCGTTTGACGGTGGTGGGTAGGGAAGGGGATAGAGGTAGCCTTAAGCTGCTTATGCCAAATGCAGCGTAAAATAATTGAACAAATACTGGCAAATAGGGGACTTGTTGCCGCACTACCTGAAGTGCTCATTATATTCCGAATGATTGTGTTTAAATATACAGCGTAAAATAATTTACTGAAAATGTAACACGGTACACACATCCCAGCATTTTAGAAGAGGAAAGTTGGAGAGTGAAGAAAAAAAGAATCAAGAGAATGCATTTCTCCCGTTGACTTTTATTAAAGCAAGGGCAATTTAAGGCGGGAACCGAACCACAATAAAATCATTTTTGGCTTCCGAAATAGGGAGTTTCCCACCTAAATCGGGTCTATTGGCATGTGTGCATGGTAATAGCTAGCAAGTTTTCAGAATGCCTTTGTGTGACATGTCTATTTCAATGTGTTTATGAGTGCCATTCTACTGCCAAACGTGTGACACTTTCATGTGAGTAAATCAAAGCAATGACCTTGGTGCCTCTCTGTTACTTTCTGTTATTGTGTGCGGACATATATCACAACAGTAAACATAAACCTAAAACGATCCAGACCTATTGTCATTGCCAGTGTGTCTTTACAGTATCAGTGAATGATTTTTGTTGTGAATAATTAGAATTGACAATGTTTCAATAGTGAAAATATTAGACTACATTAAGCACTACTGAGATCTGTGTAATGGTTAATTGTATTCAGTGTGCTCAATCACCCCCACTACCAATTTCAAGGCTAGTCTCCCGCCTCCAGATTTCTGCATGCACAAACCCGATTCAGAGTTTGTAAAACTGCCAAAATTAAAGTGTTGATGCCTGTCACGCACACTTCAATCTCCCCCGCCAAGAATTACCTCTGACATCAAAAGTTAGGATTTGTCCTTAATTCTATTAAGGACCAGAGGCGAGGATTCTGTTTATAATCTTTACCTTGCTGATTATAAATTGGAACAGCAGCCAATTTAACATTAGCTTCATACAAAAAAACTACCATTCCCAAAAGCCCTTGGGATATCATAACCAATCATATTAAGGCAGTCCCAATATAGTCCATCCTCAATGTTCTTGCTGCCTCTTTTCCTCGCTGCTCAGCTGCCACAGATAAGTGTTACTCCCTTCTCCTTTACTTATGGGTGTTTACTACATGTATTCTTATGTTTGCCCCTATGTGCGGCATGTGTTTTACCTGCAGTTGTAGCGCTTTCGCTGTCTAATTAAATTTTGCCTTGCAGGTTCTCATTTCATTGTGTTTTCAGCTGCGGGAGCTCTCTTGCCCTCCTTACGCGGCAGCGGTGCAGTCTCCCAACTATTAGGTGGTGCAAGCCTAGAGCGGCCCCCTTTGGCTACGCAACGCACGTCTCTTGTTTTCCCTTAGGGATTGAGAGGGGAGCAGTGTGGGAGCATACACGGAGCCTTTCAATCAATCAATCAATCAATCACGGCATTTATAGAGCGCGCTACTCACCCGGGAGGGTCTCAAGGCGCTGGGGGAGGGGGTAAGTTACTGCTCGAACAGCCAGGTCTTGAGCCGCTTCCTGAAGGCGAGATGGTCCTGGGTTCGCCGAAGGTGAGTGGGGAGGGAGTTCCAGGGTCTTGGCCGCCAGGTAGGAGAAGGATCTTCCTCCGGCGGTGGTTCTCGCGGATGCGTGGTACGGTGGCGAGGGCGTGGCTGGTTGATCGTAGCTGGCGTGTGGGCGTGTAGAAGGACATGCGGTCGTTGAGGTACTTTGGGCCCAGGTCGTGGAGGGCCTTGTGTGCGTGGGTGAGGAGTCTGAACGTGATTCTCTTGCTGACGGGGAGCCAGTGCAGGTCTTTCAGGTGTACGGTGATGTGGCTGTGTCGGGGGATGTCCAGGATGAGTCGTGCGGAGGCGTTCTGGATGCGCTGGAGTCTCTTTTGAAGTTTGGCTGTGGTTCCGGCGTAGAGGGTGTTCCCATAGTCCAGTCGGCTGGTGACGAGTGCCTGGGTGACGGTCTTCCTGGTTTCAGTGGGGATCCATCTGAAGATCTTGCGGAGCATGCGCAGGGTGTTGAAGCATGAAGATG
The DNA here is from genome assembly GCA_963921515.1 of Calotriton arnoldi. Lineage (NCBI taxonomy): Eukaryota > Metazoa > Chordata > Amphibia > Caudata > Salamandridae > Calotriton > Calotriton arnoldi. The sequence goes on along the minus strand of CAWUFW010000373.1, from coordinate 2,450,984 downwards.
AGACGGCGTTGACTTGTTTGGTCATTGATAGGGAGGAGTCCAGGATGAAGCCCAGGTTGCGTGCGTGGTCCGTTGGCTTGGGTGCGGTGCCCAGGGCCGGGGGCCACCAGGAGTCGTCCCAGGCGGAGGGTGATGAGCCCAGGATGAGGACTTCCGTCTTGTCTGAGTTCAGTTTAAGGCGGCTGTTCCTCATCCAGTCGGCGACGTCTCTCATCCCGTCGTGCAGGTTGGCTCTGGCGGTAGTGGGGTCGTTGGTGAGGGAGAGGATCAGCTGGGTGTCGTCGGCGTAGGAGATGATGTTGAGGTTGTGTCGGCGTGCGATGGCTGCGAGGGGGCTCATGTAGACGTTGAAGAGGGTCGGGCTGAGTGAGGATCCTTGTGGAACGCCGCAGATGACTTCGGTGGCTTCGGATCTGAACGGGAGAGGCGGACTCTCTGGGTTCTTCCGGCGAGGAACGAGATGATCCATTCCAGTGCTTTCTCTCGGATTCCGATGTTGCTGAGGCGCTTCACTAGGGTGCGGTGGCAGACGGTGTCGAACGCCGCGGAGAGGTCCAGGAGGATGAGGGCAGCTGTTTCCCCGTTGTCGGTTAGGGTTCTGATGTCGTCGGTGGCTGCGATAAGGGCGGTCTCGGTGCTGTGGTTGGCCCGAAACCCGGACTGCGAGGGGTCGAGGGATCCATTCGTCTCGAGGAAGGCGGCAAGCTGTCTGTTGACGGTCTTCTCGATGACTTTGGCCGGAAACGGAAGGAGCGAGATGGGGCGGTAGTTCTTGAGGTCGGTGGGGTCCGCCGTTGGTTTCTTCAGGAGGGCGGTAAGCTCGGCGTGCTTCCAGCTCTCCGGGAAGGTGGCGGTGCGGAAGGAGGAGTTGATGATGTCCCGGAGATGGGGGTGCGATGGTGGCGTCGGCTTTGTTGAAGACGTGATGTGGGCAGGGGTCGGTTGGTGATCCGGAGTGGATGGAGTTCATCGTGCGGGTGGTGTCTTCGGTGTTGATCGGGGTCCAGTTGCAGAGGGTGGTGGTGGCGGGCATTGGTTCGGCGGTAGGGTGCGTTGTTTGTGCGTTGAAGCTGTTGTGTATGTCGGTGATCTTGCGGTGGAAGCCTTTCCCCTCAGCCTGGAGACAAATGCCCCAGTGCAGGATGCGTATCTTAGCACATTACTACACCCTTAACGGGCCTTTATTATTCTAAATATTCTATGCCCTGAGGGCTCTGGGTCAAGCAAATTTGACTGTGCAGGCCCACTTTGACGCCCTGAAGTCTATACTGCTGGTGAGTTAGCCACGCCCTGCGGGGTCTGTATTTACTCCAGACGACATACCGGTTGTGCAAGACTTACAAGGGACACTGTCTCAGGCTGACCCACCAAAATCCTTTTGGGTGTAGTGTTCCCGGGGCCTTAAACCCTCCATATATTGGAGGCCTCCGGTCCACATCAACAGTTCTGCCTGTCACTTATATTGGCTCACCCAGTGGCTATCATGACGATGTCTAAGAGCACATACGTCGAGGAGGAGGCCCTGTCCTTCCTTCCCTGGGATAACAATTTTTATTAGGCTGGTAACACCTCTATACACAGGGCGGTTGCAGAGGTCATAACCCCTGTAGAACAACACCTTTATTGGCAGGTTGCAGAAGAGTATGCAAGGAACTCTTGCCCGCAGGCACCCCCTGAGCAAGGGGCATCACGCTCAAAGAGGAAATCTACCAGGGAGGATCAGGACGTCTTCGGGTGCCTTAAATGGGCCTTCCTAGCTCAGATACAGCCCCCGCAGGTCAATTTGGCCCGGCGTATGCGCTCTTAGACCCCCTACCTACTTCCTCGAACATGAGGGAGGGTGATGATTTTCTTGGGGACTCTGTTGAAGAGGCAGGCCCCTTGAGGCCTTGGCTTCCCCCCTCCACCCTAACACCTCTGAAAACCCTTCTAAAACAGGTAGTGTCTGTCATGCTGGAGCCTGATGACAATAGCCATCCGCCCTCAGCAGAATTGGCCCGAGATGCTAAAGTGGCGTAATATGGTGCAGAAGAAAGAAGCACACAGGTGCCTACAAGCGGAATACCCCTGAGATCGACGCCAGGATGGCCACTTTCCTGGACAAGTTCATTCATGACCCTAGAAGGAGATTGATCATTCATGGCGTTCGTGCCAGGACAAGCATCTTGATGTAGTGGGGCCAGTGACCAAAATTCTGGACATGGCTTAAGAGGCCAAGACCTGAGGCTCATTAGTATCTCCGGAAGTCCTCTCAGGTTGGGCACAGAGTGCCATCATATTTTTAGGGAACGCTAAGTGCACCCTTTCCACAGAGCGTCACCGCTCTCTTCTTATTAAAGTGGACCCTAAGTTGGGGGATTTGGCCTCCTCAGAGGCCGGGCCGGTGGCTCAGGGGCCCCTTTGGCAACCCCTTCATCAAGGAGCTGGGAAGCTTGTGGCAACCTTCTCATCCCTTGATAAGGCCCAAACCTCTATCACGAGGATCTTTAAACCCCGTGTTTTCTGGGGGGCCGGCCATGGCAGGAGCCTCTTGGCCGGCCGCTTCTCCTCCCTTCCCTCCCAGGGACAAGGCTCCAGGCTCAGGCAGTATCAAGACCAAGCCTGCTTCACATCCCCACCAGAGGCCAGCAATTACACAGCAGAGGTGGCTCCAGGGGACAGACCTCTAACTACTCCAACAACGGTGAGTGTTCACTCTTCTTCCCAGATAAAAATAGAAGGCCGGCTGGTGAATTTTTTCTACGCATGGGTGTCCCTCACAACAGATGCATGGGTCTTTCAGACTGTCCGGGGTTTTCAGATTGAGTTCTATGGTTCGCCCCGACAGTTGGCGCGGCCAAGACCGCTAACCTTTTCCTTAACAGAGAGCAACCTCTTAGACAAGGAGGTAAAGGCCCTCCTCGATAAAGGGGCGATTTGCCCAACTATCCCACATTCCGACAGGTTTATCAGCAACCTCTTCTTGGTTGACAAGCACAATGGGGGTCAACGACCCATAATAAAACCTCAGGGAGTTCAACAAAGGACTGGGTTACCACTATTTCAAGATGGAAGGGATCCATCTTCTACTGGATGTACTTCAGCCATTCGATTGGATGGTGTGTCTGGTCCTGAAGGACGCTTATTTGACAGTCCCGATCTTCAGTTTCTTTGGAGGGGCCAAGCATTCAAGTGCACCACTCTCTCCTTCGGTCTGTCTTTGGCACCTTTGTGCTTCACGAAGGTCCTCAAACTTGTGGTAAAACACCTGTGCGTGCAGGGGATGAGGATTATAATTTATCTGGCCGACATGCTCATTAAGAGTCCATGTCCCACGAAGTTATGTCTGCAGCTGCAGACAACCTTGAACCTCTTGGGAAACCTAGGATTTGTGATCAACAAGAGCAAGTTCCTCCTGACCCCCTCTCAAACTACAGAGTTCCTGGGGTTTGTGATAGATTCCTTAACGGCCTGAGTCTTCCATCTCGGAAGGTGGCAAAGATTCGGCACGAGTTGCGCCAAGCCCTCTCCAGGCAGTACACTTCCCTTCGACATCTGGTAGGATTGCTGTCATCTTGCATTCAGGTGATTTTTCCAGGGCCACACCGTTATCGAGCATTGCAGCATCTCTAGGCCCATCACTTCTGGAAGGGACTTATCTACTCCCAGCTGGTGCCCGTGTCAGAGGAGACAAGAGCAGAGATTCAATGGTGGCTCTCCTACGTGGAGGCTTGGAATGGGAGAGCGTTCTTCGGCTCCAATCCAGACCTGATCATCGAGTCCAACGCCAACAGATCAGGCTGGGTGGCCTGTTGTGGGGAACTCTCCACTGGAGGAAGCTGGTAACAAGAAGAACAGAAGTTGCACATCAATTGCTTGGAACTCCTGGCGGGGTCCTCTGCCGTCCGGTGTTGAACCAAAGACAGAATTCAGATTTGCATCCTCCTCAAAATGGACAAAGTGTCAGCAGTGTGTTACATCAACTATCTGGGAGGACCAGGCCGAGGGCCCTGTCGGACCTGGCAAAAGACATCTGGCAGCATTGACTGGACCATCACATATCGGTCACAGACAAATATCTTCCCAGTCAGGCAAACAAGCCACTTCCGCCATCTCCACGATTTGAGCCTCTGGAAACTGGACCCGGAGGTCTTTACCTCGATCTCGGACAGGTGGGGTCTTTTTTCAGAGGACCTTTTTGCCTCACGTCTGGACCATCAGGTGGATCAGTTCTTCAGTTGGAAGCTGGACCCTCTGGTGGCAGCAACGGACACATTCCTTGAAGTTTGAATGTAGGAGAGGGGATATGCTTCTCCCCCCCATTTTCAATGATCATATGGGTTTCGGACAAGGTGCGGAGACAACCAGCTGAGGTGGTCCTGGTGACACCTGATGGGAGGTCTAAAGTTTGGTTCTTGGTTCCGATGGAACTTTCTTGGTATTCTCCAATCCTTCTCCCCCTCTTTCAGACTCTCCTCCTCGATCAAAACCAAGTGACGCACCAACTGGTGATGGAAGGCTCCCTCCGCCTCATGGCATGGCGGATTACAGGAATCGGTGGAAAATCCCGGGGCTTTCGAGACAGGCTCTTGTCCAAGACCTGGGCAGATAGCGTGGTCAAACGGTATTGATTGACCTGGACGAGATGCATGGGTTGGTGTGTACGCGGGGATTTCATGGATTCAGATGTAGTCCAGATTCTAAACTTCTTGTTTGATTTTTCGTCTGAGTGTTTGGCCTATCAATCTAGTAATGCTTGTCGCTACACTATTTCTGCAGGTCATGTTCCTATCGATGGCTCCCCAGTGGTAGAACATTCATTTGTGCGGAGATTGTTGCGGGGTATCAGTCTCTCCTTGCTTCCAGCACCTCGTTACCCATCTCTTTGGTACTTCAAACAGGTCCTAAATCTTTTCTCTCCTGGCAATATTGCAGGTTCCTTTCAGGAAAAGAACTTTTCGCCAAGTTGGCCATGTTATTGTGCCTGGTGTCATGTAGAAGTGTCTCAGACGTATGAGCCCTGGATAGTACAGGTAGAGTTTTCTCTCCATCGGGGTTTCCTTTACGGTTAGCTGACGGACTAAATCTCACACTCAGATCATCTCCTACTCGGCGTTTGCTGACTCCCCTAAGTTGTGTGTAGTGCGGTGCTTGAAAGCATATAAGGAAATGACTGACAAACTCTACCTGTCGGGCGAGCGGCAACTCATGATTGCCGTGTTGAAGCTGCATAGAGCAGTCTCTTTACCCACGATTGACCGATGGGTTTATTGGATCATGCAGGACCCAGGTTTAAATGTTCAAGTGTTTGGAGCACACTCAGCGAGAGGAGGGATGGCCTCCAAAGCCTTTCAACTGGGAGCTCGAACAGAGGATTTCATGAATGCAGCAGACTCCACTTCTAAGAGGTACTAATTCAAGCCGGTGTTTGATGTAGCACAGCTGGTGGTCAGCAAGCTTTGAACTAGCATAATCCTCGCATCCGGTCCTGACATAGAATAAAACATTTCCTAGTTATCGTAACAGAAAGTTTAATTTCTATAAAGGACTGGGAGGCGAGGATTATCCCACCCGGGGAGAAGTTCTCACTTTGTTCCCAACCCTTTATCAGTAGGTAACTGGCTATTCTGAAATATCTTTTGATTGACTGTGTCGTTATCGCTCATAACCATTGTGTTTTTCCTTAAGAGCTTGATAGTTTTCTTGGAAACCAGTTCCAATTACCTCATGGTTACTTACTTTCATATGACATGATGGCTCCAAACAGGATTCCTGAGCAACGGATGGTGGCATGATTCGTGGGAAGTAAAGAGGCAGCATGGACATTGAGGATGGACAATATTGGGACTGCCTTGACATGATTGGTTGTGATTTCCCAAGGACTTTTAGGAATGTTAGTTTTTTTGTATGAAGCTAATGTTAAAATGGCTGTTGTTCGATTTTATAATCAGCAAAGTAAAGATTATAAAACATAATACTCGCCTCCGAGTTCTTAATAGAATTTGAACTTTCCGTTACCATAGCTAGGAAATTTGTCATTCTTGGAGGAGGAAAGTGTCATGCTTGCTGTGGCCCGCTACGGGCCACGGCAGAGAAGTATATAACTCCCTCCATCTCGCACTATAACGCTTCTTTTTCTAGTGTTCCTGTTCTCTGTAGCAATTCTGGTTTACTCACCTTGTTTCCGAACCTGGTCGGTGCCGCAGTGTCTCCGTCCTCGGGCTGGCTCCGGATCTCCCTGTTGGTGGCATCTCGGTCTCCCTGCGTGTCTCTGCGGCGTTCCTCCTCCATTTCCTGACTTCGGTGCTCCTTCTCTCGAGGCTTCCTGGGCTCCTGGTACACCTCGCCGGCCTTGTAGTGGTGGCCCCTCCTCGGTCTTGCCTCCTGTTCCTGTGGTTCCTTGGTGGTGGCGCGCACAACAGTTCCTGAGGTTACGGGGACCTACAAAGAAAATAAAGATCGTTATCATTGCGGTAATAGCGCTCCATGCGCGTTTGTGCTCGCCAATACGTTTGGTTATACATAATACTTACCTGTGTAATTTCCTTCGTCCTTGGGGATCTGCCTTATCCTGAATTTTGTTTATGGTGTTCCTGTAGGGAGGAAAATATTTCCGTTATTAATTCCTGAAGTAAGGAAGCACAAGACAAGACTATGACTTAAAATAGCAAGTTGGCTAGTGTTCTTATTTTTTTCGCTTAATTTTTCTCCTTTTGTTAAAGGCCATTCCTCACATGTCATAGGTGGGTGTTACTTGCTCTTCTTTGATTTACATACTGTACCTAATGCTGATATTGGGAACTATATCATTAATACCTGCTTTTCCCTTCTTTACCTTATAAATAAGAACTACCATATATTAGCCAAGCAAATTGGTTAACTAGTAGAAGAGGGGAATTATTCAGCTATTTACGCCACAGTCATTTCACCATTGTTTAACATTTAGACCTTTATTTTTACATATCTTACCTTGTTCTTTGTTGTCCTATGTAGGAATTTTCCTGACTGCCTGTACTTACACTCGAGTAGGAGACGTCATGGGACATTTTTCTCTCCTTCTCTCTTCCCCTCTTCCCCTGTTTACCATTGTTGCTTTGATATAGTTGGGCACAATAGGTGAATAGGGGAAGTTGGGATCTCCCCATCTTGCATGTTGATTCCACAGAGACTTAGTAAGAGCTTGACAGAAAGTAGAGCATGTTATAGGCTTCAGCATTTTATTTTCAGCAGTTTTATATAGCGCAAACAAAAACAAAGTGTAAAACTCAGTTTTTGTTTGCACTATGTTTTTAAACTACCAAAAATGAAAAGCTGAGTGACTCAATTCAGGTGGATTGCCTCTGCTTCAATAACAGTCAGTGGGGAAAAACATTGTAACCTCGTCTACATTACAGCTGGACAGTGTGGTATTTCTATACGTTTTCTGCCTCCTTAGTGTTCAGCAATATTTTCTACTTGTGTCAATAACTCCTATGTACTACTGGAGTTTGTGTGTTTCTTCTTTGCACCGTTTATAAGTATACTGCTACGTGGGATGCTTTATTTTGTTTGTTTTGTTTTCTTCTGCAACATTTATTACGTATTCATTTTATCTTATGACTACCAGTCACAATGTTGTACAGCCATCACCGTTTCTGCAGAAGCCTGGTAAGACGGAAATCAAATGGAAATAGTGGGTGAGTATCTTTGAGAATTACCTAGTGGCCATTAATGCTCTAAAGTATTAGCCATCTAGCAAATTGGCCTTATTATTTAATCACCTAGCTACTGCAGCGCAAAATGTGTTCAACAACCTTCCTATCGCGGTAGCACCAAGTGGTGATGGGGAGTGGAATATCTTTTTGGAAGCAAAAGAATGGATGAGAAGGCAATATTCTGAAGAAGCTAGTGTGCTTCTAGAGAGGCATCATTTTTTCAAATGCAAGCAAAGCAGTAACGAATGGGTGGTGGAGTTTATTGCTGCTTTGCGTGGCTTGGCATCCACCTCTGAATTTGAAAACTGTGTTGAGACACATATTAGAGATCAATTTGTTTTTAACTGCTTTTCGAAAAAAACACAGGAAGGACTATTAACCTGCTAGAATCCATCGCTCTCAGAAGTAGTAGACAGTGCAAAGATTATTGAGAGATCCACTGTTTTATCTCAAGCATTGGCTAACCAGGAAGGTCATTCTCCTGTAGCTTAAATTTCAGATGAAAACACAGTTTGTGCAATCAGTATAAAGGAAAACAAAGAAAAGAAAAGGCAAACGTTTTGTTACAGATGTGGGTCTAAGAATCATATTGGTAACAGTTCTTAATGCCCTGCTTTTGGGAAAAAATGTTTAAGGTGCAAGAGAATGGGACATTTTCAAGCTGTATGTAGAGCCCAAAGTAATTGTGGTGGTGGCATAGGAATTAATAAGGTGGATGTACAAGATTGCACTGATAATTTTATTAATGTGCTTCTCACTATCGTTGATGAACTAGTGACCATCAAAGAAATGAAAATTAAGGGTCCTATTTGTCAAGCTGTGATTGGTGGTAGATCCATTGAAGTTATGGCAGATTCTAGGGCACCCGTTACTGTTTCGGCAGATGGAATCTTTTTGTCTTACTGACCTACTGAAAAACCGTACATTAATCCCAATGCATTTGGGAACCAGGATATTGATTTACTAGGTTATTTCAATTCCTTATTGCAATGTTTGGTAGGACTGTATGGGGAAAAGTGTATGTTGCTAATTTTAGGACATTATTGGCTGGAAAGATTTAGCCAAACTAGGAATTCACTAGAAACCTAGCCATGAGGATCCCATTGTTTTATGAGAAATGCCCATCTTATCTATAGAGTTGAATTCTGATATTCTTCCTGTCTTAAGATCCATCAGTCTTCAAAGATGAAATTGGTACTGGTTTGGGTTTTGAGCATGAGATAAAACTTTAAAACAAATGCTATTCCTATTGTACACAAAGTAAGACTAGTTCCTGTTAGTGTACCTAAAGATTTACAATGCTTCTTGACAAACTTTGTGCTAAGGGGGTTATTGCTTCTACTCATTCTTCTGAATGGGTTTCCCCTATGGTTCTTACTAGAAAGAAAAGTGGCAATCTTCGCCGGTGTGTAGATTTACATTCCTTGAATACTAACATTTTAATTGACTGTCACCCTTTGCCCCACATACAGGAAATAATTGCTAACGTAGGGTAATCTAAGTATTTTTCTACTATTGACCTTCACTAAGCGTACCATCAGATTCCTTTGACTGCTGATTCTCAAGATTTAACTACATTTATTGCCCCCTTTGGGGCTTACACATATTTAAGGCTATCCTTTGGTTTCACGTCCGCAGTGAGTGTATTCCAGAAAACTATGGACATATTTTTTGGTAATATTAGTAATGACTAGGCCTTTCAGAATGATATCCCTATATTTACAAATACTAGAGATGAACATTTGAAGGTGCTTGAGAATGTGTTTCAAATTCTCTAAGAGAGGGGTATGACCGTGAAACCTGATAAATGTAAGTTGTTAGTACAACAAGTTGATTACCTGGGACACACTAATTCTGCGGAGGGAATTAGACCAAATCTAGAAGCTATACTTAAAGCACGTTCTCCTGTGGATAAGGATTCTCTAAGATCTTCCTTAGGTCTTTGTGAGTATTATGCCCTGTTTGTGCCGGGTTATACTTTAACTGTGCAAACTTTAAGATCATTATTAAAGAAGGGTGCTTAGTTTAAATTTAATTTGGAGGTGAGTAAAGCTTTTCCTAAGGTTAAAGATTTAGTTGTGAATGCTCCGGTTCTAAGTCCGTATGTCCCTGATGGTTAGTGTTTCATTAATGTGGATGCAAGCATGAAGGGTGTTGGAGCTATGTTTGGTCAACACATTCACAGTAAGGAAATCATTATAGCATTTGCTTCCAGGACACTACAGGAAGTAGAGACCAAGTACAGTACTATTGAGAAGGATGCTTTGACATGCATCTGGGCAGTTCAGAAGTTTAAAACTTACTCATTGGGAGCGTCTTTTGATTTGTTTACTGACCATAAACTCCTAGTATATCTTTCGAATGGCAATGGATTAGGCAAAGCTTCTGCTCAGCTTTTCCGCCTACTTACTAAATTGCAAGAGTATGACATGCACATTAAATATATTCAAGGAGGGAAAAACTTAACTGCTGACTGTCTCTCATGCTTACCTCTGTCTGACTGTGATGCATCAGATTCTTGGGAGGATGTTCATGAATGTATTGTTGCTGTTATCGATGTGGTTTCTGCATCTAATGGTTCAATTTCAGTACAAGATTGGTTGAATACTTCTTTGCATGATACTGTTTTACAGAAAGTTTTTGATTGCTTATGGGATGGCTGGCCACCTTTGAAAAGCCTTCCCAATTCCCTCAAACCTTTTGCCCAGATTTCTTCTGAGCTTTCATGTGAGAATGATATTTGTGTAAGGAATGTTTTATGTATGCCACCTACGGAATTACGTGAATGTTTTGTTAGATTAGCTCATGAGGGTATTTCAGCAACAAGCAAGAAGTTGAGGGAGCATTTTTGGTGGCGTTCTATGGATTCTCAGGTTGCATCCCTTGTTAATGTGTCAACAGTGTATTGTCTCGGGCAAACATTGGAAAACAACTGAGAAACTCTCCATACTGTTCCATTACCTGAAGGTCCGCGGTGTAAGTAGACTTTTCTGGTCCTTTTCAACTGCTGTCTTCCTGCAAAAAGTTTTTGATTGTCTCATTCGATTATTTCTCTAAACAGATTTATTTTTCATTTGCGGATTCCACTTCTACACAATATCATACAATTTCTTGAGGATATATTTCATTTGGACGGATTCCTAAAGGAAATAGTAACAGACAATGGGACTCACTTTGTGTCCAGTGAGAGGACTAAATGTTTAACTTCACATGATATTAAACATCTTCAAGTTGCTTTTTACAGTCCATCTGCAAATGGTCTGGTAGAGAGAGAAAATCTTCCTACATATTGGAGCCTATCTTCCCACCACTTTCCTCTGCAGTTTCTCACTCTGTTAGGTGGTTACACTCTTTTTCTCACCATATTTTGTTTGAAATTCTCAATCTGCATATCTCACATGTCCGCTCCTTCCTTTTCCTCACTGTCTTTTCAGTCTGTCCTTCAGCGTTCACTTTCTTGTGTGGCCCCCTAACCATCCTCTCACTCACACACCCAATCACTCTCCGCACTTGTAACCACAGCATTTTGTTTTCCTATGAAGCTGCCAATATTTCAACAGCTGTGTATATATTCTTCACACACTTTAATAATAAAATGGCAATTACAATTAGCACGTGTGACGATCTAATCAATCGCTCTGCAGAGAGGACAAGGATTGAATAAGCTTGTAGCCTGAACATTGTTATACCCACTTTCAGGCTCTGTCAGGAACTCACACTTCCTTCAGTCTCAACTCCAGAGCTCTCAATTGTGCTACACCATAAACACCCGCCCAGCACCTGAACTCACCCAGACTCCTAGAGGCAACCTTGTTCATAGTATGCACCATACAAGAGTCATATGCTCCATGGAAAAAACTACAGAAACTCATCTAGAAAAAATGCAAACAAGGGCTGCATCGCTGACATAGAATACCTTAACGGTTGTAGTACCTGTAGAAAAATGGATCAGCATCCACAATGGAACCTGAACTCCATGTGGATCCAGGGCCTCATGTTGCCATCGTGACTGGGTGGCAGGAAGATTAAATATGTCAATGACATAAATCAGAGCTGCAGGACCCAATTACAGCATAGAGGACCAAAGGCCACGTAAGGAGGGGGCAGAAACAACCTGGCTTTTCTCTGTCACTGTAACTGCCTTTGGAGCATAAAGTACGCAAGCAGGGCCCAGGCTGCGATGACTTTGTATCATCCATGGTAACGACTCACTTCTTCTCGTACCTGGCCCCAGCTCACAACTGGACAACTGCCTGAGGCACTGCACACGAGAATAGGTACCTGTTTGCAATATTTTGCATGATTTTTTGAAGGACATCTGCAAGCAATACATTACCAGAAAGAAATTACAGTGTCATATGTCGTTATGTGTGCAGAAAGTTCCTTTATATGAACCTGATGGATTGAATGAAACCGTTCTGGTCACTCATACGTAAGAAGGGACACTAGTGCAAAGCAAAACATTAAATTATTTTGTTTTTTTGTGGTGATCATCAGTTGTACTCTGAAGATGGACGAGGCCCAATGAATCTTTCACCTTTGTAATTAGAGAGCAGTTATTCTATTTTCTTTTCCTCTGTGTCAGAAAAGCTATTTATACACTTGGAGTCGATGCTTGCGAAAGGAGAACCAAAGAGTTGCTAACCTGATGTCCTTGTGAAGCTAAACTGTAATTTTGCTCTGTTGTTGTAATCACTGCAGAGGTAATTTGAATCCTGATGCTTCCCAACACCCACCTTTCATCGTCAAAGTTAAACAACTATGAATTGGAATGATTCAACTCTGGAGACGAAACAGGGGGAAGGAGTTTTACAGAGAGGAAATAACTTGAAATACCAGGTGATGGAGTGAGGTTTGTAAAAATACATCCTCATGAAATTAAGAAACCCCATAATGATGTATTAACTGCATGAACTAACCAACCCTGAATGCACACATACACACAGAGGGAAAACGCATTTTACATAATATACTAAACCATAATGGCATGAGTACGTATTAACTGTTTGTGCTTTGGAAAATCGTACTAATGCATGTTTATGCTATGTTGTACATTGCACATTTTGCATGTTGTGCACAAATAACGAGAAGGTGCTTTAAATTAATAAGCTTTTGCTAGGAATTAATTAATACAGGGTATTAGTATGGTGGGAGGTAACCATAATGGGTTTTATTTCATGAATTAATACTCTTTTGTGTTTATTTGCTTTAGTACGAGATTGGGCCTGCATGAAAATGGCCTCTTGTCCGAGCCAGCATGTGGTTGTGTCTTGGTTAATACGAAGAGCGCATGCGCGGAATTGCTAGCCTGCCTACGAACTGCAGAGTGCACCAACTGATGTAATCCGTGTGAAGGCCATGTTGACCTGTGTCCTATTGTTTATGTGCCAAGATGAGACAGCGACTGTGGGAACTGCCATCGCTACGTGCAATTCAAATGTGAAGCAGATATTATAAAATGAAATGTTGCAAAATGTATAACTAATAACGTGAATAGAATACGAATGTAATTATCCTTAATACTTCCTTTGTCAAAACCGGTATGGGATGGATTTGTGAGGAGAACAGGATGAGGCGACCCTAGCATGATTTAGGACAACCAATCACAGGACGAGTTTCTACTGATACTGCAACATTGTAAGATAGTAAGTTAGGGATGAAGGTATAATTGATATCCCAATTGGGGTGTGGCAAGTCAGAAAGTCAGAAGGTCAGAGAGTCAGACAGTCAGTCCGTCAGTCTGTCAGTCGGTGCAGTCCGATGTGGCCGATGAGAAGCGCACCAAGACAGAGAGAGCAGACCAGCACTGAGCCTGAGAACCCTTACGTACAAGAACGTTGCGGGAGTGCTTGGGAGGAGACTGCGTCCGAGGAGAACTAGATTAAGGTAGATTGAATTGGGAGATTATTTTTGTTTGTCAGTCTATGGCAAACCTTAGCTGCATCTGTCCTGTTAACTTTGTCCTCTGAGCCCATCTCTGAGGACCCTTGCCACAACCTCGGCCAAGGAAGTGGTTTTCCTGATTCTTTGGTGGGTATCACCCTCCTTAAATGCTTTTTTTTTGCAACATTTCTGCAAGTGTTTATGCTGTACCTTCTCTTCCCCATTCCTATGCATGCTTTGATGTTGATTCAAATGATTCATTTTAATTACATTGCTTGATAATTTGTTCTCTTATATGTAATCTTGTGTGTGCACTGACAATCTAAAAATACGAGCATTTAATCATTAATAAGATAACATTTTAACTCGAATAAATGACTCTGTGGTTATTTAGTTAAGTATTAAAAATGTTTAGTTAAACATAGTCACCATCAACTCTTCAACTAATGGTCCATCGACCAGAAGAAGAAGACAGTTGAAATTACAAATAGTTAGGGATTAATATATAAATGTGCTTAATGTAAAGTATAGTACTGTGCGTAATTAAACTGACGAACTAAACCCCCAAATCCAGCACCCGTCGTCAGGGATCATTTATGGGTAATGTGTGATGGTCCCCGTTGTTTGATGAACAATTTATGTGTGAAGAGATTTTCCTGGTTTTTATGAATTAGGGGTTGCGCTGGATCACAGGCAAGGCAAACCCGAATTCTATGTCAGGACCTGAGGCTTCAGATGCTGCTTCTCTTTCTTTTACTGATAATTCACAGTAGCCAATCAAAACAGTTAAAACATTAAACTGCATAAAAGGGCTGAACCATTAAGACAGACTGAGCATCTAGATCCACAGGAGAAGAAGCAGGATGCGTCATTGGAAACATCTAGCCCTTCCCTACTTAATGGAAAAGAGCAATTCTCAGCCGGGGAAAAATCTCCAGAAATCCTGGAAATTTCATCAGTACTAGACCATCCGGACTCCAGGGGTAAAACGATAGATGGAACAATCGAGGGAAAACTGGAAGTTTTGGAGATTTCGTCAACACTCGAGCAAATAAACGGAGATAATAAAAAAATTCAAGAGAGGACCACAGAGCCCACACAAGTGGGCCGTGGAACTTACCAGCACATTTTGCCCCCGTCACCGGATCAGCGACAAAGCTCATCAGTAATTAAAAGTCTCACTTTTAATCAAAGCTTGCAAGCGACGCAAGAGGAACAAGTAGAGAACAACTATTCAGGTGTACAAAACCTGCTGCACACCATGGCTGAAACAAAATGCACTCCATATAGTGGATGCTATAACCAAAACTCCCTGTTGTCTTCAATAAACTCCACACTAACAACAGCCATTAATGCGCTCACGTGGCAAACACAGAAATTGGAAATACAAATGGACACAATGCAGGCGCTAGCAATAGCCATGATTAATATTGAAACTAAAATCGATGTTATAAATGAAAAACTGGAACCATCGACGTCACAACCAACCATCAGCTGCATGTGCCTTCCAATTGTGGAGAAGCTCAGTTCATTACCTGAGGTTTTAACATCCATTGTTGCAGAACTAAAGCAAAGACAGCAGGCCACTATAACTCAACCTCATCAAAGTATAATCGAAAGCCCTCCAAAAGAGAGTGGAAAAAAAGGAATGAATAATCCCGTGGACGCGGCCAGCGCTCCCATTGTGAAACATCAAAAGACAATGGAAAAGAAGGGAGCAATTCATCTTGTGGGCAATATTTGCCCAGTAGAAAACACTCCAACAGGCACCAACAAACGTACTTTGTGCTTGGATACACCCCCAACTTCTTCGCAGTTGGCAGTAACGTCTAGCCAAAATACAGCTGTTAATGAGAAAAACATAGCTGGCAACATCTGGCATAACAACCCAGACGGGGTTATTGACTTGGAGTATGCCACAGAACCCTCCAAAACCCTTTCTAGAAAGGCAAAAAAACGCTTGAAAAAACACGCTAAAAATATTTAAAAAAACAACCGAGTAAAAGAATTATTGCCGGGCCTGAAGGTTCCAACTGACATCCAGAGCCAAAAAACAAATGTCAGAAAAGGAATAACACAAAGCAACCAGGATCCACAGAAACTCTTTCCGATTTTCCAAAAGGATAACCAAATAAATAACAAGTATGCACCCAAAGTAACTGCAACCCTGAACATCGAGGAAATCTTAGTTAAACATAAAAAGGAACAACCACAGCAAGAACCAAAATTGGCCCCGCCAATAATTATCCTAGACAGTCTTAGGGTAGAGCAGTCACAGGGGACACAGTATGAAAACCGGCATGAAGCCTTAGAGAGAGGAATGCCACCAATAACATTAACGCTCGACAATGTGCCTCTGGGATCTCAAAATGTTATCAACGATTTAGGAATAGAGGCAACACCTATACAAAGTGGGGCAACACACTACTCAGTCAATAGACAAACGCCACAAGAATATAAGAATGCGGAGAATGACACCATAATTTGTACACCAGAATACACCTCTTGTGGAATTGCAGATACGCTAAATAGGTCCAACATTTTACAAATTCTAAAATATATCCCAGAACTTTCATCCGTCACGACGGAAGATCTCATCCAAGTTCAATTTAAAATGGTAGGCAATAACACATCAAGAGAATCAACCATACTAAAATGGAATAGCGCATCCATACCACAAAGAATTATGAAAGAGAGAGAGCAACTCGCGACTTGGGGAATCAATGTTCACATGCCTAAGGTGGAGAGATATCCATTTATGCTAAAAAGGGTACTCTACCCAAAACCAACAAAGAGTCCACGAAAGTCCATTTTAAGGGGGGCAAACTATGCTGCCCGTACCACAGCATTCTCCAATCTAAGGATATACTCCTCACCTAACTCCAGACAAATAAGGCAAATGTGCTCCTAGCACACAAGGTAATGTTCATCCCAGCATCAATTCGAGCAATTCACTGAAAGTAATATCATGGAACGTTTTTGGGCTAAAATCGACTCTACACAACAAAGAAGCATTTGAATTTTTACAGACGGGGACCTTTTATGCCTCCAAGAAACCTGGCTGTTAGCCCCTGAGGTGATTCCGGGGTTCATGAAATTTCAGCAGCCAGCAAAAAAATTTAATATATTCGGAAGACCTTCGGGGGGCCTATCGACATACATCCGTATTAGCAGTAATATAAAAACAAAATCTCTACTCAAAACGGACATGGTTCAAGCATTACTATTGGAAGGTATGAAATTAAATGGACGCCCAATAAAGATTGTACTCTTGAACATTTATTTCAATAATAAAGAGTTCCCTAGACTGAGCTACATGAGAGCACTAGTGGATACGCTCGAAGAATTACTTAGTAGCAATCCAAACTGCGGGATCATAATGGCTGGTGACTTCAACACCCAATATCTCGGGATGGAACTGGACGAAAGATGGCCTAAAGATAAGGTGGGAACTGTAATGAATTCATTTTTAAACACGTATAGACTAAAATCAATACAAACAAGTCATCAGACGGCAGCCACCCCGTTTAAAGACCCGCAGGGGAGGATCAAATCAACAATTGATTATATATTTGTGTGCTGTACCTTGTATGGGCAGGTGAAGGAATTTCAAAAGCCATTTATCCAGAGCAGCGATCACTTGCCACTGGCTATCGCTATCGCACTACAAACGGTCAGGCCACAGCCCACCGCCCTCTTGGGCAAAACAAACGGGGAAGAATTATATGTTCTACCACGGAGAATAAAGTGGAACAAAATAGACACATCAGCCCTAAGTGGGTGGAAAAGCGATTGGCCGAGAATAGTAGAGGAATTCTCAAGAGGTAATATCACCGAGAACTGGATTAAATTAGCAGCCAAGGTATACTCCCTTCTGATGGGAAAACAAGGAAGGCATCCATCAAAACCCAGAGTAAGCCCTTGCAAAAAACAAACAGTGCATAAAAGTAGAGCAAAGTAAGAGGCAACTTAGAACAGCTACACGCACCCATAAAGAAGAGGGAAAAAAGGAAACATACCAGAATCTCCTGCTAGCCAGGAAAACGCACAGGAGAAATATATGGGATCATAAAAGAAAACTACAAGACGCAGAATGGCTCCACGTTTTTACTTTGCTGACTCCGAGCAAACAAGCGGAGTTCTGGTCATATATCAACCGGCTTTCAGGGTGCAGACACGACCGACGGAATGTGGTTGCTAGCGACATATGGATAACGCACGTAACCAAATTATACCATGGAGCCCCTAATTTATAAACACCTGGTCCGCAAAAGCTCCCTATATCAGTTGGCTCCCCTGACAAACATTCAGCACTAACAGAAGA
This sequence comes from Calotriton arnoldi, assembly GCA_963921515.1. Classification (NCBI taxonomy): domain Eukaryota; kingdom Metazoa; phylum Chordata; class Amphibia; order Caudata; family Salamandridae; genus Calotriton; species Calotriton arnoldi. Next base: position 2,433,104 of record CAWUFW010000373.1, on the reverse strand, counting down.
CACACTCGGGCCCCGGAGAGAGGGGAGATCGGCAATCTCTGAGGGTACGTCTGAGCCATTGATCTTGGGAAACCGTGTGACGGCAACCCTCGAGGAGACGTTTGAGCCATTGATCACAGAAAACCGTGTGAGGGCAATCTTAAAAAACATAAGAAAAGATGGGGCCCCCGGCCCCAATGGCCTACCAGGCCATCTCTTCAAAGAAGACTGCGACTTTTGGGGACCGGTACTCACACCACTCTACCAGCATTGTCTGATGAACACCACAGTTCCGGAGAGTTGGAAAGGCTCTATATTGCAACCCATCCACAAAAAGGGAGATCACGGGGACCCTGCGAATTACAGGCTCATTGCCCTCCTGGATATCGAGGCAAAAGGCTATGCCAGCCCTCTTTACAGGACCTGCAGGACTGGGCTAATGAAAATGAAATTTTACCTGCGTATCAATCCGGATTCAGACCAGGAGCATCCACTACGGACAACATTTTAGCTCTCTCATATCTGATAGAACAGTCCACGCAGAAAAAGGCGCTTCCCCTCTTCGCGTGTTTCGTGGACTATACTGCGGCTTTTGATTGCGTAAATCGGAGTCTGTTGTGGCGCAAACTGCAAGACTGGGGGATTCCGGCGAGCCTGCTGAAAGCAATAGTGAGCCTTTATACTGGAACTTGGGTACGGGTAAAAATCACGATGAATTCTGCCACCAGAAAGATTCCAACAGTTAGAGGGCTAAAGCAAGGCTGTGTATTGGCCCCTTTGCTCTTCAACTTATATACGGCAGACCTCGGAAAAAAGATATTTAAAGTGAATCTCTTACCCCTAAAATAGGCTCAAACAGATTACCTCTAGTCCAGTACGCAGACGATATGGTGTTATTAGATCACACTAAAGTGGGCATGCAAAGATTATTAGATGCTTTAAACATCTACAACAACAATAATGAACTTCAAGCAAATGCAGGAAAGACAAAGGCAGTTATATTTGGAAAATATACCAACAAACTTAAACAACAATGGAAATTGGGTAATTTAAACAGTGGCGGCTGGTGACATTTGAAAGTGGTGCGGCGTAAAAGTGACGCCTGAGTGCACCACAGCCAGCGAGCGCAGAGAGCAAGCCCGAGCGACATAAGGGGGGTTTGGGGAGGATCTCCCCGAGAAATTGTTTTTAGAAGATTGGGCAAATGGTGCATTTTCAAGCAAATTTGAGAAAGCAAGAAGGTTAATAAAGCAATTGTGAAAGTGTAGTTAGTACATTGCACTTCCCCATTCTGGAACTGACCCCAAGGCAATGGTAGTAATGCGAGAGAGTTAATATGCCTACTGCAAAGAACATATAGCATGCCGATCACAAAAAGGTCATATAATGTAAATAGTTCAGTGGATTACTGCTTTTGTTAGAGTCATGCTTTTGTTACTTGCAGTTTAAAAGTTACAAGCCTAAGTTAGTGGATAGAGCTAGTAACTGTCATCAGAGAGCTGCATACAAATTGCAAGGCATAGGTTAGAGCGCTATGATTTTTTTTCGCCAGTCTTTCATTATCCTAATGTTGCGAAAAAGGGTGCATTTGGCTAGAAATTAATTCTTATTTGTATAGTCAACACAACCATGGTGTTACAACTGGTTTTAAATTATACGTTTGTGCTGCTCCAGACCAAACAGTCAGTCTTAAACTATACTACCTACCATTATGGATGACATCATGTGACACCTGCACCATGTAGTCCACGTTTGTTTTATGTAACATTCCCCATGCAATGATTTACACACGTATGCCATTGTCTCTGTATAATGTGTGTGTGTATGAGATGTAAAGGGCTCTGAAACCCTACACTACACAGCACTATTAACAAAAGAAATGCATGTGAGAGAGGGGCTATGGGGAGATGAGGGAGGAGGCTATGTAGGAGCATAGAGACAAGAGTCCTAGATGGATTCGCCTTACAATGATTGCATGTAAAGATGCAGCTTGTCTTCGCTCACTGTAATTCAGTTTATGCCTTGTATAATGATCATGACGCATAACACAATTACACGCTGTGCCATCCGTGGATTGGAATTTGTTACCAGGTATGTTTTGCTAGTTTTAGTTTATACCCTGATTACTAGCTTGAATTTTACTGCTAGCGTTTGGAAGCGGCTGCTTTCAGCACAAACCAGTGTGTTTATCACTTCCAAACGCAAGTAGTAAAATGCAAGCCATTTCCCATCCAACATAAGCCATTTGTCACTGCCCCCCGCCCCTCCCCTTCTCAGCAGGCCACTCGTGACAGCTGAGTGATTAGCCAGGTAGTACGTCATCATCATACACATGGCAATTTGGGGAAGCCAAAATCTTCATACCAGGAAGAAAAACCCATAAAAACAGCAGCATCATCCGACCTGTGTAATGTAACGAGTTCGTGCAGGCAATGTGCTCGTGTAAAGCGCTCCAAGAGTTCGCGCTATATAAAAACCTGCAAAAAACACATACACACACACGCACACAGAGTAACAAGAAAAATACTTAATAATTAAGGAAGCTCGATTGTTTAAATAAATACTACAAGCACTCTAGTGACTCTACTTTAAAACACTAACACATAATTCCACTGTTAAACATCCACGTGCAAATTTGATTACTCGGTCATGAGAATGGCCTTTTTTGTCGTCACTCATCTGGTCAACCGATTGCTTGTGCATCGACCCTCACCCTCGCGATATAATCGCATCAGATTTCCACTGTATGGACCAATGCTCTGCCGCTTATTCTCAATTAAAATTCAGAACATTGTTTCCCGCCCAGTCCTTTTCACAGAGTCTGATGTAGGCAGTAAACTTGCTGCGTCACGCCAATCTTCTTTTCGCTGCTGCTGTCTGGCCAATGTTGGGCCACGGGGGAAGCAGAGTCGCAGACTAGTCTTCCCCCGGGGTCTTTCGCGCAGGGGAGGACCAGGCAGGGTTAAGGGGTGGAGTTAGGGGGTGGGTATAAGAGCGCAGGGGAGGAAGGCAACTTCCTCTTCCTGCGCTCGGCACCATCGGGAGGGCTAGTTGAAAGGGAGAATTTAGCGGCAGCGTAGGCCGAAGGTGCTTCACCGCGGGGCGGAAATTTCTTGGACGGTTGCCGGGGTGTGCGGGAACCACTGGCCGGTGGTTTCGCGGACTGCGGGCGATGGCGGGCGTCTCGGCCGATGAGGTAAGGGAGGCCTTGAAGGTGCTGGGGCGCGCCGGGCGGGAGGATCTCCTCCGGCCCGGGGTGCTGGGTGAGGCGTGGGTGGGGTTTACGCGGGCCCCGCGGGCGGCTTCAGCTGGGGTAGCGGCGGCGATTTTAGCCTGCCAGGAGGAACCGCCGCCGACTGGGAAGTGCGCGTTGAAGAGGGGGCGGGGCGCGCCCAAGAAGGAGCCCACGCGCGGAGGTCGGCGGAAGAGCCAGCCTCCGCGCCTGTCTTTCCCCCAGCTGGAGTTTGTGCCCCCAGGGCCGACAGGACTGTCGGTGGGGCCGTTTTCCGCTGGGGAGATTTTAAATTCGCGTGACTGCACGCGAGTGGGGGAGGGAGGGGGGGTGGAGGCCGGGGGGCCTAGGCCGGTGAATTTCGCAGCGGGAGCCATTTTGGAGGGTGCGGTGGGGGGAGGGGGGGTGGGGGGGAGCAAGGGGCCCTGCATTTCGATCCTGGAGCCTGGTTTGGGTACAGGGGGTGTGGGTGAAGGCGTGAGGCAATGGGTGGACGCTCCCATTGACCTCTCGACTGGGTCCAGGGTGGGCACGCCGGTTCCTGTGGGGGGCGTCACGGGGGTGCAGGAGGTCTCTGTCCTTGTGGCAGGCGGCAGCGTCGTGGGGGGACCAGTGCCGGCCCCCCAACCGGGAATTTGGCAGCCTGGAGGGGGGTTTCAGGGCTACTGCCCCCCCCTCCCCTCCCACGCTGGGAGGCACTGGCTTGGGAGGACAGGATCAGGGAGCAGCGCCTTCTAGTGCAGCTGCACGAGGCGAGGAGGGCAGAGCAGAATGCACCCAGGGCAGGTGTGGCCTGGGACGCGGAGGCCGAAGGGCCCCCTACTCCCACCTCGGAGGAGGAGAGGTGGGCGGAGCAAGAGGAGTTGGACAGGGCTGGGAGGGGCAGGCTGGGGGGGGCAGGTAGCCTTAGGGGGCCTCCGGGCCCGGCAGGGACGGCCGGGACGGCTCTGAGGCCTGATGGTGCCGGGGCCCACTCAGGTTGGAGCGACCTGGGGGGTAGGGGGGGATCCAAGCCGGCGGATGTCGGCAGAGTGCGGGGTGGCCCGGCGGGGCGCAAAACGGCCCTTGGACGCCGACTTGAAGCAGTAGGGCGGTCCGCGGCGGCCATCCCTCCAGCGCAGGAGCGGGCTACGGCGTTGTGTATGTCGGGTGGCCGGGGAGTGTGTGCTGCAAAGAGTAAAGGCGTGAAACGTGCGGTGAAAGAGGTGTTGTGGGCGCCTGTGGATGTGGAGCCGGAAGTGGGGTTGGACTATGATGAGGAGAGTGATGAGCTCGAGGATGGGGAGGTGAGGGATGACGACGACGGGACGGGGGGGTGAAGAGCAACAGCGGATTTGGTGTTTTGCAGGTCTGTAAGCAGACGAAGGGCACGGCAGAGGCGGGGACACCCAAGGCTTCCACCTCCAGAGGACGGCCCGGATAGATGCACTCATCACTGTCAGGTGAGGGACCTTGGTGGACGGCTTGGGATGGTGGGCCACAAGGGGGTAGGAAGAAGGCTTGTAGGTCGGTGGGTGTGGGTGTGGGGTCGGTGCGGGTGACCGGAGAGTTGCAAAAAGACAGGCCGTCACGGGTCGTCAAGCAGGTGGGAGGTAAGTTGGTTTCTACGGCGGGAGTTCAGACTGACAAGGCGGAGGGGAAGGACGAACAAGGGGACAAGTCTGAGGACAAACACCAGAAGAAGCTCCCCTACATGGGGCTGGCCATGCCCTTGGGTTCTCATTTGTCTGATAAGGTTAAGAGTAGAATTTGGAAACACGAATATGTGGACGTGTTTAAATTACTGCACAGGGAGGTGCAGGCGAAAGAGGGTTCCAAGGAGGAGGAGTGGGAGTTGACTAGACGGCCTAGGGTCCCTGTGACTATGGAAAATTGGACTTCGGCATTTCTCATTTACACTAGTATTTACTGTGAGAAGCACCTGGATAGGGCCATCGCGTTAATGAAGTATATGGACATTATCAGGAAGGCCCAACTGCAGTTCGGGGGGTTCGCCTGGCTGAGTTACGACGAGGAGTTCAGGGCCAGGGTTAGCGCCAACCCGGAAAAGCATTGGGGTGAGGTGGATCAGGAATTATGGATGCAGTGGATGGCGTCCACGCATTCATCGGCATCCACCCACACAGCCAGCGGTTTGCCAGTTTCTTATCGGTCTTTTCCGCCGCGTCCCGCCCAAAGCGGGGCGGGGGGAAACACCGCCGGAGCCGGTAGCACAGGCCAGACCACTAAGCCAGGCGGTTCTAACACCGGGGCCTGTTGGAGCTACAACAGGAGCTATTGCTCGCGCTACCCATGCAAGTTCAAGCATGAGTGCTCCAAGTGTGGAGGGAAGCATGCCCTTACCCAATGCTTTACACTGGTCACGCCCTCGGAGCAGTGGCGCAACGCGAAAGGGAGGGGACAGGCTGGACAAAAGGGCGCCTACACCGGTTAAGGTGGAGGCGATGGCCCCGTGGCTCTTGTGTTACCCCGACAGAGAGGCGGCTTCGAGGATTCAGTGGGGTTTCACGGAGGGCTTTCGGGTGGGCTATCAGGGTCCCAGGGTGCGGAGATGGGCAGATAATCTGAAATCAGCCACAGCATTGCCGGGAGTGGTAGCTGCCAAACTGCAGAAGGAGGTGGATGAGGGGAGAATAGCTGGCCCGTTCAGCGACTGGCCAGCGGATGACTTAATCATCTCTCCGCTGGGGGTGGTGCCCAAGAAGGAGGAGGGTGAGTTTCGCATGATACATCACCTCTCGTGGCCTGAAGGACAGTCTGTGAACGATTTCATCGCGGAGGAGGACTCCAGGGTGCTTTACGCATTGGTGGATGATGCGATCCGCCTTGTGAGGGTGTGTGGGCCGGGGGCGGAATTAGCGAAATGTGATGTCAAGGCTGCCTTCCGCCTGCTGCCCATACACCCCGCGGATTTCTCGCTGCTGGGGATGCAGTTCGCAGGGGCCATCTACGTGGACAAAGTTTTGCCCATGGGATGTGCGATTTCCTGTGCGCTGTTTGAGCTGTTTAGCACCTTCTTGCAGTGGGCTTTTACACAGATTAGTGGGCATCGGGACGTTACTCACTACCTGGACGATTTTCTCTTTCTTGGAAGAGCTCACTCTGGGGATTGTGGCAGGGCCCTGTCACAGTTCCAGGAGATGTCGCGGCACTTTGGTGTTCCCTTGGCCCCTGAAAAGACGGCAGGCCCATGCTGCACTCTGACATTCTTGGGCATTGAGCTGGATTCCCTTCAGTGGACAGCTCGCCTCCCTGCTGCTAAAGTGACGGAGATTCAGGCGTGCCTCTGGTGGGCGATCAGTGAGAAGAGGATCGCGTTGAGGGCGGTACAGCAACTGTTGGGCTTCTTGAACTTTGCGTGCAGGGTGGTTAGGGTGGGACGGACGTTCTGCAGGCGGCTCGGCATGGCCATGACGGGGGCTGTTCTTCCGCACCACAGGATCCGGATCTCCATGGGGGTTCGGGCAGACTTGAGGACATGGCTGACTTTCTTGACAGATTTCAACGGGGTGTCCCTGGACTTTGCGGACGACAGGATGGTTTGGCAATGTCAAATTTACTCTGATGCAGCCGGGGCAGCTGGTTTTGGGAGCTTCTGGGATGGCAGGTGGTGCGCGGAGTACTGGCCAGCTCATTGGGTGAAGCAGGGGAGGAGCATTGCATTTCTGGAATTCTTTCCCTTGTTGGTGGCACTGGAAGTGTGGGGTCTTGAGTTTCAGAACAGGTCTGTGTTGTTCCACGTGGACAACATGACTGTGGTCGAGCTGGTTAACAGGCAGAGGGCAAGGGACCTGAGAGTACTGAGATTGCTGAGAAGTTTCATGTTGAAATGTTTAAGATTGAATGTGGTTTTTAGAGCCAAGCATGTCCCTGGAGCGAATAATGACATCGCGGATGCTTTGTCTCGTTCGCAGTGGCAGCAGTTCCGGCGATTGGCACCAGGAGCGGATCAGTGCAAGACCAAGCTGCCGGACGGCATCTGGGCCTTGGGGGAGTGAGGGTGATAGGCCTGGTTGAAAATTCTATTGCGGATACCACAAGACGAGCATACAGACGGGCGTGGGCGGAGTATGGATCCTTTATGGGATGGCGTGGGGATTCGGCTTTTGGAGATTGCTCAGCATTGGAACAATGAGTGTTGCAGTTTGTATTGCATTGCATGGACAGAGGGCTGACGGCTGCGACTATATCAGGGAAGTTGGCAGGGGTGGCATTTTATTGTTGCTTGTTTGTTGGTTTTGATCCTACGAAAGATGTGATTCTCAGTAGGGTACTCAGAGGTTGGGGCAGGGAGAGAAAGGAGGGTGGGGTCTTGCGGGAGGCGATTACTTTTGATTTGTTGGTCAAGTTGGTCGAGGTTTTGCCGCTGTGTTGTTATGCTGCGTTTGAGGTGCGTGTTTTCCGTTTGGGGATGATTTGAATGTTTTTTGGAGCTTTTCGGGTGTCTGAATTGTTGGGCACGCGGTCAGTGGGTGGCAGGCGGTATGAGGAGATACAGCTGGATGGCGGGCGATTGGGGATTTGGCTGGGTCACTCCAAAACGGATCAGCTGGGGCGGGGTAAGTGGGTTTGGTTGTGCGAGGCTGGTTGTAGGGGGGTGTGCCCAGTGGCCGAATGGAGGACGTTTGTGCTTTCCACGCGGGTGGCGAGTGGCGAGATATTTTGCCACATGTCTGGGGCGAGGGTGACTTCAGGACAGTTGTTGGCGGTACTGCGTATGGCCTTACGGCGCTTGGGTTTGGATCCAGCTGGGTTCGGGACTCACTCTTTCCGTATTGGGGCGGTGACAGCAGCGGCCCGGTTGGGGTGGTCTTGGGACAAGATTCGGCAGATTGGGAGGTGGAAGTCTCGGTGCTGTGAGCGGTATGTTCGCAAGTGAGAAGTTTGGGGAATTGGCGTGATTAGTTCTAGGCTTTGTTTCTAACATGTTTTTCTCTCGTAGGTTGCGTGGGTGGACCAGGGGCCAAGACGGTCACTTGGATCGTGGGGCATTCCTTCGTTCATTGGGCCTCCAAGTATGCAGAACAACAGGTGTACGGCCGTAACCTGGGACTCAAAGGACAACATCACGAGGTGCATTGGTGGGGTAAAGGGGATGCGATGGGGGGCACTATTGCCCTGGCTCGCCGAAGATGGTCCCCCAGAAGGGATGCCCGGATCTGTTGATCATACACTTGGGGGAGAACGATTTGGTTCAGCTGTCGGGTTTGGCGCTCTTGCAGCTGATGCAGAGGGATTTGGAAGTGCTGAAACGCAGGCTGGCAGGGACTTGCATTGCCTGGACTGAGCTTGTTCCTAGGAAAGTATGGAGGGGTTCCCTTAAACATGGGGCTGTGGAGAAGGCACGACGGAAGCTCAACAGAGCGATGAGACGTTTCTGTGGGGACGGGGACATTAAGGTCATTGCTCATGCTGGACTGCGACTGGAAGAACCGCTACTGTTTAGGGATGACGGAGTGCATCTTTCAAAATTGGGGAATGCTTATTATATGATGGAGATGAGAGATGTGGTCAGTAAGTTGTGGAATGAGTCGATTTGGTGTCACAGGAATGTTTGAATGGGTGTGGATGAAGGATGCATTGACGGGCCCGGGGGGGGGGGCAGGTAACCGCCCTAAAGGGGGTTCCCTGGTTGGCGATACTTTGGTGGGGTGGGGGAGTCAATAGCGGGCGCACCCATCCCTCAGGGGGGGGAAGATTGAATGATGTGGGGAGCTGAGGCATGACTGGAATGCCAGGTGATACCGGGGAGGATGCTATGAGAATTGTGGAAATGGATGAGGAACGGAATGGGCATGGAGTGGTTGGAGATGTGAGTTCAGAGTGGGTGAAGAGAGTGAAGGGATGCAGAGTTGATGTGGGGCTTTGGTTATTGATGTTGATGTTATTGGTTTATTGATTACTGTTGTGCAGCCTGGTCCTAATAAATGGCCTTTTACGCTTAAAGACATCAGCGTGGTCTGTTTATTGCGCGATGCTGGGCCCCGGGGAAGCAGAGTCGCAGACTAGTCTTCCCCGGGTCTTTCGCGCAGGGGAGGACCAGGCAGGGTTAAGGGGTGGAGTTAGGGGTGGGTATAAGAGCGCAGGGGAGGAAGGCAACTTCCTCTTCCTGCGCTCGGCACCATCGGGAGGGCTAGTTGAAAGGCCACCCACCCACCCTGCAGTTACTAGGGTTTGGAGGTAGGGTTGGCATGGCGTGCCAGTTTAGGACGGGCTGCGGGGTAGGCGATACTTTGGAGGGGTGGGGGAGTCAATAGCGGGCGCACCCATCCCTCAGGGGGGGGAGATTGAATGATGTGGGGAGCTGAGGCATGACTGGAATGCCAGGTGATACCGGGGAGGATGCTATGAGAATTGTGGAAATGGATGAGGAACGGAATGGGCATGGAGTGGTTGGAGATGTGAGTTCAGAGTGGGTGAAGAGAGTGAAGGGATGCAGAGTTGATGTGGGGTTTTGGTTATTGATGTTGATGTTATTGGTTTATTGATTACTGTTGTGCAGCCTGGTCCTAATAAATGGCCTTTTACGCTTAAAGACATCAGCGTGGCCTGTTTATTGTGCGAGACGGCCTCTGGCTGAAGTGCTGCATGAGTCAGAGCACGGGCAGGAACAATAAATAGCAGACACAAATGCAGGCCTGCAGGAAGCATATTTATGATTTAAATCACTGCCGGCTCTTCTATCCATTTTACATATGGATTGGTAAAGCACATTTAAAACATTCTTTTAGGCACGTGTATCCACAAACACTTTACACTCTGGCTCCAAACTTGCAGGGGACATCAACTGTGTAAAAACTTAAGCTTCTGCAACAAACTGGATCGACAGTAATGTGTGCTTCCGGCAAAGCGCATTGTCAAAAATGTACACTACAGATTTACAGCGGCCGCCGGCATGCTCGAGGGAGGGAGGGGGGGAGGGTCGCAAGGGGGAGGGGGGGAATAAAACAATTAAAATAAAACGTACCTGAGTGCCGGGGTACCTCACCGCCTCCACTCCAGGCAGGCCGGTCACGCTGTACTGGTGGGTCCGCATGTTCCTGCTGCAGGAAGCAGGCAGCTTCCCTCCCCTATGCAACCAACGCAAGCCAAGCCAATCACAACGCTGGTAGGCGCAGCAGGACAGCACCCCAGCCGGGACATTTTCTCTGCATAGAGAAAAAGGGAGAGTGGGCGGTCCTGCTCGAGGGCAGGGGGAGTGGCTTACCCACTGCTGTGGGTACTGACTGCTTGGTCGGCTCCAGGGCCGACCAAACAGTCAGTACCCACAACAGTGGGCAAGGCACTCCCCCCCTGCCCTTGAGCAGGACCGCCCACATGCCTGCCCCAACCAGGCACAGAGGCACTGCTGCTTTCTCGCAATGCGAGAAGGCAGAAACATAAATGGTAGTTTTTACCGTTTATGTTTCTGCCTTCTCGCACCACGAGAAAGCAGTGGGGCAACGCCCCCACGCCCCAATGGGGGAGCCGCCATGGAATTTAAACATACTAACAGTGACCAAATACAACTACCTGGGAGTATGGCTGATGAGCAATGGGAAGCCAACAGCGCAAACTGCGGCTGTGGAAACAAAAGCTAAAGCAGTGACGTTTGCCCTGTGCAAACTGCATTCCAAGCTATGCAGCCCATCGACGAAACCAATCAGAAAGGTCATAAACGCCAAAATGCTACCATCAATCACTTATGGCCAGATAGCATTTCCAGCGGCTTTCACCAATACTATGGAGCAGCTCAACTGTCGCGCATTCAAGCGTATATTTCAGATCCCCGCCTATGCCCGAAACTCTTTGGTGCGATTGGAATTTGGACTGAATAGACAGAGCTACGAGCACTGGGCTTCCATGGTCCGGTTTTATCGCGGGGTGTACGCTGCACCTCCGCATACAATGAAGGCAATTTTAAAGTTAATCTTCATGGAAGGAAACAACTCATGGAGCAAAGGCCTGCACACAGCTTGCTCCGAATTGCGCCTCGATAAGTCTAAATTAACAGACTTCATTTATCAGCTTGGTATCCTAAAATCCATATTGAAAAAACAAGTAAGACTTTTATCCAAAGAAGACGATATGAAGGAACTGAACGCTTCCAGTAGTAATATTAGGATACTTGCAAGCTCTTATGAAGATCAATCATGGCAGCCATATCTTGACGCCCCATTAAATAAATCGATTTTGAAGCAAATCTTTATAGCAAGACTTATGGTTCTGCCCATTAAGGATATTAACAGGCGCTGGAATACCTTAGCGGAAATAACAACTTGCAGACTTTGTCATCAATATGAGGACTCTCTGGTCCATATAATTTGCACATGTCAATGTTTATTATTTGCACGACGCACTTTATTGAAACCTCTCTTTGAAATATGGAGTGAGGACCTGCGCTGAAGCTATGAAACTCCTTTTAATTTGGAAATTCCAATGAATTTGGCACGGTTCGCTAAGTTTGTACACAAGGTCAAGGAACTCTTAAGAAAAGAAGTATAGATCTTAATCGTTTTAAATGAATTCACTTAGTAGGAAGTACTTGTGTTTTACCTAGGATTGTATACTGTGTATTTTACTGAAATGGTACTGTGCTGTCCACTTAGCTTTGGTATCGCATATGCTAACACCTTTAATATCATGATGAACGCATTTCTAATTTAAGCGGTCCACTAGACTTGCACAAAACCACTATATAATAGGAAGGATTCATTAGTATTGAACTGTTTCATTGGTTCTATACTATCTCATTGCATAGTTCATAAAAAATATTTTATTTAGCGAATATACATAAGACATTAATTAACTAGGCATGCATTTGTACGAAATAGGCAAGTTTTGCTGAGATTTTATTGGAACTTTTGTAACAATTTTTGTTAATTGATACAATAAAAATTATTCATTCATTCAACTGCATATCTCAGGAGCCCCAACAGCCCAATGTCCCATCCAATCACAGGGGTCATGCCTCCCTATATATGTCGACATCACCATAGTCCTTCCTCTTTCTTTGCTTCTGCAGTAGCCGAGCTAAGTGCCTTTTCCTTTTATTATATTTGGCTTGTAGTGACTTGTGGTATCGCTTTATTGCGATTGTGGTTGTGTGTAATTGCAACAGCTCAAGCAGCACTCTTAAAGGCCCGTATGTGGCCTGTCACTTTGCCAGTGTGGAGCGGGGAATCAGAGCGGTTTGACCGCCCGGAGTGAGGACACAGTCCTCTTTCTATTTGTGGCCTTGCGCATGCACGCAAAGCCGATCCGGGCCCTTCTGAATCTCCAATCGGCTTGGCACGCTGCGGAGAGCCTGTCCAAGTGCTCCTATTGCCAGTGAACGCCTGACGGGGCGATTTAAACGTTTTCAGGACCCTACTCTAGAGATAATTGCCGGTGGCTCCCTCCACGTTACATGCTTGAATATACCTGCTGTTTGTGGCTCATATCTCCCCCTGAACCTCTTCCAGCTTCTCGCTGCACATTTCTAGGTTACAGCAATAGCGTACTATGCTGATAAGCAGGAAGGCTACATGGAGTATACAGAAGTGCTTTATAAGCACCAGGTCCAAGATCAGTTGGTGGCAGCACTGGACACCCATCTGCAGGATTCTGTTAAAAGGGCCCTGATCAGGGCTTTGAGGCCTTTTACACAGCCGCTTGTCCGTTATGGATGGTGAAACTTGATAGAGACCCCTGGGGACTCCTTTTCTATTGATGTTACGACCAATAAAGCGGACTTCGCCCAAAGAGCTTCAGGTGGAGGTTCTTCTACGTCTTCTGTGGACGTCCTCTCACAGATTGCCGCCTCAGCCATTAGGGACCATGAATATGGAAGCTCTCCGACCCAGGGTCCTTCGGGGTCCCGGTGGGTTCAACGCCCCACATGCAAAACTTGTCTTCTACTGTTCTGACCCCACTCACCTGAAAACCAGGTACTGCGGGGATGGAGAATGTCCTACCGCTCACCCTGCACCTTTAACCTCCATGCTGATATTTTAACAGACATGAGCGGAAAACACACTGGGGGAAGGTAGGTAAACAAGGGAACAAGGAAAAGATGTCTAGATCTCTGTAGACCAATTCCTGCTGGTGCGAGGGAAACAGAATGTCCAGGAGTTTCTTGGGAGACAGGGAATTCCACAAATGTCTTTAAAAGAAAGAAAAAAGAAAAAGATACAGGTTAAAACACAGAAAAGTATAACCCAAAAATAAACTGCAGACTGCTGTATTTTATATAACATAAGTATGAGCACTGCTCACCCTCGAATAACTGGATAAGAGTCCCACCCTGTAGGAAAGTAGGTTTCTGTAGCAGTAACCCCCCCACTTTTCGCCAGACTACTGATGCACTTTCACTTGATGTGCCCTGGGTCCCTGCCAATCAGGTTCCCAGGGCCAGTGTTCTTTCCCCAAAACTAACCCAATTGGCATCTCTAGCCACAGGTCAGCCCCTGGTAAATGGTACCACAGGTACCCTTGGCACTGTGACCAGGGAAGACCTCTAAGGGCTGCAGCACTTATTGTGCCACCCTTAGAGGCCCTGTACCTCTACACACACACACTGCCTTTGCAGGCTGCGTGTTTTGGTGCAGAACAAAGTGAAGAGTCGACATGTCACACACCTCTGTGTGCCATGCCTACAACCCACTGCCCTGGCATAGATCAGTCACCCCTCTAGCTGGGTGCACTATACCAGTGGTGAGGGTACAGGTGCATGAGCCCTGTACCCCTACAGTGTCTAAGTCCATTCTTAGACATTGTAAGTGCAGTGCTGCCATTAAGACTATAAGGTGCTGGGAATCTGTCATTACGAACTCCACAGCACCATAATGGCTACACTGAAAACTGAGAAGTTTGGTATCAAACTTCTCAGCACATTAAACTGATGCCAGTGTGGGATTTAATGAAAAAGGCACACAGAGGGTATCTTAGAGATGCCCCCTGAAAACTAACCTACCACTAGTGTCCAGGCTGAGTGGCTGCTTTCAGCTGCCACCACCAGACATGTTTCTGGACCCCTTGGTCGAGAGCCTGCTGCTCTCTGTGGCCTGAAACAATGCACATCCTGGGACGAGGTGCCAAGCCTCCTCCCCCAGGATGGGCAGGGTTCATGAAGGGGAAGCTTCAAAGGCTTGCCGCCTTTGTGAGCTTCCCCAGGCCACTTGCTGCTTTCAGCAACTGGTCCCCACTGGTTCTGACCCCCACTTTGGGCGGGAGAACCAGCGGGAAAAACAAGTGAGGAAGAGAGGTGTGCCCACCTCTGCCAACTCCACCCCTCAGGTGGGGGAGGCGAGGTGAAGCACAACTCCCAGTCATCTTGCAGATGGGGGACTCAGCCAACCAGGGACAGGCTCATGCCCCCTCCCACTGGAGGGTGGCATAATAGGGGGTGTACCCACCCCAGGGAAGGGACCCATTGGTCCCTGCCTTTTACCTACCTGTAACGCCCTAAATCTAGTATTTAGGGGTATCCCTGAACCTTGCTTCCTCAGACAAGAAGAAACTACAAGAAGAAGAAGAAGGACCGAACAGCCGTGCAGCAGCTAACAAGAGGAAGACGCCCACTGACTTGGCCCCAGCCCTACCGGCCTGTCTCCCCCTCGAACCTGCTCCTGCAAAATCCCGGTGTGTCCTGCAGCCAGCAACCTCAAAAACCCCGGAGGACCTGCCTGCCTTCAAGAACAAAGACTTTGTCTCCCGCGAACACCGGGTTTGTTCATCTGCAACCTCTGGCTCCGGCAGGACACAGCGAATCCGCCCCAATCTGCACCCGCCGTCCACGCCCTGAGCGGGCAAACACCACGAGGAGGTCCCCCCGGCGATCTTAAACCGAGATCCGGCGACCCCTGACCTGCCTCCAGCCGACGCCTGCAGCCTAAATCCAGAAGGCCCCCCTAACCGCGACCAGGAGCTGGTAAGAAGATCCGACCCCAAAGGGCACCCCTGCACCCGACGCCCCACGGCCTTGTGTGCCCAAACCGATGGTGCCTAACCAACCCCTAACTTCCCAACTTACCTCTCGAAGTGGTGGTCGCACCCAGAAGACCTTCGTCCCCGAGCCTGCAGTGCCTTTGCAAACCGGAGGTTCCCCATTGAAACCAACAGGGCGCCAGACGTCAAAACAGCACCCTGCACCCGGCCGCCCTAGTGCCGCTGAGGGTGCACCTTTGGTGCTACTTTGTTTCCCCATTTGCCCTGGCTAAAGTCCAAGAGCTTTGCTCCCACAACCCAGTGGCCTGCTTGCCAGCAGCCACCAACCGGAGGCCCCCTATCCCCCATTGGATAAGATTGGGCCTCAGCACTCTGCACCCGGCCACCCTAGTGCCGCTGAGGGTGTAACAAGAGTGCATCCTTGACCCTGGGGGAACCCTTGTTCTAACCCCAGAAGCTCAACTCCAAATACCCATTACTTACCTGGTAACCGTTAACTTCATTTCTCTCCATAGGAACCTATTGACTGTTTTTCTCTGAAAAATATTCTGTGTGGAGTTGATTTGAATGGAAACCTGAAAAATAACAATTGTGCAAAACTGATTTTACTTACCTTTTCTCTAGGAAATGTCCCAGTGTGATATCTAAGCATATCACACTGAGTAGAAAAAGTAATCTAAAAAGTAATCTCAAAAGTAATGTAAAAGTAACTTACCTGTAATTTTCATTGCAAAGTCGATACAAAGTATATGTACAGCATTTCACAGTATTGCATTACCAGTAATTCAAACTGTAACCATTTCAAAGTACACTTACAATTGCATTTCAAACTGTATATTTACTGCAAAGTATTTATCAACTTACCTGTGCCAGGCTTGCTTGGTTCTAGAAAATAAAATAACTAAAAGAATATTTTTATACAAAACCAATTGGTCTGAAGTTCAGTCTTTGAGTGTGTGAATTCATTTGCTGACTGAGTGGGTACAACAAATGCTTAACACTGTCCTCTGATACTGCCTTATTGCTCGACCACACTACCACAAATAGAGAGTGAGGTGCTATCTAACTTTACCTCTGCCTACCATTGATGATCCACTGGACTCTGTGCACACTATACCTCACTTTGGTATACTATATGCAGAGCCAGCTTCCTACACACCCGAGGTCCAACGTGTACATCACAACAACCAAAGGAGTAGTCAATATCCCAATTCCTAGTTGAAGTAGTTCTTAGGGAGGTATCCTTCCATAAACATGGGATCACAGAAAGAAAGGGAATACGGGAAAAAAACACAATTAGTGGAAAAAACCTGCAAAAAATAAACTAAATATTGAAAAGGGAATCCTTCCCAATGTGTTGAGAACTAAGGGGAAACAGTGCACTGGCCCACTCCACAACACAAAAAAAAATAGAAACCCTTGTTTCTGGTGTGCTCCGACACTCGCTTACGTGTCCTTGGTGTCAGGTCAAGGGGTGCAGCGTCTGATAGAGCTTGAGGGAAACAGAGCTCAAAGCGAAGTTTGCCAAAAGAGTCACAGAATCCAAGGCAATACTGGCAAGAGAACAAGGAATGTAAAGAAAACGTAGGAACGTCGTCCCTACGCACAGTGCACAGCAAATGTCCCTAAGGTTTCAATAAGGATCATCAACAAATGTTTAGATCATTGCATCAATCATTCAACATAATATACACAGGTAATTTGAACGAAAAGATTTCATTTAAATCATTTTAGTTTCAACCAATGTTTCATAGACAGACAACAAGTCTGATACCTATGCAGTTTAAAAAAATTACTAAAATTCAATATATTTGAATATGCTTAATAATGTGCTCAAAACATGTTCTGTGGTTCAATTGCAGCAGACCCAATGCATTTCGGGTTGTTACACCCTTCATCAGGGGGAAATGCGATTTTCAATCGAATGTAAGTTGTTGCCTCCTGCCGGAACATTAAAAAAACAAAACAAAAGAGAGTATTACATCATGTTGGGCGAGGCAATTGTGGCGTATCTGTGTTGGCGCTCACTTTGTCAAAATAACTGTGTGTAGTAGCATGCTCTTCGTGGCAATTAATGCATGTAAAACCGATACCAACTCTTAGTGAGTCTCCTTGTGCTATTATAAATTCCTTATATCCATTAGTTAGTGGTGACCCATGGTCGTGCACAAAGGGAACTACTGTACTTAGTGAGCAAGTGCAAAAATGGAAAAATTACTTCTGTATGCGAAGTGCAACCACCTTGGGTTAATAGGTTCTGCTGTCATTTACCTGTTGTAACCAGCAGATTCTGAACTGTCAAAATGGGGTTTCCGTCTCAAAAGAAACGTCTGTGAACAACAAAATTGCCGGGGAATTAACTGTGAGTGCCGGTATTCTGTGACAGAGTGCCTACAGTGGACGGAAAATGAGTAAAACCTTACCCTCTTCGAGCAAATGAACACGCACTGTCTGCAAGTTAAAAGACGATCTATCAGTTACCAACACATTACGCCCGCACAAATGGCGTTCTAGTGAAAAACCCTCAGAACCCGTCTCTTCTTACCTTAAGAATTAAGTCTGAGAGGCCAATAATCAGAATTCCATCCGTTTGGTGATATGAGGTGTACATCTTAAAAAAGAAGACAAAATGTAAACGCCGTGCGGAGCGGCGAAAAACTATTAATAGCCGTCCAGTGTTACCAATGATACACTCACCGCGTCTGACGAACAGCGTGGTGTGTCACCTGACCTCACGTTGCGTGAATCGTAGCTACGTGGTTACTGCCTGTAATAGAAGCTGGAACAAAAATGTTCCGCTTCAAAGGTTACAAAACTTTATTGGTCTTGTGTCCAGCTGATATGTTAAATGATAAAGAGCACTGCCACGAGCTAAATATTGGGATGATGAACTGAACAGAAATGAATATTAAGAAGTATCCCTACTGTGTTGATAACAAATAATGACGCCCGATGAAAGTCTTTGCAATTTATTGCCTCGAGTTGAGGAACGTGTAACGTACTGTGATTACTCGCTTTGTGATGGGTGTGAATACGTGATACATATTTAAAAGTGGGTGCCAACACAGATTTACAATTATTGATACAAGAAAAAAGTGAATGTACGATGGCTACATTATTTACAGAAAACACAACATTTCATAATGATCATTGAGACCTTTTGGTATTTGGGTCCCTAAATAATTAATCCAAAAGGTTTTGCGCTGAGCTAACAGAGTTTGACTTTCTATGCCTGCGCGTAGAACAGGTTTCTCTAGAATTGTAAATCTTAATTGGGGAATCGTGTGTGGTGTATCTATCCAATGGGCAGCTAAACATGAATTGCGATTTTTAGTACGTATCATGCTCTTATGCTCTATTATTCTCGTTTTGATTTTGCGGGCCGTTCTGCCCACATATGTTAACCCACAAGGACATTGGATTGCGTAAACCACCCCCTCCGTATTACAATCTGAAGTGTGTTTTAGACATATGTTTTTGCCCGTATGAGGATGATGAAAGGTATCCCCTGTGATTGTGTATGCGCAAATGTTGGAATTGTGGACAATGTGGAAATGTAATCACAGGGGATACCTCTAAAACACACTTCAGATTGTAATACGGAGGGGGTGGTTTACGCAATCCAATGTCCTTGTGGGTTAACATATGTGGGCAGAACGGCCCGCAAAATCAAAACGAGAATAATAGAGCATAAGAGCATGATACGTACTAAAAATCGCAATTCATGTTTAGCTGCCCATTGGATAGATACACCACACACGATTCCCCAATTAAGATTTACAATTCTAGAGAAACCTGTTCTACGCGCAGGCATAGAAAGTCAAACTCTGTTAGCTCAGCGTGAAACCTTTTGGATTCATTATTTAGGGACCCAAATACCAAAGGGTCTCAATGATCATTATGAAATGTTGAGTTTTCTGTAAATAATGTAGCCATCGTACATTCACTTTTTTCTTGTATCAATAATTGTAAATCTGTGTTGGCACCCACTTTTAAATATGTATCACGTATTCACACCCATCACAAAGAGAGTAATCACAGTGCGTTACACGTTCCTCAACTCGAGGCAATAAATTGCAAACGACTTTCATCGGGCGTTATTATTTGTTATCAACACAGTAGGGATACTTCTTAATATTCATTTCTGTTCAGTTCATCATCCCAATATTTAGCTCGTGGCAGTGCTCTTTATCATTTAACATATCAGCTGTACACAAGACCAATAAAGTTTTGTAACCTTTGAAGCTGAACATTTTTGTTCCGGCTTCTATTACAGGCAGTAACCACGTAGCTACGATTCACGCAACGTGAGGTCAGGTGACACACCACGCTGTTCGTCAGACGCGGTGAGTGTATCATTGGTAACACTGGACGGCTATTAATAGTTTTTCGCCGCTTCGCACGGCGTTTACATTTTGTCTTCTTTTTTAAGATGTACACCTCAGATCACCAAACGGATTGAATTCTGATTATTGGCTTCTCAGACTTAATTCTTAAGGTAAGAAGAGACGGGTTCGGAGGGTTTTTCACTAGAACGCCATTTGTGCGGGCGTAATGTGTTGGTAACTGATAGATCGTCTTTTAACTTGCAGACAGTGCGTGTTCATTTGCTCGAAGAGGGTAAGGTTTTACTCATTTTACGTCCACTGTAGGCACTCTGTCACAGAATACCGGCACTCACAGTTAATTCCCCGGCAATTTTGTTGTTCACAGACGTTTCTTTTGAGACGGAAACCCCATTTTGACCGTTCAGAATCTGTTGGTTACAACAGGTAAATGACAGCAGAACCTATTAACCCAAGGTGGTTGCACTTCGCATACAGAAGTAATTTTTCCATTTTTGCAATTGCTCACTAAGTACAGTAGTTCACTTTGTGCACGACCATGGGTCACCACTAACTAATGGATATAAGGAATTTATAATAGCACAAGGAGACTCACTAAGAGTTGGTATCGGTTTTACATGCATTAATTGCCACGAAGAGCATGCTACTACACACAGTTATTTTGACAAAGTGAGCGCCAACACAGATACGCCACAATTGCCTTGCGCAACATGATGTAATACTCTCTTTTGTTTGTTTTTTTAATGTTCCGGCAGGAGGCAACAACTTACATTCGATTGAAAATCGCTTTGGCCCTGATGAAGGGTGTAACAACCCGAAATGCATTGGGTCTGCTGCAATTGAACCACAGAACATGTTTTGAGCACATTATTAAGCATATTCAAATGTATTGAATTTTAGTAATTTTTTGAAACTGCATAGGTATCAGACTTGTTGTCTGTCTATGAAACATTGGTCGAAACTAAAATGATTTAAATGAAATCTTTTCGTTCAAATTACCTGTGTATATTATGTTGAATGATTGATGCAATGATCTAAACATTTGTTGATGATCCTTATTGAAACCTTAGGGACATTTGCTGTGCGCTTTGCGTAGGGACGACGTTCCTACGTTTTCTTTACATTCATTTGACTCATAGGGCCATAGGCAGGGCCTTAATTCACAGCAGCACGCATTGATGAAACACGTTATTGTATTAAATTAGTGGTGAACTTCATTAAAAAGGTGTGCAGGTTGAAACCCTTTTTCTTCTAAGAGAACAAGGAAACCAGCGGAAGAGCTGAAAGCGAGAAATCCTTCTGGGGGTAAGAACCAGAAACGAAACCAAGCACAAAGGTTCGGGAGGGCGGATCCTCAGTACTCTCTGCCCTCACAACACAAGCGCCTCTGCGGCTGCGCAGAAAACAATTTCGCACAGCTGAGTCAGGATACAAAAAGGGCCAGTCGCCGAAGGAGAGAAAAAAAAAAGCCAGAAACAAAGGGATAGATACAAGAAGGTAGAAATATGTGTATTCACTACGGAAATAGTATTTAATGTAGAAAGGACTAAAGCGGGTGTGAGCTACGGGACGTAACATCTACGTCCTCTTCCTCACCATCTAGTTCAGACGGTCCCCAGGATGATCCACAGCCTGGATCGAAACACAAAGGGCACCATGCCACTGCTGTTTTACCACCAGTAAGGCATAAAAACCTGCTATTTGATCCTGAAAACATTGTTCATCCACGCTCTGGTCAATGAGTGCCTTGATTGGAGGTGGCGCATTATGTCCAAGACAGACTGCGCAAGGGATTTGAACGTGAAGTGTGCAACACCCTGAGGTCAGAATGCCCTCGACCGTCTCTCATCGGCAAGAGCATAAAATCGTTTTTTTAAAAACACATTCTCCGCTTTGGACAAGGTCTAAGCGTCTATCAAGAAGGTGTTCCACAGTGGCCTTTTTGCCAGGGCGGGCGCTTTCAAGGCAGAGCGCCAGGCCGGAGATTCCATCCGTCTCCCGAGGCTACTATCAGAGGGGCAGAGATGCTCCCTCAGGATCCTCCAACTTCTATCCCACCCGGAACAGAGGAGGTCGTGGCCTCGCCCAGCGAGGCAGGTATTGAGGTGGTAACAAAGCTGCTGATTCCACTTACTCAGGTAAGAGTTATTCCGGCCTATTAAGCGTTGGTGGGGGGGAAGGATACAGTTGTACCTGCACAATTGGGGGATTGTCACTCAGGATCCATGGGTATTGCAGCCAGTTCAAGGGTTCAGATTGGAGTTCTACTCCACCCCTCAAACAGGGGAAACAACCCACTCCTATTCTTTTTCCCCAAACAGAGAGCAATTTCATAGACGAAGAAATTCAAACCCTACTATCCAAAAGAGGGGTTGTGTGGACCACTCTTCATCCACAAGGCTTTGTCAGCACACTTTTCTTGGTTCAAAAGAAGGACCTCTGCTTTCGGTTGGTCCTGAACCTCAAGCATTTCATTTCTTGGATAGTGTATCACCACTTCAAGATAAAGGGCATACGCTTGCTCTGTGATCTGTTACAAGAGGGAGATTGGATGGTTGGTCTAGACCTTAAGGACGCTTACTTAGCAGTCCCCATCTTTGCCCCCATCAGGGATTTCTCCAATTTCAATGGCGCCATCACTAATATGAGTTCACCGCCATGCTCTTTGGTCTGTCATTGGCTCTATGGTGTTTCACCAAATTGCTGCGGCCGGTAGTCCAGTATCTCTGGGAGCGGGGAATAAGGTTGATTATATACCTAGACGATGTTGTCCTTAAGGCGCAGGGCAGGAACATGGTTCTTCTCCATCTCTCTTGGGTGGTCCAGCTCCTTCAGAATCTGGGGTTTGTCATCAATTCGGAGAAATGGTCATGGTTCCTTCCCATACTCTAGAATTTCTGGGCTTTCAGGTAGAATCTATCAAAGCCCAACTCCAGTTACCATTGAACAAACGTTTGTCTATCAAGAAAGAGTTGAGGAGAGCGCTTGCCTCTCTGACTATATAATTGAGGATCCTGGCTCGCATTGTAGGTCTTTTGCAAAATCCATTCAATCGATATATCTGGGTCACCTTCATTACTGGGCCCTTCAAAGATTGAAGATCTTACATCTTCGAAAGGGGCTGTCCTATTCTGACCGAATAGTGTTGTCGGAAGAAGCCAGGATGGAGATGTCCTGGTGTTTGGATTACATGGATGCAAGGAACAGCAGGGCAATAGTTGCGTCAGTTCCCGAGGTGATCATAGAATCCGATGCCTGCCACTGGGGTTGGGGGGCCCGATTTGGTCCGGTGGAGACAAGGGAACTTAATCTTCACATCAGTTGCCTCAAACTGTTGGTGGGGTCCTTTGCGGTTCGCACTCTATCCCAGCGGAAGACGAGTTGTTGCATTCTTCTGAGAATGGACAACGTGTCTGTGGTAAGATACATCAACCGTCTGGGCAGGACGAGATCCCTTCTTTTGGTGGAGATTGCCAAGGATTTCTTGCATTACTGTTTCCGGCATCAAATCTCGGTGACAGCGGAATATATTCTGGGGCAGTCCAATGTTATAATCTGGAACTCTTGATTCTTACTTGATTCCAGCGATTGCAGACCCCATCCCTGGGTTTTTCACAAGCTGAACCAGCTTTGAGGTCCATGCACGATCGATCTATCTGCTTCTCGCCTGAATGCACATCTCCCGATCTTTTACCATTGGAGGCCGGAACCTCTGGCGGCCAACTCCAATACCTTTCTCCAGTCTTGGTCGACGGGTCTTCTGTACGTGTTTACCACCTTCTGGATGATCTAGAGAGTACTCTCACAGTGCGTCATCAGATTGCAGAATTGGTCTTAGTGACCCCCTGTTGGAAAGCCCAACCTTAGTTTCCTGTAGCAATGTTGCTATCTTGCACTCCACCGGTATGGATTCTCTCCTTTTCAGATTTTCTCTCCGACCTGATGGGCTTTCTACATCCGTTAGTGTCATAGGGGCGCTTGTCCCTTATGCTTAGAGACTTTCAGGTAACTCTGGCAAGTGGCAGAAGTTTTGTGGGATGCTATGTTTTTCTTGTCGCAGTCATGGGCTCCCTCTTCACACAAACAATATGAGGCAGCTTGGCACCGATGGGTTTGTTGGTGTAGGGAATGGAGTGTGGATTCCTTGGGCCAAAGTGTCTGGAAGCCTTTCTGGTAGCTGTAAAAGCATAAAGGGAACAGAAGGGTCGGTCTGTAGTTGACTTTCTTGGAAGCTGGGATCATATATGCCCTCAGCTCTGTGCCTGGCTATTTATAGGATGACAGAGCGATTTTAGCCTGCAGATCCCTTCCCCACTATGCTGAAAACTATACAGATTCTCAGTCCCACTGGAAAACTAACCAGCCGTGCTCGGCCTCGGACCACTGAAGAAAGAAAAGCTCCACTACTCTGACAAAAGAAAAATCAATTGAGATACGCCACTCACTGCATTCAGCATCCTTGCATTCAGCATCAGCCATTGATGGTTAATTTTCACCCTTTTAAACATTTTAAAACATTTTTTTCCAACTACACTGAAAGGACCGAGCCACCACTTTTGGCTTTTTTCCCATCTGAAATCATCCCTCTCAGCACATTTGTGCTCCAAAACTGACTATATCTGAGGATACTATTGTTCACAACTGCGTACGAGGCAGACCATAGGGGGCCTCTCGCCTGTATCAGGCAATGAAGGCTGGAGGCCCTGCCCTAATCAAGGTACCTGTGTTGCCCCGGAGGCCTGACATGCCAGTGGCCTGGAAGGAGTCACAGCAGAGGGCTGTCGTTGGATCGGAGTTTAGAAGCCACCATAATTCCACACTGGCGCCCCTAAGATGAACGATCCAGGGCTGCTCGCTCCCTGCGGACAGAAGGGGGCCCTCACGACAGCGTGCCACAGAGGGACCTGGGTGCTTTGGATGGGTGGGGGATCACTACTGATCCCAGCGCCGTGAGTACCCAAGTGAGTAGTGACTGACACTGTTTACCAAGTGCCCACATCTGATCTCTGCCTGTGGGGGAGGAGGTGAAGCCCCTGCGGGGTGATTAAGAACGACCCGGGACTCTCATCTAATTAGGTTGCGAGCCCTGCATCAGCCAGGTGCACCCTGCCCCTTAGTGCCATTTCATCAACCTGGGCCCGTGGGGAGTCCATTCTCCACCAATAATGCAACTTGATAGGCAGTGAGATGGTACAAAGGCACAGTAAGACTGTTGAATCCTGGGTTATCCAGGTCCGGCTAGCAGTACTTGGCCAATCTCAGCGATCCCAGGGTGACCGCACCCACCTTGCCCTACCATGACAGTGAGCAGAGACAAGACCGCTTGCCCCTCCTCCATTAAAGATAAGCTCCAGAACGCGGATCCCCCCCGTTCACAAGGAGAAGACCCGTCAACATCAGCCCAGGGCCTGGTGGAGGGCCCTGATGCTCAAGCCCCAGCAACTAAAGAGGACATCCAGCTGCTCCTAGTCGAGTTTCGTAAAGACATCACTTCACTCCGCTTGGACTTTAACAGGGCCATCTCTGACCTTGATCAATCTTTATGCCAAACAGACTCCCCCACCTGACCACTGTTGAATCTACGATCACTGAGCACATGATGGACAATATAGATCGAACAGCACGTATAGAGAAGTTAGAAAGGAGTCATGAACTTATTCAAGACAAGCTCGATGACCTAGAAAATCGCTCAAGGCAAAACAATGTGTGCATCAGGGGCATAGCCGCGTCTGTCTCGCAAGCTGATCTCGAGGCACATGTCCAGGCCCTCTCCGCCCACCTCCTACCTGCCAGATGATAAACCGGTCCTCATTGACTGCACTCACAGAGTGCTCTCGGCATTCCAGCAACAGAAGAACTTGCCCCCGGATTCACTCACTAGAGTCCACTACTTTCATCTGAAAGAACAGTTGATGCAGGCGGCCAGACAACAGGAACCAATAGTGTTTTGAGGAGACACCGTTTCTATCTATTAAGACATCTCCGCCCACACACTGGCCCGCCACAAAGAGATAAAAGATGTCACTTAACATCTCCAGACTCACAAGATCTCTTATCGGTGGGGCTTTCCACTGCGCTTCCACTTCAGCTTCCAGGAAAGAGGATCGTCGCCTGCACGCCGATGGAGGCTCTCAAAGCTCTGGGAATGCACCCTCCTCCGGGCTCCATGATCCCCCATGAATCGAGGAACCTGATGCTAGTGGGCCGAGGAGGAGACTGCTGATTTCAGTCAACACAGTCAATGAAAAAGAAGGCGCGCAAACAGAGACACCAGGCCGGAAAAGAACACAGACCGGCTTCTTCTGATGATGACACTCCAGTTTGAGTTTCTTTCGTAGCTCTGGCCAGATTATGGCCTCAAGGCTGCCTATAGGCTCTAAGCATAAGGGCATTTGTTTCCAGTTGACCTTTGATTCAGCCCAACTAACCATGACTGTATGTAAGTGAGTGAGTGGGGGGCATGAATTGTTAGGAGCTTGCCCCTCACGTCTTGGACTAATGCCGCACAACTATGTTTCCTATTTTCGCCACCTGTTGGGGGTTACCTGCCAGGTCTCTGTTCTACTGAGACGGGTGAGGCGCCTCGCTTGTTATTCTCTGTTTTTCTGTTTTATTTCTTACTGTTGATTACATTGTTTTTCCACATTTGTCGACACACTCACATGACATATTTCCAGGAGACGGGGGAGGATACACGCCATTCCCGTAACCTTCCAGGATGATGGGGACTATCCACACACCTGACCATGACGACCAACTCATTATTGCCTTAAATGTCCAGGGCCTTAATACCCCACTTAACCATAGAGCGCTAAGTCGGAATGAGGTAGATGTCGCCCTCCTACAAGAAACCCACCCACAACACTAAGCGCCTACATTCTTATTGGTATCCCAGCCGATACCACTCTTCTTACACTCGTAAAACTAGGGAAGTGGAAATACTCCTCCGATGTGGCCTCATATTTAAACTAGACAGTACTCATAGAGATCAAGAGGGCTGCCTGGTGGGAATAAGAGGCACGCTAGGCACCACCCCATAACCATATTTCCATTTATGGGCCTAAGAGTGAGAAAAAGGCCTTTTACACCAATTTCTTCCAGAGAGTTTCTTTCTTCCCAAGAGTAGATATACTCATTGGTGGAGACCTCATCGTCTCCCTTGATCCTAGATATGACCGATCAGACACCCAGCAGAGGGAACCCCTCTCACCCTCGGCTTTAACCCAGGGCCTGCTCGACCTTTCTTTGGTCAATGCTTGGCGTCCCAACCACCAACGGGAACGCAACTACACATTTCACTCTAATGTCCACAAGACGTACTCCCATACTGATTACTTTTTAGTCTCTCGGTCCCTACTTCCTAGCCTAATCAAAGTCCTATCAGACCACACCTCGGTGCGGCTGGACATGGGACCCAGTGAACCTCAACCCTCATTTCCAAAACCCTGGGTAATGAACGAGATAGCATTCCATGACCTGACCCTTCACAATAGTATAAAAGACACTATCAAACACTACCAAAGACTTTTCACCGAAAATGACACCCCAATGTGTCCCCAGCGACCCTGTGGGATACAGCAAAAGAGGTTATCAGGATGGAACTCCTATCACACACTGCAGCATTTGAAAGGGCGGCGAAGCTCCGCAAACAGGAACTCGAAACCCAGTTACAGCACGCATAGTCTAGACATAAAGCAGGGGCTCACATAGGACCCTGAGATAGTGCATCCGGGGTGAATTATAGCATTTACTAATGAAGGAGGCAGCCAAGAAACTCCTCTATGTCAGCCAAACATACTATGAGCGTGAACATAAGGCCAACCAGTTTTTGGCCCATAAAATACGCATACGCTCCACATTAAGGAAATTCAGGATGGGGAGGGTGGGTACTACACCGAGACTGCTGACATTATGTAAGTCTTTCGTGATTACTATTTGGCTGTGTAGGAAGCTGGCACTGTGTATGATATTATCACTAGGTGGTAATACTGTGCACAGAGTCCAGGGGTTCCTCAAAAGTGTACAGAGCTCAATTTTAAACCCAAAGTGCTTTGTTAGTGGTAGTGTGGGCGAACAGAGGAGTGTAAGCCATTTATTGCACCACAGTGATCAATAATGGACACACGACTCAAGAATGAGATCCAGACCAATTTTATAAAATTATACTTTGTTTGTACTTTATTTTAAGACCCAGGTCTTAATTTTTTTTTTTTATTTTGAAATAAAAATACTTTTCACTTAAAAAAATTGACACTTAGAAACTTTTTCACACAGACCAATGTTATCCTATAGGGATAACAGTATTGCAGTTAAACAGGTAAGTATTGAACTTACAATTTTAGTTTTTGGTGCCAAAAGTCAGCAAGGGCCAGGGGTCAGGCACGTACCAAAACTGCACCACCAGCGACACAGGGGCGGCCGAGTGCAGAGGTCAAAATCGGAGTTTAACCCAATGCTTTCCAATGGAGACAGGGGGTGTCTGGAGCCACACTGCTTGCAAGTAAGTAGATGGGCTGCATGGGCCAAGCTTTGGGGGTTAGGTTAAGTACAGGGGGAGCCACAAAGCAGCACCAAACATACACCACCAGCGGCAAAGGGGCGGCCAGGTGCAGGGTGCAATTTTGACGTTGGGCGTCTAATGCTTTTCAATGGGGATTCTTCTTTCGGAAAAGAGGCTGCAGAAGTGACACTGGAGGTTGCAGGAGGAAGACCAACAACAGCAGAGGTAAGTTGGGATGTAGGGTGTCATAGGGGCACCGTCAGTTCCGCTCAACCAAGGACCAGGGGCTTCGGGTGCAGGGGTGCCTTTCGACATCGGAGTCTTCTTACCGGAGCCGCGTGAGGGGAGCCTTTGGATTCACACTGCAGGTGCCATCGTGGAGGGCAGGAAAGGTCAGCCAATGCTGGACATGAGGCTAGGACCGCAGGGGAGACTTCACTGCACAGGTGAGCCACTCTGACTTGGGCCATGGGCAGCGGGTGCAGCGGGTGCAGGGGACGCGGATCCGGAGTCTTTGGAGTCAATTTCTACTGGACAGGTCTGCTGTCCTCGGGAGATTGGAGTCTTTGTTGAAGGCAACAGTCCTCCCTGGGGTTTTAGGGAATGCTGTTGGAAGACAGGTCGCAGGGTCATCGAAAGCTGGAGGCAGGCTGGTATGGCTGGGGCCAAGGCAGTTGTCTTCTTCTGGC
Organism: Calotriton arnoldi; assembly: GCA_963921515.1. NCBI lineage: Eukaryota > Metazoa > Chordata > Amphibia > Caudata > Salamandridae > Calotriton > Calotriton arnoldi. The sequence goes on along the minus strand of CAWUFW010000373.1, from coordinate 2,404,451 downwards.
TTCTGCTGCAGGGTGTCTTCTTTCTTCTTAGGTCATCGTAAATCTGCGGTCCAGGTCTGGGGAGCTACCTAAATACTAAGTTTAGGAGGCGTTTTTTCGGGGAGTAGCAGGTAGGGCCAATGGGCACTTCACCTGGGGTGACTACACCCTCTATTATGCCACCCTCCTGTGGGAGGGGGCATAGACCTAGCCCTGATTGGAGGGGTCCCCGCATCTTCAAGATGACGGGGATTGAAAGTTGGTCTTCACCTCACTTCCCCCCACCTTAGAGGTGGGGTTGGCAGAGATGGGCACACCTCCTATCTTTTTTAATTTTCCCGCCGGTTTCCCACCCAAAGTGGGGGTGTAAACCAGGGGCTTCCATCTGCTGCTAGCAGCAGAGGATGGGGGTCGCATTACAAAGGCAGCACGCCTTGGAAGCTTCCCTCTTTGAGCACTGTCCCATCCTGGGGTAGGAGGCATGGCATCTCTGCCCAGGATGTGCATTGTTTCTGGTCCCAGAGAGCAGGGGCTCTCTACCCAGGGGTTCAGAAACATGTCTAGTGGTGGCTGCCTTCAGCCGGTCAGAGACCACACCAAGGTTGGTTGGGATTCAGGGGGCACCTCTGAGGTTCCTTCTGGGTACATGGTACAATAAATCCCACACTGGCATCAGTGTGGATTTATTGAAAGGAGTAGTTTGGTACCAAACACTCCTATGTTCAGTAAAGCCATCATGGTGCTGTGGAACTCGCGTTATCGAGTTCCCAGCCCATATACACTCTATGGCTTCACTGACACTTACAATATTGGGAAACGGTACCCAATATGCAGATATGCCCTCATCTGTAGTATAGTGCACCCTGCCTTAGGGCTGTGAGGCCTGCTAGAGGGGTGACTTACCTATGCTGTCAGGCAGTGCTAGCTGGTCTGGCATCCAGGCAGGGGCCATGTCGACTGTGTTGTTTTCTCCCTCATAGAGGTATGCAGGCTGCAAGGGCAGTGTCATTGTCCCAGTGAGGGGAGTCCCAAGGAACCCTCTTCAGCTCCCAGGCCCTAGGTACCCAGGGTACCATTTACTAGGGAATTGCAGGGGGTTGAATTACCAATTGGGCGTTTATTTTAGGGAAAGAGCACTGGCCCAGGGGACCTGGTTGGCAGGGACCCTCTGCACTACATTTGAAACCACATCAAAAACAGACAAAAAGTGGGGGGCTAACCATTCAAAAGAGGCACTTTCTCACAGGCTCTCTATCGAGCCGAAAACCTTGACAAACAGCACCAAGACGATTGTCTCAGAGACTATAATCCTCCTGTTAGGAAGGAGGAGCTGGGCTTGTTAGAAGACATCGACCCGGACGACGTTAGGGTAGCAATTAGTAATCTCCCCACATGCAAGGCCACTGGCCTGGATGAGTTTACAGCCATTTTTTTATAAAGCCTTTGCTTCCCTGCTAGCGGAACCAATGGCAAAGGTGTTCAACTCTTTCTTAACATCGGCATGGTTACCTACACAATGGTAGAATCTCAACTTACGTTACTCTTGAAGTCTCATAAATCCCCAACATGTTGCTCTTCTTACCCCCAATTGTGCTTTTGAACTGTGACGTGAAATTCGGCACGTCCATCTTCATAGCACGGCTTCACCACAATTGGCCGACTCTTATATCACCCCAGAAATCAGGCTTTATCCGCAATAGACAGGCCAATGACAATATCCACCTAAACTGTCGCACTCCTGGAAGCAGCTGAGCGGAGCCGTCAACTGATGGCTTTCCTCTCCCTGGACGCTGAGAAGGCTTTCAATAGGAAGGATTGGGCATACCTGTCGAAGGTCTTGGCTAAAATTCATATACGCCCCAAGATGAAAACCTACATACAAGCACTTTTTAAGAAGCCTGCTGCCAAGCTAAAGATTAATGCTTCCTTATCGCCCACTATAACTCTCACAAGGGGAACCCGTCAACAGTAGCGGCCTGCACAGATCGGGGGTGGCGGGGGAGTAAGAAAAGAAGAAACAAACGTACGTCCTCGCTGCGTCTCTCCCACGTCGTCTCTCCTCTGCATCAGGACAAACAGGAAGCACCTAGCCTTCCCGGCTCCCCTGAACCAATTACAATGCCGCAATGCAGCGTTGTCATTGCTCCGAGCACCATGGTTCGGCACTCAGCCAGTGACTGGTAGCCTGGGCATGTTCTCCACCCAGGCTGTAATACAGCCTGGGTGGAGAACATGCAAAGTGCGCATGACTGTTTGGCCGGCCAGAGACGGCCGGCCAAACAGTCATGTGCACTTAGTATGCCCACCACTCCTCCCTCTGCTCTGTGAGCAGAGGAGCCCCGCCCCACGAAGCTGCGCAGGGAAAAATATAATGATAATATCATCAAGTTATTATCATTTAATTTTTCCTTTATTTCACTGCTGCAAAGCAGTGGGGCGACGCTCCTCCACCTTAGTGGAGAAGCGCCACTGCCCATCAAGGTTGCCCCCTGTTCCCCCTTGATTTTCACTTTATCTATGGAGCCCTTAGTAGCGAAGATTCAGCGCAAACCTGCGATTCGTCGTATGCAAATCAGCGGCAGAGAGCATAAACTAGCCCTCTACGCGGATGACATACTATGCTTCATCACTGACCCAGAGTCCTCTATCTCCGCATTTACCTATTTGCACGGCATCCGGTTTCAAGATTCATTTTTCTAAATACTGGGGCATGCGAGTGGCAGATCCACAGGATAGCCTCCGGGATCCCATTCAGAGGTAGGGTTTCAAATGGGCGACATCAGTGATCACATACCTTGGGTTCCAACTCCCATCACACACAAAGGCCCTATACGACAGCAATATCCCTCCATTGCTTACTGCCCTCTTCAAAGACCTATACAGGTGGGGTAAATTAGAAATTGCTTGGCTGGGCTGGCTCAACTGCCTTAAAATGAACTTCATGCCCTGTCTGCAATATGTCCTGCAGACCCTCCTCCTTACTATACCCAAATCGACACAAACACAGATACACAATAAATGCTCAATTTTGTCTGGGGAGGCAAGTCACCGCTGGTGACCTGGGCAACTTTATACCGACCTTCAGCAGAAGGCAACCTGAGGTTCCCGGATGTTTCTCTACATCCTTAGTGGCGCAGCTTTGACCCACTTTGGATCGGAACCATGATCCTGACAATAAACCTTGGATGCAGGTCGAACAGGCCTTTTCCCTGGCCCCCCTGGATGGCCTTTTATGGCTCCCCATGTCAACAGGTGCTCCAGACCCCCCACCTCTCCCACTGACATCCACACTTCTAGCCTACTGGCGAGAAGTTCAAGGGAGATGACAATTCCCGTCATATCCCTTTCCCCTTACTCCTCTAGCTCCTAATTCGGATTTCCCACTAGGTGTGGTTCACCCTGGTTCCTTTTATTGGGATCGTGGGTGATCCCACAAGTTGAGAGACTTCTATGACATAAGAGACCTGAGAACCAATGAGAACCTGATGGAGAAATCCACCTCGACTAGGCGGGATGCATATAAGATAGGGCAAGCATTACACTGGGCTGGACGACCCTCTGCTCGTCTGGTCATGCAAAGAAAGGAGACATCCATAGAATTCTTGTACCTTTTAAAAGTCAGGCGCAAAGGCATATCATGCCTTTATCGTTATATACTCAATATTACCTCGCCAAAGAAGCATGCATATGTGAAACAATGGGAAAGGGAATTGAATACAGATATCACAGATGAAACTTGGAGAGCGATATAGCAAAGAGCCTCTAAGTCCTCGCTCTTTCTCCGTTATAAAGAAAACTCTTACAAAATCCTTACACAGTGGTATTTGACACCAGTACAGTTACATAAAATGTGTGGGGGCTCAGAATCCTGTTGGAAGGGCTGTGGGGAGTGGGGCACGTTCTTTCACACATGGTAGGCGTGCCCGAGCATGCAAACATTCTGGGATGAGGTCCTCCTTACGATACACACAATTACAAACATTACCTTACCCCGCGACCCATTGATGGTCCTCTTGGGCGATCCCGGCGCAGCTAGAGTCCTTCCCATGTCAACCCCGCAGGGGTTTTTCCCACCTACTTCTAGCAGCACTGCTGTGTAAAGCAGAAATGTGGAAGCAGCCCCAAGCATCTACACTAAACCTATGGTTGGGAAAGGTGTGGAATCTTTACGCCATGGAAAAGCTCACAGCTATCATCAGGGACAGGGTGGCTAAATTTGACACAACATGGCGTCCTTTTACCACATACATATGACAACAACATAGTCTAGGGGGATTACACCTCACAATGTCCAAAACATTGAGGGCCTCAGACATATGAGTGCTGACCCCCTCAGAATCAGAGAGTAACCCACCATGACCCAAATATATACTTAGCCTATCCTCATCACGATGCATCACTACTCCATTGTACTACTCACTAGCATAGTTAAATGACCTACGTTCTTTTCAAAACTCAAACAAATGGTGATG